>JAOSBN010000002.1:16268271-16303726 GCA_027563595.1 Erythroxylum suave | reverse complement strand
GTCTGCTTTTCATTCTGTCTTATTTTGTTTGTCATCAAAATCTCTTTATACGTGAAGTCAAAATTCTGACTTAACAATCTTTCAGAGAAGAAGATAAGGAAATTTTAGAAGTGTGATCCATCAATGTTATATGAATTCCACGTGGTATTAGTGGATCCCATATAAAGTAATAATTAATAGAAAAGGTCACTTCAATAATGAAATATGACATTTAATTAATGGAATCTTAATAAAGTTAAGTGTTTTGTTAGTTGGGGTTTAATTTAGATGATATTGTGGTATTTTTAACACTTCTAAATATTAATGTCTAAATCAAAGTATGGCACAAACATTTAAGGCTAAAATGTACCTTCAACCAATGGTAATACTTCTTTAAATGTTGACTTGCCCTTACAAAGCCTTCTTTTTATAGGATCTTGTCTTCTTATATTCTTTCATATGATCATATAAATCACCCGTTAAGTGGGATATGGTTTCCTATTTGGTTTACGAGTGCTCGAGCTCTGTAGGGGACTTCATCTTGGTTTTTCTTGATGTTATCATCCCTATTATTTTCCACCTAGTCTCCCTTATTTGATAAAAGTCATTAACGATAATTTTTTGTAATTCTTAGTCTTATGTCCAATGTCCTAATGGAAATGACAATATAAATTTTTATCTCTTTTGGAATTGTTAGAGGCCATTCTTTTAAATTTTTCAATTAAGTTGTTTTGTAAAATATAATCAACTACTTTATTTAATAACATATTAAACTTAGGAAGGTCTTCCTCGACCTTCCCTTTTTTGAGCTTTAACTTGTTCCACTCATGGCTTCTTCTTCTCCACTTTGTTAACTAAGGACTCGCCCCTCTTTCTATTCTCATTACTATTTGAACTTCTCACCTTTCACTTAGCATCTTTATGTATCTAAATATTTTTGGTCCTAATCTACAGCTTCTAAAAAATTTATGGTCATTTTTCTATATAGAGTTCCATAAAAGTTAACAACTGTTGGATCCATTCATAAGGTTGTTTGTTGTCATCCCTGAGTCGAGATTACAGATTTTGATTATCTCAACGTTTAAATGCTTCTAGGAACCTATTAAGCTTTTTTCTTTCCTTTGAGTTATATATTAAATAGATAAAGTCCCCAAGCCTACGATTGATGTTGGAAAATTATGATAAGAACCTGGTAGTTAATTGCTAAAAAGTGGTTATTAAAGCTAAAGGCATGGGCTAGAACTAATATTATGAATACCGGATCGGTACTTGCACCGAATTTGATTCTAGTACGATACTATACTGGTATCAGTTAATACTGGATACCATTTTAGGTAATTTTTTAAATTTATAAAATAGTTCCTAAATTTTTTTTAATTGCAAAATATTCCTTCAATATCAAACTATATAATTTATAATTTTACATCAATCAGGCTTTCAAAAATTATATATTATAACTAATTTAAAATAACTTATAAATATAAATCCCAATTCATATATTAAATAATTCATACAAGATTAATACTAAGCTCTCTCTCAGATATATCAAATAATACCAACGAACATAATAAAAATAATGTAATATAATTACTTATTTGAAAAAATAGAAAAAATCAATTTCTTATTTGAAAAAGTAACCTTCTTGACTCTTTTCTTTTTTATTTTTGAAAATATTGGCTGTTCTCGTTGTAACTTGTAAGTGCTTTTTTTTATGCATTGTGTAATCACATCATTTCTCTATCAAATTGTTTAGTTCTCACTTCTTAATACTTCTCATTTCTCAAGATTGCCTAGTTCTCATTTCTTAAAACTCTACCATTTCTCTATTCTAAAAAACTAAAACTCACTTCCACTCTGCATCATTTCAATTTTCATGTTCTTCTTTTTCTTCTTTCTTATTTTCGACTTCTGTTTTGCCTTCTTAGTACGACAGATTGTTTGATTTGTTTGTTGTTTTAAAAATAAACTATGTTCTTTGTATTCCTTTGTTTGTCATTTTTTCAAAGAGTGGAGATGAATCTAGATGTTGCTCCGCAATCTTTTCTTTTGGTGTTACACGAAAATGGTGACTGGTGTGGGTGGTGATGAGGAGAGAGTGTAGAGAGAGCAGAGATGAATATGGGTGGGCAAAGAGGAGAGGGAGAGAGATCATTAGATTTTAAAAAAAAAGGGTCCTTCAAAATTTTAAGTTTATTGGCAACAAGTACTAATGAAGCAAGTTTCATACCATTTTCTAGCTGATACGGTACCTTTTTCGACCAGTACGGTAAGAAACTCAAACCTCTGGCTAGAACGAACATGTCGCATCAGTTAAGATGACTAAGAAAGTCTTGTAGTTTATAGTGTCAAATGCACCATATAGATTCATGAGTTCTTTATACATGTGCTCATGATTGATACAATCATGCATATTATTGTAAGTGTCTTAGATTAGCATCTTGAACCTTTATGACAATGGCTCAGCCAAGATGTTAGACACTAATAGATTAACAGCTGTCAAAATTACCTTCATATGTCAAGTTACTTGTGGATGGGACTCCTTACAAAAATGGTATGTGAAGTGTGCCTTTCTTATCTCTACTATTTTCTTATAATAATTGTTTAAATCGTTGTGG
Source organism: Erythroxylum suave (assembly GCA_027563595.1). NCBI lineage: Eukaryota > Viridiplantae > Streptophyta > Magnoliopsida > Malpighiales > Erythroxylaceae > Erythroxylum > Erythroxylum suave. The sequence goes on along the minus strand of JAOSBN010000002.1, from coordinate 16,301,132 downwards.
CAGCATTTAACAGTCAGTAGTTTGTTCTAAGCTAAAGCCACTCGTTGGTCCGAAGAGTTTCAGGAGTATTGATTGTTCCATTAAAGTTAGGGGATTAATGGCTTTCATGAGCATCCAATATTCTTACATGGATAAGGATAACTCAACTAATTTAAGATATTTTGAAGTGGGAATGTTTCAAAATATTTCCTACAAACTCAATTATATGATGTAGATTGAATTTAGAGTAAGCTCGTTAAGTTGGTTTCTAGTGTGTAAAAATAACTAATCAAAAGTGTTCCCCTCAGAGATGGTTGAATTAGTGGAGGGAGCATGAGGTTAAAAAGTCTTATATTTAAATTCTCCTACTTACATTCTCTCGATCAAGTCTGTCGTACAAGACTTGCCTAGTGTGAAATACCCGATTCATATAATTTGTAAGCTATTGTATTAATCCAGAAGCTTACTTATTATGCATCCAAATAATAGTAACTACGGATTCTTCCGTTTCAAAAAAGCCTACTTAGAAGTGTTAAAGTGTTCTCGATCAAAATACTTAGACAATCAAATTAGTAAGAAGTAATTACTATATAATGTAATCATTCTTTAACCTCTTCGTGGTTAAAATTATATCGTCCTTTATTATGAATTCAAGGATTAGGACGTAACATGAACACCTTAAACCATGTCATTTCAATTAGCTTTTATCCTTATATTAAATGGCTATTTTTGTGCACTTTTAACTATTTTAAAATATAGAAAAAAAATTAATTATTAGCAGTATATAAGGGAAGATAGCGAGTAAAAGCACAAACTTCTTCCCGAATTCTAATGTCTGCGTTTGCTAAACTTGCTAGAGCTGCCAAGGCATGCTGCTTCCCCACCGCAGCCAAAACCCCAAACCTCTCAGCCGCCCCACTGAATTACATAACTCGTCGCTCCTTCCACCGTAAGCTCCTTTGATTGCCTTTTCTCCTGTATATTGTCGGTCTATTGACCAATTTGATTATCATTCCAAATGATGTTTCCTTTCAGATTTGTTGCATATTATATATACGAAAAGTGATAAAATTTTCTTGATGCAGGTTTGGAAATTCAACGGCCTAAGTTGGATTTTGGCGTTAAATATCCATATATGCTTCCGTGTCTGTTGAGTGGTCTGCTTGGAGGTGTATTTATAAATGTTGCCTATGCGGATAATAATGAGGTGTGCTTTGATTCTACTAACAAACCCCCCATTGTTCACGGACAGGAAGAAAAAGAACAATTTTGTGGAATTGGAAATATGCAAGTTTATAATTTTAACTGTGGTTTGTGTCAAAAGCTGCACTTTTTCATTTCGTATGAAATATTTGATTTCTTAAGGCTTTTGTGAAACCTCATCTGCCGTCGGAATCTGCTTCAAACTTCACTGACATGGAGGAGATTGTCAAGAGAGAACGTGAGCGAATTGAAGAGTTGCTCAGAAATAAAGGAATGAAATACGGTTCTTATCCTCGATATAGTGTTGCTGTTAATGGCCAAAAGGTTTTGTGCGCTTATTTTTATGGTTACTCCTAATTATACTGTGCTTTTTGCTTTCCTCTGTTAAATGCTGTTTCATGTGCTTTTTACCGCTATCGTAATTTACGATTCTTTATTGTCAGCCATCAATTATTGCTTTTACACTCATGCATTTCTATTACCATTTCTAATGGATTTTTGTTTGGCCAAAATTGGAATTTGTCGCAAGTTATTTTTGTGGTTTTTCTAACTTATGTTATAAGTTCTTTCCGTATCAGTATGTTGACTACTGTCCTCTGCTCAATACTTCTTAATACTGTTTCACATGCCGTACAAGTGGGGGATGTATGTTGCTGTGTGACATATCACTTGTGATAATGGAAAGAAATGATTGAATGACTAGTTTTGAAAAGCCTCAAGTAGAATGTTGGAAATTCCCAGCTATGTTGTGATATAAGACCCATGAAATCACCCTTCATAGAAAAGGTTAGATTTAAAGGCTATATTGCCTGTTTTGGCTCACTTTGAATCAGTTTTTGGATGTCTAAAATTGTGCTTGCACAATGAAAAAAGAAACCTATTTTGATAGTGTTTGGTTACCAAATCAATGCTTATGAAAAATCACTTCCTCAAAATCATGGTTTTCAGAAAGATCTTTTACATGTTTTTTCTTTTAAAGCAAGGCTTTAGGGAAAAAATGATTCTCAGGCAAATCATAATACATTTCTTAGTTGTCCATCAACTAGAGTTTTGCTTTGAAACTTGTATTAATTTTTGTTTAGATTTATAACCACTCATCTTTTGACTTTTATGTCTATAATTTATGTGTTGTAGATTTATTTAATTTTATCTTAATGCTCTTAAGGTAAATTGAAGGTCAAGCTTTAGAAAGATTATCTCTTACATTTGGAGAGAGCGATTGGATTTAATAATTAATGCGGAATGGGAGGCTTAGAAGTTAAAACAAGCACAATGCAGACAACTAGAGAAGTACACCAAAGGAGTGAAAATATAGAGAGGTTGTGGGAAAAAAGAGAAGGTTTTAGGAATTGAAAAGGGAGACAGGAATTATGAGTCAATAATTACACAAAGCTAAAGACTAAATTTGGCTATAGTGGATAAGATAGAAACCCTACAGAAAAGTAATCTAAAAACCTAATGGGAAGATAAACTTACATGTCTTAAAGAAAAATAAGCTAATTAACTCATTCAATACCTCATTCCTAGTTTCTTTTTACTAACAATTCTCATCTGTAATCTTTTTTTTGCTTCAGGTCCTTTTTTAGATTAATTTTCTGTTTGATTATGTGATCAATGAACTATTCGTAGCCAAGAAAGTAATTACCATTTGTTTGTGATCTAATTACATCCTATGTAGTGAAGCTGTGGCCAAAAAATTTCTAACAAGGATATAGTTTGCTTGATAGATCACAGTCAAGTTTCGAATACCTCCTGAAAGTGATATTCCGCAGTTGATTGCAAACCTTGTTTCAAATATTGGGTCGAAGGTTGATGGGCACAATAGTGGAACAGAAATACTATTGCGTGCTTGGGACAGGTTGGATGAATGGCTGTTTAGTTATCTTTCATTGCCCTTGCAGTCTCTAGTTTTTAGTTATCTACTGCTAAGTGATCTTTGGTTATTTAATCATGCTAACCCTCTATTTCTCTTTCTCTTGTGCATGTCCAGTGCAGTTGCTTGGCAGTTGATGCTTAACCGTCCAGTAAAACAGACAGAAAGAGCTGCAGACAAGGACCCTACAAGAAATATTAATACAACTGAGGGAGATCTTAGCATCCTCATATTTCGTTCACTCCTTAGCACAGATAAACCAGTAAGTTTACTAGAAAAAATCATTTGCTCCATTATAGTATTAGAAGATTCTCTCGAATGTCATGTAGTGGGCAAGCCTTTTTGAGTGATTGATGTTAATATCACAGGAAATTGAGTTTATAAAGTCTGGGAGCTTTAACACCTCAGAGCTTGATGCTTTAGTGTCTCTTTTACAATTAGCCAGCCAGAAGCAAAAGTCCTTAGATAGAAATCCTGGTGAAGGCACCGTAAATAATTCATCTGTAGAAAAGATAGCTACCGGTTTAGAATCCATGGGAGTAAGAGTTTATGGACTTGAGCAAACCGAATCAGATCTTTCAAATGCTGAGATTTCATGGGACAATATCATTGGATATGAGCAACAAAAACGGTAAGCGCGCATGCAATTTCAATTTCTTGTGTTGTGGATGTTTGGTTTTCTTCATCTCGTTTTTGTTGTTGTGCATGCTGAAAGTATCTAGGTATTTATCGACTGTTTAAAATCATGAAAACGTAGTCTAGTTTTAACCCAACAAAATTTAGTCAAGTTTGTTTGAGTGATTAAACATGTCAGATATGTTTGTTAACTTAGTTTATTTAGAATTTTCATTCATCTCTATCCTCTTTAATCCCTTGGGACCAACTTATTCTAATTGTAGATTTAAAGATCATGCTTCATATTGGAAAGTGCTTGTAAATGATTCAGTTATATTATTTGTAGAGAAATAGAAGATACAATTTTGCTGGCTCTTCATAGTCCAGAAGTGTACGATGATATTGCTCGTGGAACTCGTCGTAAGTTTGAGCCAAATAGACCTCGAGCTGTACTTTTTGAAGGACCACCAGGTTATGTTTCTAGTCTTATTCTAGTAGATAAATATCAATATTTACTTTTCATCATATATTATTAGATGAACAATTTGAAAATTGCATTTGTACTTCATTTTGCCACATTGTATGGAGGCATTGAAAATAAATGTTAACCATTTTTATGGTTGCATTTAGTTAAGTTTGACTTGCTGGTCCCTTCTTTTCATTATGACTTATTTAATAGTTGCTTTTTGACATTGATAAATGTGTTGTTATGGGCCTTTAGCAAAGGGGTTGTGTTGAATGTATTTGTGTACATTGCTGTTGTGTTATCAATCTTACGGGCTTTATCAGTAGTTTAAGTTTTTATTTCTATGATGGATTTGCCTATTGGCTCCCATTTATATTTGATTCAGGTACAGGGAAAACATCTTCTGCACGATTTATTGCTACTCAAGCGGTATGCCTCTGACATATCAATTTTATCTTCTTAACATTGAATATAATTCTTATAATAATTTATTTGCAATTTATTTAGACTTAAGTCTTTATATGAATCAGTGCAATTTTACCTTTGATTTTATTTTCAACATAGACCAATTCTTTAGTTGAGAAAGAAAAGAACATATTGGACCTTTCACATTGGGGTTCTTCCCATTGGGTGTCTTAAATTGTATGGCTTATGTCATTTGATTTGTATTCCAATCCTTTTCTTTCTCTAGGTGAATAAGGCCTTGTTTGGTAAACAGCTTATTAGCCATTTTTTAGCTGATTGAAACGTTTTAGCTATTTGACTATTCAAACAGCTAATGGATATGTTTGGTAATCAGCTGATTGAGTTGGTTGATCGAACTCAATCAGCTGATTTTGAAAAAGCTCCCATGGAGGAGCATTTTGTTGGATAGCTGAAAATCTAATATGAAAAAGTCAATTGTAACCTAGTCTGCATATGCCTGAAATTGTGGGCCAAACTCGTTGCTTTTTGAAATTGAGAGAAAATAGAATAGAGTCATTGAAATAGAAGAAATAGATTAACCCCATAAACCCCTTTTGATAGTTCCCTTCACCTAGGATTACGTAAGGAGCCACCTCTCTGTTTATTTATCTTTCTCTGTTGTAGTAACTCTATTGATCCTCTAGCTCAAAAGCATGCTCTTTGTTTCTTCCCTTTGTCCTTCTTTGGTTGTTGTCTCAACTACTCTTCTTTGCAGTTTTCTTTCGATTCCCAAAAATAGTTTTAGTTGTTTGATTACGCGGACATCATGATAACACACTTTATTGAGGTTTTATTCACTTTTTATTTATTTCTTCTTCCCTCCTTTCCCCACCGTTGAGGGCAAAGAAGTGGCTTTAATGTTTTGATTGATAAAAAATCGTCTCTATAATGTTGGAGATAAAACAACTTATTTTGCTAGGCGACGTACCAGACTTTTGAGTTTCACGTAGTGTTTCTTATGACCAAAGTATAAACTTAATTTTTGTAAAATTAAATATCTAAAATCTAAATTCTTATGAAAATATTGAAAGAAATATTAAGATATAATTCTCATATTCTTATAAATCTTTTTTTCTTAAAGTCATGCCCTCATAAATCATTTTATACATAAACAGATAATATTAAACAGCTAATTTTACCAAATATCTTTAATAAATTGCTGATGCTATCTACTGGTCAAATCAGCTGATATAATTTGCTATCACTAGACCGCTAATAGAATCAACTAACAGCTAATGCAATTCGCTGATTGTCAAATAAGGCCTAAATCTAATGCAACAAAATGTTCTTGCATAAACTAAAACTCCTTATATAAGCTTGAGAGTTTATTTTGTAATGCGTGCTGCTTGCTCTTCTTTATGTCATTTGTTGAAGCATTTTAACATGTTGAAACTTGATTCGTTTCAAAGGTAATAAATATGAGCTAAATTATAAATGCATGGATTTCTTTTCATATTTTGGACAAAAAGTTTGCTTTAATTTATTACTATAAGTATATCTTCAATCATGTGTATGCCTTGACAGGGTGTGCCATTTCTATATGTTCCATTGGAAGTTATCATGTCAAAGTACTATGGGGAAAGTGAACGCTTGTTTGGTAAAATTTTTTCCCTCGCAAATGAGCTCCCTACAGGTGCTATCTTGTTTCTTGATGAGGTAACAAATTTTTAGTTATGCCCCTGGTTCATGTTAAATGCATGTTACTAATTTCATATCTTTTTTCTGACTATTTCTTTGAGATCATAACAGATTGATTCTTTAGCTGTTGTACGTCAAGATAGTACACATGAAGCTTCACGAAGAATTTTATCACTCTTATTGCGACAGGTGACTATTGGCATCTGGTAGCATTATGCTGTGAAATATACTCCATTTCTTGGAGAAATTCTTTTTTCTGTTTTTGCCTCGACGTTGTGGATCTTATCTTATTGCTAATTTCATTCTATATCTTATGGGTCAAAAAACATGTATGTCTGGCTCCAATCTTTGATACTTTGTCATGTCTAGATATTTCTGGACCTAAATTACGAGCATCTCTAGCTATTAAATTTGCAGGAATGGGTTCCTGTCCTCGAAACATGGAGCTGCATGACTCTTTACTTATTTCCTACATGCAAAACTTCATTTTTAATCATACAATAACTGTCGTTTCTAAGCAGCAGTGAAAAAGTTGGCTGGACACGTAGCTTCATAAAGTGGCATTTCTGAAGCTTTTGTTGTAGGATCTTAAGTGTGAAACCTTTTGGATAATTGAACTTTGATCACAATGCACTTGGTAAATTGTAGTTCCTTTCTTTTTTCAATTTTTGGCAGATTGATGGATTTGATCAAAACAAGAAGATTGTTATCATCGCAGCAACCAACAGGAAACAAGATCTTGATCCAGCCATGATCAGGTGTGGCAATGTGATTGTCCTATTGATGATCTTAATCGGTTCATTTTTTTCTTGATCACATTGGGATGACATAATTTACATATTGTGTGTGCTGTCAGCCGTTTTGACTCAATGATAACTTTTGATCTACCTGATGAGCAAAGCCGCCAGAAAATAGCTGCTTACTACGCAAAGCACCTAAAAGAATCGGAATTAGAGGAATTTGCCAAGATCTCAGAGGAGTATGTGACATTTTGTGTATCAGAAAAAATTGTGGTTGCCTTTGTTAAATGCTAGTTTCATGATGTTAGCTGCTTCTGAATACAACTGAAATAGATTCCATGAGCATCTATTCCATCTAGCTTGGCAAAGTGGGGTGCTCTGATGATTACATTGCCTTGCTCCTGCTATCAACTTGTTTTCTAGCTCTGTAGCTGCATAAATTTGAAGGAATATTCTCTTGTATCAGTTAATTCAACATCTGATATCTGTTTCCATGACCCCACGAGTTCCATCTAGGAACTTAATTGCTTGTTTACAACAATTTTTCTTGCTTATGCGATACTCTTTTGCTTGCTGCTTTCAGCATGTCTGGGAGGGATATTAGGGATGTTTGTGAACAAGCAGAACGCTCATGGGCATCAAAGGTATTTCTTCCCTCTGTTGTGTTTGATTTGTTTTCTCAGAATCTTATGGCATCGTACACTCTTCGTTTCTTTACAGATCATTCGAGGACAAGCAGCTAAAGATGGAGAAAAAGGCTGTCTTCCACCATTTTCAGAATATGTTCATAGTGCTACAACCCGGCGGAAGGCCTTGTCCAGTGTAGCAGATCTAAGAAAGAATAGTTCTAACAAAGATACGCCAGGTGTGCTAGGAATAGGATATAGTTACGGTTAGAGCAAAGAAAAGCTAGTTGAAATGTGAGAAGCAGCTTATTGGACAGACGCCCAAATTTTTCCTTATCTTGACTGAAGTCAATCACCAAACACAAACACGTCTCTATTGTTAATCGGGAAAATCAAGAATCAATGGTTCTGATTATTGACGAAGAAAAAAGCAAGATAACTTGATAAAGTGTGGTGGTGTTATAGTAGTAGTAGTAGTAGTTGTTGAATCAGTAGCAGAAGTTGTCGCAGACTTGTAGTAGGCCTCAAAAGCTGAAGCTGCATTGCAGCAGACTGAATAACAGAGCTTCTTCCCTGTATTCCCATAAATGATAGCAGCATAATTAGCAGCAAGCTATTTATTTAGTAGAGAAAAGAGAAATTTATTTATTTACCTTGCGGAAAACGGTTCATCTGATTCTTCATCATCAACTCGTTTCCTCTCTCTACCAACTACCCTCCCAGCAACAAGCAGCTGAGTCTGCAGTATCATCTGAGTCAATTCATCCTCCGTTTCCATTCTGCGCTTCCGGCCCTCCCGACGCGAAACTTCCCTTGCTTTGATCATCTCCATTTCCTCCCACTCCATTCGGAGAAATCGTAAAGCTGCTGCTGCGGCAGCAGCGAGGTTGGGAGAGTGGGAGCTATGTTGGGAAGTACAAGTAATTAGGCTGTTAGATCCTTGGTCGTCAGATTCAGTTCCATATTTCTGGGCTCCGACTCCAACGCCTGGCCGGTTGCGGTTCGTTGCCATACACAAAACATGACATGATGGGATCGATAAATATAAAAGCGCGCGGGACCTACCACCATCACCCACTTGCCCCAATCCCACTTTGATTATTATCAACACCTTTAGCTATATTATCAGTCATTTAATTTTCATTTTTAAATTATACAATTAAAAGTCTATCCATATAATTAAGGGTTAATTATAGAAAGGCCTTAATCTTTACCCATCTAAACTTTTAAAAGTGATGTTAAAATATTTCAACTTTTAATTTGTTGTAAAAATAGCCTAGCTTTAACTTTCATATTAACACTACTAACATTCAATTTGTTCTCAAAATAGCTTGGTGTTACTTTTTTGTTTTCTTCTTGAGTCTTGAAAATACAAAACTCTTTTGCGCCGTGGATTGTCGTCTCTTGTGATTGTGTGAAGTATTGCTGTCTTTGGAGTGTCACTATTATCTTCTACGGTTGGGTGTGATTAGAAGCGTCTCTTGAGTGTTTTCCTACCGCACATTTTTTAGAGGTGAATTCATATAACTTTAGGTTGATGTATTTGAGGAATCATTCAGAGTTGTTAAGCTTTATTCTTGTGGCATCTTGATAAAAATGAAGGAAATTATCATATGTTCCCCTTGAGGTAGATCATTCATCATTCACGTACCTAGATATCATACTTGGAATTGGAACGTTGACTTACATTTGATGAATTTTCAAATACATTTATGATTTTGATTCATCATATTTAAATACTAGAAAAGAATATTGATGTTGGCAGGAACAATTACTAATTGAAGTCCAATGAAAAACTAATCTTATATTTGTGTACATTAGGAAGACTTCTAACTCTTTTCTGTAGCACATTAGTGAAGTTATTTATGTACATGGAAGTCTATCAAGGAGAAAGTGAGAAAGGGTATAATATAGCTTGCAAAGTTAAGTCCATACTAATTCAAATAATATTCCTTTCTAATAGATATCCCATTACATTCGTGTCGTTAAAAAATTCATTTCTTAAACCTAAGACTGTCCTATAGAAATGTAACTAGAACAACTAGTAATGTTACAATGGTTTTACACGAAAAAAAAAAAGAGGAAGGCTTAGTGGGTTATGATGCTTATCCAGCAAGATCCGTTAGTGCTAAAATTGGCATAATTTGCATTACAACTAAAGCTAAACTTGTAATATAACACTCTAATAGGGTATATGTCTGACATTCTAGGGAACATCCAAACACACACATCCCACGGAAATGGTATATTAGAGCAGTCGCATCACTTATCGGGGCACAATGTAAAACATAAACATATATTGGCATTTCATCGAAAGCATTTGGTTCATAAACATAAGCATGCATTATATTGTTATTACACTCATAATTCATAAATACTTAATACACAACATGTGAAGGTTCACACCCCTATACAATATGTACAACATGAAATCGGATGCTGGATCAAAGCATTCTAATTAGACTCTTCAAAATCAACTGACCAAGCCTTTGAGCCATTCTTAATGCCCAAAATTGACAATTACAGCTGCTACTAGCTTGACTTAGGTCTTAGGTCTCCTCAATACCTGAAAAATATATTACAAATTGGGGTGAGTTTTGCGAACTCGGTGAGTAAACCCTCATCGATGTGCTCACCCATATCAGGACACAAATATTGCAAACAATAACCAATTCACATGTATATCAGGTTATTCAGAACTAGATCTCATTTAACACATCTTCCAATTATGTATACCAATTTACAACATATATATATATATACATACAAACATACATTTTGATGAACACATCACGAAACATTTCATATCATCATTTCAAAATGACCTAATCATTCATTGTATCAGCATGCATAAAAAGTTGCAAAACATTGGGTCAACATAATTCCATGACTTTTCACAATTATTCATATAATACATGTAAAGATGAACATACATAATACACATGAGACTCCACTTTCATTTTTATTTTTGATGTGACCGAGTGCCTATTAATTGACCCATATCCCTCATAGACATCGAGCTATTTCAAGTATTAACCCATATCTCTTGTGGATACCAGGTTTATTTCAGATATTGACCCATATCTCTTGTGGATACCAAGTTTATTTCAAGCCGGTCACTCCGACCACAATTCCTTTATCGGATCATACACATAAATGTCGTGAAATACATCATTCCATATCATGTGCCATCATTCACTTTATCTCGATATACACAATCATTTATCACAAACATCATATCAGAATCTGGCATTCAACATTCAGTTGAGTATCACTTATCCCACACACATGTCACATTCACATTTATCATCGGACCTTAGTACGACACTCGACAATAATATCAAATAACACTTAGTCATTTAGATTCACATACAATGAGCACTTCTAATACAGTCTCGAATAATGGTCTCCTTAGACAATTAATGTCTAGATTATCATAATCAAACCAGTAATAGTTCAATAATCGACAATGGTCAAAATAATTCACTCATAGAGAGGAAACATCTAGGTTAATTCACTACACATATAACTCAAACAAAAACATACATATAATTGAGTTTACACATCTAAGTTGACTCATAGCATATTCCAGGTGAGCTATTGCCTTGAGGATCTGGCAGTGTCTGAATGTTGTCAATCAACTTGGGCTTCTATATCATAAAATACACATATAATTCATACATTACTAAGTTGATCAATCATATAATTGTTCAATCATACACATGCATATGTATCATGTTCAATGCATGCTCAATTGACTATCGCAATTATACTTCATAATTCATATATGCTTAATTTAAACTTAGGTTTACACTTTAATTATACAAGATTATTTCTAAGTTCATCACTCAAGCATCCGTTAAAATTATTCTAGCCTTATAAGATCATTTTCATTCATTCCATATGATCATTCTCACAATTTCATCAAATCTATATCTATTAGGTGAACCTTATGTTCGTAGGGCAGGCCTATACCTATATATATTGTCTTTCAGGGCAATTTTAGTCCAAATGGCCAATGAAAGTCCATTAGGCAGACTTTATGTCCGTTAGGTCGACATTCTCTAGTTTTTCAGCTTCCCAACTTCACTCATGTGCGTTTGGAGGGACATCATATCCGTTGGGCGGACCTTCTCGGCACACTTACAGCAATTTCAAATTTTGACCTTTTAGACAGCCAAATCTCTTCTCAGAGTCTTCATAGAAGTTGTAGGACTCGGATTGCTCTTTGAAAGAATACTTAAATGGACTTAACCCGACATCCACATAGAAAGTTATGCCTCTTACCCCAACATATATTCATTTACCTAATCCTATTAATCTCATTCTATTTCCTTAATTATACCCTCAATTATCACCCTAAGTGATCACACTTTCAATCACTCATTCAAGCATCATACTAGGTTCATGTCAAACTTCATTCAAGCCTAAATGCATCATAGAAAAGTATCTTATCAATTGTTGTCTCAAGCATCACATAAAAGAAACATTTTTCATGTAAAGTCATTCCCATTTCCATCTTTTTCCAACTCTGTTTTCAGGTCAGTTTACATGACCATTTGACTTAGAAAAAGAGGTATTAAGGCAACACCTTCTTACAGAAAAATGTTTCTATATGTCTTAAGTTTTCAATGACACAAAATTCATATAGTTTGGTTCAGTATTCTGTAAGTTATATCCAAAATACTACATACTGTTCTCATATCTCGGCAGCACATAGTTCTCAACTTCCATCCAAATTTCGAGACTCTTAAGGATAGAAATAAAATTCGATTGCTTCATGAAAATTGTATCCTTATGTCTCTAGTTTATTCTAAATCAAAAATCATCCCATTTGGATATCTACAGATCAAGATATTGTTGAAATACAGATACATGTTCAGTGAGAACACTCCAGCTAACCTATTCTAGCGTACTTCATCATCAACCTTACATACAATTCATCCCCAATCACTCATCATGTATTTATGCTAACATATAATATAGTAGGGCAATCAATCACTTACTTGTTCAACCATGGTCTCCTCAATTTGCAGGCTAATCAAACCTCTCAAGCTTTCAAATATACTCCAAGAATAAGATGGAAGACAAAGGATTTCCAATCACAAGATGTAGGCTAATAAGGTTGACAAAACTCAAGGTTTTGGGAGGTTGTGTGAGAGAGTCGGTGGTGAGGGGTTGAAAGAGAAAACATAATACCAAAAACACAAAGGAAGATGATCTTTCTAATGCAAAAGTCATGGGCACGAAGGTGTAGTGGATAGATGGGACACTTGTCAAATGAAGAACTATACCACGTATCTTCATCTTATGCTTCCAATTGTCACCTAATGTTTGGTCTACTTGTCATTGGGTTTGCTATGCCACTTGTCACTCATGTACTCATGTCATTTGTCATCCAATTAGCTAAGCCACGTTTCACTCATTCCCAACGCCACATGTCACCATTTCATAGGCTTAATATATCCAAATGTCCATATAACATTTTTGTCTTACTCTTTAACATTTTTCCCACATTTAGGTGCTCACACCACTTTATAAATTACTCAATCATCTCAATAAATTCTCAATTCACTAATTCTAATCATTAAACAAGATCCATAATATAACCAGCAAACAATTGCATCATAATCAATTAAAATATTGCATACCCCAGGATATGTCAATTGAATGCATATACTATCATTGCAATGTATCTAACTCATGATTCATGTGTGTATGCAAATATAATGCATGCCTATAAAATGCTCTTCATATATTCTCACATGATATGACTTAATCTAATAATTAGTCATTAAGTGTAGGGATGGGCTATTACAAAAGTTGAGTGAAGAATATTGTTGTTAACTTTGGAGTTAGCCTTAGGGAGCCTCTATTTTAAGTTATAAAGTCATGATGTCTAACAGGATCAATTAGTATTGGAATTGGCAAAATTTGCATTGGCTAGAGTTGAGGTGAGGAATATTGTTGTTTACTTTGGAGTTAGCTTGGGAGAGCTTCTATTTCAAGTCATGAGGTCATGATGCTTATCCAGTAGGATCAGTTAGCATTGGAATTGGCAAAATTTGCATTGGAACGGAAGCTGGAGTTAAGGTGAGGAATATTGTTGTAAACTTTGGAGTTAAGAAATAAGAACATCTCACACTGCTAATAAGGTCTAACCTATAAATTCCAACATTTGAATGACCTTAAGACATGGTTTAATTCAATAAAAGATGATATACAACGTCAGCATAGAAAGAACAACTTTATAATTAAAGAGTTTTCGATATAACCAAAAAGCTTGATCTTGTTTATTAGATTTAGATCTTGATCTTTTTACTTGAATTAAATTGGAAGATATATATAAAGACATATAATTAGATTGAGTTTAATTTTTGTTTAGTTTGATCCAAAGATATTGTAGTAGTTGTATGAGAAAGTCTTACTCATGCTTGACCATCGTGTGTATTACAAAAAAAAATGGGTGGAAGTAAAATATATGTGGCTTTTATTAGGGCTAGAAATCTTAGGCCTGAGCTCAGTATGGCTTAACTTATTTTTAAAAAAAATATAATTTTCAAAAAGACGTTTTTTTATGTTTCTCCATCAGCCTTAGGCTTAGGTAACCTAGGCTTGGTCAACAGCTTGAGCCCGATCAAATTCAAAAAATAGGCCCGAGGCTCATTCAACTTGGGCATAACTCATTGACTTTGGGCTAGGCTCGATCCCAATTGCCAAGCCTGGCTATTATTGCATCTACACTTGGTATATACTTGATAAGGGAAGAGTATGAAGCTGTTATTAATGGATTCAAGAATGTGACTTATTATTGTTTCAACAATTTAGCAGGAGTTGAAAAGAAATACTCTTAATTTGCCAAAAGAAGGCATCATATTTATCGATAGAATGAGATTTGCAATTTATTATTATTATATTTATTATATAATATGGATATTATAAACCTGAGTAATTTTTCAAATTCTTTATATTGATTTTCCCAATTGTAATGATCAAATGAAGCTAGGGATATCAAATACTAAGCCCAATATTGGTTAATATTTTTATCAATAAAATAATAAAAATGTGAGTATTGCCCTTATGTTTTTATCAACACATTATGAATACTTCAATTATAAACTATATGATATTAATGTTATCATTCAAATTGTTGGTGTCTTATAGGTATGTAGTTCTGGTAAAAGAGTTAAGGCTTTGTTATTGTAACAAATTTTGCTAGACATCTTCTATACGTTGGGGTAAGACTTTTATTCGAAAAATACATTATTGTGTGCAAGAGATGAATTTATTTTTTTAATTCTTTTGTAATGCAAAGCAAAAGAGATTTTCATTAAGTTGGACATTTAATGTGTGGAAACTAAAAAAAGCCAATATTTTGTGTGGCCAAGACAATCAAACATCCTTATCCATATCCAAATCAATTTTCAAGATAGTCCAACATTCATATTCAAATCAATTATCCAATACAATCAAACATCTTTATCAATATCCAAATCACATAAAAAAGTTTCAAATACATATTCATATCCATATCACAACACACAGTTGGAATGCACATCGAAATCATAACACATATTTCAAGCATGGCTCATTTAGCTATTGATTCACCATCATCAATTTGGGATTTTATTGGAGTTGATTGTTTAGCCCTTAATTTGTATCTTCTTTAAGTTGTAGTTCTTGTTTGATCTTTTGTATTTTGAGAAGCTTAAGTTGGCTCGAACACTCGATATTGACTTCCACCCATACATAAAACATTTACAAACAAAAAGTATATTGTGAGCAATTAGAAATTAAAAAAAATTAGCCAAATTTTGTAATTTGGTAACAAACTGTAAAGTAAGTGTTCCTACTAACTTCTCAAAATGTTACTTTATATCCTTAGAAATAAATAACAAAAAATTAGCCAAAATTTGCAGTTTGGTAACAAATTGTAAAGTAAGTGTTCCTACTAACTTCTCCAAATGTTAATTTATATCCTTAGGGGCCTGTATACATATAAATGTTTATGATATTTAAAAATTTTGATGGAAAAAAATTAAAAATGAGTATTCACTCACCACCCTCTTCTCAATTCTTAAGATCGATGTTACAGTATTGGATTTTGTAGATATGGATTATCTACTTCTTCTTCTTACACTACTGTCAATATTGGATGTAGATGTTAGGTTTTTGGTGATTGGATGTAGATGTTAGATTTTTGGTGATCTTCCACATTTTCTCTACATGTGAATGATTGTATATTTAAAGAATATTTATCACAAATACAATTATAAATCAATATATAATTACCTTATCAATTTCAAGTTGTCTCAAAGATTGGACCTTATTTTTTCCTTTTCTATTGTGACCAACTTCAAAACAATTTTGATATCTGATGAGTACTCCAACTTTGGTCAACTTGCTTGGATTCCATAGTTTTTTATCTTTATCCCTTCTTTTAGCTTTCTTAGGTCTTCCAAGCATCTTTTTAATCAAGGGAGGTAACATAGGTTATAAGTTTCCAATCTTTATCCAAAATTTTGGACCGTTAATGGGCTCCATGGCATATTGATAACTCTTCAAATAACACTCATATTTGTAGTGTCTACTCATATACACATCGATATCCTCCCTCTGATTTGATATATCAGCAAATGCATGATTACATAGGATTCCTGTTAAATCCCAAAGTCCATATCGATATGTTCTTGCTTATAAACCAACAATGAACTTATTTGCAAAACTTACTACTTCGAACTTCAAACTACCATTTATCCTGATGATACAGTGTCTTGCTTCCCATTGTGTAGTCTACATCTTCTTTCTCACTCTTGGACATACTTCATTCGTGAATTTGTTCATCATCTCTCGTTTTTATGAATTCGATTAATTAAAGTTAGTCGAATATCCTCTAGCATATTAATTAGGATTTTTAATCGTGCTTCACAAATAATACGTTAAATGTATCTGATATAATGTTATGAACAATTTCACACTTTGGCCTTATGCTAATAAATGCTTTCATAAATATCTCAAGATTCCTTGCTTTAAAGTCATTTGTAATTATTTTTGGATACATTCTTCAACTGCTCCATTATTTCATCAAACTCCACTTCCGTTATGCAATTAGGCACTTGCCAAAATAAACCCCTATATATGTGGCCTTGATGTAATTTAGACCAACTGGTATACACATTTTGAGCACATTTTCTAAGCTCTGCTTTTGGGAAGAGATTCTTCAAAAAATAAATAGTACTAATATTATAATTTTTATCTTTAGTTGTTCATTTACAAATGCCAATGAATTCTCACTAATGTTTAGATCATCAACAAGAAGACTTAAAAACCAATGCCAAGATTGGTAATTTTCTCTCTCAATCACACCCCAACATACATGGTATATCTTATTATTTCCATTACACCCATCACAGCTAACAAAGCACCTCTAAGAAATTTCTTCAAAAAACATCCTTTCAAGCCCTATTATTTTTTGAAATCCACCAAGAAAACCGTACTTTAATACATTAAATCCCACGTAAAACTTCCTAAATATTGGTTATCCAGACTTTTCATCAAGTTTATTTTGGATGATGAATTGACCTTCTTTATCGATCCACTGCAATTCTTGTCGATAAGACCACAATTTTGCATTATGTCCTTCCATTGATCCAGGTAGCATCATAATAACTTCCTATTTAGCCCTATGACAATGAGATTTATTCACCTACAATGCATGCTTCCTTTGAAGAACAACTATCATCTTGCTAGTTGGACAATTCATGTTCATCTGAAACTTCTGTAAGAATTGATTTGATATCCAGTTCTTACTAGCTTGCTGGTTTCTTTACACTTTCTTGCAAGTATGTTTGTTTTCTCATACCTTCACAACAAAGGTTTATTTTCCATTTCCAATCCAACTAGCATAAACCCTAAAAGGACAATATGGATCACAAACAACTTCCTTTCTCATACCAAATCTTGTCATTGAAATGTCATATCCATTTATAATTACATAATTTTTTATTGCCTCCCAAAATTGAACCTCATCCTTAAACTTCATTCCAACTTCAAACTGAAAATCAATCATGTTCACTTTTGGATTAAAGACAACATACTTCTTCCTTCTGTTGGAGGTCTTGCTCTCACCATCTTCACTACATATTAGTGATTGAACTTCAGCATCACTTTCCTCCTACTCATTACAACAACTTTGTTAACTTTCTACTTCTCTTTATGAATTGTTTGAATAATTTCGATCTTTGTTACTACATTTTTTACTGCTTCCAACCCTATCCATAACACCATCACATTTAAACCTACTACCTACCTTTTTCCTATATTTCTTCTTATTATCTTGTTGTAGTAGCATATTCTCCATCATTAGTTGCATAAATTTCATCATCACATATATCATTTTTAGATTCAATCATCTCCATAACAACAAAATATTCATCGTCTTGTTCCAGTTAAACTTGGAATAACCATTCTTCATTGTCGATATCAAAATCAATTTCTTCACCATCACTTGTAGGATTATCTAACCATGCTTATAATAGATTTCAACATTGTAGTTCTTCAATTCTTCTATGCGTTAAAGCATTGACAACAAGTCCTTATCATCGTGTAAACTTAACTCTTTCAAGCATCTCATTGACTCTTCTAGAAATTTATAAAAATAAATACAATTTCATGCCCTTTATCTTCCGATACTCCATTAATACTAATATACTAGTTCATCAACACCAATATCCTTCTTCAGTTTGATCTTATCTCCAACATATTTGTTTTCATTTTTTTTCCAATACCCTACCATAATGAAACTTAAAATTTACCAACATCTACATTATAAAGAATTTTACTATTATTTTCTAACAGATCAAAATTGCAAGCAACTCATCAAACCAAATATATAACATGTTCTTTTTAAGCATTTTATTGCCACAACTTATTTATAGAACAAGTCCTCAATGTGTGAAATAAAAAAGCAAATTAAATTGAAACAAGTTATAGAATTTGATATAGAAATTAACAAAATACCAAAATTTGAAATACTAGAATTTAATAGAGAGATGACAAAATATGCAATTTAATATATAAGTAGTTTTTTTTAATACAAAGGAAGGAAAGTAAATAAAACACTACTCAATACAGATCAGCCGTAGGGTATACCCCGGCGATGCAAAGTGCGATTCCGATCTGAATCTAAAAATGGAACTGTGACTGGCAGAGGATCAGTAAGAACCCGCAAGCCTGGTGGGACATAAATAGCAGTAACTGCCAGACTATCTACGCTTATATTCTCCTCCCAATAGACATGTTGAAGCTACACCTCCCATTCGCGGTCCAGCAACTCTATGAGGTCCTGCATCAAACAAAAAGGCACAATCAGTAAGCCCCCGGAAGAGGAAAGAATATTGATGACTTGGAGTGAGTCCACTTCCAAAATGATCTTTCTGTGGCCAAGGTCCCATGCCACTGTAAGGCCCACGTGAACCCCTTTTAATTATGCGATCAGTGGCGGGCAGGCCTCGAACTTATAAAGAAAACCTCCATACTAATGACCTTGACAGTCCCTAAGCAGCCCCCCAACCGTACTAGCAGAGGATCCAGGAAGCACCGAGCCATCAGTATTAACTTTGGTACAGCCCTCCAGTGGTGGGGTCCATCGGATGAGGGTCTCTATTGGCAAACCTAACAGGTTAGTGACGCAACCCGTCACGGTGCGAGCCCGGTCGATCCAAGCCACATAACCTATGACTAGGTGATGTCCTGCTTCGGGCCACTCGAAACCCTCCTCGAAAAGACATTTGTTGCGTCATTGTTAGAGGTACCAACACGAGACCCTAAAAAGAACCGCCTAGTCGATCACGGGCGTAGGGCTTTGGGTTGTCAGGTTGGACTGTAGCCAGTGCTCGACATCCCCTGGTAGAAGGAGACCGTTTGTAGAACAAGGGACCATTTCTGCCAAAACTGCTGAACCCTGGGACAATCGCGAAGGGCGTGTAGAGCGATCTGTTCATGGCCATAGTGGGGGCAAGTACTATCAGAGGCTATGTGTCTACGAACACACTTGTGGTTTGTCAAAAGTTTATTGTTGGCTAAGAGCCACATAGTACGGATCCGATGTGGCCCTGGCCACTTCTAGATGATGTTGCATAATGGGTTTGGGGGCGTCGAATCGGCAACTGTAATTAGCTTATAAGCCGATTCTATCGTGAATTTCTCTTGTGGTTCGGGACCCCAGACGAACGTGCCAGCACCCGCCTCAATAGGCGGAGGCCATACCGTATCGAGTACCCTACATAAGTGAGCGGGAAGAAAAGGAGTGATCAATTCTCATTTCCAATCGCGGTCCTCCGCCACATACTCAGCCACATAAGTGTACAACATGCTATCAGGAAGGGGGCTCAAAGTTACATTTATGAGGGGATCCCATCCAGGGAGCCAGTGGTCAAGCCAGAATTTGATTCGTTGGCCATTACCCAAGATCCATTGAATACCTTGTCGAACATGATCCCACGTAGCTGCCAACCCGCGCCAAAGAGTTGACGTCCCAGTGGTAGGCAGTGTGGTGGGGATATGTGGGGTCTTAAACTGATATTTAGCCCGCAGCACTTGGACCCATAAAGAGGTGGGTTGGGTGAGTAGCTCCCATCCCAATTTAGTGACTAGGTGGGTTACCTGGTTCCCCCAAATAAAAGCCCACATTAAATCCTTGTCATCTTAACTCTTTAATTCGCCTATTATAGTCTGCAACTGCTATTAGAAATCAAGTAGGGAAATGGTACAAAAACTACTCATATAAACTCAAATGGAAGTCCTATTCAGGAAAATTGAAGGCCTGGCTGGAGCAGTGAGAATAACAAGTGGAAGCACTAATAAGGAAAAATGAAGGCTTAGTAGAGCAGTGAGAATAATACAAGCTTTATGTTTTTTAGAGGAATTAATAATTATCATCAAAAAGTCATAAAACACCCTTTAAAAGGGGTAAACTATTGAGTAATATACAATGGAAACCAGATGTGCTGAGAAATTCATTTAAGAACTAAATGTACTCCCGCCAACTAGCTTACAAGCTAACATATTCAAGTTTGCTTACATTGCCTTGTATGTAAAGGGTTTAGAGTTGTGCAGAGATAAAAGATAGTCTCCAATATCTATTGATGATGAATTATAACCTTGATTAATTATATAGATAAGAACCTGTATCCTAATTTGACAATATCTTATTGTTACATTCCTTTGATATTCTATAAACCAGACAACGAAGGGGGATTTGGAAAACCATTTTATCATCTTCATATGACAAGTGCATTTGAATGCTCTATTCAACAATTTGTAACTAGTCAGCCAGAGAAAGAGTTATATCGCAGAGGTTTATAAAGCCTTTCCATTCATATAAGGAGAAATATAATGCTGATATTTAAGGATTCGCAAAAGATGTTTCTAAAAAATAACAAGAATGGTTAATCAAGAAATAATTAAGTAACCAAATTCAACAATAGAACTGAACAAAAGAAAAACATAAACGAATAATCAAATGCAACAATAGAACACATAATTAAGTAAATTCAATCAATAAAAGAGGACATTCCTTTAAGAATAAAAAGAACTGAAAAGTGATTCGGAACCAAGCGAAACAAATAACCAAATTCAACAACAGAACACTGAATTATTGGAAAGAATTTGATCTTCCGCCTTTACATTTACTGTTAACGCTTCGATAGGAAGCAAGCGAAATAAGTTATTGGAAAGAATTATAGATGATTGAAATTAAAAAGAAGAATGAGAATATTCGCAAAAGATTAGACAACTGAACTCAACAATACTAAGTTTTCACTCAAATAAATGACTTAGGGTTAAATGAACACACCTGCCAAAAATGTGTTATAGGGAAACACATTAAAGACAATCTAAGCTACACCCAATCACAAGAGATAATAGTAACACTCTAGAGATAGTGACAATCTACAGTGCATAAGAGTTTTGTATCATCAAGACTCAAAAACAAAACAAAAGAGTAAACAGGATTACGTTTTTAATCTCTACGCTTTAAATTTCTGAGTTAAAAAAATAGGGACATGTCTTGATGGCATGAAAAAAATTACCTGATTTGTCATGTCACCAAAATTAACGTCTGGTTATTTTCAGAATAAATTAAAAATTGAGATAATTAACATCTGATTATTTTCAAAATAAATTAAAAATTGAGATATTTTAGCATCACTTTTTAAAATTTAGATAATATTGTGAAATTTAGTAAAGTTTAAGATTTGTTTATAATTAACCAGTAATTAAAGTGAACAAGTTTTCTGTGTTTTCTTTAATGAAAGATATAAAACACACCACGCGCACCTAGGGAGAGCGTGGAGTGTGCCTTCCCACGATATTAGTAAATGAAACGCAAAAAGACCGAAGCAAATAAGCCTCGAGATTGAAGAAGAACGTAATTAAACAGTTTCAGAGCCGAGGGTTTCCTTTTGTTTATAATTGCGTTGAGTCGAAAATGTCGTCACGTGACAAGAAACCTGCAAAGCCATCAACCAATCGCCCCGGCGGGATCCACACTCTCTCCGATCTTAACCGACGCATCGGCCCCGACTCCGACTCCGACGACGAAGCTCCTCCTCAGTACTACACTGGTGGCGAGAAGAGGTCTTCCCCCCTCCCCTCTTTTCCTTCTTAAGCCCTGAAATTTTCCTTATTTAATTCATGTCTAAAATTTTATAAACAACAAACCATATCTTTCTACTTAGGTTTGATAATTGAAAGCTTTGTTGTCGATATTGTTGATCTGACAGTCACTTTGTTATTGTTGGAACCTGATTGTC
Organism: Erythroxylum suave; assembly: GCA_027563595.1. Classification (NCBI taxonomy): domain Eukaryota; kingdom Viridiplantae; phylum Streptophyta; class Magnoliopsida; order Malpighiales; family Erythroxylaceae; genus Erythroxylum; species Erythroxylum suave. The sequence continues at coordinate 16,278,714 of JAOSBN010000002.1, read as the reverse complement.
TTGATTTTTGGGAATTTAATATCTTCAATTTGTGGTTATTTCAATGGTTTAGAATCAAATCTAGAGTTGATTTGAGGATGTAGAATTTTATGTCATTATCATTGCAGTGGTATGCTTGTCCAAGATCCTACCAAAGGTAATGATGTAGATGATATCTTCAATCAAGCTAGACAATTGGGAGCTGTTGAAGGTCCCTTGGAACATCTTCGTCCTTCTTCAAGCTTTACTGGAACTGCTAGATTGCTCACAGGAGAGTCTGTACCATCTCCTCCTCAGCAACCACAGGCTTCTGTTCATAACATTGTCTTCTGGACCAATGGTTTCACCGTCAATGATGGTCCTCTCAGGAGGTTGGATGATCCTGAAAATGCATCTTTCTTAGAGGTAGTGATACTTTTTGTCTTCAGCTACTTTGGAATTCAGTATTGCATCATTATTAGTGGTAGGATAATTCACTATACAGCAGTTAGAGCCTAAGTTTCTTTCTTATTTAACTAGGGCACAAAGCCAATGGTTGAATGCAAAATTAAAGTTTGATATCTTGTTCTGCATGAGGTTATTTTGAGTATTTTAATTGCATACGTAAGCTTTTCTCCATATATTTTTATGCTATTGTCTAGTGAAATACATCAGCTAGACATCAATAATGGATTTGCTGTGCTCTTTATTCTTGAATTTTATGTTTCCCTGATCAGTTTTTCTTGTTAAGGCTGATAGGTTTTATTCTTTTATTGGTCTCTTCAGAGCATCAGAAGGTCTGAGTGCCCAAAGGAGCTTGATCCTGCTGATAGAAGGTCCTTAGTTCATGTTAAGTTGATAAGGAGGGATGAAGAATGTCCTGTGAGTTTCTCTCCCTATCTCCACCTGCCTAACTTTTGATGTGCTCCTGTGCATGTTATCCTTGTTAGGAGCCCCAAAAGATTTGCTTTGCACTTCCTGAATTGTCGAGGATGATCAATAAGCAAATATCATCTAGTATTTATATATGTATATCGCGTGCATGCAATGCATGTGGATGTATCTATATTTCACAAGCATCTATTGTAAACATTTATGTTTAACCTTTATTGCCACATCTTGATGTCTTGCAGGAACCAGAGAAGCGGCAGCTTGCTCCATTTCAGGGTATAGGGAGGACACTTGGTAGCAGTACTCCGGCGGCAACTGAACCATCTGGTGGCTGCACTGCTGTCAACAACAGTGCTCCTACATTTTCGACAGACCCAGTTGTGGATGAAACACTTCCATCAACTTCCGTTCAACTTAGATTGGCTGATGGAACCCGAATGATAGCCCGGCTTAATTACCAACACACTATCAATGATATTCGAGCATACATTGACTTATCGAGGCCTGAGGGTGCACGAAACTATCAGTTGCAGGTGATGGGCTTCCCTCCAAAGCTTCTTACTGATTCTGCTCAGACAATTGAGGAGGCAGGTCTCGCCAATTCAGTTATTATTCAGAAATTCTAGCCAAGTTAGATGAGAATTTGGTGTGTTGCTGCTATATTATACGTGGTGAACCAATGCAACAATCTAATTACTCTCTGAACATCTGTTTTTATAAACAAGAAGAATGACTCTTAAGGCTGCGTATATGGCCAATGAAGTTGAATTCTGTATTTCTTAAAGTGTTCTGAACTGTTTGAGAAATGCATGCTACCGTTTTACACCCTTGTCATCGATTATTTTGTGGCTGTTCGTGGTTTTTATAAAAATCATCAACTGCTTAGCATTTATGGGGCTGAGCTCTGTAATTTATGAAGTTACAGCAAGATTGTGCAACAAATCGATGATTTTTGGAGAAATAAAGCTGAGCAACCTTTCTTTTTAACATGCCCCTGAGTATTAAGCTCGAGTAAAGCATGTCTTTGATCCAAGATTTTATGCATTGCAAGCTTGATAGCCAGGTGACCACAAAGTCAGCTTTTCCTTTCTCCGGCAGTGCTCAATATTCCAAGATAAACTTCTGGATGATGCTACTTAGGCTTCATTGACTGTAAAATGAATGCCCAATGCCACTTGATCTACTGAGTCTTGATAGATTTAAGTTGGATTGTCAGGGGCATCTTTCCATTCTCCATTCATAGTGGGCATCGGGGAGACCAGAAAAAGCTTATTCTATCTGTCGGAAACAACTTAACATGTTCACCATAAGCCTTGATCCATCAGTGGTACTTGTTTGCTAACGTTCTTTTTCCTCTCTCTATTTTTCCTATTCTTTTTCTCTTGTTGTTTTACTTCTTGTGCATAAGTTGAGCTAGTGTACAAGACAATTAGATTCCCGGTATATTCTAGCCGTGATGGTATGTTGCGAAAGGTTTAGAAAGAGAACTATTGTTAATTTACTTCTCAACCTACCATGAAGAATTTTTTATAAAAAAAAGCCAAATTTGAAACTGATTAAGCAATAACAACATAGTTTGATTCTTCAGATATCATAAAATAAAACAAAATTTAACCATGTAACTGCAGAACTTGGTATTGGCATGACTACACATAAGCTTCAAATAGAACAAGATATAAATTTAGAAAGAACATCGACACGTTAAATTGGTATAGTCTATTAACGCCGTGAACTTATGCCTAAGTTATCAGTTGGCAGGAAAAAAAGAATTTGATGTTCAAAAACTATTGGAATTAACTGAGCCGGGAAGTGGGAATGTAAGAAGATTGATAAATTTCACAGATGGAAGATATTATTTCCTTGTGAAAAGAAGGCTAAAGACCCCACTAGTCAAAGTGTGTTGTTTCTGAAAAATGTTTTTGTCTTTAGCCCAAATTTCAATCTCCAAGTTGAGTGTACTTTATTAATGACCCCATCATCCTATCCTAATTATGGTTTGATATGCTTGGCTGCTTGCCAACAATGCCACCGATCTATAAGTTCCGACATAAGTTGACCGTGGGAAAAAGCTTCTTTGTCAAAATCATTAGGAACAACTCAGTTTAATTGTGCATATATCATGTTCATGTTTAAAGCCACTAATCACAATACCTGCCTCCAATGACCCTCATGATTATAAAAGAAAGAGCACAAGTTTTATGGCTTAAAAGCTATGGTTAGTGATAGAAAGTCTATAGAGAATGTGTAATTTGTATTGCTTGATAATGAGTTTATATATGCATAAGGCCTTTATATAGAGAATGAATAAGGAAACAAAATATTATGGGAATGTACATTGTTTAGACAAGAATATTGCGGATTTTTTCATGATAATTGAGCTAATGATCTAAAGAGATCTTGGTTTAATTTTTTATGTTATCAACTCCGCAAAAATCATAGGTATATAATAGTGAGCTTGTCTGAATGCAAACGTTGATAATGCTTTCGCCATGATAGCTACAATTTGTTCTGAGCTTGGAATATGTTTAACTAATAGCACTTGTTTGGTAATTAAATCTCAAACAAAGTGTATATTAATTTCAATATGCTTAGTTTGAGCTTGAGAGGCTGGATTAACAGCAAGAAATGTAACACCTAAATTGTCACACCATAATGTAGGATTTAGATGAGGTAGGTCAATTTCTCCAAGCAAGAAGTTGATACAACAAAGTTCAGCGACAGTAAGTGCAATATTTCTATATTGAGCTCACATGCTAGTATGTGCACTTGTGGGATATTTCTTAGCATTCTAGAAGATAAGATTTGATCCTAGAAATATACAATAGTGAGTGATGACCATCAAGAAAAATAACCTAATAATTATCATAGTAGGCATTAAGGTTGAGATTGCTGGTTTTGGTGAGTTGTATGATATGTGATTGGTAGATAGTAAGTATTGGAAAATTAATTTGATCATAGTCCAATGAACGTTGGTAAGGCAATGAAGAAATTGAGAAACTTTATTTACAACAAAGTAAATGTCAGCACAAAGTGAGTTAAATATATTGAAGGACATCAACAATGCTACGATATTCATTATAACCAATTAAGGTTATGCCATGATCCTTAAAGAGAGGTAAAGTAGGATTCAAAAGTGTAGGCATAGTTTTAGAGGAATCAAGGTCGGTGCAGGTGAAAAGGTCCATCATGTATTTAGTTTGGGTAATAAATAGGCCATTAGAGGTGGTGGTAGCTTTGATGCTAAGGAAGTAATAAAGAGGACCAAGGTCTTTAATGTAGAATGTGGTATTAAGGTTATGTATAAGTGAGTCTATAAAGGTTTGTAAAGAACCAATGACTAGGATATCATCAACAAAGATAAGAATGTAAGGGGTGTAAGTAGTGCAGGTGTGAATGAAAAAAGAGCTATCATATTTAAAAGAAGTGAAATGAACTTGTAGAAGTTTTGACTTAAGTGATGAAACCAAGCACATGGAGCTTGTTTAAGGCCATAAAAAAGGTTTTCAAGATGACAAATATATTGAGGTTGATGGGGGGTCAACAAAACTAAGGGGTCGAGTCATGTAAATAAGTTCTTTGATGTGACCATGGAAAAAAGCATTATGGACTTCCAGTTGGCAAATAGACCGGTTATTTATTAGAGCAATAGTGAGGATAATATGCATGGTTGTAGGATTGACAATATGACTAAATGTGTTAGTGTAATTAATACTGAAAGACTAATGGTAGACTTTTTCAACAAGGTGGGCTTTGCAACGGTCAAGAAATCCATTGCTGTTATGTTTAGTGCAAAAAATCTATTTACGACCACTAATACTGGCACTAGGTGGTAAAGGAACATCGGTCCAAGTTTGATTGCAATGGAGGGCAGTGAATTCATCTAGCATGACTTAGAGCCAATGTGAAAATTTATTTACTTAGGTGAAAAGGAAGGATTGAAGTCATGAGTGTTTTGAGAAATGATATTATATGTAACGTAGTTAGAAAAGGATTGAGAAAAATGTTAGCTATCACGAGTTCAAGTAATCATAGGGAGTCTTGGAAGTGAGCATAGTAAGCTAGATGTGGATGGACTAAAGGATTGTTGAGGGAGTTTAGTAGGAGGGTTCATAGGTAGAGAAAGGGTTATTTAAGAGGATGGTGAGGTGAGGATAGTAGTGGTTTGTTTTTTTTGCCTAAGGTAAAATAGTTTCAATAAAGTGAACATGAGGAGAGATGTATACCTTGTGATTTTTAGGATCAAAGCAGCAATAGCCTTTGTGTTTAAGATAGTATCTTAAGACAAGAAACACGGTATAGACTTTGATGTTAATTTATTATAGTTGACAACTTTAAGAAAGGGAAAGTATATGCACCCAAAAACACGAAGATGAGAAAAGTTAGGTATGGTATGGAAATGGACTTCATAGGGTGATTTCTAATGAAATTTGGGAGTATGAAGGAGATTAATAAGTTACACTGCAGTGTGAAAGGCATCAAACCAAAAGGATTTTAACAAAGACCATTTTGTTGAGAAGTGTATGGATAGGAGATACGATATGATATTTCATTAACATTGAGGAATTGGCCAAGGGCATCTTTACAAGTTCAGTATCGCCATTACATTGAAAATAATTTATGGTAGTTAAGGTTTTTTGGTGATTGTTCTTGAAATCGAGAGAGGGATTACGACTTATAAGTTAAAGGAAATATCTAAGGATAATATCTAATATCATCAATAAAAATGATAAAGTATCTTGATCCAAAACGAGAAAAGGGAGTGAGAGGGCCCCTAGATGTCATAATGAATGAGTTGAAAAGGATTGATTGATATACGAGTTGATAAAGGAAATAAAAGGCAAGTGCTTTTTCCTTGAAAACAAGAGGTATAAGGATTTATTACAATAGACTTATTTGAGAGAAGATGAGATAAAGTAGCATGATAAGGATGACTTAGAAGTTAGTGCTATACATCAAAAGTAGCTTGTTTCACTATAAAGGCAGAATAATTTTAGAAAGTGACTAGAATCTTCATGGGATAAAGATTTACACACATATCATAGTTAAGAAGCGATGTCTTGGTTATGGGGTCCTTCATAATGTAATTACAAGGGAAAAACTTAATTAGACAAGAATTATCTTTAAAATTTTGGCAAAAAAGAACAAGTTCTTATTATGTTAAGGTATAACTAAAACATCATTTAGGTATAAAGGTTAGGAGTGTGTGGATAATGTGAAGTGTCCAATTGAAGAGATAGGAAAAGTGTTACCGTTACCGATGATTACTTGATTTGAACCTTGTTACGGTGTTACGAATTCAATGAGTTAGAGACTTGGCGTTATAAAAGATGATGTACTAGTGTTTGATAGTCGTTCAATGATATCGCTTGATGTAAAAGAATTCATGGCAAGCTCTAGTTGAATGTTCATTGCAAAAGGGATGTTTGTATTGAGTTTGCGTTATATGAAGAGGTTGATTAGTTATTTCTTGACTCATAATATCTAAATCGACAATTTACAACAATATGTATAGGTGTATTGGGTTAGATTGTATGACATTCTTTATAGAATTGAGATTGAGTAATAAGGGTTTTAGGTTGGTCTATGTGTGTAAGTGGATGGGGTATTGGTCCATGGGTTAGGCTTAATTTTGTGAGAGTTTTGGAAAAAGTGACAATTAGAGTTTTATGTTTGATTTGAAGAGAATTAACTACTATTAGGATTTCTTCCACAACTAAAGGAGCGACAACTGCTGCTTCACCCATGATACTGGTTATCAGGAAAGGTTATCGCTACAAAGGCAATGTTGGTAGACACAACTAGGGTTGGTGAAAGATCAACATATGTTTCTTTAAAGGAGGAGCTTCACATAGAAGTCAGTGAATGAAGGTGGTGAATTACTATTTGTAATACGAGTGACAAAAGCCTCATAATTACGTGTTATCTATTGAGAGCAAAGAGCATCAAATCTTTATCGAAGACAAGGTCTCCAACTGCTATAAGATCTTCTGCTATAGTGAAGATGTTGGCAAGATAATATATAATAGTTGAGTCTCCTTTTCATGCAATATGAAGTTGTCATCAAATAAGTAAACGTTGAGCAGTGGTTTGTTAGTTAAAGTGATTTTCAAAGATTATGCAAAGTTTTCATGAAGTGATGAATTCGAGAGCAAGGGAGGCAATTATAAGAGACAATGAATTTATCAAACAGAAATATAGCAGTATGTATTCTTTCTCCACTAAAGAAATTTTGTTGAGGGCGCTAATGGATTAGTGTTGGTATTACTATTTTTTAGTGGTTTTTATATGCTACTATTGATATACCAAAAAATATCATAAGTTAATAGGATTGTTTGAATTTGATTTCTCCATATTAGGTATTAGTTAGAATCAAGTGTTGTTATGAGGAAGTTACTAATGTTGGTTATTAGAAATTGTGGAGTTTGTGATCTGGTTTGTGGACGCATTTGTGTATGTGGAAGAAGACTTTAAATGGTGTTTTAAGGAAAACATGTAGTTTACTACTTCATGTATTGCAGAAGATGTGCAGTTACAAATGCATAAGAAGCACAATTAGAAACAAAGACAAAATTATAATTGAAAAAGAAGGATTTAGTATTGCAAAGAATTTGAACTTAAGGAAAACATAAGTGGAAAAAATTATAAAACAAAGTATACTCTTAATAATATGATAGAAAGTGCATAGAGAATGCGTTGTTTATATTGCTTGATGAATTTACACATGCAAAAAGCCTATATACATACATAGACAATGTTAAGGAAACAAAATATTCTCGGAATGTGTTAAGTGTCTAGCCTTATTTTGAGACTTTCGGTGATCATCGATGGCGGATAAGATCACAGTAAATATATATCAGCTCTAAAAGATTAAGACTATATGGAAGGATCATCTGAAGATAGTAGAGTTCTTCATGGATATGGATGTATCATTTCTAGTTAAACATAATCTCTTATCTTGTTGTTGGAATGTCGATAAATCATATGAAATAAAGTATTATTTGGATGGGAGTGTCATCCAATTAGTTAATGTGATGTAACCTGATAAGGATATATGTGATCTAGTTAGTTCAGTTCAATTAAGATTCTGGATTGTAAAGCCAAAAGATGCCTATAAATAGTTTGTTTGAGCTTTGCTTCAGGATTTAGTCATAATGTCAAAAAGTGAAGGAAAATAGAGAGAGGGCATAGAGTTGTATTCTTATCCTTGTTTGACTGTTTTGGGGATTCGTTTAAGTGATTGTTGATTGCGATATTGGAGAAGATTTTCGAACTATCAATAAAAATAACTTTTATGAGCTTTAAGAATCTGAAACAAAACACCGAGACCTATATGAATATCAAAATGCAGAGGAACTGGTAGTGTCGAGAGAGAGCACATCAAATGTCACGTCTCTACCAGTATGCACACTCTCGCCGAACTGAACAACCATTTCTGATGTGCTAGCACCACTTTCTGAGACCCCTCTTCTCTCTCTATCTCCAGCAGAGGACATCTCTTTTTAGGGGTTTCTTTTGGCAAATGAGTCTCTACTACCTTCAGGTCATACTATATATCAATATATGTAGTAAAACCCTAAAAACTAAAGGCCCAAAGCCCAAAATCCAATTAAGGCCTAATGAATGTTCAATCTACTTAGTGTACGACCCTGTAGGCTTATTTAATATTAGTAGGAGGCCTAAACTTCTTTTAGGCCCACAAGTTATAAACAGTCTCTAGTAAGACATAATAACTACCCAATATTAAATAAGATCAGAATACGACACTACCTGAATCACAACTAATCAATTAGAGTATATTCTATAATTTGTTCACGGGGCATACACTAACAATATTAACTTAAGTTTCAATCCTAAAGCTTTGTGAGACAACTTATTGTTTATAGGGGTGAGAGATCAACCTTTTCTGTAAATCCTTGTTGAGTTAGCGGATTTATTTATGAATTTGTCCCATAATTTTTTCCTTTACGATGGAGGGTTTTTCATGTTAAATCTTTTTATTTGTTTCATTATTTAGTGTATTTTCATATTTTTTATTGGTGCAACAAGGAGAGTTCTTTCTTGACATTAATATTTGATTGATTTTGTAGAGAGTTGTATATTTGTCTCTTAACATAATTTACATTGTTAAAATAAGAATATTTGCAAATATTTTCATGATGATGAAAAAATTTAAAGTGCATAAGTTTAGAAGAATAACTGAGCTGATAATTTAGAGAGCTTGGTTTAATTTTTATATGTTATTAGTTAGGGTATAAGGTCACATATATTTGCTTATAAGATTTTCAATTTTAAAGGTAAACCAACATTCAAAAGTGCAAGCGCATTGTCCATTTTAGTTTCTCAAATAAGGACTAGATTAGAGGAGTTGTATTGAGACTTACGAGATGAAGGGTTAAATACTTAAATTCTCTTACCCCTTTCCAATAGTTATATCATCATGTATGAATTCTAGATTGTTGGACATAGAATATGTCGGTACATCTTCTTCTAAAACTTCTAGTCACAATCTTGCATTTGATTTTAGTTATCATTAATTTGTATTGTTTGTTGGCCAAGTTTAGCACTTAAGCCTAGCTACCAGAAGTATCGGTTGATCCTTTAGGATTTTGGAATGTATACGAGAAATCACATTGGTTGTTAGTCTAATTAAGTGCTAATTAAAAAAAATTATGTTAGCCTTATACTACAACAAAAAGACACTTGGTTACGAAAAAATTAGTCATTAAATGTCCCAAAATCGTTGTTAATAGTTATTAGTAATGATTTATATTTGTCACCGAATCCTCATAACTGAAAACTATAAGCAACATTTTTCACTAGTTGTCGCCAATAGTTTTTACCTACGTTATATTTTCGTAACAAAAAATTATTAGCAACATTTTAAGAAATTGTCACCAATACATTTTGATTATGTTCAACTTTCGTAGCTAAAAATTATTATCTACATTTTGTATAATATAGTCAAATTTTTAGTATACATTTTAACGAAATGTTATACTATGTTAATTATAATTATTTGTGACATTTTTATCTATATTATTATGTGTAATATTTATATTTTTTGTTAATTTATCATACAAAAATAATTGATAGTTTGAAGCATTGTATACAAACTATAAATGCTAAGATTACAAAAAAAATTACAGCATAACTAAAATGACTCTAGGTTTGTCCACATCGATGAGAGCAACTTCATACGTCAATCATCATATACAAAAGATAATCATGAGAATCATGAAAGCGACTTCAAGATCAATAGAGTGCCTGAAATTATGCATAATTCAACTAGTTTGTTTAATTAGGAAAGAAAAAAGGAAGGTGATAGAATGGAAAATAATCTGGCAAAATATTCATTAAAAATCATTAAGTACCTTCCAAAGTACAACTTCTTTACCACGTAAGCGCTTAACAATCTAACTTGAGAGCAATGTTGCGAATACCGTACCGAATTCGATACCGGATTGAGTTCTGGTACGGTACTATACTGGTACCGGTCAATACTGAATATCGTACCGAGCAATTTTTTATATTTATAAAATAGTCCCTAAAATTTTTAAAATTTGCAAAATAGTCCACTGATATATTGTACAGTTA
>JAOSBN010000002.1:16240839-16251405 GCA_027563595.1 Erythroxylum suave | reverse complement strand
TACTAATTATTATTATTATTATTATTATTATTATTATTATTATTATTATTATTATTATTATTATTATTATTATTATTCGTGATGTATTTGAAATTGTTATTATTATTATTAGTGAATTTTTTAACTTATACAAATCATTCGTAATAAATTGATCAATGAATTACATATTTCTAATCATATTAGGACTATGGGCATTTTCGTCATTGCCACAATTTTTTCGTTCTGTCCACTGCAACCAAACACATTATGTCCTCAAAACGGAGACAGTTTTTTCTGTTCCGTCCACCATAACCAAACATCTCATTGTCTCCACTTTTTGTTCCGTTCCGTCTCTAAATTTTTGTTCCGTTTCGTCTCCAGTTACAGGAGACAGCAACCATACTCAAGGTTAAGGGACATCGGATAAAATGATACATAGTAGATTAGCATAACCCCAATGCAAGGATTACACACGCACCGCAAGAAATTGTGAACAAAATTTTGCAACATAATAAGTATATTTGTTTTATTATTTTTTAAACTTGCATCACATATAATTTTAATAATTTTATTTTTTAAACTTGCATCACGTAATAAAAATATATAATTATTTCAGTTTTTGTTATCATTATTCTATTTTAATTATTTATTGTTACTTTATTCTACGTTTTTAATAAATATTTTATGTTTATTTGACTTTTTAAAAATATTTTTATATCTCATTACGCGGGAGTCTATTGAAAACAGTTTATCTATTAAGTAGAAATATTGTTATATAGTATCAAAGATTCCACATTTATACGAGATTTAACTTAATGTTGCCGATTACGACGACGCTGAAATTTCATATAAGACAATGGTTTACTCAATGATATTAACCTAATCTTGGCTTGCTCAAACCCTGGGATCCCAGCTACTCAATGGTCCGTAAAATCGTATAATGTAATGCAATTCGATCAAATTATTTTTTATTAACAAAGAATAGGGTTCTTTTTCTAAAATCAAGTTGGGAACTACGAAAGGGAAAAGTGACGTCTGAACTAAGCTGTTTTATATACAGGATCTTACTATCATGTTGGTGAAATTGCATTTCGGTTGTTCACATGCAAATGTTGAAACTCAGGTCCCTTAAAGTACAATTATCATAGACACCAAAACGACCTGAAAAACCAAAAAAACAGTCTTGAAAAGCTCGCGTGTTTTGCTTCAAAATCCAGTTAGCACTTTCCTGTACATGAATGTGACGTTATGGCCTCCAGTTAATTACTGAATTACAGATAATGACGCTATTTATTTGCAACGTGATTCACCTTTTACAACTATGTAGGCTTGCTTATACCATTATCAAGTAGTAAAAGTAAATCCGTCTATCAATTTGCTGTTAACTCGTGTATGGATTAGTTTGAAGTCTTAATAATTGGCATGGCAATTTCGTTATCCCACGACAGAAATGGTTTGTCCCAGCAACATCATGTTCTTGAAACATTTAAAACGGCACTTGGTCTATTATGGTATTAATTAAATTGCGACCTACAATCTAAATATTGAGAATCTAACATATTACTGTGAATTGACAAATGTCGTCTCTCCTCCCTGCCCTGGGGCTGTAAGTGTATGGTGATTTTGCTGGTTTTATTTGTTTATAGAAAAAGGTAGGAAAATAATGAGACGGGAAAGAATAAAATCACAGCAAATTCACTGTAAGAAAGCACAGGTGGGTAAGATTCCTCGACCCCCTTGGCTGCAAGTTGATGTGTTTGGAAGGAAACAGCTAGTTGCTTTCATGGACGATACATGTGTATGGCCCATTTCTTACATCAAACAACTAATGCATACACGTTCAGTACCTTGGATGTATAGGGTGCATATCTAGGGAGACAATGAAGAAAAGGACAACATGCTCAACCTGGTTTGGAGCTGTTTGCCACACGACTCGTTTACAGTGTTGTGAAGCTAGAGAAAGCTATACAGGTAGAGGTGGCTAGTACTGAGCTTTATATATCCACTATTAAATTAAATGATTTGTAAAAATGAGACTGATAGAGAGACATTCGGACTGTCCCACAAACTTTGCCAGCTTTTTTTAAGCAGCTGAAGCCCACTCTTTTCAATGCTTAATGGTTCTTGATTAGATGCTGTGATTGTGACAATCATAATTATGAGCTCCATTAGAAAGTTATTTCTACATTGCAAAAGATTTTAGTCAGTAAAGTATTCAGCAGGATAAGTTATGACTCATCTCGAACCAGCTCATGCTCATCATCAGCTACTGCTACTCCTACGTTATTATTTCTCGTCGTAAATAATGAGTCTCATTGTCCATAATTTTGCTTCCGGTAATTGCATGTTAAAGGCAAAATATTTCCAGTAGCAACTTAACTTTATGAAAAAAAAGAGAGAAATTAGAGAAATACTACTGTTTGGGGTGTTGGCTATTGGCCTTGGGGCTGGCGTTCAGGTTCAGGCGTAGAAGAGGACAAAGTAGGTATTGAGTGGACAGATTGATAATCAAAGCACCAGGCAAGTAGAGAAAGAAAGTGAGAGTATAGTACTCTATACACAGAAAAGAGAGAGAATTGTACCCGAGAAAACCTCCATGGCACTGCACTCTCCCTCGATTTGATCGTTCTTTTCTCTATCTATCCATCCATCCCCCCATCCTTTTGCTTGTCTCCAAAGCCTTTTTATATTTCTCTCTCATTTCTTTGCCAGTAATGGCAGTGCATCAGTGGCAGTGCGAGAAAAGAGGGAGAGAGTTTTCATCGGGAAGGTAAAGCTTTGCTTCAGTGCCCTAAAGATTACATCTTTCATGAGCCACCGCCTCTCTTCTACCATTTTTCTTTTCTATACCTCTCTCTCTCTCTCTCCCCATACACCCGCGTGCATTCTGCTGTTCCAATGAAAAGCTCTCTCGCTCACTCTCCTGTTTAACCCGCTCGTCTATATCCTACAACTACTACTAGAAAGAGCAAGAGAGGAAGAGTTAATGCTGTTATACCAGAAAGTTAAAACACCTATTTTCCCAAAGGAAATCGAGCAAGTCTTTAGCAAGCGGCACAAAGACCACCAACAAGATAACAAAACTGACTCACTCTTGCTGCTACTATCACTATTTGGGATTTCCTGTAAAAAAGCTGTTTTATGAAGCATAAATCTCGGGAGACCACTGCACATACATAATGTAACTAAAGTTTAGCTTGCGTAGGAAAGAGAATGAGATACTGAAATAAAAAGATCAACAACAAAAAATGTTAGTACCCTCAGTATAATACCAAACTACAAGTGAACAACTAGTTCTTACAAAGAGGATAGGATAGGTGCGTGAGAGAGACACTTAGCTTAGAGAGAGAGATAATGGAGGATGGTTCTAATGCCACTTCTTGTATGATGGCTTTTGGAGACACCAGTAATGGACTATGTCCTATGATGATGATGATGCCTCTCATGACTTCGCATCACCATCATCATCATCATTCTAATGCAGACTCATCATCAAGTGCCATGTTCGTTCAGCTACATCCTACCAACAATCAAGAACAAAACCGCAGCAGTAATAACGGGGGCTCTTCTATGATTCTTGAAGACAACCACACCAACACGGGCCGTTATCTCATGGAGAACACCGACGCCAACTGTGCTTCTGTTAAGGCCAAAATAATGGCGCATCCTCACTACCACCGTCTCTTGGCCGCCTACGTCAGTTGTCAGAAGGTGAAGAAATTGAGAAAACTGCATCCTTCTTTCCTAGCAGAACTAGCTTGTGGCCAGCTAGAACCCATCACAATAAACTCCCTTAAACCCCTCATATACAGTGTAGTTCTGTTTGTGGGTTTGAAGGGTTATGGGGCAAGAGTTGGTGTGCCTTTTGTATCATGCAACAACAATATCTTGAATCTTCATTCTCCCAGAAGAAAAACTGGCCATTTATGTACAAATGACAAGTCTTACAATTCGAAGAAGCCCTTTTTCTTATTTTTCAGATCATGCTCTAAGAAAGGAAAATCTCCATATTTTCGAATTATTTTTAACTTAATTAAGCATACCGAAATGGATTTTCAGTCCCTAGAAAGTGAGAGGTCAGAGCCTTTCGAAGTAATTATATTATGTGTCAGAGACTACTAGTATTGGTTATATTCTTATTTTTCGTGGCAATCTTCAGGTTGGAGCACCACCTGAGGTGGTTGCTAGATTGGAAGAATCTTGCGCATCTGCGGCAACAATGGGAACCGGTGGAACGAGCTGTATTGGTGAAGATCCAGCTCTTGATCAGTTCATGGAGGCTTATTGTGAGATGCTTACCAAGTATGAGCAAGAACTCTCTAAACCATTCAAAGAAGCCATGCTTTTTCTCCAGAGAGTTGAGTGCCAATTCAAAGCACTAACAGTTTCTTCTCCAAATTCTGGTGATGTAGCCTCTCTCTATCTCTATCTCTATCTCTCTCCCAAACTTGCACACGTCTTCGGTTGTATGTGTGTGTACGTCTTTTTTATTTCCCCCTCTAGGGTCATAAGATCTTCCAACAGTTCTTTTACTTGTTTATAGTTCATACGTTTTGTGTTGGTGAAGACAGCCAGCCGTGCATGTCTTTGGTTCCAAGTAAGATATTATTTTATATTTGAAAACTTGTCCAAAGCCTATTTCCTGAGTTGGGTTTTTCATTTTCTTCTTCTTCTTCTTCTTCTATGTATCGTATCTGTAACTGTATGATGTGCTAGGGTATACATACCAAAGACAATTTATTACTTCTTGCACACCTTGGCGTCATAAATATTCCCTGATTTGATTCTCTCCTTGGTAGTTGTGTATTTTCATGCCCTTTCCTGGTTTTTGTTTTACCACATATGCGGGTGTCTGTCTTGAAAGTTTCTTTCATGATTTTGGAAACAGGAGGAAGATTTCTTGTCATTGCGTTTCTTTCACATGTATGCGTCTGCTTGTTCTCAACTTGAATGACAAGGCTAGGCTTAGTAAGAGAGTTTCAATAGTTCGAAACTCAGTTGAGTCTCGTTGTAAGTTTTAAGTTAATTATGTAACAACTATGAACTATCACTAGTAATTCGTGTGGAGAACATGTCTCTTAACTAAGCTAACGAGAAGACACAAGCCAGCCAGACTACATGCCTTGAAACTCTAGATCTTCTTATCCTGTTGTTTCTATTTTAGGGTTTATCTGGTATTGATTGCCTTCGTGGAGAAACATCATACAAGATGAATGACACTTTGACCTAGTTTCTCATTATGATTTTATTAAAGACGAACGGCATCCAAGTTTTGAGAAGAATCGCCAAATACTGTGGAAGTGAACTGCACCCAGATGTAGGAGTTTATAAGCCTTGAAAACATTTTAAGACAAAACTTCTGTTAATTGCTGCCTGCATTATTATGACAAAACTTCTATTAATTGCTGCCTGCATTGTCTGCAGGTTTATCGGACTAGCAAAAGCTATATTCCCGTTGATATATAATGCATGCTATCTACTTGTGCTTTCTAATTGTCGTTGACCTTTTCTGCTAAGCAAGATAAAATCATAGTTCCGGAGTGGCTCTTTAGAAAGAACTGGAAAAGAAATAAACAAATGACATTAGTTTTAACTGAGATTCAACAATTCACCCTCACTTTTCTGTTTCCTCCCTTTTTTTTTCTTGTTCAGCTGCCAGAATAACTTGGGTTGATGACATGTGTATTGCTAGGTTTAACGGCATGTTTCATATTGCAGTAAGTAAACTTCCATATTTCATGTTGCAGTAAGTTAAACTTCCATGTTTCATATTACGGTAAATTAAGCATTAAAATCCATATTTTATTTGAAATGAAAATAAATTGGTGGTTCGTGTTTCTAAATGAAACTTATCGCTTCCTGTATATAAAATCTAAAAAGTCTTTGTGAAGAGACACCTCTACTTTGTGATCTAAGCATTGATTTGATCATTTAATAGATATTTTGAGAAAATGAATGATTGTGGGAGTTATAGAGATGTGACATATTAGTACTTTCTAATGTCTGCTTTGCATGTAGTTGGAGACTGGAATTGAAAAGTGATGTGCTTCAATTGGTTTTGTGCGTTGAGTAGCAGGCTAACCAGAACTATTATTAGAAATGTATTCAATTTCAAGTTTCTCCAAGTATTTTGCTTAATCAAGTAAAATTCAGTCCTTAACCACAGGCTTAGTGTGAGTGGATGAAGTTAAGAGTTGTTGTTCATTCCTGGAAGTGTTAGAGTTGATATATTTTTAATGTGTAGAAGGGCCGTTTTGTCTACCTTGTGAAACATAACTATTTTATTCTCCTTTCTGGTATTTCAGTATTTAAAAGAAGCCAAATTTGTTTTAGTATGAGTGTGAAGGACTATATTTTGGCTTAACCTTTAGGTACAGCATAACAATTTGGTAAAGTGGCATGTGATGATATTATCAGTTTTCACTATGGTTCGGCTTTTGCAAACTTATTACTATTGTTAAGTTCCTTTTTTCATTAACACCTGCATAGAGCCTAAAATGTGACATAACATGGAAACTGTGAATTATTGGGGATATATTCATCCTGAGTAGTGAATAGCAGTGTTTGATTTGATAAGGTAACTTTGTAGACAGGTATAAGTTCATATTTTGCATGCAGGGATTCGTCTCAATATTTTCCTTTTGATCTGTCTGATATATAATACATATAGGACATTTGTGCCCACTTGTGATTGCTGCTCTAAAATGTTGTCTAATTTTTCATGGAACTATCTTTTGTAGAATCACTATGATTCCTTGTGACTTTATTCCCAAAAGAAGGGCAACTGAAAGAGAAGTTTATGGGCCATAATTAAATGACTGGATAAAAAGAATACATCAATGTCAAACAGTTAATTTGCAAAACAGGCGATGCAAGTCATTAGATGCAGTTTTAATCATTCTGTATGTTAGGGTTGCCGCAGTCAATGAGTCTCATGCTATACAGAAACATGGCCATATTTTGTTATCTTTGCATTTCCGTATCCTGTAATAGTTAAGTTACAAGATGTGAAGGTCAAGGGAGCTGACCTATAAGCCATGAGGAATTAATGGTTGCCGACATAGTGGGACTGGCTGCTATGTGGAACTGTTAGGCGAAGGGAAACTTTCCCTGGGCAAGTCATCTCTTAATTAATGGGTGATGTATTTGGTAGGAATTGCTTTTTTTTGTTTTGTTTGATGCTTTAACTGCTACTGGCTTAGCAGGTAGACAAGGTAGATAATTACTTGTTAAAATCATTCTTTCAAGTGAATAGGAATGCTGCAATATGTTAGAGCTTAAATCTATGACAGCAGTAGCTTGTAATGAAGGTAAAATTCTTGCACTTCAATGGGGTGCTTACTTGTATGTGGTGCCGTCAGGCTGTGGTGATCTGAATGACCGGAATGGATCATCAGAAGAAGATGTTGATGTGAATAACAACTTTATAGATCCCCAAGCAGAAGACCAGGAACTGAAGGGTCAACTGCTCCGAAGGTATAGCGGATATTTGGGCAGCCTGAAGCAGGAGTTCATGAAAAAGAGAAAGAAGGGGAAATTGCCAAAAGAAGCCAGACAGCAGTTGCTGGATTGGTGGAGCAGACATTACAGATGGCCCTATCCTTCGGTATGCAAATCCCATATCCTTTTCAAGTATTCCATGATTGCCACTTATGGTTATTGCCTATAAGCAGATAATAATTTGCTTAGATTGGAGTTGCATTCAAGTGTTCGGCAATAAGTTTGGTGTTTGTGAGTTATCTTGGGGACACAACGCTTTGAAACTGTCCCACCCTCTCCACACCAACATCTCTTGTTTTCCATTTTAGCAATTAGGTTCCCGGGGTCACTCTCTTGCAATCTACCACCTATCATGTTCTAGGTCAAATTTTTATTGCTTATAGCAAGATAAAACACGAACAGTTTTATGTATGGACTCTTCATACCTCTTGACAATGGGATAATTAATTAACTTTTGTCGGTTACTTTAGCCTATTACGGTTTCATTATGCTGATTTAGCATAGTAATGTTGCATTCTTGGGGAGTTAGAGCGAACCTTTATAGATAATGATGATTGGTGACATTTCGAGACCTACTGGTTTATCTGGCTTGTTGCCTTTAGTTCACTGGGATAGATGGCATTGCTGAAAGAGCTTAATCATATACCTACCAACCAACCAACCAACCAACGTAATTAGCGTGACAATGTCTCATTTATCTATACGTATGTTGTGAATTGAGCATTTATCCTTTGTCCCGCAACAGGAATCTCAGAAGCTGGCTTTGGCGGAATCGACTGGTCTGGATCAGAAGCAAATAAACAACTGGTTCATCAACCAAAGGAAACGACATTGGAAACCATCAGAAGATATGCAGTTTGTTGTGATGGATTCTACTCATCCTCATTATTACATGGACAATGTGCTGGGCAACCCTTTTCCGTCGGACTTCTCCCCGGCACTTCTGTGAAGACCATCTCCTATGGTGCATTTCTTGGTGCACCATAACGTTTAATTATGTTGTGTACGGGCTTAGTAATAGTAAACAACTGAATATTAAACGAGAACTCTTCTATATATAAATTATCTCTATAGGGTAAGGATTTTGGAGTACTATTTCGGAGATGCAGGGGGTTAATGTTATTTATGAAACTTGTTTTGGCAAGCGTAGATGCATGCAATGCAAGCCTAATTACGACGTGGGCATGGGCAGCGGATGCTAACTCTGGTATCACAAGTAATGCTCAAACGCATGGATATGATTAATAGGGCTATGAAATTAAAACCTATTCTCAGTTTTGGTGAAGCAGCTAATCGGCTTTCTAATGTTTAGTGAGTAGTATGTTAGTAACAGCATGGTCGGATTGGGCAAGCAACTCTCTTTCGATTGTATTTTGTTGGCTGAAATTGACGTTTGGTTATGATTTTTAAACTTGTTTTGCTTTCCATTTAATTTGATCTGCGCCCTTGATAAAAAAAAAAGTACTCTGTAATTCTGTTAAATATGTCTTTGCAAATGAGTTCACGCTAATTGAAGGAGCGGAGAGACCTTCTTGGTTATGACGAAGTCCCTTTTGGACTTTTTAGTTGCTCTGCAATTCTACCATGCATTTGCCACATTATGACAAGTTGAAGAGTCCTTTTTGACTTACTTTGCAAGTCTATCTTATGTTTAGGGATGTCAATGAGTTGGGTTAGGCTTAGGTTGGTTATGACTTGGTCCTGCCAGTCAAAAAATATTGTTAGGCGGGCCGCAAAAGGTTGGCTCATGGCTCGGCCCATGCGGGCCATGGGTCATGGGCGGGCTGTCTGTCGGGTTGTTGTTGACTCAGACTTTTAATATATTTTTATATTTTTTAAAAATAAATTAAAAAATTTATTGTTGTATTTTTTAAAATTAATAAATTATAAACTTTTTTATTTCATTTTTCATATTTACAACATATGTATATTATGCATATATGTATTTATAATTTTTATAATTTTTATTTTATTTTTTATATATACATTATGCATCTGTATATTTATATTAATCTTAAAATGAATTAATCACTTTATTAATCCTAATGTATCAATTTTAAAATAATATATAAGTAATTTAGTTATAAAAATAAACAATTACAGTTTATTAAAATGAAAATCGCTATTATTTTATTAAAATTAGAATGCATTTTATAAATTCTTTTGAGCTTTGATTTGTTTTTATAAAAAATTTATTTCATTAAGTCAAAAATATTTTTTAAAAACTTTATTTCTATAATCACTTTATTCTAATTACTATAAATTTATATAAATTAGATTCATAATTTTTTCATATCTGAATTCTAATATTAGAAGATTTATTTCTGCTTATCTAAGTAACTTTAATTAAAAGTTTGTAATTTGTTAAGAATAATTTCTTAAATCTTTAATAGAAACATTGATCATGGATATAAGATATAAGTATAACTTTTAATCCTTCTTTGTCCTCATAGATTAGAGTGTTATAACTTATAAGCATATCAGATATGATATATTCTGATATTCATGCTTCATATAATTAATAAAATCATTTTACCTTTTTCTTGCTTTAATTTATGTATTATGTGACAACTTTAAATTATAACAACATATAATTAATCAATTATAATATAATAAAGTTATTGAGATGTATGTAATGGACTATGGTATGATTAATTAGAAAATTTTATTCAATTAATTAAAATTTTATATCAAAAGTTAATAAGTTATTAAGTTAATATTTAATTAGTTACAGTTAAAATTATGAATTACATTAATTATTAAATTTTAATTTACTTAAATTATTTATTAATTTTTATATATATTTTTTGATATAACCAAATTCATATATCATATAATTAAAAAAATCATTTTACCTTTTTCTCGTTTTAATTTATGTATTATGTGAAAACTTTAAATTATAACATCATATAATTAATCAATTATAATATAATAAATTTATTGAGATGTATGTAATAGACTATGGTATGATTAATTAGAAAATTTTATTCAATTAATTAAAAAATTATAACAAAAGTTAATAAGTTATTAAGTTAATAGTTAATTAGTTATAGTTAAAATTATGAATTGCATTAATTATAAAATTTT
>JAOSBN010000002.1:16229008-16240739 GCA_027563595.1 Erythroxylum suave | reverse complement strand
CAAATTAAGAGTCAAAAAGTACATTAAAGATAGCAAAAGTGTAGCCAATTTATGTAATAAACTTGGGCTCAATCACACCTGCTACAATATGTGGGGAGTTCTGAGCCTCATATCTTATAATGGCATAAATTCTAGTCCAAGACTGTGACTGATTACTCTGCACCTCAGTCTTGATACTGAACTCACTCTATCTCTACCTTTGCCTCTCTGTCCTGACCCACTAGCTTTGTTCTACTGAACAGTCATTTCAGTTACTGCTCTTCCTCTCTCTTTAGACTGTGCTTCGAAAACTACAGAACAGTCTCTGATCTGATGCTTAAAATAGTCGCAATGAAGGCAAGCTCCCAACAACTTCCAACATTCCCCATGATGTTTCTTCCTACAATTTTCATAGTTAGGTATCTATTACATCTGCCTAGATACTGGATCTCTACCATTACTAGTTTGTACAAAACTACCTCTCCGTTTAAACCCCGACTGTCTCAATCTAGTTAGTGGTCGAAAAGATCTATTCTAGTGTTTACTGAACATTCTGCCATAATCAACTTAAGAATCAACCTGTCTCTTTATTCTGAACTCTTGTTTGTACTCTCCATGTCCATCTTTCAACAATTGTTCAATTCGGATCAAGACAGCTCTTAGCTCAGTAAAACTGTTTAGATTTGTAATAGCTAGCTTGACTTAATCTCCATATTCAACCCATCTTCAAACTGTCTACACTTGTTGTTAGACCCCATTTCTGGAGCCCAACTATCCGAAATATCATAAGACGTGAATGTATTATCCTATAAGGTTATTTCCATGGGATCTCTCTAGTCAAAACTAGTCCAGATAGTAGAATCACTAATTGACTTCTTCAGAAAAATTGTATCTCCATGTCACTAGTTTATTTTGAAACAATAATCGTCTCATTCGGAGCTCTACAAATCAAGATATGATTAAAACATCGAAGTATGTTCAGTAAAACAACCAATTCATGCTCTTCCAATCATTTCCCTCACTTTCTCTCCATCAATCTTTTTTGAATCAACCCCAATGGATACCAAAATTTTATGGAGAGGTAGAGATATAGGTTAGGAATCTGTTAATTGAATAATCACTTCATTTGGAGGTCGGATGATGACATTATGGCTAAAAGTGTCAAACATGATTATGTCCTCAATTATATTGTACCTATCTTGGGACAATTGACATAACTTTCACTAAAGATATCGGATTAAGGTCATATTAGGATGATTTTGAAGAGGAATTCTAGATATAAAACTTTTGTGAAGACTTTAAAAAGATATCTTGCCATTTGTAGGGTCAAAAAATGGGTCGTGTGGAAACAAATGGGCAGACCATGTAACCCACGGGTCTGGTGGCCTTTTCATTTTTGGAATACACAGTCAGTGTTGATTTAGACGACCTAACCATCTAACCTTCAGATTTTTACTCAAATTTCACTCTCCAAGACCTATCCAGTGGATCCTACATCCACTCTAACACCCCTCTCACTCATATTCTTTCCAAATTCAACTCTCCTAGTGCGATAACACTTCGTTTGTTATAGTAGTTTTGTATATACATCCTATGTTACATCAACAACTTATAAAGATCATATCTCTTAACTACGATATCCAAAAATTTCATACTTTATATGGTTGGAAAGCTAGAAAGATAAGATACAACTTTCATAAAGACAACTATGGGTAATTCTACCTAAATCAATACAGTTTTTTCTTTAAGTACAGAACACAATTTCTACACCTATGAAAGCTTGCAAAATGCATTATCTCTTCATATCAATTCAACTACTAAGTACTTCTGTTAAACTCTTGAATCTCACCTCAAATGATTAATCCCATACAACCTTTCCAATCTCTAACATGCTATTCTAAAACAAACAACAATTTGCAATCTCAAAGAAGAAGAATGTGCACATACCCATTCCACTTCTACAACCATCATACTCAACGTGTAAAATAACATCATCATACACAAAAGCAAATCCTCAAATTCTCATTCTCATTGCTAAGCAAAGTAAATATTTGAACAAGCTTTACTTACATATCAACATATACTTCACTAACTTAAAACAAAATTCAAGGATGCTCATGTTTGATATACCTATAAGGCTATCCAAAATGTTCACTAACTTAGTACAAAAGTCTCCAACTATCTTGGAGTTTCTGATGCCTTGTAAGGATTGCTAACCGTCCCATTCTGCACCTGAGAAGTGGAAAAAGGATGGGTTGAGCTTCACGGCTCAGCGGCTAATACACATATAGCCATCAGCAATCAACCACAATTCAAGCATATGTACAGTTATAGCTAGCAATTCAAGCATTCTCAATCTATTTTAGCAATTCAAGCATTATTCAATTTAGCTCAAAACTCATAACACATAACATAGACTTTAGCCATTAAACACAACACTCAAATGCATCATACTTGACAATTAAAATATTCAATGCACAAACAAATGGCTCGAGAGTTCCGTGGAACAAAATGAAGAAACCAAAGTTTACGCCGTACAAAACGAGTACGATTTCTCAGGATCTCGTAGCCTCAAGTGGGCAATCGAGAGAAGGCTATAGGTCATTATGCACATGACTAACAAAATGAGTTCCTCTCTTGCCCAATCACAAACAAATTTTTATGCTCAATACAGTCAATCACAAATTCATAATCTCATGCTTCTTTTACTTTTTTTCTTTTCTTTTATACAGATATCATAACCTTTTTCAAGGCATAACATAATCATAATTCATCATGCATTTTCAAACATTCACAATGATTACAATTTCAAGTAATTCAAATGCAAGAAAATCAACATACACACACATAGGCAAGAATTTGCCCAATTACACAATAACTATGAATACATTACCCACCTAAATCGTTTGTAAAAATCCAACTTAAGGTTGTCTTTCCTCTTGCTCTTGGGTAGGGTTCTCTTGGTTTCCTAAAACAACTAAGGTTCTATTCAAAACAACATTCTAACAAAATTCATAAACTTCAATAATAAAAAAATGCAATAAACACAAATTAAGCTCAAACCTAACCTACCCATAGTCCATCTAGGTTAGAAAACCCAAGACCTAGTTTAAAAACCCTAGGAATTCCTTCTTTCTCTTCTTCTAACACAACACCCACTCTCTCTCTAATCCCTTCATTGTCAACATAACCCATTTCTTTAATAAAGCAAGAAAAAAAGATGATTAACTTATCTTAATAAGCTCAATTTCTCTTCTTCCCACGTTTTCTTCTTCTTCTCTAACTTCTCTCACGACCTTCTTCTTCCCTTCTTCTTCTCTCATTTTTTTCTCTCTCTCTTTTCTCTTCTCTTCTACGACTCTCTCTTCTCTTCTTCTAAATTTTAAGACAACTTTTATCCTTGGTCTCCCAATTATGCCCTCATCATTTAATACAATGTCCATTTACCCCTTCTTTTGTCTTTATCTACTAACTCCTTAAGCTAACTTAATTTTAACATTCCCATATTAACTCTAACTTAATTTTAATCTTTCCATCTAATTCTAATCTCTCATGCTTACTAAATTTAATGGCCCAATTCTAAGGTAAATAAATAAACAAATAAATCATAATTAAATAATTAAACAAATAAATCGATAATAATTGAAAAATTTTCGGGGTCCAACACTTGTCCTCCTCAGTCGAAATTAGTGCAGTAGCATATCCCATTAACTCATAAATCTTATCTCATATTCGGCTAAAAAGAGACTTCCTTGTTTCAGATCCAAAAACTCCATCTTTCTATCCAAATAATCTTCGACATGTAATTCTCTTTGAAGACTTTCAGGAAGTCTTTCCACTTTAAACTACAAGGCCTAGTGGTACTATCGAGAATAGTATCCCACCACTGATATGCTAGACTTTGCAGTAAAAAAAAAGCGTAGTTAAATCTTGCATCTGACTCATAGTCCATCTGATCGAATACCCTTCTGCTCTCTCTAACCACCCTTCTGCTTTAGTAAGGTCTGTACTTCCACAGAAGTCTATAGCCCTCTGTTTTCTAAGTTTATCATATCTACTTTCTCCTCTCTCAGGAATTCTCTAAGGCATTTGATCAGATCGAGGTACTGGAGACTCTTTATTGGCTCCTACAAACTCTAGGTCAGCTGATTCGGCAACTTGATCACCTACAGCAGATGACCTATAATAAACAATAATTGTGATTACTATATGAGTCTCTTACGATATATATCATCACTATATACTTATATTTGTCAGTATAGATGCCAAATCATGCTCCGATACTAAAACCTTTAATGCATCGCCTTCACATGGCACATAGAACATCTCAAGGACATTCGGGAACATGCCCTATGAAACCAGCTTTTTAAAGTAATCATATTCACTTTATATGGAATCATACATAACATGAGTTAATCAAAAGATCAAAATGTTCGCATTTCATTGATAAAACATATTTACATTGTAGCATTTTACTAGATAATCCATATATATAGTATCAAAAACATATAAGAGTTTACTACTCTTTGCAACATGATTTGTATGAAATGAGGACTATACAAAAACATTCTATCTAAACTCCTCAGTATCAGCTAACCGACCTTTGAGTCATTCTTGAGTCCAAAATTGAACAAACTAGACTTTTACTAGTTTGCCTTAGGAACTATGTCTCCCTCGTACCTAAAAATCAACATTTACAATTTTGATGAGTTTTGCAAACTCAGTAAGTGAACCATCTTTGATATGCTCACTCATATCAAACCACAAAGACAATTCACTATTTAATTTACAATCAAATCATATCACAAATACTGAATATCGCGTCACGTTTCATTTTAGAACATTTCAAATAGTTCATTTTAAACATTCATATAACACATATATCAAATTGTGTACTCCAACGCTTATGAGACGCCACTTTTGTTGTTACTTTGTTGTGACAGAGCGCCTTTTTAACTGTAACGTATTCGCTGTAGATACTAGACTCATTAATAACTGTCCCATATCCATTGTGAATACCAAGCTTATTTTAATACTGAGCCTATGGCTTTTTATACACATTTATGAGCTGTAAGCTCTTTTCACTGGCCGCTCCAGTCATAACTCCATTATCTGATCATGTATATGACGTAATGAAATACATCAATTCACATATTACACTTTAAATAACTTTCATTTATTTTAGAGATAGTCATTTTTCATATTCATCGGACCTAAGTCCAACATTCAACATTTTTATTGAGAACACATATTTTTCCCAATTCATATTCAATCAGAAACACTTCCAATACATTCCCAAATATCAAACTCCTCGGACCATTAATGTCCAGAATTTGTCAATCATGTCAATTATAATTCAATAGCTTAAATTTAAATAGAAATAAATCAATCCTAGTGATAAACATCTAGGTTGACTTACAATAAGCTCTAGATAGTTATTTCCTTAACAAACCGGCAATGTCTAGATGCTGGTGTTCGACTTGCACGTCTATACCATGCAATACACACATTTATACATATTACTAAATTGCTCAATCCTATTAGTACTCAATCACATACATATGTATATGTATTATGTTCAATGCATACTTAATGACTTTCCCAGATATATGTCCTTAATCATAAGTCTTGATCATTCAAACATTATTACTTGTGTATATCTTTCTTGCACTTAGGTTTATACCTCAAGAATACTTGCTCATTCTAATATCTCAATCATTTTTTATAATTCCTTTTCTAACATTATATAATCACATAATATATAAATTCTCAATCATTCTTACTTAATTCACATCATTCATTGCTTTTGGATCACATTATCATTCCTAAGAATACTCCATTCCTATAATGACTCTAAATTTCTAGGTTTCATATTCATTGATATCAACCATCCATTCCTTAGTTATAACCTCAATTATCAGTCTAAGCTTATCAAACACTTTATCAACTTTTCAAGCATCAAACTAAGTTCATTTCAAACCTCATTCAAGTCTAAATACACTATAGGAAAGTATCGTATCATTAGTTGATTCAAACATCACTCACTTTCCATGCAATTCCTACAATCATGGTGGACTTCCCATGATCGTGGGATGATTCATCTAAAAGTTTTTCGCCTTAAATACACTTCCCACGATCGTGGTTATGCCACCTAAAATTTCCATCCAATTTCTTCTTCAAAATTTCCAAAATTTTAAC
Organism: Erythroxylum suave; assembly: GCA_027563595.1. Taxonomy (NCBI): domain Eukaryota; kingdom Viridiplantae; phylum Streptophyta; class Magnoliopsida; order Malpighiales; family Erythroxylaceae; genus Erythroxylum; species Erythroxylum suave. The sequence continues at coordinate 16,234,562 of JAOSBN010000002.1, read as the reverse complement.
CTTTCCATACTATATCCAAGACATCATATGCATAGTTTTTTCATTTCTACTTCATCTCCTCATCAAAATCACCTCCATTCCAACTAAAAAACATTCATAAAATAAATCATAAAATATTGTTCATCGTCTATATAAAAACAGAACACAACATCATCATTCATTATCATACATAAATCCTAGTTCTTCCCATTTCAAGAACACTACACTAGCCTTTTCTTTAGCTTCAAAACTCTATCTAATTCATCTCTATAACAACCAATGATCCACATTTTTATACATCGAAAAACATAACATATTTATATCCATTCATTCATAAATTTTCCAACACTCATCATCAACACCATTTTCATAATCCATGATCCCTAATGATTATCATAAATGATTCTATTTAAACAAACCATGAAGATAAAGATTGTACGTACTTGTTTAGCTCAAAGCCCTTGAAATCTCTAAGAAACCCTAGCTTCCAAGCTTACATGATCATCATCTTTTAACGAGAAATAGGTTGGATTCTTCGACAACCAGATGAAGGAAAAAAAAATCTTGGAGTGGTTAGTGTTAGATTTTAGCAAGAAAATGAAGAAGATGAAAAAGAAAGCATATAACAAAAATAGAAGTGAAAGACAAATGAAGATGATCTTTCCAATATGTAAATATCGTGGGTTTGTGCTTGGTGAGTGTCATTGTAACAACCACATACCCCTTGGGAGGATATGCAGATGACATACATAATTGTACCCAAACATATTATATCAACAATTCTGAGCATTCTTAGAAACTCAAGCATCATACATTACATGTAATGACATATCACAAAAAATATTACATGCCTTGAAATCCAAATTTCCTCTTGTTGACAAATATTAAAAACAATACAAGCAAAACATAAATTGTCTCATACTACTAAGTATAAGTTTGTAACAACAACAAATTAAACATTATTCACAAAAAAACATAGTCTTCATTGGTCACTGCAATTGACTTGTCCCAGTCTTTATACCCTTCTATTTGAACCTACACGGGACAAAACCACCATGCTAAGCATAAAGCTTAGTGAGGAATAAACTAAACAAGATATAAGTTGACAACTATTTCAAACAGTAATCCAAACATTCACAAATTCAAAAATCACATCAGATAATAAGCAGTGTTTACTTATCCATTTTCAAACCAAACCAAAACATCATGAATCTCATAACAAAACATAATATATCAAAACAGGTTACACATTTGGTTCAGTGCAAAACTCACCAATTTAAAAAATGAATATTATAATATCAGAACAAAACTTATCTATAATAAAACAAAATTTGCTAATTTCAAGACAAAGCTCAGATGTCTCAAATCAAAGCTTATTTATATCAGAACTAAGCATATAATAAAATACAAAACAAGTTAGTTTGTTAGAAGTATCTAACGGGACTAATACAGGAGATACCGTGATCAGTATTATAGAACATGAGAGACTAATGTCTCAATAATAGGAGACACTGAAGTGTCAGTAACAGGAGACACCGAAGTGTCAGTAACAAGAGACACCAAAGTGTCAGTAATAGGAGACACCAAAGTGTCAATAACAGGAGACACCAAACTGTCACAGGAGCAGTTGCAGACCCTTTTGGGCATGCTTATTTACCCACGACTAGGACTTAACAATTTTAAAAATAAAACAGGTTCATTTCGAAATTCTCATATGAGGAAAATATTGCAACACATACTGGTTTACTCCATTTTGTTTAACTTAACATAATCACTGATTTTCAAATAAACCAACATGTCATACATTTACAATTATGTGTAATAATGCATCAATAGAAGTATTGAGTCATCACCAATTAGGTATCATCATACAAATAGAAAGCACTTCCAACACACTCCCAACTATCAAACTCCTCGGATAACTGATGGTCCAGAATTATTACAATATTATCACATAAATTCCCAATTCACATACATCCTTATTCAAGTCATAATTCATAAGCCTTTGGAGCTCATTCATTCATGATCACACCAAGCTATTCAACATTGTACACCATACATCCTTTACATTATCATCTCAATTAATTATGCATAATTAAACTATCTATTTCTCAATTAACCTTATACAGTCATCAATTTCACAAATTCTCATTTATTTTCACCTTGCTAACCATTTCCCACAATTGTGGGATAAGGGACCCCAAACCTCCAAACAGTTATTTTCACAGGACAAGTTTTGGGTCAGTTTTGTATGGCCATTTTGACATATAAACTGAGGTTTTTGGGTAATAAGTTCTTCTAAACAAATGTTTCTCTATGTATTAAGTTTATAAAAAACAAAATTCATTCAATTTGGTTCATTATTCCATGATTTATACCCAAAATACTACATATTGTTCTCAACTATGGACAACAACTAGAACTAACATTCAAGCTAAATTTCAAAATCCTTAGTGACATAATTAAAATTCAAGTTCTTCATAAAACTTGTAGATGAATGAATATAGGTTAATATGAATTGAAAATAAGCCCATTTGAATGTCTATAGGTCTAGATATGGCTGAAAAATTGAAGCATGTTCAGTAGAATCACTATATCATACAACCACCACTTTTCAACATTTAATTCTCATTATCTTCAAATATCACAAAACCTGTACTAATTCATGATATCAAGTTAAGAATTCCCTTACCAAACCACCTTCAAGTTCCCTCTTCCAAGAACTAACCAAACTAGCCCTCCAAGCAAGCAAACAAAATTCTAAGATCAAGGTGACCTAGAAAACAACAGCATAGAAGACAACAGGATCTATCTTCCTTGATGAGTATTTTAACGTGATAATATAGAAAAACTCAAACGAAATTCTAGAAGTGAGAGAAAAAAGGAGAGGTTTAGGTGGAGAGGAGAAAAGGATAGAGAGAAGACTGCAGGGACACCAAATGAGCTAAAGTGATTCACCACCTTTGGATGTTAGGTGTCATCAAACTCCTTAAACATGTGTCACTTTACATGTGTACCATGTGTCAATTGTTTATGCTGCCACTAATATCCTTAAAATGCCGCCATTTGTCTCATACAATCAGTCTACATGTCATTCTAAAATTGTTCCACTTTTCATAATAATAATTGATCCATTTGTCACATAATGAGTGATGCCAAATGTTAATCAATTATATGCTTAATAATCCTAATTTTTCTTATACCAACTTGTCTTACCACTTGAAAAAAAATTTTAGTCCAAAAGTAAATTTTAATGCCTCAATTAACTAACGTTGTTGATTAATCCCATTTCAGTAAGTATGATCCATTAAACCAAAATTCAAGATCATACGTCTTTCGCTTTCAAATCATAGCACAATTTTAACACATATCATACATGTACTTTCATAAATATGTAACATTTCATCTAAGCTATATTTTGGGGCCTTATAATTCTGTCCCCTTTAAAAGAATTTCATCCTCGAAATTCATACCTGATTGAAATAGTTAAGGATTTTGAGCTCTTATGGTCTCTTCTGGTTCCCATGTTGCTTTTTCAAATCCATGGTGTTGCCAGAGTACTTTCACCAAAGGTATTTGCTTGTTCCTAAGTTGTCTGACTTCTCTGGTTAATATAGACACAGGCCTTTCTTCATAAGACAAATCTGGTTGTATCTGAATTTCTTGCATAGGAATATTATGTGTATTATCAGATCGATATCTTCTCAACATGGAAATATGAAATACATCATGTAACTTGGCCAATTCTTCAGGAAGAGCTAATTGATAAGCTATTGGTCCAATTCTCTTAAGAATCTCATATGGAAAAATATATCGTGGACTGAGCTTACCTTTCTTACTAAACCGAGGTACATTTTTCCATGGTGACACTTTCAAGAATACCTTATTACTAACTAGATATTCAATATCCTTCCTTTTCAGATCAGCATAAGACTTCTGCCTATCACTGGCAGCTTTCAACCTATGTTGAATAACTTGAACTTTTTCTTTAGTATCTTTCATAATATCAGGTTCAATCATCTTGGTTTCACTCAATTTAGTCCAGCACACCAGAGTTCTACACCTTCTACCATACAACACTTCATAAGGCGTCATGCTAATACTAATCTGATAACTATTGTTGTAAACAAATGCCATCAGAGCTAGATAATTATCCCAACTTCCAGAAAGCTTTAACATACATCCCTAAAGCATATCTTCTAATATATAGATAACCGATTCAGATTGTCCACCTGTATGGGGATGAAAAGCAGTACTAAACTTAACTTTAGTACCCAAATCCTTTTGTAGACTTTTCCAGAATCTCAAAGTAAATCGAGGATCACTATCAGAAATATTAGATAATGCCAACCCATGCAACCTCACTATCTCATTCACATATAGGTTGGGAAGTCTATCCAATGAATAATCATGACGAACAGGTAGAAAATGAGTAGACTTGGTGAACTTATCAACAATCACCCATACAACATCATGCATCCTTTGAGAGAGAGGAAGTCCAATGACAAAATCCATGGTAATGTTATCCCATTTTCATTGAGGAATAGAAATAGGATGTAACAAACCAAATGGAACTTGGTACTCAGCATTAACCTGCTGATATGTCAAACATTTAGATACATAATCCACTACATCACGTTTCATATCTGACCACTAGTAATGCTACTTCAGATCTTGATACATCTTATTTCCACTTGGATGTATAGTGAAAACAGTATTATGAACCTCAAATAACAACTTCTTTTTTAGTTCATCATTAGCTGGCACACACAACCGATCTTTATAATACAAATTATCATCTCCTTTCATAGAAAAATCAGGTTATTTACCTTCCCAAGTAGCTAAAATAAGTTGTTGCAACTTATTATCAACTTTCTGATGATCACAACTTTCTTGCCTTAAGGTAGGCCTAACTTTCAATTCAGTTATTAAAACTCCTTCAGGTACAAGGCCCTATTCACCATGCTGCATTGATAATGCTGAAATGGTTTTTCGACTCAAGGCATTAACCACGACATTAGCCTTACCTGGATAGTAGTCCACAATACAATCATAGTCTTTAAACATTTCCACCCAACGCCATTGTCTCAAATTGAGTTCTTTATGGGTAAGCAAATACTTCAAACTCTTATGATTTGTGAAAATTATACACCTTTCACCATACAAGTAGTGCCACCAAATTTTCAAGGCAAACACTACTGCTGCGAGTTCCAAATCATGTGTAGGGTAATTTTGTTCATGTGGTTTTAGTTGCCTAAAGGCATAAGCAACTATCTTTCTATCTATGGATGTCAACGGGCGAGGCTGGGGCTGCCGGCCCATTGAAAAATTACGTTGGGCCATTTCAGCCCACGGCTCGCGAGGGCCGTAAAAGGCCGGCCCGCGGAAAGGCCCATGGCCCGGCCCACCTAGCCCGCCTGAGTCACGGGCCACCCACGGGCTGTTTTTGGCTCGAATTTTTAATAAATTTTTAAAATAAATTTAAAAAATTGTTGTTTTATTTTTTAAAATTAATAAATTATAAACTTTTTTATTTTATTTTTCATATTTATAACATATGTATATTATGCATATA
>JAOSBN010000002.1:16189633-16210200 GCA_027563595.1 Erythroxylum suave | reverse complement strand
ATTATGTGACAACTTTAAATTATAACAACATATAATTAATCAATTATGATATAATAAAGTTATTGAGATGTATGTAAAATAATGGACTTGGTATGATTAATTAGAAAATTTTATTCAATTAATGACAATTTTATATCAAAAGTTAATAAGTTATTAAATTAATAGTTAATTAGTTATAGTTAAAATTATTTTTATATTTTTTCCAAATTTAGTATGTATTTTTATTTATTGTCCATATTTGAATGTTTTAAATATATAATATATGTACATAGATTTAATATAGGTAGAATAAACAAATGGAATAAAAGGGGTATAATTATTATAGATGCATCCTTTATTTTTAATTTTTTTTTACGTTAAAGTTTAAACAAAAATTATTGAATTACATTTGTTTTTAAATTTACCCTGGTTTTAATAAGATATGGGTTATTTTGTTTTTTATAATATAATTTTAATATTAAATAATTAAAATTAATATAATATAATTTTATTATTAAGTAATTATAATTATCATGGGCCACGGGCCGAACCGCGGCCCGTCCCCCATGGCCCGGCCCGTTTATTCACAGGCTAATTTTTCTTGGCCCATAGGCCAGTTTGATCGGGCCAAACCTGTTAACTTCGGGTTGGATCGGGTCGGGCAACCCGGGCTAATTTTGCGAAGCCCATTTATGTTTGCTCTAATGTTGCTTGAATTTGTTCTAAGCTGTGAGAAGCTACTAGAATTATTCACTCTAATTCATGCCCCAAATCTTAAGCTTAGTGGTGATGAATCTAAGAGATAAAAATATAAGGGAGAAATTAATGTTTAAAGGTGAGAAATGTGTAAGAGAGATAAGTGAATGCTAATAAAAGAGAGTTAGATATTGCCGCAAGTAATCAATTACTTCTTAGCTTTACTTTCTTGTAAAACTAAGTTTACTTGTGTCAATGTGGATATTATTTTGCTACATCTCTCATTTGTACATAATAATAACATACTATTTTGCTACATCTCTCACTTGTGCCCATCGGCAACAAATGCTTTAGAAAGAGTAACACATGTCTGTTCGCAGGAATAAATCCTTTGTTTATAGCAATTCATGTTGTATTTCTTAACCTCAAATATTCATGCAGGAAGTAGTGTGCAACCATATGAGAAAGGTATTGGCGAGGATTGTTACATTAAGTCATCATCAAACTAACATAACATCAATCACACTAGATTTTGCATCTCTTATCCATCTTTTCACAAAGAATTATGCACAATCCCACAATGTATTTGTACTTGTGGTTACCGTATAGACAACTCGTGCTTATCGACAACTAATGTCTTTATAACCACTCTGGCAATGAATCATAAATATCTTATGTGATATCAAAATGATTTTTCTTCAAACACTCATGTCAATCCATAAAGTCTTGGTTGCTTTCTTAGTCACACCCCATTACACCGCATCATTCCTGGTCTTTGGATAATATGCTAAAGTAGCAACACCAATTCTCAATTTCATGACATAGGTCAAAGTTCTAAAGAGTTATCCACAGGATTCACACAGTGATGAAGAAGGGACTTATTTATCATTCCCTTATTCGATCCTCTTAAGCACATGCAGTATGAAGTGCATGCTATGGTGGAGCTCCTATTAAGAGTTTGTCATACTCTAAATAACACCCTACAGAACACCATCCAGTCACTCCACAAAGTGATTGACTTGAGCCACCGCAAACTTAAATCTAGCTTTAAACAAGTTACATGGATACACTTTTCATGTTTGACTAAACAAGTCTCATCTTAGCACTCAGCTAAGGTGACATACAAAATCCTTAATCACACCACAATAATTAAGAGAGATTGCCAATCATTTGGTAACTTGCAATACTTTGTTTAATCCTACTCGCTATCATGGCACTAAGGCGATGTTCTCGTGTGAGAGACAACATCAAACCTGGTGACAATTTTTAGACAACATCACGAAGATACTCAGTTATGTTGAGGCTCCTAAAAAATCTCCTTAACCATATCGCCTCTTACACCATTGATGTACATGCAACATACTTGGACTACATCCATGGACAATAACATGCACTGTTGTTTCTTACTACACTAAGAAATAGCTCCTCCTCTAATAGTGAAAGCATATCCTGATGTGAACTTTTGCTCATCTCTATCAATAAATCCATCGACATCACTGTATCCAACCAATTTGAGGCTCCCACCTTGATAGCACAAAGCCATGTTAATGGTTTCTCTTAGATATCGAAGTATCTTTTTGATCGCTACCCAATGTACAAGTCTAGAATTACTTTGATATCTACCAACCATCCCAACTGCAAAGCATATGTTGAGTCGAGTACATACCATATCATACATTAGACCATCGACAATGTTTGCATATGACACCATAGCCATTTGCTGTTTTTCTTCCTCTGTTTTAGGACATTGATCTATATTTAGGTATAGGCCCTTCTCTATTGGAATGTCAACAGGTTTGTAGTTATGCATATGAAAACGTTCCAAGACCCTATTAATATAGGTTTCTTAAGACAAAAATTGCTTAGAACGATCTCTCGATATCTTAATCTCGAGAACATAATTTGCTTTCTTCGTGTCCTTGATCTCAAAAGTATAGGATAAACACTTTTGACTAGCAATGATCATCTCCATATCATTTGTTGCTATCAAAATATCATTTAAATACAAATAAAGTATAAGAAAGACATTCTCTTGTCTCGTTATATGTACACAATGGTCCTTTTCAATAATGGCTTGATGAAATCTAAGATACCATTGCCTTGATGATTGTTTCAGGCCATAAATGGAACGTATCAAGTGACACACCTTGTGCTTTTGTCCCACAACCCAACGAATTGATCCATATAGATCTCTTTATTAATTTCTCTATTGAAATGATGTTTTCACATCCATTTGGAGCAAATCCAAATCTAAATGTGCAATAATAGTTAGGATAAGGTGAAAAGATACAAAGCTTACCAAAATGTCTCATCATAATCCACACCCTCCTTTTGGGTGTAACCTTTCGCCACTAATCGGGTCTTATACTTATCAACTGATCCATCAGCCTTGTGATTAACCTTCAAGACTCACTTGTTTCCAATAGTTTTGCGCCCAACAGGTAGATCAACTAAGTTCCACACATCGTTTTTGGCTGTGGGTTCCATCTCGTCTTCTATTGTTGGAAGCCATTTACTCAAAAATGGTGAGTTCATTGGTTCTTCAAAAGAAGAAGGCTTATCAGCATCAACAGAAATGCTCAAGAAGGACCCACCTTCTATTTCAAAGCGTCTATATGGAACATTTCCGTGTTGACTCCTATACAATTTTGAAAACTAGGACTCAGATTCTCTACTCTCATTGACCTTGATAGTTATTGGAACGGATTGTGAATCCATTTAGGGTACTTCATCTTGATGTTTCTCTAACTCATATAGCTCAAGAATTTTTTGGATCTCATCAATAATAGGGAAATCATCCCCCAAAAAATTTACATCTAGGGACTCAACCTTAGTGAGCCGTCTATAATGTTCATCATACATCTCATAGCCCTTAAACTGCGCACAATATCTAATAAACACACATTTATTATCTCTAGGGCCTAACATAGTGAACATAGTTAGCAAATCCCTATAACCTTAAGCCTTCCAAATTAGGCTTATCTTCATTTCATAAATCATATAAAGTAGTTGGGACAGACTTAGCCACCACTCAGTTAAGGATGTATGCCGCAGTCACAAGAGCATCCCCCCAAAACTTAATTGGGGGGTTGGCTTGAGTCATCATCGATCTAACCATGACCAATAGAGTTTGATTCCTTCTCTCTACAACCCCATTTTGTTGTGAAATTCTAGGCATTGTTAACTATCGGCATATTCCCTTATTCTCACAAAATTCTTTAAATTGATCAGAGAGATACTCTTGAATTCTATTAGTACGAAGAGCTTTAATGTTCCACCCTTTCTAATTCTCAACCTCAGCTATAAAGCGTTTGAAACAATAGAAAGCTTGTAAGTGGTGAGACAACTGAAATACTAAACCATATCATGAAAAATCCTCTATAAATGTGATAAAGTAAGTGGCACCATTATGTGCTCTTACATTCATAGGCCCATAAATATCAGAGTAGATCAACTCTAGAGGATGCAAAACCCTTTTAGCCTTACCAAAAGGCTTTTTACTAGGTTTCTCAGCAAGATAAGACTCACAAGAGGAAGATTCACTTTGGTGAGAGGCCTAATAGTCCTTCTCTAGCCAATTTGGATATTATATCTTGTCCAGTATGTCCTAATCGAGCATGCCATTTAATAGACTCAGATTCAATGTCAACAGAAGAAGAAGAAGCAATATGAGCAAAAGATTTACGAAATTCAAATACATCTTCTAAATCCAACATAAATAAACTATTAAAAAGTGCCTATAACCATAAAGGGTATCATCAAGATAAATGGACACTCCATTCTTACTAACAAGAAAAGAAAAACCTAAGTCTAATAGTGTCAATGTTGTAAGTACATTTCAACGAATAGTGGGTATATGAAGCACACCATGTAAGAGCAATTTATGTCTACTGCACAAAGTAAGTTGGTAGGTTCTTACACCAAGGACTCTCTGCTCCGCTTCATTCCCCATCATTACAAAATGTTTACCCGTCGGTAATCGATGGTTGTCTACAAATCTTGCATGGTTGCAGGTCATATGTTTTATCACTCCCGTATTTACAATCCAATCATGGAGAGAATGAGTAAAAAGCACATGTATGCAAACAAAGGCAAGTACAAAAGAAGGTAAATAAGGACAAACCTCATGAGGCTTAGTACACTCCTGAGCAAAGTGTCCCTTCTTTATAAAATTAAAACATATAAGTTTGGACTTATCCTTCTTGCCTCTACGTTTGCCTCTATAGCATTTAGCGACTTGCCCTTCTCGAGTCCCTTGCTTTTTAGTTTTTCCCGTTTTACACTTAGGGCCATCACCCTTGCACCCATTTTATGCAAGTAATTTAACAACACTGTGGTTTGTATTTATGTGCTTCGCCTCGAGCTCCAAATGGTGAGAAATGTCATCAAAGGTCTTAGTGGCCTTATTATGAGTAAGAACCAACTTCTCTTGTCCTTACGAGGACTTGAGAAGTGACCTAATAATAGCTAGAACCTGCTACTCATATCTGAGATCATAGCCTATGCCTTCATTTCTTGAATCATTTAGGACATCACCCTAAGATGTTCATTCATGCTATGCTTAGGATCCATCATGTATTGATTGAACCTAAGTGTTAAGGCATGAAGCCTTGTGACTGTTGTCTCTCTATATTTTAGGCATGATTGTTCCCACATCTCCATAGCATTTGGGTGGTTCTTAAACTCCCCAATAAGGTCGTCGTGCATGCAAACTAACAACGTAAAACGCACACTTCTATCCTTCTTTTGCCAAAGGGAATAAGCCTCATGGTCACGGGGATACTGAGCCAAAATTCCAATCTCAGGTGGGCTCATGTTAGTGGTTCAATGGTCGAGCAACTCATGCTTATTGAACTAAACCTTCCTATGTCATATGTCATAGTTATTATCATCAAGTTTCTCTCCTTTGGTTATCTCAATAATCAAACTCTTAGATGTCATTTCACTACATCATTGCACAAGTTTAATTAAGGCAGATATCTATCTATGCTAATAGTCAACTCAGCTCCCACTTACATTATTAATTTGAAAATCTTGCAAACTTGCTAATAATCATTACTAATAATATAAGCGATATTAAACGTCTAATTATATTAGCCCAAAGATTAATTTTAATTTAATTATGGGTAACACATCCACTAAATATAGCATGAACCAATCATGCATGCATTAGTGAGTCTCACTCTAAGATTCCATTGATATTTTGGTACCTCATGTCCAAAATAAATCTATATACTTAGAATTAGTGTGAAAATTCATCCCCTTACAAAATCTCAATATTAATGATAGAAATCATTAATAATTACAATTTAAATCCTATTAGATCATTTTAATAACAAATATTAAATAAGGGATGTCACACTTTCTTCCTCGTATATAAGAAATTAATACATCACACAACAGAGGCACTAATTCAAAGTATCAATGCATCTTCATTCCTTAAATTGAAAAAGATATTGAATGAAGATGGACCCATATAGCACCTAGGTATGAGGCCTTTGGCTCTAGGGTTTATTTAGTTTATGCCCATTGGCATTAATTAACAATTAGTCACATAGGCAAATAATTAACCAATTTATTACTAACATAAATGATAATCATTTAACATATAAATGAAATAACTAATAAAATGCAACTCATTAACATATATGAAATGCAACATAAATTCATGAATATAATACACAATTATCAAGCATGAATAGCCTTAAAATTATTTCACTTATGTAATTAAGTAAAATTTCAAATTAGGCTAACAAATAACTCAAAATTTGAAAATTTTTAATAAATCACAGAGGGCTAAAATGGTAATTTTGGCTACATGGATCAAAAGACCACGACAAAAGAAGTCTTTGGCCAAAATTTGGGTCGAAATGGCCCTTTGGGATGGCCCTATGCGGCCTACGCACCGCTAGGGCGCTTGTGAGACATGGCTGTAGCTGCGCTGCACATCCACTCTCGGGTGTGGCGTGTGATCACCATATGCCACCTTAAGTAGCCATTTAGGTCCTGTTCCATATGGTTATGGATTCACCAATACATGCGGAAGATGTTGGTGGGGTTAAATCTGGGATTTGTGCTGTCAATGAAGCGCACCTCCCATTGAGGGCATGTGGAACCACGAATAAGCACATTCATACTAAACCAAAAATAGAAATTCCAGCCTTTCATAACCATGATGCCCACTTTGAGCTATCATTTCTCCCTCATTTTAACTCCGATTTTAGCATATAATATACGTTGGAAAGATAATGTGACAAGGAACATATCCATATCATATATCATGCAGAGCAGTATTGTAATAGGTTGAAATATAGGCCTTAACTTTCAGAAAACACATGCATGAACTGAAAATTCATCATGCAGTGTCTCACTTAATTCAAATCTATTTTTTTAAATAAACTTTAGGCACAAGTTTTTGACATTATAAGGAAGATATCCAAGACAAAATTTCAAGCTAAAACGAAACGCACAAAAATTTACTATTGATGGCCATGTTACACATACTTGAACTAATTTTAGCATATATGACATATTATTCTCATTTGACATAATTTCAAGGACAAAAGCAAACTATATATGCTCTGATACTAATGAACGAACGTGTGGTGAGACCTTACCTTTCAAATATGACAAGTCATTTGGACATTGTGCTTGCTTTGCAAGTCTATGTTGTGCTCCAATGTAGCTTGAGTTTATCCTTTTTCTAGATTGTGAGCAGCTATTAGAGTTACTCACACTAATTCATGCCTAAAATCTCAAGCCTAGTGGATGGTGGCTCTAAGAGATAAAAATATGAGGGAAAACTCAATGTTTAAGAGTGTGAAATGTGTGAGGGAGAGAAGTGGCAAAATTCATGTTCTCTTCAGCAACTTATGCTAATAAAAAGAGAGTTAGATATTACTACAAGTAGCCAATTACTTGTTGGCTTTTCTTTCTTGTAAGACTAAGCTTACTTGTTCACTTTGGTTTACTTATGCCAATGTGGACACTTTAGCAACTTATACTGATAAAATGACAAGTCCTTTGGACCTTGTGCTTGCTTTACAAGTCCACGTTGTGCTCCAATGGCTCCAATGTAACTCGAATTTTCCCTTTTTCTAAGTTGTGAGTAGCTATTAGAGTTACTCACACTAATTCACGCCCTAAATCCCAAGTCTAGTTGATGGTGGCTCTAAGAGATAAAAATATGATGCAAAACTCAATGTTTAAGAGTGTGAAATGTGTGAGGGAGAGAAGTGGCAAAATTCATGTTCTTTTCGGCAACTTATGCTGATAAAAAGAGAGTTAGATATTACTACAAGTAACTAGTTACTTGTTGGCTTTGCTTTTCTTATAAGACTAATCTTACTTGTCCACTTTGGTTTACTTATGCCAACGTGGACACTTTAGCAACTTATGCTGATAAAATGACAAAATCCTTTAGATCTTGTGCTTGCTTTGCAAGTCCACGTTGTGCTCCAATAGCTCCAATGTAGCTCGAATTTTCCTTTTTTCTAAGTTGTGAGTAGCTATTAGAGTTACTCACACTAATTCAAGCCCTAAATTCCAAGTTTAGTTGACGGTGGCTCTAAGAGACAAAAATATGATGGAAAACTCAATGTTTAAGAGTGTGAAATGTGAGGGAGAGAAGTGGCAAAATTCATGTTCTCTTCAGCAACTTATGCTGATAAAAAGAGAGTTAGATATTACTACAAGTAACTAGTTACTTGTTGGCTTTGCTTTTCTTATAAGACTAATCTTACTTGTCCACTTTGGTTTACTTATGCCAACATGGACACTTTAGCAACTTATGCTGATAAAATGATAAAATCCTTTAGACCTTGTGCTTGCTTTGCAAGTCCACGTTGTGCTCCAATAGCTCCAATGTAGCTCGAATTTTCCCTTTTCCTAAGTTGCAAGTAGCTATTGGAGTTACTCACACTAGTTCACGCCCTAAATCTCAAGTTTAGTATATGGTGGCTCGAAGAGATAAAAATATGATGGAAAACTCAATGTTTAAGAGTGTGAAATGTGTGAGGGAGAGAAGTGGCGAAATTCATGTTCTTTTGAGCAACTTATGCTGATAAAAAGAGAGTTAAATATTACTACAAGTAACCAATTACTTGTTGGCTTTGCTTTTCTTGTATGACTAAGCTTATTTGTCCACTTGTGTCAATGTAGACACTATTTTGCTACAGTAATAAATTAAAATTTGTGAAATAAAAATATGTCGAAATAAAAGTTTGATATAAATTGGCCTAAAATTATTTTTGGGAATATGTTAGCTTTCATGATATTTTTATAAAGTTGAATATAGTTCAAATCTGGTTGCCATATCTGCATAAGTTCGAGAATTCGGTATGGGCTTCAAAGCAAATTTGGCTGGCTACATCTTACATGCCCCACATTGACTACATAGGAATAGGGTAGTAGAAGCAGGAGCCCATTTGACAACATGCATGCCCTAGGCCTAATGCCTAGTACTGAAACTTAATAGTAAACCCCATCGTCGACGACTACTAGCAGCTTAGGCGTTGGGACTTTCCGTCTCTTCTACTCCGGAGGATCCATTTTATGTGGTCCATCAAATCCAGCGTGTTTTAACTGTTCAAGTGGTGCGCTCGTTTTATAAACTTCATTTTCCAGTGAAACATTTTGTCGAACACTTATATGTCGTAAAACATAGTTTATTTTACGGTGTCCAATGGAAAAGGTTTAACAATGTTTCAATACTTGAACGCTTGTGTGTATATGAATTCGTGACGTTAGGTCGTTGGGATATGTCGATTTTTCTTTCTCAAGTTGATTGGAGTATGGCAGTTACAATCTCAAGAAGGATTTTACGTTCGTTTGGGTCTTTTTGTGCGTTGGCTCAACGTGATTCTCACGGTATTGGTATTCGTTCTTCTCAAACTTGTAATGGTAAGCAGAGCATTATCTAGTCAGCTGTTTCCTGTTTTCTTTTCTTTTCTTTTTCTGGTTGAATTTTGTTTAATAGATGTGGGCATATTTTCGGTCTTCCATTGATTTAACCTTTTTTTTTTCTTAATTGGAACAGATTTATACAGCCAACTTTCTGTGGATTGCTTAAGTTATGGAGAATGTTCCACCTTCACCAAAGTACTGCCCTGCTATTTTAATTATTTATCGCTTTTGTTCATATTATCGAAGCTGCTGAGGCGAAACAGCATCTACGATTTGGGGTCTTCCAAAGCAGCTGATGCGTGTTGTTGTATTCTGCATTTTAGTTTGCAATTGAGCCTTGTTTCATTGTTGTTTCTAATGTAGGTCAGGCTTTCTTCTCTTTCCTGTCGGAGGCTTTCAACATCTCTCGTAACTCCTGAATCAAGTGACGGCGTATTTCCATTGGACTTACTGTCCACTAAGACTGCAGAAAAACCGGAGCGCAAAATAGGTAGAAAGGGAGTTGTGAATTTTCATTTTTTAGGGATAGTATAAGCGGTGATGCATAAGAGGAATTCGCTGAAAATGACAAAAATGAGTTTATATCTCATTTCCTCCGGTAGAATGCATGGTAGGATTTTGTTGCTCAAATAAACTCACATATTTCGTCATTCTAGAAAACAGTTTTTTACATCTTTGACGTCTTTTCAAATTGCTCAGCTTATATGTTTCATACGGTTGAGGATGATGTATAAGTCTTTGAATGTCATCAATTTTTGCATCCTTTGCTAAGCTAATAATTCTTTCATCCAACATTTTAGTGTTTTTGGGCTTTAAGTCTTACTGCTATTGTTCCTTGCTTTGTAAATAAATAAATGTTGTTGCAGAACTCTCTCGATTTCATGACGAGCTTACCTTGTGTATAATGAGAGTATAAATGAATGAACTGTCATCAAATTGTTGCATATATGCAAGCATTTATTGTGCTATAATTTAATGCAGGACTTTATCAGGACCTGGTAATTCCAGTGACAAGTTTTAATAATGAGGACAAAGGATTAATGGTTTTGGCTGGTGATGTTTTTGATGTACCTATACGGAAAGATATTATTCATCGTGTTGTGCGATGGCAACTTGCGAAAAGACAACAGGTAATACTCAACCATTGAATGTTTTAATGCTAGAAAGCATATACTCGAGCCAAATGTGCAAACATCATATGTTTATTCTAGGATAATTTCACGTATTCTTTGCACCATTAGAGGTTCACTATTTCTGTTTTCATTCTAAATATTTTTTGGGAACCATGTATTCCTTCTTTTGATTAAGTTCCGTGCAATGGTTTTGTCAACTAAAGCATTCATCTACAGTCATAGAAAGTAAAAATTGATGGGGGGGTAATGAAGGAATGTGTGTTAAAATTTAAGCTGTTGTTGTAAGAGCAACTCATTCACATCTTACATATTATCAAGTTCGATCCATATAAATTGTATCAACCTTCAGGTTGCAAACCATGTTCCTCATTGTTTCTTTTTTCATCCTTAATATCACTGGGGAAACCATGTGTTCCTTTTGTATTTAACTGATGTGCATGATTTTTTCAGCTAAAGTGTTCATTGATATGCACTAAGAGCTTCTAGTGAATCATTATCACGTTTCACATATTTTATTACATCTCATGAAAAACAAATCAACTTTCAGTTTGCAAAGTGTTTGCAACATAAGGTGTTGAAAATGCTATTATGTGACCTGTTACATCAGTAAAACACAGGGGACTAAGTTGTTTGCAGGGAACACATTCAACAAAAACTATCAGTGAAGTTAGTGGGACTGGGAAAAAGCCATATAAACAAAAGGGGACTGGTCGAGCAAGACATGGAACATTACGTGGGCCCCAGGTATATTTATCGTGTAAATTATGTGATTATTGATTTGATTATTTGAATAGGTGGAACCTAATGACTTGCTGGTGAATAACAGTTTAGGGGTGGTGCCATCATGCATGGTCCTAAGCCGCGAAGTCATGCTATTAAATTAAACAAGAAAGTTAGGCGATTGGGATTAAAAATTGCCCTGACAGCTCGTGCAGCAGAAGGAAAGGCATGCCTCTTTCTTTCCCATAATTATTGAATTTACATTATCTTTTTGTGAGCAGCTTGAAGTCTTATTCTTGGTGTCTATGCTTAGTATTCCTTTAGAGTCACTACATTTCGGTGTTGAATTTGTAATATATTCATGGTCGAGAACATAGTTGTCAGCTGTGATTCAGTTCTTTGCTTATCTGCTGATGAGTGATGTTAGATCTTGGCAATGAAGGCTTAGACTGATCATGCTGCAGTTCTTTTAGAATCTCTCCTCATATTCACTTATTTTATGCTTTTTTGTTCTATCTATGGAGCAATAATCTAGAGAAACGATGCTCAAATGTACAGCTTCTTGTATTTGAGGATTTGGAGGTCTTAACACATAAAACCAAGAACATTGTGAACTATGTGAAGCAAATGGAGAACACCAAGAAACTGCTATTGGTGGATGGTGGCCCTATTGATGAAAAGTTGAAGTTGGCTACACAAAATCTACACTATGTTAATGTGCTACCCTCTATTGTAAGTTCTGGTTCTTGCCAGATATTGTTGGGACAAATTTGGCAAATATCAAGCTTACATTCTTGAATATCAAGCTTCACATAACTGCTATCATGGTGAAATTCTTGAGTTCCTGGAAAAAGTTTCCTTTATACATATGTATGTCAATTTGTCACAATATCAAGATCCGAATCATGCATGGATGTTGCAGACAATTCTGGGATAATTTAGTAGGATTTCAAAGACTCATTTAGACTTAATGTTAGCACGTACATAATATCTTCCTACTTTCTGCACAAGATAATAAAAGATCACAAAATTGTTCAAACTCGCTTTACTTGTCTATAATCCCTTCTCAATCATTTCTAGTAATAAATTAGCTACATTTCAGTTTGAAGCAGCCCTGAAGATTTTATTATTGCCACTGTGAATGTACCTATCCTGTCTGTTGCTTGCTTACAAGGTCAATTAAGAGTTGTAAATCATCTCACTAATTTACCTGGCTATATTTTCAGGGTTTGAATGTTTATAGCATCTTGCTGCACGACACATTGGTGATGTCACGTGATGCTGTAAACAGGATTGTCGAGCGAATGCATACACCAATTAACCGCTGAACCTCGCACACAACTTGTGCCAGTTGGCTTCAGTTAAAATGGTAGAAGTTCATAGACCAGAGGTCTAATTAATCCCTGAACTAGCTTTGTCTGTTAACTAGGGTTGAATATCGTTGAGAACCGAACAAAAGCCATTTGCATGGATTTTGAGAATTTGTGCCATTCCTCTTATAACTGAATTATAGATCTCATTTGTTTCAGTGGAGGTCAAATTTTATGATTGATATGAATTCATTCCTCCACGGGATGAGAAGTTGTAGTTTGTTATTGGCTGGGATTTCATAAATAATCTGGCTGTTATCGGAAAAGCCATTTTTTGGGTCTTGCTTGGTTGGACACAGATTACCTCCTCCTCTATTTAGATTCCTAATCGCCATTAATAAAAGGATTTCGAGTCAACTATTCTTCCTTTTATTAGTTACTTTTATATAATAAATAAATAAATAAATAACTAAAATTGACAAAGAGCTTAAAAGAAACTGGACAAGTGCTCATCTAAAGACAGTTGCCCATCCGAAGAGCGGACAGTACGTGTAAATCCTCAATTAGCCAAATCCACTGACCAACAGCGGTATTAGCTATTGCAATAAACCAGAAGCTTACAAACATTAATGCCCATTTTCTTCAAGACTAAAGGGAAAAAGCTACTGTGACGGAGGTCAAGTATCACTCGGTTCCTTTTCTTCCATGGCCAGAATCTAGGGTTTGTGAGAATCCCATTCCCAGCTTCTTCCTCTTTCGTCTTTTCAGGCGTTTAAATTTTTACTGGATATCCTTCATTCACTCTCAATATGGCCAAAACTCGACCTGGCATCCCTGCCAAGCCCAAAATTGGCAAGAGAGAGCTCGACTCCTACACCATTCGTGGCACCAACAAAATCGTCAAAGGTTGCGTCTTCTCTTATCTTTTCAACTACGTTGGAATGTTCATGTATATTCTTCAAATTCTTGACTTTTTGTGTTTGCTCTTTCTTTTTCTTTTATTATGCTAGTGGGTGATTGTGTGTTGATGAGACCGTCGGACACCGGAAAGCCTCCGTACGTAGCTAGAATCGAGGGGATCGACGCTGACAGTAGGAACAATATTAAGGTGAGGGTTAGGTGGTACTATCGACCAGAAGAGTCTCTTGGAGGGCGCCGGCAGTTTCATGGAGCAAAAGAGCTGTTCTTGTCCGACCACTATGATGTCCAAAGCGCTCTTACTATTGAAGGGAAGTGTATGGTCCACACTTTTAAGAATTACACTAAGCTAGAGAATGTGGGTGCGGAGGACTATTATTGTCGCTTTGAGTATAAGGCTGCCACTGGAGGTTTCACCCCTGACCGTGTTGCTGTGTGAGTTTTACGGCTGGGTATTCGTTTGTGTACTCAAATGTGGCTGCTTGGTGCGGTTATTGTTATTGGAGCTTTGATTGATTTCTGAAGTTCTCAGTTTTTTCGTTTCTTTCTGTAAGGTATTGTACTTGTGAGATGCCATATAACCCGGATGACCTTATGGTGCAATGTGAAGGGTGCAAAGACTGGTAAATCCTCCTTTTTTATGGATTTTAATTGCTGATTTCTTAGTCTCTGTAATTATGTGGCCTGTTTTTAGGAGTAAATGAACTAGGTTTTTAAGCGGGGCTGGTTCATTTGTTACTTATTCGACCATATTCTGCAAATGGCATGAAAGTATTGAAATTTTAAGCAAGTGCTATGAGGAAGTATGAGAATCTAAATGTTCAGAACATCTTGTCTACAAAGCATGAGTATGCAAAAAAGCATATTGATGTGTTAAAAGGATTTGTCTTTAACGTATGAACTACCTTTTTTTCACTCCCTTGAACATTTTTTTAGTTTTTGGACCACTAACAGTCTAAGAGTCAACAAATTGTTGTTAGACGATTTCAGGGAAAATTGAAGTACAAGGTTCAGGAAAAAACAATTCTTTACATGGAGTACAAGCATTCTAGCATTTAAGTATTCCGTTTCTTGGCTTGACAGATTTCTTCAGCTGCAACACCGTTTTCTCCAGTAATAAGATCATCTTATTGCATCATATATATGCCTTATTCCTCCTAGGTTGATCCAAATTTTGTAGATATTCTGTCAGAGATGTGATAATCTTCTCTAATGTGGAAGTTGTATTACCTGTTCTGTGGTGATATTTTTTCTTTCTATTTGTAAAATCACTTAGTAGTACCTTCACACGGTCATTTAGGTATCATCCTGCCTGTGTGGGCATGACCATTGAGGAAGCAAAGAAACTTGATCACTTTGTGTGTTCTGAATGTGCATCTGATGATGATGTCAAAAGATCACATAATGGGTTTTCTGCATCACCAGCAGCTGATGGCAAGGTGAGGATCCTTGTTGCTCAGTCTTAGATCAGTTCTAAATGTTTAATGGCTTCAGTTACCATTCATAAGCTGTCATCTGATTGTCAATGGAAAGATCTTTGGATGCATATTTTAGAAATTGAAATAAAAATTGTAGCGCAATGGAAGTTTTTCAAAAAGAACGTAAAAATGGAAGGTTGGTAATCTAAATTGCTGCCAGAGTTCCTCCAAACTTTCAGTTTTATATTTAATCTTTTTGTATGGAATTATGTTTTTTTGATATGGAATTATATTTTCCCAGATTTTTGGTCAACAAGGAATATTTGTTTTGAAGATTTAAGTTATACTATTTTTGCCGCTAATCTGTTGCTTCAATTTCTGTATTGAATTGAATACCAGATTGAGATGAGTTGGTGTTCCAAGAGCTGTTCTCATCTTTGATTATAATCTCAATGGAGAAGTTGACTCCGTAGGGTCTTAAATTGCGGACTACAACTGCAATTGCAACTCTAATATTGTGGTTGCATCCCTCTCTGTTACTTCAATTTACAGTTGTAGTGGTCCGCAATGATTATGATCTGCAACTGCATTGTAACCCACAATTCAAAATTTAAAACCTTGATTTAATGTATAATGAGTTATTCTTTTGGGAAGTATGAGGTTTTGATCCTTTGATTCCAAATTTTTCTTTTCATGTTAGTTCCCATCCCTTTCCTTTTCTGCTTTTTGTTTTGCTTTGCTACTCTTTTTCTCCTCTTTGCCTAATTGGTGAGCGAAACAAAATTGTAGAAATGTTATAAAAAATGGCATTGTAGTAATTGCCCATGCTTGTACACAATAAATTTCAGTCTTGCTCTGTTCAGAGTTTCTGAATATAATTATTTGATACAAATTTCTTCAGACTAACTGATTAATTGTAAAATAAGTTTCGTGCTTGGGACTTTCTTTGTAGAAGTTCTCCGTTTAACAATTGCTATTGATTTGGGTAAATAATACCTCCATGTTCTCAAGGATAAAATACTTCCAATTGTTGGGCAAGGCCCTTCCGCTTCTTTACTTGAGAGTTTGTTGAATATATATTGTGGTAGTTTTCTGTATATAACTTCCTTTCAGGAGTTGAATCTCTTATTCACCATTTGCTTTTATATTCTCTGGTTTCCTAGTATTGCTGAACAACTTATATTGAACTGAGCAGGTTGAAACAAAGCGCCGGAAGAGATGATTGCAATATAAGAGGCTAAACACGGAGGCGTTGCTCGCCTATCCATGTTTACAATGTAGAATGTCTTGGTGTGAGATGTATAGTGCAGAAAATCATCTTTGGTTTGCTCGAACTGTAAGCATCAAGTTAATCTTATGTGTTTATTTGTGAAATATGTAGCTGTACGTTTCTAGTGTAGGGCATTCTGTTAATCAACCTGTCTAAAAGAGAATTTTGAATGCAACTTTATGATGTTAAACCTGATGCATGGAGACAGATTTTCTGGCGTTCAGTTTCACAAACCTATTCTAATTCTTCAGAAGCATATGGTGCAATCAAATCTACTTATGCTCATCGTCCCTTGAGGCATATGCTATGCCAACTTTTGAGCTTCATTAGCCGAAAGAATAAATCGTTGGAGAGATTAGAAGCACAAGTGGTCCGGGTTTCATCTTTCATGTCGGCCCTTTTTACTTTTCATCCGTTTTTTGTATGCTAGTATTTTGCCATTAGTATACAACCCTAATTTGGTGATATCAATTATTAAGGCAGGTCTGCAGGCAATTGGTATAGGTCAAGGTACAGTTCTAGGTGCAAAAGATATGACATGATAATGAGTGTATCGTGAGATATATTCTAATGGATTGCAATCACTAAAATTCTTTTGAGATCCTAAATATTTCAAGTCAAAAGATCAAGTCAAGTTGATATAACCTGGAGGCGACGAAAATAAATAAATCCATATCGGCTCGTACTGATGATCCTATCCTATAGTAATTGACGATGATTATCCCAATGCTATCAATGTTGTAGTCAATTTGGCATCTAATCTAGTTATTGTATAATCCGGATTATTCTCAAACACTATTTTGAATAAATTTTTAAATCATAAAATAATCTTTTCACATATTTCTCATGTAAAGAGTAATCATAAGTAACATAAGAAAATGATCGCTTAATTCTTATGTAGATATAAAATTAAAAAATACAAAATATGTAAAATGTTATGATTGATTATATTAGAATATCATATTATAAAAATAATATAAGTTCATAAGCATAATAATAAAGGTTTTTGTCGAGGAAAACAGTAAATTATAGGTGAAAGTTGAAGCAAAAATATATATAGTTAGAAGTTTTATATTTATAGTGTATGTATAAAAGTTGACAATGGAATAAGAAGGCATGTTTTCAGAATAGATAATATACGGGTTGAAACGGGGTGGCGCCCAGGGGGGGGGGGGGGGGGGAAGTTATACAAGATTGGAATGGATATAAGAAGATGTATGGCTGTACCAGATCGGCTAATAGTAAATCTCGATTCCTTTCCCTCGTCTTAAGATTAGAATGGACATAAGAAGATGTATGGATGTACCAGATCAGCTAATGCTAAATCTTGATTCCTTTCCCTCGTCTTCAGAGATGGGACAGACTCTACCCATAAACCTTAGTCGTTCAAACGTACCCACATTCCTCTGTTGAATTGATTCCTGCTCTTGATAGCATCTCCGATTTTGGTTCTAAACTCACCCCCCTTTTGGGTCGAAGCAAAGTGCTAGCTTAAAGCTCTAACCGGAGCTGAGCTAAGCTTATAAAGATATACGATATGATTTAAAGTCAAAGATCTAGTTTCAAAATGGGCATTCGATAGAGCAAGGTAAGGATTTGTAAAGACTTTCAACCCTACACCTAATAAGCTTTCAATAAAGATTCTTGCGCTTACCTTTGCCCTTTCGTATTACATTTGCTCCAATTTTCATTTGATACAAAGTCCTCATCCTGGACGAGAGTATCATTATCATCATCATTCAAACCCATTGCACCAAATTATATGTTAATAATTTCTTATCCAGAATTATCTTTTAGTCACTCTCATTTATAAAACTTGGTTTTCAAGAATCTAATATGCTAAAAGATGAATATGTTCATGTTAGATTATATTTATAAAGTAGTTGTTTTATTAAAAGTTCAAGTAAACATATAAAATTAAATCATTAAGAAATTATATTCAACTTAATAATGATAATAACACATCTTTCTCAAAATTTCAAATTTTATCCAACAAATATCAAACCATTAAATTTTTTGTGTTCCAATCAATTTTTGTGTGTAATGAATGAATTCAAATATACTATAATTTCTTTCACATCCAGTTACACTTATACATTAACTAGGAATTTGAATTGCAAGCATTTGTAATTTTTGAAACACTATTTCTAAATTGGTCTGTTCAAGCAAGTGTAAGACAATAAAAATAATCTTATAAAAATGAAGCAATGATTAATTTTAAACAAATGAAAAAAGTGAAAAATATATATACCTTGGTTAAAATTGTGTCTTTATTATAATAAATATCCCAAAATCACGACTTGTGTCTTTGTATATCTCCATTTGTAAGCTAAGGAAATCTTTTATCATCTTATATAAAACAATTGGTGTGATAGTTGATTCTAATTACAAACATTTGCAATTTTGGAATACCACTTGTAAATGGGTCCTACCAAGCAACAACAAGACAACAAAAGTAATCTTATAAATAAAATAAGTGATTATTAATTTTAAATAAATAACAAAAGTTAAAAAATATACACTTATATGAAATTTATCTCTTTGACGTATTGCAATGAATATCCCAAAATCACCGCATATTTCTTTATATAATTCTATTTGTAAGCTGAGGAAATGTTGTGTCATCTCATATGAAACAATTGTTGTGATAGTTAAATACCATTCCTGTTTTCCATTGATGATAGCAAGATAAGATATATATAAGAAAGACTTATTTTTTCTTTCGATTAGCCTTGATTTCTTCCTTTGCTCATTCTATGACATTAATAACGTAGCTCATTTTTGCCTTCTCATTATCGTTATCCATATGGAGTACTCTCACAAAGTCTCACAAACTCAAATAACAAATTAACATTGCGACCAAAATTTATGTTCTTCGTTGCGCCCCTTCCTATTTGCAGTAGCGATGGATAAGCTCACGAAGAATATTCAAGAGAATGTATCTTGGTGTATATTGTTTACTGATGACATTATTTTAGTGGATGAGACAAAGGAGGGTGTAAATGTTAAGCGAGAACTTTGGAAGGATATACTAGAGTTAAAAGGCTTTAAATTGAGTAGGACTAAGACATAGTAGTTATATGTAACTTTTTGAGCCATAGAGTGGGATCAGAGGTGGAGATAAAGATTGGTTCAGAAGTTTAGTTATACTGTATAAAGATTATTTTAAGTACCTTGAATCCATCATCCAAATTAATGGTGAGATAGATGAAGACACATTTCATCGTATCAAATCAGGGTGACTTAAATGGTGTATCAGGAGTTTTACGTGACAAGAAGAAAACACTAAATCTAAAAGGTAAATTCTACCATCTAGCAAACATGTGTATGGTCAAAAGCTAATGGTGACAGAAATGAGGATATTTCGTTAGATGTGGAACCTTACAAAACAGATAAGGTTAGTAATGTAGTGGTGATAGATAAATGAAGGGCGGCTAACATTGATGGTAAATTAAGGGGACAAAAGTTAGGTGATTCGAACATGTTAACAAGAGATATCCTGATGCTCCAATAAGAAGATATAAAAAGATTATACTTAAGGACTATAAGAAAAGAAAAAAAAAGAGAGGAAGACCTAAGAAGAATTGGAGGAAGGTGATATATAGCTATGCTAGAGTTTACTGAACACTTGACCCTTAATAGGAAAGTTTAATGAAATAAGATATAGGTAGAGTATCTTTCATAGAGAGGTTCTTTTCTTTTTCAAAGGTCTTTTAAACATTTTTTTTAGATTCTTGTGTCTTATATTTAGCCTAAACACTTTTACTTGTAGTCCTTGCCCCTTAGTCATTTTAGTTGAGTATCATTTTTCCTTTTCTCTTTCAATTGCTTGTTTGCTTTATTTATTTATTTGTCTTCTTTCTTGTCTGTTTATTTATTTACTTATTTTATCTTTTATTTTTATTCTTTTCATTTTTATCTTTATTTCATTATTTATTTTATTTATTTTTACTTATATATATATATATTTATTATCTTTATCTATTATTTATTTCCTTATCTCTTTATTTTTAATTTGAATTTCTTTATTCTTATTATGTCCCATTGTTATTTTCTGTTAGGGATGTCAATGGGCGGGCTGGGCCTGACCCATTGAAAAAATAGGACGGGACATTTTGGCTCGCGGCCCGTGCGGGCCACAGAAGGCCAGCCCATGGGCTGGCCCATGCGGGCCGATGGAGCGGCCCACGGGAAGGCCCATGGCCTGGCCCGCCTAGCC
>JAOSBN010000002.1:16155296-16189533 GCA_027563595.1 Erythroxylum suave | reverse complement strand
ATTTTGCAATTATTTTTCAGGTTCTGAAGAATACCCCGTTAGGCCAACGGGAGTATGCCTACAGCTAAGTGAAGGATAGAGGTCGGGGATTAGTTCGCGTCTGCATTTACTTTAGAACTAGTAATGTATCAATTGGATTCTTTGTAATTTATGAGTGTACAGAAAGTATTGTGAATGACAAATGCTTTGAAATAAAGTGAGCCCAATTTGGCTCAATTTTATTATCAATTTCCGCAATTGAGTGTGCCTCGTTCCAATTAAAGAATTTTTGAAATGGGATCGGATTGTGTTAGTGAAATTAACACGCCACCCTCGCAGGGCGCAGATTCGGACATCACCATCAATGTCGGGTTCGGGTCTTGTGGGAGTGGGGTGTTACATTTGGTCAATGTTTGATAAACCTGTTACTTCGGTTGCTTAAAAACCAATCGGTTCTCCCATTAACTGGCTGGTTTGTAAACTTAGAGGTTATTACATAGAACCGAACCGGACAACTGGCTGGTTCAGGCTTTTTCTGGTTTGACTGGCTAGTCTGGTTTAGTTTTTAAAACCTTGGTCTTATGTCATCCCAATTTTATTTGAAAAAGAAATAATCCTAACTATGGAATTCAAACTTTCTAACAAAAACAATCAAAGGAAATAAAATTCTATGAGTTACCTCCTATACAGTGCTTCTCTTAATGTCAGTAGCTTAATACTCTTTTTAGCTCACAGTGGTTTAAATAAATGGTGTAATAATAGTGCAGTCACTAATCTTACAATTTGCACATGAGCTACCACGTTATGGTTTCCACCTTCCTTATGATTCTCCTTCCTTTGCCTTCTTCTACGTGATTGTTTCTTTTTTAATGCATTCCCAAGATCTTCAATATCTTTCCATTCTCCTCAAGGTTTGGGTTCCTTGATATTTGTTGGAGGTAAAAGAGAACAGTAGTCTTTCTTTAACTCCTTAAAGGTTATTCGTTGCTTTCCTACTCTCAAAATTAGTTTACCTCCATCAACGTCAATGATTGAACGAGCAGTGGCCAAGATCAGTCATCCAAGAACCATAGGGGTTTCCACATATTTTCCCATGTCCAATATATAGAAGTCTATGGGAAAGATAAATTTATCAATTTGTACACGCACATCCTTAATAATCCCTTTTGGTCAATGAACTGTTATATCCGCCACCATTACTAACATCTTTTTGGGTACTTACACTCTTAACCCCAACTTTAGACTAAAGGTATAAGACATCATATTGATACTCGCACCCAAATCTGTAAATGTCCTGTCTATGTTGACTCCATTAATACTGAAGGGAATATAAAAATCCCTTGGGTCCTCTTTTGTCTTGTCTGTGTTGACTCTGTTAATACTGCAGGGAATATAAAAATCCCCTGGGTCCTAACTTTTTCTATGTGCTCCTTAACCTTCTTCTAGACTAATTCCTTTAGGGTGAGCCTCGTTTGCAGTTATTCTGTTATGTTTTCAACCCTGATTGATTCAACATCCTTAGAATTCCTTATCACCCTACTTAAAATTAACTTCCGGTGAGCTAGAATAGGGTTTGGAAATTCAGATCGAGGTTCTTTAATTGAATCAATTTTGAGCTCACTTGGAAGGAATTCCATCATTAACTATCCTTCGCATTTATCTCTGTCTTCCTTCATATGTTCAAGTTCCTTCTCTTAGGTTGAATGATAGTTGAATTTGTTCTTTCGGGTTAGATTCGGTATTACTTGGAAGAGTTCCTACATTTCGAGTAAATATTGCTTCTGTTAGTTGACCTACTTGGACTTCCAGATTGTGTATTGACGAGGCATGATTTTTTGTTACTTTCTCAAATTTACTTTCAAGCCTCCTGTGTGCATCTTCCATGCCTCCAATTTTATCTAAAACCTCGTCCAACTTAGAGTCCATCGAGCTTGGTTTATCTTGTTGGAAGCTTACTTGTCCTTGTGGTCTAAACCATCCTCCAGCATTATTTGTCCAAGAGAAGTTAGGGTGATTCTTCCACCCAAGGTTATAAGCTTTAGAATAGGGTTCATTGCCCCCTCCTTGTTCATATTGTGCTCCCATATAATTTACTTGCTCTAAATCGCTTTCCTTCATCAGGTAATAGTCCACGGTATTATGGTTTATTTGTCCACAGAGTTCATACTTAGTTACACGGCTTGCACTGGAGTTAAGGATGAAACCTTCATGCTATTGAGTTGTCGCATCAAGTTATTATTTTTTGATTGTATTTCAATGATTTGATCAACAGCAACAATTCTTTTTTTCTTTCGGAAAGAAGTAGTTTGTCTAATCTACTCATTTGTCTACAGGTAACTATTACTCGCCATCTCCTCTATCAGCTCTTCTACTTCATCAACTGTCTTCCTCATCAATGATCCTCCTGAAGCTGCATCAATTGTGCCTCTTGGTGGTGGGTTCACTCTATTATAGAATGTTTGTAACAAGAATTCCTTAGGTAAGTTGTAACGTGGGCACTTCCGTTGTAAATTCTTGTATCTCTCCCACACTTCGTTAATCAATTCCCCATCACTCTACTGAAAATTGGTGATTTCCTCGATGATCTTTTCAGCCTTAGTCAGGGGAAAATACTTATCTAAGAAAGCATGAACTAGCTGATCCCACATCGTGACATTGGCTGGGTTAAGGGAATGGTACCAAACCTTTAATCTATCTCTAAAGGTAAAGGGGAAAAGCCTAATTTTGACTTCATCTTCAAACATCTGATGGTACCAAAAGGTATCATAGATTTTCAGGAAGTTCATTATATGTGCGTCAGGATCTTCGTTTGTCAATCCATAAAACTACACATTCTACTGAAGCATGTTTAGGTTGGCTGGTTTTATTTCAAATGAGGTTGCTTGAACAGGCAGCCTAACTACTCTTTGGTTAGCCACGTTGAACCTTAGTCTCATGAACTCCATAAGGGTCCACTGTTGATGTCCTTGGTTTGCTCCGTGGTCCAAATTCTGCTAAAATTCTTTGGTCATTGTTGATTTTGCGACTTCTTCTTCTTCTTCACCCCAACCTTTCCTAATGGTTCATTCCAGTCGAGTGACGTCTAAATCTACGGTTTTAGCGACAAGACTCTTATGTTCATGCAAGAGCACGATTTCTGAAATAGACAAGAAAGAAAAAAATTTAAAACTAACTTGACTCCTTAAACTATAGAACTAAACTAATTGATTCCTCGACAATGACACCAAAAACTTAATTGCGACTTCCCCATATGTGTAAGTTTTAACAATAAACTTCGATATTCTGTAAGCACACGGGTCATTGGCGTAGTACCTAAGGTGTCAATCCCACGAGGAGGATTAATCTAATCCTAAAATCTAATGCCAAAAATAATTCACAATAATTCGAAATAAACAAAACTAAAACAAGATATTATTTCAATCACACAATCAATTCCAAGAATCAAATTTGGAAATATAAACAAAATAGCAGATGCAACACCCAATCAAGAATCAACCTAAGAAATAGCAATTGAGAGAAATAGAAATTTTATCTGACTTAAATGAAAACCTAACCAATTATGAATTATTGGATTACCGGTTCTAGACAGTCCTAGGGTTGATTATTCTCTCCCGAGTTATAACCGTTAACCCGAATTTATAAACTCAAATCAGAATATGAGAATTGCAATCTCTCGATTAAGAATCTATCAAAAACTTAAATTAGATCTGAAGTTGTCCAAAAACTATCGAAAATTTATACAAGATCTCTCCTCGCACAAATTTATCGATTTGATTTAATTCTCGTTCTATTAAATTACCCAACTCTCATTAGCTCAATTTAATGATTTTTCACTTGGTTCAACCTCTTAATTTATCACCGAATTATGAAAGTGCAAAATTTAAATCATAAGAAATCCAATAAAAACACAACAATCAAATTTCATTAATATTAAAGATAAAATAACCCGAAGGTGAGTTTAGACAATCCTCAACTTTCAACAATCCTATCATCAATGGCTATCCCTAATTCTATACAATCATAAAATTGAAAATAAACTAGAAATAGAATCAAAATGGATGACAGAGGTAGTAACAATGAGAAACCTCCTATTTCGGGAAGTACTTCGTGTAGGCTTCTTCTCCACGTCTCTCTTCCTTCTTCTCTTTCTCAATCTCTTGATGAACTCTCTAGGGTTTCTTAATTGATGGTTGATGCAAAAGTTCCTCTCTATATTCTTCTTGGTCTTTAAACAGCTTTTTTGTTTTGAGTAGCCCTAGGGTTTTTCCGATGTTGAAAAGGTCCAAACAGTCTCTTAAAACTTGACTTTTTAACTTGTTTGTGCATTTGCTCAACGCATGTCATAATTGTGGCCCTACATGCCACGATCGTGGCAATCAGGCCACGATCATGGGCCGTATCATAGTCTTCTGCCATGATCGTGGGTTGGCTCCAATGCTTCTATCATGATCGTCGCCTATTATGCCACGATCATAGGCCATTGTTTCAACCCGAATGTCTCTAAAACTTCTCCGTTCTTCGATGTTGACCCTAAAACACTAACAAACACATCAAGGTACCTCAAAAACATAATATTTAAGCTCAAAGACTTCACTAACCCATGAAGAACACTTAAACACACTTAATTAACAAACTAACACAATTCTGACCTAAACACATACTAAATGATTAAATTAACACTCAATTACATAACAAATTATGCCCTAAAATATGATGCAAATCACACTTATCAGTAAGGCATCCTTAGGAAATGTCCAGTATGGAGAAGCAAAGACCTTGATAAAATTTTCCTTACAAGAAAAGAAACCAACTTATTAAGTATACATGCTATGTAAAATTGAATGAAGTACTAAAAATGAGGCTTTGGCACATTGATGATGTGAACTTGAATAAAGTGTTGGACATAGGGCCTTGGCACAATCTGCACAAACATTGGTGGACACCAATGATTGTGCAGAAATGGAGCCCTAAGATGGAACTGGAAAAAAATAATATAAAAACTATTCATATATGGATTAATTTCCATAATTTTCCATTAGAATATGGACTTTGGAAGGGATGAGTTTTCTTGTAAGTTCAAAACATAAGCCCCTATTTTTTGATACTCTTATAGCTAAGATGGAAAGAATAAGCAAGAATACACTTCAAGACCAAGAAAAATGAGGAATTCCCTGAAACATTACCTATAATGAAGTTGATTAAGTAAAAGGAGTTATATAGGGTTGAATTTTAGTTGGAGACCAAAACTATCAAATAAACTACGGAGGCCTATTGGAAGAAGCTTTATGACTAAAAGCTACAATGAAATTATGGGGATATAAGAACTAGAGAACCTTATTAATCAAAAAAACAAATCAGGAGAGCAATAATTCAGTACAACAAGTTCCTAATAATAATCAATAAGTGGGCAAAATGAAATAAGTTCCAAATTGACAAATGATTTCAAAGGTGGAAGCCTTAAGGACACCAAAGTAAAAGGAGATATAAAATAATAGCTCAATAGACACTCAACCTATTACTGCTTTAGAATATATAAGAGAAACTCTAAAACCAATAGAGATAGAGATGGAGGAGGGTATTCAATTGGACTAGGACCAATCCTTAAGTCTAAAGGAGAAACTTGTTGAGGTAACTTATACCCCAAAATAAAAGGTTAGGTAGAAGGAAGGAAAGGACGAGACTGGAGGTGGGTGACCTTCTATCCAAGCACTGTCTATGCACTT
The DNA here is from genome assembly GCA_027563595.1 of Erythroxylum suave. Lineage (NCBI taxonomy): Eukaryota > Viridiplantae > Streptophyta > Magnoliopsida > Malpighiales > Erythroxylaceae > Erythroxylum > Erythroxylum suave. The sequence goes on along the minus strand of JAOSBN010000002.1, from coordinate 16,183,831 downwards.
TTGGAATGTTAGAGGGTTAAATGAATCCTTGAAAACAAAAGGCTATTAAAAACCTGATTTTGGAGAAAAAAACAATAATTTTGGGTCTACTAAATAATAAAATAAAAGCCTTAAACTTTAGGACAATGTGGAGTTTTTGGGTAACATTTAGTTATTTGTATCCAATCTTGTGCATCGTTATAATGGAAGAATAGTTATTGCTTATAACTTAGAATATGTTTTGATCTCTAATTTCCTTAGCTCTGAATAATATATACATTTTTATACCAACTAGAAGGAACTAAAGATTAATTTAATATTTCTATTATTTATGCTTCTAATTTTGAGTTTCAAAGAGCTAAATTGTGGGAGGACTTGAAATCCATTCAGAATTTTATAACTAGGGCATAGTTGCCAGTGAGAATTTAAATTGTGTACTCCATTTGAATAAAGCTCAAAAAATTATAGTAAGGATGAGAAATGTTAGCAAAGAGTTAGGATAGACTCTCAATATGCTAGGGGTATTAGATATGAGATATGTTGGATATCATTACACCTGGTCTAATAAGCAATAGGAAGAACTTCTAATGAGAAAAAAACTATATAAAGTTCTAGTAAACCAGCTATAGATAAAAAAGCTTCCTGATTCAGTTTCTTGGTTTGGTTTGATCACTCTTTAATAGAAGTTTTGTATATGAATAATTCTCCTCTTGCTAAATCCCAATTCAGATTCTTTAAGTTCCTTACTAATTAAGAAGATTTTTTGGATTTAGTAAAGGAAGCCTAAAATGTGGAGATAGAGGGATTTAAAGCCTTTTAGTTAATTAGGAAGTTAAAATAGTAAACAAAAAGGTGAAAGCTTTCCATAAGAGTACTAGTCGTGCAACAAACCTTAGGCTACAGTTTGCTAAGGAAAATTTAAGAAGGATTTAATAGGAGTGCTTCCAGGATCCTTAAAATCAAGAACTGCAAATCCTAGAAACAAAGAAGCTAGAAGATTATAACTTAGCCATTAATAATCATAACTATTTACTCATGTGCAGGGCAAGAAGCTAGAAGATTATAACTTAGCCATTAATAATCATAACTATTTACTCATGTACAGGGCTAGAGCTAACTAGATTAAGGAAGGAGACATGAATACCAACTTTTTCCATAATTCAATCCTGGCTTAAAGAAATAATAGTAAAATCAATTCCTATTAGATGAAGAGGGCAATGCATGCACTGATAAAGGAAAAATTGAAGATAATGCAATCAAGTACTATAAGAATTTATTAGGAACATAATCAGATAATGCAAATAATATAAGGGACTTTTAAATGATCTCAGGAAATACATTACCTCAAAAGGTCAATAAAGATTTAATCAAACTAGTCACATCACAGGAGATTAAGTAGATTGTGTTTTGTTTTAATCTAAGAAAATCTTCAGGCCCAGATGGATTTAAAGCCCATTTCTATTACAGCACTTAGACTATTATAGGTAAACTGGTTATGGAAGTGGCACAAGAATTTCTTACTAAATGCAAGATTTTGAGGGAATTAAACAATACTCATCTTTGTTTGATCCCAAAAACATTTAATCCAAGCAATATGAGAGATTTTCTTCCAGTTTCATGTCGTAACACTATTTACAAAATAATTTCAAGAAGAATAAAAGATGCTCTTAAACACATGATACATATTACTCAAGAGGCTTTTATTTCTAATAGATCTATATATGATAATATCCATATGGGGAAGGAACTAATAAAGGGATATGAAACAAGAATCAAAAGCTGTGTTGTCAAAATGGACTTCATAAAGGCCTTTAACACATTATAGTGGAATTTCATTTTTAATTGTCTTAGATGGTTTAGCTTTCCTATCAAATTCATAGATTAGATTAAGGTCTATACCTCTACCACTTCATATTACATTGTAATCAATGGAAGCCTTTCAAAGACATTTAGAGGATCTAAAGGAATAACTTCCATTTTAGGACCAGGCTCCCATGAGATCCCTTGCAAATACTTGATGGTACTAATAGCCTCCAAAAAGCCTAAGTTTAAAAAGTATATTCCCATTTTGGAAATGTTTAAAAATAGAATCAATGCTTGGCAAAACAAATTCCTTTCAAATGCTAGAGATTGTAACTTATTTCTTCTATTTAGAGGAATATGCATACACACTAGAGCATACATATTTTCTTGCCTAAGAAGCTGAACAAGGAGATTGAAAGATGTATTAAAAACTTTTTATGGTCAGGAAAAGCTAAAAATCTCAAGGGATCCAAGTTAAAACAAAAGGAGCTATGCTTGAACAAGTAGGAAGGGGGCAAGGATTTACATTTATCCAACTGATTCAATTAGTATTAATTGCAAAAAAAATGGTGATTGCACAATAATAATGACCCGTTGTGTTCTAAGTAGGTGAATGAATATTATCTTAAAAAAACTAGTTTCTAGCATATCAAAATAAAGAATGAGCAATCTTGGAGCTTCATTCAATTTTTAAGGGCGAGGGACTAAGTATATCCTTACATAAAAATCAAGGTGGGAAATGTCAATACAAAAAAAGACCTAGTTCAATAATTAGGCCACTCAAAGCCCTCTAATCTCAAGATGAGATATGAACTAGTTAGTTACTAAAATACCTTTGAAAGCCAAAGTCAAAGAAGTCATATATGCAGGAAATTGTTACTGCATTTTTAGAGGCTCAAATAGGCTGGAGAATTATTTTCCAAACTACCATCCTAACACCAATAAAGTAGACAAAGCTCTTTTTCTAGCAAAAAGTAGTAATAGATTTAGAAAATCCTTATTCTTTAGACTCCTTAGGCCTCACTTTTCAAGAGTTCAATGGTATGATATACTAAAAGAAAAAACTTTGATACTTAAAGCTTCCTTCATAACCTGGCTAATTACAAGAGTTAAACTTAAAACCAAAGATAGAATTCAAGGTTTTAACGATTTTCTATACAGTCTTTATACCTCAGCAGAAAAAAAAAACTAAATCCCAGTATATTTTCAATGCCATTTTCACAAACACAATCTGGTTTATGATGCAACAATTCCTAAATGTTAGATCTAATTGGGGAACATTCTAAGTTGGACTAATGAGCAATCTAAAACGATGGGAGGAGATAACATTTATCTTATTATAGCTTTGAATTGCACCATATACTCCATATGGAGAGAAAGAAAACACAGAATCTTTAGAAAAACCTTAAGGGAAAAACATGCTTTAGCACACAAGATCATTTGCTAGTCTAGAGAAATCTTAACGGGTCACACATCATATGAAAACCTCAATCTCCCAATAAAAGAAAGATGGAATCAATGAAGCAAAATCCCTTTTATAAGTAGCTAGGATAATAAGGATGAGGAAAGGGAGTTAATAGCTGACTTCAAAGGTTGTATACGAGTAGAGTAATGAGTTAAAAGTTGTATTTATATACTTCAAAACATGGTCCAACATTGCAATGATGCTCCTAAGAGGATTAGTGAATGATAATCTTTATTTTCCAAAAAATATTCCATATTAATAATCAATTAGTTTTACATCATATTAAATGATATTTGTATTTTTTTAATTTGATATTTATATGATAAACAATTTCTTAGTCACCAAAGTGACCCAATTAGGATGTTTCATAAAAATTAAACTAAATTAAAATCAATAGGCACCTATGACAATGTGATATTTATGATTGAAAATAACATAATAATATATTTAATGTGTATACTGAAGTTCATTAATAATAAAATATTTAGGAATCATCCGAAGGTTAATTGGTTAATTTTACATAAATAGACATGACAATGACTAATTGGTATATTTTATTAGATATTTTTAGTATATCCAATGACAACAAACATATCTAATTATAATATATGTAATTATCAATCATCTAAGCATAGTATTAAGTATCAATTTATATTTATTTTTGTATTATTGTTTTACTCAAAGGAGAACCATAATATACACATATTCTTAGTATGATTGTAACTTAATTATGTTTATATACTTAAATTATGACTCAAAACACTAATATATGAAAGTTTAATATATTTTATAGCATCTAATCTTGTAGCTACTCGTTCACAAGCTTCATCTATTATGGAGTTTGACGTGTTTAACTTTACCAAATGGTGTGAATAAGTTTGATTCAACTTAAGAATCCTAGGTCTTCACTTGGCACTTAAGACCAATAAGTTTGCAACTCTTACTAATACTAATAACAATGAAAAGAAGTATTTTCATGAACATTCAAAAAAATCAAATAGACAAAGCTTAATGTTTATACGAATGAATATGGCTAGCAAAATTATTAAAAGTGCTAAGGAATATCTTAAGTTTGTCAAAGATATTTCCAAGTTTGATTACGATGATAAATCACTTCTTAGGACTTTAATGGGTACATTTACGTCTATAAATTTTGATGATTCTTGTAGAATGTGTGAACATGTCACTGAAATAATAAATATGATAGCAAGATTAAGATTTATGGGAATGGAAGTGAGTGAAAGTTTCCTTATTCAATTTATTATTAACTCTTTGTATCGTAAATATGGTCCATTACGAATGAGTTACAATTTTATAAAAGATAAATGGAATGTGAATGAACTGCAAAGTATGCTTATTTATGAGGAAGCAAAGCTTAAGAAATTAGAAGTTCACTTGATTAATCTTATAAGTCAAAGAGCTAGAAAGAAGTTCAAAAAAGATAAAAGAAATAGAAAGCATAGGCTATATAGGGCTAATGTGTCATTAACTTCAATTTGTAAGAAGGAATCAATAAATGATAAATGTCATTTTTTTAAAGAAAATTGGATAATATCAAAATGATTGCCTGAAACATAAGACATTGTTAGAAAAAAAAGGTAAGCTTAGTATATTTTGGATGTACCATTCACTAATAATATATAGACCATCTAAATTATAACTTCAAATGAAATGTTTATCTTTATGAGAAATTAAGTCAAAGCTCTGGTTGAAGCTATTAAAACCTATTGTTTGAATTTAGAAACTGAATATTATTTAAATCTTTTTCAAATTCTTGGTATTCCTACCATTTCTCAAAACTTAGTTTCTTTTTCAAAGATTGATACTATTAGATATTCCTTTACATTTGGTAATCTATCTTTCAGTTTGTTCAAACATAGTTACCTTATCGGTTTTAGTGATTTTTGTGATAGTTTGTACAAGTTAAAACTTAATAATCTTTTTACCAAAACTTTGTTGACCTTGTATCATAATGTTTATACTAAACAAGGATATATCAAAAAGAAAACTTCAGCGTACTTGAGGCATAATTGTTTGGGCTACATATTTTAAAAAAGGCTAGTCAAATGAGTAAAGAATGAAACAATGACCTATTTGGATTTTACTGATCTTAGAATTTGTGTGAATTGTATCAAAGTAAAAAAAAACAGACAAAATATATAGTTAAGAAAAGGACACAACTTGTTAAAAGTACACACACACACACACATATGCCTCCCGATGTTCTATTGTTTAGTACAAAAAAACTTTCATCACCTTTATTGATTATCTTTCACGTTATGGCTATATCTAATTGCTATATGAAAATTTTCGATCAATAGACATCTTACAGGTGTTTCTTAATAAGGTAAAAAGACAATTATATGGAAACATGAAAATTTTCAAATTCGATAATGGTGATAAATATTATGAGACTTACAATAGAACTACACAATTTGTGGTTCATTTGCTAAATTTATTAAAAAGTGTAGCAACTGTGCTAAATGCACTATGAAAAAATGGTATAATCGAAAGGCATAACATACCTTGATGGACATGAGTAGGACAATGATGAGTTAGTGTTCATTACATTTATCATTGTGGATGTGTACTTTAAAAACTAACATGTATGAATTAAATATATTTCCTAGTAAGACAGTTCCTATTTCAAGGCACTTACATGTTTGTGGTTATCCGAAAAAAGTAAGAATCTATAATCTACATGAAAGAAATTTAGATTTAAGAAAAACTAATGATTCTTTGTTGGTTATACAGAAAAGTCTAAAAGGTACATATTTTATTGTCTTAACCTTAATTCAAGAACTGCCAAAATTAGAAATGTTAGATTCATTGAAAATGGTAAAACTAATGAAATTGAAAAATCATGTAAAGTGGAAATCCAAGAAGTTAGAATACAAGTTCCTTTGGATATAATTTCTCATCAAATGTTTGCTCCTAAAGTTGTTAAAATTTTGAAAAATTACAAGAGCAACAAATGCATGACCCAACTTTAAATACTGAAGTCACTATGAATGAGCTTATTATAGAGGATTCATAAGAAGTAGCCTTAAGAAGATCTCAAAGGCAAAGGAGATAAGTTATTTGTTATTATTATATGGTTTATCAACAAGAGGTAAAAGATGATTTAAAAATTGATAAAGATCCTATTTTTGTTTTTACAAGCCATTCAAAATGAAAATTCTAATAAATAGTTAGGTGTCATGAAAGAAGAGTTGAAATCTATAAATGAAAATGAATTATTAGTATCATACTAAATTTCCAGAAGGTTATGAGAGAGTCAAGTGTAAATTTGTCAAGACTAAATGGGACTCTAATGACAATATTAAACAATATAAAGCTAGATTTGTCATAAAGGGTTGCTCTCTAAAGGATGATTTTAATGATGATGAAACATTTTTTCCTAGTTCGAGAAAAGATTTGCTTTGAACTATTATAGCAATGGATGATGCTAATTATAATGAAATATTTTCTCCTACTTCGAGAAAAGATTTGTTTAGAACTATTATTGCGGTCGTAGATTATTATGAATTAGAACTCCATCAAATGAACGTGAAAATTGCCTATTTGAATTGGAATTTAGAGGAAGAAATCTATAAGAATCAACCTAAGGGCTTTCTAGTTAAATAAAAGAAAAAACATGGTGTGTGAACTTAAGAAGTCGATGAACAAGCTCCCTGATAATGATATCTTAAGTTTTATGATACCATTAATTCTTTTCGTTTAAAGAAAATATCTTTGATTGGTTTATATATCTAAAAGTTTATACGAGAAAATTTACATTTATGGTCCTATATGTTGAAGATATCTTACTTATTAATAATGATTTCAGTTTATTGATGAGACCAAGAAGTTTCTCTCTTGAAATGAAAGATATGACCAAGGCATTTTATATAATAGGAATTGAAATATTCAATCGCATATCACAAAAAATATTAAGTTTATCTCAAAAAATCATATATTAATAAAATTTTAGAGAGATTCAAAATGAATAAGTACTCAACAAATATTGTTCCAATTCAAAGGGAGATAAATTTAATCTTAAGCTATGCCCAAAGAATTAATAAAAATGCGTAGGAGTGGAAAAGATTCCTTATGCATATATTATAAGAGCTTAATTTATGCTTAAACTAGATACTAAGTTTGTTAGTAGAATGTTGGGTAGATATCAAAGTAATTCTAAATTGGAATATTGGAAAGTTGTAAAGAATATATTAAGATACTTGTAAGGAATAAAAGATCATATGCTCACTTATAGGAGATGTAATCACCTTAGATCTGCTCATCTTAAGGTGATTAGATACTCAAATCCAGATTATGTCAAATATGTTGACATGAGAAATCTTTATATTTAGGTATTTGTTTCTTTTAAAGAGAAGAGAAATTTTGTTGAACAGTGTGAAACAATCCATCACTGCTACATCCACTATAGGTTGAGTTTATGGTATGCTTTAAGGCCGCCATTCACATTTATAGCTATGACACTTTATTTTAGGAGTTGAAATTATCAACGTGTATTGCTAAAGTATTGAAATTTTATTATGATAATGTTGCAACGATCTTCTTTTTTAGAAATGATAAGTACACAAAGGATGCTAAATATATGAACATAAAATACTTCCAGGCTAAAGAAGAAATTTATAAACAAAGAATGCTAAGCAAACACATTAGCACTAATATTATGATTACAGATCCATTAACAAAAGGATTTCTGCCAAAGACATTTAATGAACAAATAAAAAGCATAAGCATTATTAGGCACCATCATGTTTGTCTTTTACGAAGACATTATTGTTAAACCATTATCACATTATAGTCATATTAAGTTTTCAATTATTTTTGGGATACATTAAAGCGATTGTGTCACATTAAAGGAAGTATAACCGTTATAGTCATCTCTAATTTTTTCTTAATTATGATTATTGTTGTGACTGAAAATAATTTATCTTTTATTATGCGTGTATTATATTATATTATTAAAACATGATTGGGTTATACAGGCTAAATGGAAGATTGTTAGATAATTTTATTAAATGACCATATTTTGTGGCTTAATTATATAAGTACTTAAAATCATTTTAGTCACTTGAAAAGAGATAAATGTTAAATAAAATAATTATTTTTAATGTTTAAATTATTTGATGGAGGATGAAATAAAAGAAAAAAGTAAATTGTGTTGTTTGAGTTTTAACATGTCCCTCTCTCTCTCTCTCTCTCTCTCTCTCTATGTGGCTATCTAGGATTTAGTTTTATTGCATCTTCAAAACTTAATAAGGAAGGAAAAAAAAGGCAAAGAGAGAAACAAACGAAATACAATTTTATCATAAATTAATTTTGAATCAAATTTAAAAAACATTTATTCATCCTCATAATGAATTAGGTATGTTTTTTCACCCAGTAAAATTTATTAAAGTCTAAATTTTAGGGAATTATAGATTTAAAAGTTTACATGATAAAATATTACATATTTAAAGATTACACAGCTTCTGTATATCCTTGTTTGGATTTAGGTCCTAGCTTTGTCAGTCCATTTCGGTGGAGTCATTGATTCTTCATATTAGATACGTATACAACTAAGATTATTCCTTAAAAAGATATGTAACAGGTGTAAGCTACCAACAATATGAACTACCAACAGTCAGTAAAAAGATATGTAACAGGTGTAAACTACCAACAATTACCAAATAGCTTTTTCACTTTTACTCTCATTTTCTCTCCTCTTTTCCCTTTTTTCTACAAAATACCAAATTACTTGACATTTAGGATTTTGCCATTACAGCTGCAATATTTGGTATCAGAGCTCATCGTTACTTTAATCAATAGCAAAAGACACACTTTCTCACAATTTGAGAAGAATTGAGAAAAACATGAAAATCAAATGTAAGAACTGTAAATGAAGTATGAACGTGGGATGCAGGAATTGAAGGAATGGATGACACGGATCCTTCGGCAAACTCATCATAGATAGCAAACTAGTAAGGAGTGTCATAGAAGGGCCCCCAAGTTTGGAGGAGGAGGATCACATAATAATTATCAGTATCATAGAGCAAAACGATCCTCCAAGACACGGTTTCTAGTGTTAAAAAGGGAAAGGTTGAGGAACTGGATATATAAACATGATCAGTACTTTCATTTAAATAGAACTTAATCAGAGTTGAAGGTAGGGATAGTTGTAATGTATTTGGAAGAAGAAGCATTAGCTTGCAATCAAATTTACATATGAAGTAGGTTGACAGTGGAAGAGCCTAGCTGGGAGGGAGGATATCCTAGCTCTAGACAGATATTTAGTAAAGCAATGTTTGGAGATCCTGTGGGAGAACTGAATGAGCTAAACCAAAATGTGTCGGTGAGGGAGTATTTGTGCAAGGTTTGATCTTTTGTCTCATAGATTGGTGATGTTGGAACCATACTTGATCAGCATGTTCTTGAAGGGATTACAACCTAAAATTAAGTACCCAGTCAAATTTTGGGGCCCCTAGAGTCCTATAACAAGCTAATGATTTAGTTAAGAAACATGAAGTGGTGGCTCACAGTTGCTATAGGAATGATCGAGGTGGGTGGAAGGGATTTATGCAAGGTAAAAGGAACCAAGTCGGTATATTACCTAAACATGTAGCAGGGGTTAATGGTAGAATGGGTGACTAAAGAGTTACAATGCTTATTAGTAGCCCAGAGTCGGATGAAAAAACAGTCAAAAGACTTCGCTTTTTAATTGATGAAAAATATAGTCTAGCCCATAAATGTAAAAAAAATGTTGATGTGCATATATATTACGAAGGAAGGAAAGGAGGAGAAAGATAAAAGGAGTAACTATGAGATGGAATAACTAGCTATCTCTTTTCAGGCAATGGCAGGTACTACTTATTTCAATTTCAACAAAGGAAGCTTTTAAGGAATTATAGATGCGTAAATATCCATATTTTGCTAGACGGGGAAAGTACACGCACTTTCATTAACGAGAAGTTAATTAGTAGGGATGACATTAGGATTGAAAACATAGATTTAACACTTATTCTAGAAAGAGGGGGCTTGTGAATAGGGATGACAATAGATCGGTTTTGTTAATTTTTTTAAAATTAAAAGTACAAAATAACATCTTCTTTTTTAATTGAGTCCATACCTAATTTATCCAAGCTTGGGCCTACTTAAGGCCTAACTCTTCTAAGTTAAAAAATTGGGTCTCGGATCGGTTTGGACCTAATTAGGCCTATAGATTAGCCCACTGAAAATACATGAATTTAAGCTCACAGGTCAACTCATGATCATCCCTATTTGCGAATTCAAAATCGCGCGAGACGAAAGGAGTTGGAATGGACATTAATTTTGTACAGATGCATTAATAATAGATATTAAAAGATGTTAGGAGTGCAATGTTATCAACTCTAGATGGCATTATATACAATTACAAGAGTGACAGAGTTTGAATGAAAGGGAGAAAATAGAATTAATAAATTGGAGTTATAATTAATTATTGGAGATGAAATGGAAACACCTTTAAATTTTATTAAGTGGCAAAGAGGCGGTACGTCAGTTTTTATTGCTTCAGTAAGAGGATCAATTGTAAAAACCAAACATTCCTCAAGTCGGTTTACAAACTATGGAACTGAATGTTGTGAATCACTTGTCTGATGAACACATATGGAAGTACATATTATGTTGGGGAGGCCTTCCTCCTTTGAGATTGCATCATCCCCCAATTAGATTGAAAGAAAGAGTTGAAACTAGTATTTTGAAAACTAGAATAGAAATTAAACCAATAAGATATGAGGTATAAAGTTTAAATGTTTAACCGGTGTTAGATCGCTATAAAATTAATATATAAGAAATAAAAATAAAAATTATAAAATAATTTTTTAAAATATCAATACCTATTGATGTATAATCAATTATTAATAATTATAATAATTCAAATTAATATTAAATGACAATTTTCTTTTAATAATTCATGTGTTCCTAGGTAGCAAGATTCCTAAGGTGGTTGTTTACAAAAATCAGTTTTTAATAACAAAGATTATTAAGATAAACTAAACCAAAAAAAATTGGTCAGTGTAAGGTTATTCCAGTTGAACATGTCGGTTTGCTTCAATTTTTATTCATTCGTTAAAATGGTCAATAAAAGGTCATATAGATACAAAGGAACTCAGAAGCAAGCAGTGCAAGAATTGATTGATAAGATGATACAAGAAGGTATAATCAGAGAGAAGGTTCACTTATTCACTTCACCAGTTATTTCGGTGAAAAAGAAAGATGACCATAAGAAGTTTTGTGTGCATTATAAGGCTTTACACCAAAATACTATTAAAGATAAATTCCTTATTCCACTCGTTGATGACCTGTGGAATGAGTTATACTGGGCAAAGTAGTTTTCAAAGGTAGACTTGGGGGCTAGATATCATCAAATATATTTGGACAAAAAGGATGTGCATAAAACATCTAGAACTCATTAAAGGCAATATCAGTTCTGAATCATACCTTCTGGTTTGACAAATATTCCATCAACCTTTCAGAGCTTAATAAATGTAAGGGATTATTTTACGAAATTAATTTTTTAATGATATTTTGATATATGGTCAGCATCCCTTGTACTTGATAAAAGTATTCTATGAGTTAAGGTTTCATCATCTCTTTGTGAAATTTTCTAAATATGCTTTTAGGGTGAAGCGTGTAGAATAATTAGGTCACATTATTAGTGACAAAGGAGTCATAATTGAGCTTAGAAAGATTTAAGTTGTAATGGAGTGGCCAATTCCTCAATCATTGAAACAATTGACGAGTTTTTTGGGGTTAGTTAAGTATTACGTGAGGTTTTATCAAAGGATATGTTCACATTGGTAAACCTTTCACTTGGGTGGTCTAAAGAAGCTGAATTTGCCTTTTCTACCCTTAAAAGAGCACTAGTGAATACTTTTATACTTACTCTTCACGATTTCACTAAATTAATGGTGATTGAAGCTGATATTTCGGGAGAAGGCATAGACGCTATGCTTATGCAAGAGGGTTATCCTTTGCCTATATCAGTAAAAATTTATCTTTGAAGTATCTTCATATTTTACCTTACAAGAAGGAGCTACTGGCATTGGTTTTGGTTGTTAGGCAATGGTCAAATTATATCATGGGTAGACACTTTATAGTTCAAACTAGTTGAAAAAGTTTAGAGTACTTACTGGAGCAGAAGATAACCACATCATCCCAATTAATGTGGTTGCCTAAATTTCTAGGAATCAAATATAAGAAAGGTATGAAAAATAAAGTTATTGATGCCTTATCCATAATTTCTAGTACTGAAATTTATTCTATAGTATTCTCTAATGTTCAAGTTGATCTACTGTTAAGAATACAATAGTTTTGGAGAATGATAGTGGATTAAGAACTATTATTCTGCAAGTGAAGTAAGAGGATTGTCTCAAATTGGCTTATACTTGGGTCAATGAGACATTACAGTGACGAGACAAATTGATTGTAGGTAATGATTCTGCTTTAAGAACTTGTATCATTTTCATTTTTCATGATTCAGCATGTAGAGGACATTCATTATTATTAGGTACTTAAAAGCGCATTCAATTATACTTCTTCTAGAGAGAGATGCAAAGCCATATCAAAGAATTTATTTGTCATTGTGAAGTCTATAAAAAGAATAAAAATGAACATACCTAAGCAAGTCTAAACTGATATCAATTTAGACTTTGTAGAAGAAATGCTACGTGTCAAGAAAAAACGCAACGCAATAGAGAAAAAATAAATGAAAAAACACATGATTTATATGATTCAGCCAATGTGACCTACATCCATAGGCAGGGGGTTCAATCTTATTCCATCAGAGAAAATTGTTACAAGTAATCAAACCCACCCTAGAGCCAAACACGCCATATATATATATGTCGGCTCTCGCCCTGCTTGTACCACTGATCTCTTTTTTTTTCTCCTTTTGGGTCAAGCTCTCAAATATTCAAGTTGGGTCATGATTAGTTCACCAAAATTCAAGGCACTCAACATTAAAATTAGAGGAATATAATGTTATCTTGACGATATTCAATCACCTCAATATATATGTGTTAGCAAGTGCTTTAAAATAATTAAATTAACTTATTTTCTTAGTTCCTACTTTCTAGCATTAAGATGTTAGTGGAGTAGGTAGTCAAATTAGCATGTGATATTTTGTTGGTATTCTCTAGCTATTAGTAGAGGATTGTGTGAAATGACGTTTACCCACTTTCTTAGATGATTGTTTCTTTTTTGTTAAGCTTAGTTTGTTTGTAAGCCTATTTAAGTAGGCATAACCTTACTTTCATTTTATAGTAGAACGTTAAATGAGTTAAACTACTAAACTCCTTGCCTTCCTTCTCCATTTTTATTCTTTTTTCCAACAAATTAGTATCAGAGCTCTAGTTATTCTTGGGCTTGTGATGATTGAGTATCAAAACATTTTTTAAAAATTATGAATGTTCAACTATAACAATGACATCAAACAATTTCGCTATTCCAATTCCTATTTTCAATAAAGAAAATTACCACTCTTGGGCTATCAAAATGAAGTCTTATTTGTAAGCTATTAGTTTATGAGATGTTATTGAAAGTGAGTTTAAGCCTGCACCTCTTTCGCAAAATCCAACCTTAATCAAATCAAGAAGAATGATGAAGAAAGGGAAAAGAAACCAAAAGTTATATCTTTCCTCTATTCGGCCATGATGGAAGGAATTTTCACAGGTATAATGGCATGTGAATCTCCTAAACAAGTATGGGAGAAACTAAAAGAAGAATTTGAAGGCAATACTCAAACTAAGATGATGTAAATCTTTACTTTCAGAAGAGAATTTGAGACGTCAAAAATGAAGAATTCTGAAGGTGTCAAAGAATATAGGTGCAAACTTATGTCTATTGTCAATTAAATCAAGTTACTTGGTATAGAATTTCCTACTCAAATTATTATAGACAAGCTTTTTGTGACGCTTCCCGAAAGGTACAAGTAAAAAATTTCATCACTTGAAGTTACTAAAGATCTATCAAATTTAGCATTTGTAAAGCTATTAAACGCTAAACACTCTTCAAGTTATAGACCAAAGAAGAATAATGAGGGATGGAGAAAATGGTGATACGGTCGAAGGAGCGTATATGGTTAAAAATTCCTTTTAAAAGGGTAAAAGTAAAATTCTCTAATGTACAAATTGAAAAAAGTCAGACCATAAAGAGAAGGATTGTTAGCACAAAGGAAAACTGCAGTGCTTCAAATGCAAGAGATTTGGGCATTTACAAAAAGACTGCAAATTTCAAAATGAAGAAGAAACAAACATGGCACAAGAAGAAACTCTTTTTTAAAGTTGTTGGTGAGATGTGCTCCAATATCTGTAAGTTGATGATAATGTGCATCAACAAATTTGTAGACGATATGTTTATTGCTTTACATTAGGAGAGAAGTGCTCCATCTATGAAATTTTGAAGCAAGGGGGAGTTTTAGCAAATGCTTCAAAATAATTAACTTAATTTATATTCTTAGTTCCTATTTTCTAGCGTTAGCATGTTAATGAAGTAAGTGATCAAATTAGCATGTAATATTTTGTTGGCATTCTATTGTTGTTAGTGGAGTATTCCGTGGGATGATGTTTACCCATTTTCTTATATGGTTGCTTATTTTTTGCTAAGTTTAGTTTGTTTGTAAGCCTATTTAAGTAGGCATAGCCTTGCTTTCATTTTGCAATGGAACATTACATGAGCTAAACTATCAAACTCCTTGCCTTCCTTCAACATTTTTATTTTTTTTTCAACAATATGGTCCTTTTATTCCTCTTACTCGTCCTTTGACAACTTCTAAAGTGGCTTAGGTTTACATTGATCATGTTCATAAGTCACATGGAATGCCTTTGCGTTTGGCGAGTGATAGGGATCCACTTTTTACTAGTCCATTTTGGGTGGAAATTTTTAAACTTCATGGGGTTTCTTAGCATCATTCTCTTATGTATCATCTCAATAAAGGCTTAAATAGGACCTTAATTAGAAAGATATCTTTGTAGCATGTTTGAAGACTATCCTCGCTAGTGGAAGAGAAGTTTATCTTTAGTTGGGTGGTAGTATAACACCACCCATCATTCGAAGACTCAGTGTTCTCCCTTTCAGGCACTCTAAGGGTGTTCACCTGCAATGCATCTACCATCCTTAATAGGTGATTCCAAAGTGTTAGCAGTTGATCAAACTTTAAAGGATCGTAAGATTGCACTGAAATTAATTCAATTTAATATGCAGCAAGCTCAAAACCACATAAAGCAGTTAGCAAATAAGCATTATTCTAAATTGCAATTTACTATTGGTGATTCAATTTATGTCAAGTTACAGTCATATCTTCAACAAAGTGTAGTTTCATGTACTAATCAGAAGTTGTCTACTTTGTACTTTAACCTTTTCTCATATATCAAGCATTTAGTGACCATTCCCGATCACCAATTGGTGCATCAATGAAATAGACATACATTGCAAGTCTTAGCCTAGTGTTCCACGTTAGGAAACCTTGACAGAATCCAATTCCAACCACAGCAAAATAATTAAGAAACTTTTTCGTATTTTTTATTTCTAGAAAACTAAGATCTCTTTAATTTTATAAAATGATTAATACGTAAATCATAACAAAAGCATGAATATTAATTAGTACTTTATTCTAAAGCTTGATCATAATCTTGTAGTATCTCTCAAACCATTTCCAAAATCAATTCGTCTTAACCACAATATTCATACAAATGTACGGCTCCAACGGTATCCATAGAATGAGTTGAGAGAACTCTATAACTCTTACAAAGAAGGTTAAGTAAGAAGTGATAGCTCCATTAGGGCTTAAACTTATTTATAAGTTTTGGACGTTTTAGTAATTTAATTGAAATTAAATTTTAATTTCTATTAAACTTTAATTAGAATTATCAATTATGCCCAAATTAGATTCAATATCTCATGTTGATCCTTATTTATTAAATATTTAATATTTAATCATAAAGTTTCTTAAACTTTACAATCAAGTCCAACTTGATGAAAATAACTTTGCTCTCTTCAACTTATTCTATATGTGAGACGAGACCTATTTGGTTCTCAAATATGTTGGCAATGATTATAAATTTTAATTTTAATTTTAATTCATAGTTAGAATTAGATAAATTAAAACTTCTTTTAATTTATCTTTAATTCTTTAATTAAACAATTTATAATCATAGATCAAGATTAGTGTCTAGCAATGCATCATGACCACCCAAATATTTAGGAATGTCAAAGTAATTTTGATTAACCTTTCCGTGCATGATTTTTCCGTATAATTCAATTATTTTATCATACAATGTTTTGATTAGATATAGAGCATGAAACTAATGTCTACTTTATTTTGAGTCCAATCATATTAGTTCCTCACTATTAGCTATCGATTTAATAAATTACGTTTGTAAACTATTTACAAAATGTTATTCCACCTTGACCAAGGATTTTTTGAATCAATACTAATCGAGAACAACAGAACATTCTCTCTAATTATTTTAAAGTGATTAATCTCATCTTGATCATGCAACTACCTCTATATAGTTCAAGCTACATCCGATGATTACCGATTAAACAAACCATGAGTAAATAGATCATAAATAGTATGAAAATATAACAATCCATATACAAGATAACTTTAGTGACCTTAAGTCAAAGGATAACTTATACAATCATTATAATAAAAATGTCATAGACATACAAGTAATGTTCCAAATGGATTTCTCATATCAAGCATATTTAGTAAACTTATTCTTTAATAAACACCCACACGTTTATTTAAGTATCTTTATAATTTAACCTATAAGATCGATTACTTCTTTCATAAAGAAAAACATGACGTATGTTAATCTTTTTACATTCTATTAATGTTCAATCTTAATTTAACAATGACTTGAAACAATTTGAGGATAATGCATAAATACAATATGAATCTCACAATTATAATCTCGTTATAATTTCATTTGTAGTATACAATCATCACATGGACTTTATCATATACATCTAAATATGCATGAGATAAATAATGTCTTTAAATAATTATCACTAAACTACAACTAAAGCGATAAATTATAGCGCATAAACCAACAATCTGTTGATGACGCATAAGATGTGTCTTATGAATATTTATATGATCTCCATCCACATTAACCTTAGGCCCCGTTTGGTTGGCGGGAAAGTAAAGCAAATTTGGAATCTGATTCCTCAAAAAATGAATCTATGAAAAGTAAAGATATTCACATATTTGGATACTTATAAGAATTCTAATAGGAAAGTTGAGTAAATTCTTATTATAGTGTTTGGTATGCAACAGTATTTTATGGAATGTAATCTAATTTTGATTTGTGTTTCCGTTTATATCCTTACAGACCGAATAAAAATTGAAATCGTTAAATAATTTTAATTTGTAATACAAGTTATATAATTAAATGTTAATTTTTTCATTTCTAATATTTTAATCATATAATATTGTTATATCATAAATATATTATTGAAAAATACTAAAAAAACTTCAATCGAGTATAAAGATAAATCTTAAAATTCAAATCAAATATCAAAATTTTTTCTAATATTGAAAATTAAAATAAAAATAGTGCTTTATTATAAATTTTATTATTCTTATTAAATTTATTATTCTTAATATTAATTATTATTATTATTAATTTTCTACTTATTATTAATTTTATTATTACCAAATTTATTATTTTTATCAATTACTATTATTATTATTATTATTATTATTATTATTATTATTATTATTATTATTATTATTAAATTCCTTATTATTATAAAAAAGTTATCGTAGAGTTGAAAAAGAAGGAAGGGTTGAATTAGCTAAACATTTTTTAGATTTAATTTCTTAGGAAAGTAATCTAAATACCAAGGGAGTAGTAAGATTTAGAATCCAAAGAAAGTGTCACTACTTTCCCTAGATTGGGAAAAATTTTACTTTCCTAACTACTCAAAAAAAAATGAATCAAATATAATAATGTAAATTTTAAGAAAAATATTACTTTCCAAAAAAAATTCATGCCAACCAAACAAAACCTCATAGATAAGATTCCTTAAGGAGGGAGGTCATGTTAAGACGGAAGAGCAAGAAGTAAGGCAAGAGAAGAATGCGATACGACTAACATTTGTGCAGAGGAAGGCATACAGAAGACGATGCCGTTGAGTTTAGTATTAATCTTAGCTGATGAGAAATATAATAATGCTATTGGGTAAAGTTTAGGGAGTTAGTTAACAGACACTGTAACAAGTGTAAACTACCGACGAATAACTAATTAACAGACTCTGTAACAGGTGTAAACTACCAACGAATAACTAACTCTTTTACTCTCATCTACCCTCCTCTCTTCCCTCTATTCTGTAAAAGTACCCAATTATCTTGACATCTAGGATTTCGCCATTACAACTGCAAAAAGAACCAAATAATTGATATTAATGGGCGACACATGACAAGGGCATCATCCATTATTCTGTTTCAGTAAAGCACATACACTCCTTGCACCGGGGATAACGGTAAACACTCCTAGCCGTTGGTCTTTCAAACACATGTTTAGTTTGTCTAACAGCCTTCCTAATTCTCTGCCCAAAAACTTTCCAATCTATGGTGTTATTCTTCATGAAGATGGCAGCAAGCCTTCTTTTATTAGGCCGAATAGTTGGCATCCTTCCTCCACCATAGTATATTCGATAACCAGAAACCAAAGATGATAACTGACTTCCCGAGTCTGTCATGGCAAATGCATCAGCAGCGGTGCAGCCTATGAAGTCCAGCACAGCTAACTACACAAGTAAAAGCCCGTTTGAGAGTTACATATCAGTATTAGAAAAAAAACCAGAGAGTGCAAAGTTCAACAACGGAATGGAAAAGGGACAAATTCCGTGCACTAAGTTTCTCGTATGATCATGGAATATATAATCATTTGACGACCTATAACCTGCCTGTTACAAATAGCCTATAATAGGTTCTAGAAGCATATAATAGGTTGCAGGATGGACAAAAACCATCCCAACGCCTGTCTAAAGCATGTCCAGTAAGCGTAAGATGTAATGTTTTGGCCAGATAAATAAGCCCTACAAGCTTCCAACAAGCAGTGGTCATTTATCTTTATCTCAGGGAATTTACTGCACCCAACTATATCCAAGTTAATATCTATTCCCTGTAGAACTAAAAACTTCAGGTAGAGCAAGATGCAAATTCCACTGAAATACTTGTAAGATGTGCTAGCTTTCTTCCATACTTCACGTAATGCATTTTTCATGTGTCATTCTTCTTTCCACAGTGCTAGAGTAGAAAGATTCGTTCCTTATATATAATAATTGGAGAACTCAAACCAGATTACGCAGATGAGAATCCAAAACTGTATCCTCACTGTACATCGTTAATGGTTTGTTACCTGAGATGAGAAGTTCAGAAATGGCTGAAGTTCAGCTGAGGAAAGCAGTTTTTCTTTAGTAACTAGATTAGGATACAAGCTGGTCAAAGCATTTAGTCTTCGTTCCCCACCATAGATGTTTGCACCAGCGACAAATACACGGGTCTTTCGATTGAATCCAAGAGCAGCAAGCATAAGTACTGCTTCTTCAGGTGTTAATGGGCATAGGCCTTCAGATCTGAGTGCGGCTGGTGAAGGCAAACTGCAGCAAGACAATCAATTTTCTGATAGAAAATCAAAGCTCTTGCACCATAGATCATTTGATTCCAATAATAACAAGGAACAAATGTCACAGAAGGAGAATATTTATCCTCAACTTAGTTACATATTAAGTTAACTCAAATATACCAACAAGGCAATTGCTGATTCACTAGTTGGTAGAGACCACCTATTAGAAGTCGATGCCAATTGCAGTTTGACATCCTTCAATACAAGACTAATATTTAGGAAACTAATACTCCAACTCTGGCCGCAACACAAAATCACACCTTAGATTGAATAGTTAAAGATGAATTCCTTTTGAAATACTGAGACTGAGCCTGCATAAAAAATGTGGAAGCCTTATCTATTTCAAGAGTGGGCTTAACGTAATATGCCCCCCTAATAAGCTGGAATCATCATTGCTTATTTCTTAGTCCATACATCACTAAGTGGCAACAAATGGAAGAAATCAAAACCCAAGGTCATCTGGGCTTTCATCCAACAAGTACAATAACATGCAGTCCAACATATTTGGTTATGGAAAATGTTTATCAACAATATTGTAATAAATGGATAAAGTAGATAGCTCCACGCAACAAGAACACATCAACGGCAAAAAGTGCTTACTTCTTTGTTTTCTTGAGATGTGTCAACGCAGGGAAATGGATTTCACGATACACTTCCAACTCTTTTCTCTCTTCTTCACCCCCACCATATTCACATAGAGAATGAGCTACCATGTCAATTTCAAATCTTAGATGTAAAGCTAGATATTTTGAAGCTTTCACAGCACCACCATGTTTCTCCTTTGTATTTGGTTCTGCATAAGAACCAACAAGATGATGATCTAATGGTCCAGGATGAACTGCATGTTTACGTAACCTTTGAAGGAGCAGAGCACCAGTTTGTTGTATTTTGGGAACAAATTGCAGTGCATGAAAATTACATCTGCATCGAAGTCTCTAGATGAAGTCCCCCATATCAGGACAAGCAAAATACATATAAGGAGTAAGGATGAAAAAGAAATCCAATGCTAACACAAGTTACAATGAACTAAAGCATTCAGAGATTTACCTGCAAATCAAATGGTATTGGATCAAATGCTAGGCGATTTCCAAATCCAATGAAATGCACAACTCTATTTTTAAGTATAATAGGCAAGATATTTTTCACATAAAAGCTTGGCTTGGCCTCTTTCCTCACATCTGCATCTGTCACCTGCACAATATTTTATGTCATTATCACCATCATATTGCTGACTTTGGAACTCAAATAATCTCTGAAATGCAAGAACTTACAATGCTACCAATTGCCTCCAGATCTAGTGATCGCAATTCCTTGGGAAGCTCCTTCACTATCTGAATATCAGGAGACAGCTGCTTTAAAAAATGCTCCTCCTGATAGATATCACCAAATTGACTACAAAAATATGAAATTGTATAATGTTAACCCATTTAAACACAGATACATTAAGTAAGCAAACACAGCTTCTTTTTGTATGTAGAAGTACTTGAAAGTTGTTCAAAGCGAAGAATAATACATACTACAGGAAGGGTAATCCTTAACCTCTAATGAAGGCATTACTTCTACATTTACCAAAAGAAAATGCAGTTCTCATATCCTATGATGAAGTACAGCAAGTAGTTAGAAAAAGAAGTGTTGACAACTCCTTCAAAAAATATGACGGATAATATACACTATAAGAAGCAGCAAATCTCTACCTAAAACAAAGGCATAGACAACATTAATTCTTCCTTCCCCATTAGGGAACAAAATGCTGTCTACTAAAATGAGCCATATGAATTTCCATGAAGGATTGAAAAGAGTAGGTTTTGACCATAGAGTACAATCCACCATTACCTATATAAGATATGAAATATCATTATTTATCTAGTTTAATTTGTCAAAAGATCATAATTTATCCTCTGATATTTGATGATAATGAATGATATAGAACTATGGAACATTAAGGCAGATAGAACTAACTTTCCCACACTTTCACACATATCTGGCTACCTTAATATTATTAAAATATAGATGTCTCATATATAAGCTTACTTTAGAGAGAAATTAATCTAAAATTTCTCAATTCAAATGAAAAATAATAACTACAACAAAAGAATTTTTAACGAAAGCATCATACTTTATTTTGATCTTCTATTTGTTTTAGTATTTCAAAGAAAAATAAGATATCCAAAAAACAGTGTTTATTGTATGTAACGTATGTCTGTTATGCCAGAGCATACATTCGAACATATTCTATTCAACCTTACAGGAAAACTCATACAATCACGATTCATTTCAATTATATTGTGATTGTCGTTATACTAAAAAGAATATGAATTTGGAAATTAAATAGAAATTCCTTTCTCAAGAATATAGAGCTAGCTCAGTAGTCCCAATAACTTTATACTTCTTATAGTATAACTGTAAACAAAAATCAAATAAATACAGTCAATAAATCATTCAATCCAAATGCTGAAATTGTTTGGTAAGAGACAAAATGTGATGATATATCAACCCTAAGACACATCAGACGATCATAAAGCCTGTTTGGTTAGGCCCATATAGACCATGATAACGTGATTCAAGCTTAAGACTTCCTATGTCCAAAACCACTGAGCTAAAGAACCTAGGCTATTGGCTTAGACACATACTATATTAAGGCCAACAATACAAATAATTAGTGTAAGACAGACCTATTAGTATAAGATAAATAGAGAGAATAATACATACTTGTATCATGTCTACTTTGTAGCTCACAAGTAGACTTGACCCAAAAAAAAAAAAAAACTTATGATCACATACATGACTAAATTCAAATAAAATCAAATAAATGGATAAAGATCTACCTCACATCCTTCCAAACACTACTATACATAAATGTAGGAATGACAAGAGTTGAGTTCAACAATCTCGCAACGACAACAGCGTTACAGACCTGGTTCAAAAAGTGTAAAGAAGCAAATAATAATCAAAATAATGTCATGCAAACCATCATCAATTGGTCAGTCGAGACCAATCATGAACTTTAGAACTAATCACAAGCAATGCTTACAGCTACTCGCTGCTGGTTTATCCCACCATTTGCAGTGACCATAATGTAACCATTATTTCCCCCTATCAAGTTACGACAGAAAATGGTGCATTAGAACCACCAACAGACTATCGATAAGAGGCATGCTTGATTTAATTTTTAATACATTATACGATCATATCAACATGCAGTCGAGATAAAGATGGCAAGATAGAAATCAAGCAGAAAGGGAAAAGATTCACCATTAGGTGCCCAGTTGCGCAGATCAGCACAAGGTTTCCATGCAGAGGCAGGAACAAAAGGCTCTTGCCACAAGTCCTTCGGCGCAGGTTTATTCTGACCCATGCATGAAGAGTCAGACACTAGGTTCATAAGATTGGAATTAAACAGTTTCACCACACAGGGAAATGAATTCAATAAGAAATGAAATTTAGATACCTCAGCTAGAGTATGTGCAGCCAGAGCAAGCATCCTTTCATAACCTTTTAACTGGCGTTTACCTTTTCCTATTTTTTTCCATTTTCTCTGCAAGCATATAGAAAAATCAAAAATGAGAAAGGAAAATAGAAAATCCTAGTAGAAACTGCACCCTTAGATCCAGAAATAGTTATCCTTTACAAATGACAACACATCATGTAAATAAATGAATATACATCTAAGGGCTTTGGTTTAGCCTACAGTTCCAAGACTAAATAATTTTTATTGCAAAAATCAGATATTCTCAATCCCTCCCCTAGTTGGAATACCGAGGATTGCAGGAAATTGTCAACTCTAAATACGGAATCACGACAGAAGGATGGCACTTGAATGCAACTAAGGTTAAACTGCTTCAATGTCCCAATTTTCATCTCTTGAACCAAAGTATTCATTGATGATTTTATAAATTAGAAAGAATAAATACATTAGTCCCTTCCCTCTCTATATCTAGCACGCATTCATGAAATTCTCTTGCGAATGAAGACCCATCAATAAAATTTCTTCAAAAATAAATCCTTATTATACCTATAAATATAGAAATACCAGAATTCCGTTCAAAACAAATAAACTTTTTCTGGCATTGAGAAATCTCGCGTCAAAATGCATGTGTATTCATCATTGATGAGTTTTACAGTAGTCATTGGACCAATAATCTAGCTGCTTGGCAACAATAAGGTTGGAAACCATGCTTCCCTCTCCCCCCTCGAACGAAAGCACTCGGTGTGTGTTCCGGAATAAGGGAAATTGTTGACATACCTTAACTGAAACCGTGACAGAAGATGAATTCCGCGAAGAATGATCTTGGAGGCTAACGACTTGATCATCTTGAAGCCGCAAAAGCATAAACCAATTAACCAAAAAGAACAGACCCACCAAAGCAATCACACCCACCACTCCTTTCACTCTCTTTCTTTGATACCATACCCTCACAGCACCTCCTTTTCTTTTTACCCCTCTCTTTACCTGACTTTGTTTCTGATCCAAAAACAAACCCACCAAACTAGACCAAGGAGATGACACGCCATTAGGAGTATCTGAACACCCCTCTTCACTCGCAAAACGTGAAGAACCAAGTCGAGGAGATGGGCTCGGAGAGGATTGGCGGCTAATTGAAGCAGCTGAATTGGACCGGACGTGGAAAGAACCGGTGTTCTCAGACCGATCCAGGACCAAAATTTTTAGACTTTCAGGTTGATCTTGAACGTGGTCAGGAGGGGAGGCCATAAGTGAGTTTTTGGTTTTGTCGTGCCTGAAAAGGGTATTGGTCGGTTTTAGCCTTTTAGGACAAGAAGGGCTACAAAAGCGGGATGTAACTTTGCTAAAAATGGAAGCCTTCGGTCTTGTCCGAAATGCCGTTGATTGTCCAGGCGTTGTTTCCGGTTGCTGACTTTAAAAAATTAAGTAAAAAGAAAAGAAGTAATCGGCTTGGAGTTGGACATTGGTTTGACCATGGTGAGCCACCTTTTACTAGTTAGTATTCCGGACCCACCCACCATATCACAACAGTTCCTAGTTCCTACTTCCATCCATTTTGACATTCAACAACTTTTGAACAATGTTTGTTTGTTTTCTTCAATGTTTCTGCAATCGTAAGGTGGAAATAGGAATTGGTAGAAGGAAACTTAATGTGGGCTACTATGTGAATGCCTTTTGCTTGTTCCAAGATCTAAGTAGTTCTCTTGCTTTTAAAACAAACAACAATATAGTTTGAGTTGAGTCTTATTCCTCTTTGGGCTTAATTACCAAATTTTAAAAGACTTAGATCTTAAATTTTAATTATGAATTAGGTTTGAATTTAAAATTTAAGATCAAAAAATTAAGAACCACCCAATTTGAACTTATAAAAGATTTACTTTATGAGAATTTTAGATAAAATTAAATTCTTTGTCATAAATCTCAATTCTTAAAACTCTCTTAGTCTTACTCTTATTCCTTTTTTAGAAAAATCACTCACATTTTATGTCTCACCGTTTGATTAACAATTAATTATTTTCTTTTTACGTAATTTTATTGTTAAAATATAAATTAGTGTCAACATCTCGCAATAAATTATATGTAAATCAAATTGAACATAAACTTAAATTAAATGTAATTGATATTTAATTTAACTCAAACTAACCTAACCCAACCCAACTTATATATAAGTTTAACGGGGACAAATATACGAATGCAATGCGAGCTAAAACCATGTTTACTCAAACCCTGCTTTAACATATTGTTATAGGATAAACAATTAAAGTTTAATTATTTAAACAATAAAATAATTAAGTGTTTATAGTTCAAATGAAATACCTTTTATATAAAATATAAAGTCCTATAAAGAGAGAAATAGTTGAAATATTTAGTTTATAATATGGATTTTTTATTTCATAATTTAATGCTCATTCATTTTAAATTAATCTTGCATTAATTAAAAAAATATTGACATTTGGATCCTATTATAGACTATATTTTAACTTAAGACCAATTCAATTCGATCTGGGCTTATATGAAATCAACAAGTTTAGTTCAAGTTAATCAAGTTTTAAGTTAGACTCTTTTTTCTTTTTAATGATGAACCAAACTCGGGTTCGGACATAATGATGTCACTTTTAAATTTTAAATAAACAATAATCAAATTCATTTTGAACTCGATCGAACTGGATCAAATTTAAGCTCAAATCATAAAATCGGGTCGAAATTTGGGTTACGCCGGGACTTTGAACAAAAATTTCTAAATAGAGGTCATTAAAACACAATGTACTAATATAGAAAATCTCCTTGCGCTACAAGTATAAAATCCATTGAAATGTGTAACGGGATCGTAACGAAGCTCAGGTGACAAGAATCTTGGCCTCATCAAACTCAAGATGCTCACAGCTGGGGTCAGTTGGCTAATGTATGAGCATCCGAGAGGGCAAGTTGTTTCTTCTTTTCATTTTTTGTTTTCTTTTTCATGTGCAACTATCTGGCTTGCACTATGATTTAACAAACGAATGGACAACGGGAGCATCCATCCTTCATCAATACGCCACGTGAAACAACCTGTTTCCATCAGTCAACCTTTGTCGCATCTAGTTTGATTCATGCCTCACATCACATGCCCTTCAATTTTCAAGGAATGACAAAAAGGAGTTGCCTCCTAAAGAGCTGGGTGGTCTGGGCCTCCAGAAAATTTGGGAAACTAATGATGCCTTTCTAGCAAAGCTAGGTTGGTCTTTGCTCACCAAGCCTACTTCCTAATGGGTTTGAGTGCTGTCGGTGAAATACGAATTTGATGGCAACCCCCTTCCTACCTCCTTTGCTGCTAATGGCGGCTCCATAATCTGGAGAAGCATCAAGGCTACATGGCCCATAGTTCTTCAGGGTCTAACATGGAAGATCGGCGATGACCTTCAGACTCAATTCTGACTTGACCCCTGGATCCCGGGAGTAGGGCCGCTCCTCACACATACCACCTCTCCTGTCCCGGAGTCCGACATCAATAACTATGTGCAATATTTCACAGACAACGCCGGAAATTGGAATTGGGATGCCTCTCAATCCTGTCTGCCTATCTCAATCCATCGTTCCATTGCAGGCACCTTCCCACCTAAGCCCTACCTAGGCGAGGATATGTTGAGCTGGGGGGCCTCCGACACAGGGCAATTCACTATAGCTTCCACTTATTCCCTGATTTTAAATCATGTAGGCGCACCCACTCACGGAATATGGAGTGCCATCTGTAAGTAGAAGGGCCCTCAACGTATTCGATCCTTGCTCTAACTATTGGCTCGCAATCGTCTCCTCACCAACCAACATCGGGTCTGGTACCATTTATATACGGATGACGCTTGCTACCACTGCCGATCCGAGGAAACCTCTCTTCATATTGTGCGAGATTGTCCCAGAGCTAGACTAGTGTGGCGCATGTTCACTCCCCATATCTGATTCCTTGATTTCTTCAGCCAAACTCACCAGGAATGGCTATTGCAAAATCTCCAGACACACCACAGCGTGCTTGGGCATGAGTGGGCTACCCTTTTTGGCACCACTTGTTGGTTCCTATGGAAATAGCGGAACCTATCCCTTTTCAATGAATCCTTTACTTGGCCTACTCCACATGATTTTTTCATTTTGTCTTATGCATATCAGATCCTTCAGGCCGAGGAGTGGCAAAGGTGAACTACAATCAGGCCTCATCCTCATCAGGAGCAGCTCATCGGATGGTGTAAACCTACTGTAGGGTGGATTAAACTCAACACAGATGAAACTTGCAAGCGTTCCCAGTCGTTGGCTTCGGCAGGTGGACTCATCCGAGACAGCACAGGACAGTGGCTTGGAGGGTTCACGCAGAATCTTGGCTGGTGTTTGTCGTTGACAGCGGAACTATGGGGCGTGTTTACTGGTCTTACTCTCGCATAGGATCTGGGGTATCGACGGATCGAGCTGGAAGTAGATTCCATCACCGTGATCAACTTACTCTCCTCTTCCGCCGACCGCTCAACGTCTCTCCTTCCTATCGTGAGCGGGATTCACGAACTGTTTACTCGAAACTGGATTGTTGTTCATCGACACATCTATCAAGAGGGCAATAGATGCGCTGACTGACTCGTGAATTACGCTAAACAGTTTGATGTCGGAATCACACACTTCGACACCACACCCTCTGGGTGCCTTACTCATCTTCTAGAGGATATGTTTGGGACTCGGTTCCCGCGACTTGATATGTAATTTGTGTTTTTTTTCCCTTAATAAAAAAAAAAGGAGTTGCCTCACATCCTTTTTCGGGTTAAAGAGCAATGTCCCAAACCACACGGTCCAAGAGCAATGTCCCAAACCACACGGTCCAAATCCTTGGACAAGTGAACAAACTGGCAAGTGGGCACCGTAAACTTGACAAAAAGCAATTTTTTTGTTAGGCATGATTACCACAATCCATGAACATGAAGACGATGTAAAATAATTATAGGATCGATTCGTTTTACGTACCCGTATCCATATCGTTTGTTGATGTTGATTTGAATGATTGTAGTGAAAGAGTTTTATTTCCTCTCGTCTTCTTCCTTTAGCAAATTCCTCAATGGTTCAGAATCATATTCATTTCTTAAGTTTTGCAACTTATATACCATTACCAAAGGACACATCCTTTGGTAAGTGGAAGAGAGAGGAAAAG
>JAOSBN010000002.1:16110314-16135652 GCA_027563595.1 Erythroxylum suave | reverse complement strand
TTGAGATTATTAATTTTAATTTTCTTATATTATTTTAAACAATTTGATTCTTTAATAATCTCAATCTCAAATTAAACTTGGAGTAAGAATTGTAATACAGTTTTTAAATTTTAAATTAAATGATGCTATATTTGTGTTTTAAAACTTGATTGCTGCTCCAAGTAAATTCTATTACTATCTTAAACTCTTACATTCCATTGGTTTAGAGAAATCTACCTACTAGTCCAAACGTTAATTTGAATAATCCTTTCCTTTCTCTTATTAGCTTTTGATTTTCTTTTTCTTAATTTTTGATAATCATATTTTATATATAATCATTAAAAAAAATTGTCTTTGGTAGTTAGTAAGCTATCAACTTATTATGGGTGATATTAATATATATCATGTTCACTCACATATAGAGTTTAATCAATTAAAATTATGCAGTTCTTATATTTGTCCAAGAATATATATGAATGGCATATGAAGAGAGTTTATTATCATATATTTATTGTGAATATATAGCATCTAGACTAATTGAATTGATTTTTGAGTAGATATTGTATGATATAACTTAAGTCACGTCATATCCTTATTTTTCTGTGATCTTATCTAATTCATCATATTCTAATTATATTATCATCTTTCACTAAAAGATGTTAATCACTTTTGAATACATTTTTTTACATGAGTCAATAATTAAAATAATCTTCTTGTATTTTAAATTCTCTCAAATTAAATTAAATTAAATTTTACTTACCTAGAATTGTCATATAAGATTATATCATGCAATGATGTTTTATTAACATAATAAATTGTGTAATAAACTTTCAATTTATTTTTTAAAAATTAGACAAGAGTCATGAGAATAAATTATAATGCTCATTTAACTTCTTGGGTCTTACAAAATTTAAATTGATATCTTATGGCTTGCATTAACCTTTCTTACAATCAGTTTTACACAAAGTAAAAGTAGTATGTTACATCATTAACTCATTTTTATTTAAAGTGAATGTCTTTTCATGAAATATCAAATAATTGTCGGCACAAACATACTTAATGCTTAACATGAGATTACTAGTCTAAAATTCATCTTTTCAAAACTCTCATTTGATAACTTAAAATAGATATGATGACCATTGAATCACTCCAAATTATATTTTATTTTATTATTTAAAGCAACATTTGTGGGTTAAACTTCTTACTCTCACTTATCATCTACATAATAAGCCTTAAACCTTCTTCATTTCTATTTATTACAAATATTAAAGGTAATTTATATTGTCCGAGATTAATCTCTTATTTGTTTGACATATTCTTTCATTCATATTCAAAATATTTCACATTGACAAAATACTTTAGAATTAAGTATTACATAATGTTTATTATAATAAAAAGTGTTATCACGTATTTTATACTTATGTATATATATATGTATGTATGTATGTATGTATAGTTAAATTACTTTTTTATCTAGTCTTTCACCATATCACGTGTAGATATATACTTCATATCCATTTCACCAAATGCAATTATATTTTCATGTAATTACACTTCATATAAGTAATTGTTGCTTTACCATCATAGTTGAATATTATATCAATCTCGCTTTTAGTGACTACTAAATGGACTAAGAATCATATAAGCCAAATAAAGTTTCATATTGTAGATAAAAATTCTTTAAATTTGGCTTTCATTATAGATTTAAAAAAAATACAAGATTGTCTTTTACTTTTTATGATATTGCATCATTATTAAGTAAAAAAATAAATCAAGATGTAACTTCTCTCTCATATAAATCTCCTCTATAATTTGTATATGTATAATATTGTATAAGTAGGCCATTGTCAGTATTACTTTTATATTCCTAAATATTCTTTTTATTGCTTTTCAATGTGTTTGTCCTATATTTTATTGGTATCTTCTCACTATTCTAAAAACGTAATAAATATCTTCTCTTATACATATCAATACATACGTGAGAATTCTGACTATATTTAAATAAGAAAATTGTTTAATTTATTCCCTTTCTTGTGATAATGATAGACAAATATTTTTGTTGAGACTTTCACCTTTAGCAATAGAATTATCAATTGTTGCAATCTTGCATACCAAATTGTTTAATAATCTTATAAATATGTTACTTGGGAAAAAGAAAATAATATCTTGAAATCTTTACTTTAAGAGTATATGTAGCTTAACCATATGTTTTTCATCTCAAATTCATATGACAACTAGTTTTTATTCCTTAATAAGGTAATGATCATTACAGGAAATTAAAATGTCATTCACATGTAAAGATAAAATAGTAAATTTTTCTTTGGATCTTTTGACATATAGATAACGATCTTCATCAATCATATGAAAGTCATACAAAATAATCAAGTTAAGAAAATGAATGTGCCACTCTCTTCAGGACTACTTGAAACCATAAATTGATTTTAATAATCAAGATGCTTTATGCTTTTGGCCTATCATAATGACACTTGCAGATTGTTATATATAGATTTTTTCTTTTAATTCTCTGTTTAGCAAAGTAGTCATTATATCCATTTAATGTAATTCAAGATCTAAATTGGTTACTATAGTCAGTAGATGGATTAAAGCAAGCCTCCAACTGATGAAAATGTCTCCTCATAATCAATTTTTTCATATTGTGTATATCTTTTAGTCATGAGTGTACCTTATGCCTTTCAATACATCCATCAACCTTCCACTTTATTTTAGGAACCCATTTGTTCCTAATAGTTTTTGCCTTTTAAGGATATCAATTATGTCTCATACTTGATTAGAGATCAACGAAGTCATTTCCTTTTATGTTACTTTCATCTATTCTTTTTAATAGGACCATTAAGACCCTCATTTACATTCCCTAGTTACATCCTCTTCATATAGGATAATCATATAAATTTCTTCTTCCATTTCAAAATGATGTCAAGGAATCATTTTATGATTAATTCTATGTAAATGAGATTTATGAGATACGGTTTCATCAATGTCTCAACTACCCCTACTAAGATCAAATAAAATAGGTAAAATATAATTACGTTACAATTTGAATTGATCTTGAGTCAATTTTTTTTGTTTTTTAGATTGCTTCCAAGCTAGTTTAGTCTCTCTTTTTGATTTTGTGTAATAAAATTATTTTTATAAAGAGTCTCATGAAAAAATAGGTATTTTCATATTTTACCTTAATTTGAAAGTCATTTTATAAAAATTTAGTGTTTTGTTATTCAAATTTAGTTACTTCTTTGTTACTTTGTTTACCTATAAATACGTATCTTTATAGGTATTCAAAATATCTGATAAAGATACTTTTCTTCCCTTTTGAGCTTAGTTTTTTATATTTGTGAGAGAGATCATGAATGTAGTTAACAAACACACAAAGTCTTAAACTTATCATATCATGTTTTCTATTTTTCTGTTACTCGTACAAAGTGTTTGTAATATCTTGTAGGCAATCGATTAAGTACAAGACTGGTTAGGAGCAATGTATCACCCTAATAGGTAATTGGTAAATCTTCTCGTGCCAATATAGACCTAATCTTTTTTAAAAACAGTATATTTCATCTTTCTATAACGCCAGTCTCTATTTGTTTTTCATCACATATCATCTTAAACTCATCAAATACGTATTCATGTCCTTAATCAATTCTTAATGCCATTATTTTCTTATCTGATTGATTCTCTAACAAATTTATATACTTTATAAACAATTGATTGCTTCTGATTTATAAGAAATTGAACAGAAATAATTATATTGACTATAGTCATCTAGAAAAATGATGAAATACACAACACCACATCTTTTCCTCATATTCACTATATCAAAAATGTTAGAATAAATTACGTTTTGTGGAATAAAAGCTCATATTCCCTTTCCAAATGGATTTCTTGTTACTTTACCAACTAAACAATGTTTGTAAATAGGTAGCTCTATGATTCAAATCACCTAAAGGCCTTTTGTACCTAATTGACTTATTCGATTTTTACCAATGTGATATAGTCTAGTACTAACAAAATTACAATATTATTTAAATCACTAGATGATGTAAATAAGGAATAAATTTTAACACTACTTTGATGAACAACATTTGGTATAATAAAATCATCCAACATAAACCTATATACTTAACAAATGGTTTCATGATATAAATTCGTTCCACTATTGTGAAAAATTGCATTGAGTCCAAGTTTAATTAAACCCAATATAAAAAGAAGATTATATTGAATCTTTGAACAAATAATAGTTCTTGTAGGATTAAAGGTTGACCACTCACATATCTAACGTACGAGTACCAGTCTCTTGTACATCAACCCTTGAGTTGTTTGATAAATAAATATATCATGTTTCATGTGGGGTTTTCGAAATTCTATGATGGTATACCTATACTTCACTATATGGTTGGTTACTTTTGAGTCTGTAGCCCACAAAGAATGCGGTTTAGCTAGAAATCAAAATAAGACATATACGTTATTACAAGGTTTTACCTTTTTAAACTCTCTAGCAATCATAAGCAAAGTGACCCATATTGCCACAATTGTAACACTTTACTATTTTCATTTTTCTTCTTTTCGAAAAGACAATCTCATTTACCATATTGATTTCTTGACCTTCTTAGAGTCTTGAGTATTATGGTTATTTTCTTACCTATTTTATACTTGGATCATTATAATGCTTATACTTTTTATTTATAGCTCTACATGAACTAAAAACAATTGCATATACCTTAAAGGACATCTTTGATGCTTTAGGATGTTCTTTTAGTATAAGATGTCTATTATCATCCTCTATCATTATGATGCTCTCATTATAAGTTGGAAACATTTTTATATGCGCCCAACTCCAAGGTAAAGGATGAATAATAACTTACACTTGCTTTTTATAAATAACTCTTGAGCAACATCCCGTGACTTGCTTATCATGTTTGACATATACCTTAAATGATTTTTCACAATGTTGTAAAGTTTCTTCTTATAGGTGTCAAACTTGATGATGAGTAACCTTACTTTAGTCGTTGATGTACCCCTAAAATGAGCAGCTAGAGTGGATCACATGTGCTTAGCATTCTCATTTTTTTGAACTCATGCATAATATCATTGTCCATACTACTTTAATACAAATCAATAGGTTTTTTTTTCTTTTTTAATACCTCATATGCATTATAGTCTCTTTTGTGTTAGGTTATATTACTTTCTCAACAACATGAATGGCTATATTCAATGGTTCTAAAGCCTTATGCTCTTTTATCACATATTGAATTTGCATACTTCAAATTTTATAATTAATGTCATTCAGCTTCTCACCTTTGTTAAAATGAAGCAATAATATTCTTTAACACAACAACCATATTTGAAGCATTGAATTTCTACATCAGGAAAGAAAATAACATATATGTATGTTAATTTCATACCATGCACACATAGATTAGATAATCAATTTTCAATTGCTTATGAAATCAAAAAATTACAAAAGTTCTTAATCATCATTCATATAAAAATTAAATACCAATTACAGTACTTAAGTTTAATCTCATGCATAATATATGTGACAATTAATGGGATGATTAAATATTGAGCTTGAGAACACATCAATATATATAGTTTATTATAACATTCTTAGAATAAAACAAATGATTGCACAATGTATATATGAGCTAAATATAACATAACATAAATGGAATAAAGTTAACTAATTCACATAATAAAGCCATTTAAGCATGATATGTAATAGCTCTAAATATCTCAATAAGGAAGCATATGGGGCATAAGGTCCTGTTCAACTCCCTTCTTCTATTTTCTTATAAAAACAACATCTTTGTCCATTTATATGATTTAGTAATATGCGATTTCTTGTTACGTCACTATCAAATATTAGAGTCCTATACTTCACTTTAACATTTTTGAAAACCAAATAAAATGTGAATATAGCTCTTGTATTAAGTTTTTAATATTGATAAAATATTTTATTATATCTTCTCTATAGAATGACTACATCTGAAATAACTGCTTTAAAAAGATGATGACATATCTTATCTATGCAACAATACATAGAAGTCTGGTTATCCAATTTATTATATGCATTTTCCTAGAAATAAATACTTATAAATAATGTTCTTATTAAATACTCATGAAAACCAAAAAAAATCACATATTAAATTATTGAACTCATATTAATAAAATATTTACATAAAATTTGAGTAATTAACTTATAATAATAACTTTACTATTAAACTAATCAAAATTATTATTATTTTATTTTAATTAGAACTCATTTCTAATTATTAATCTTAATCTAATTAAGAAAATAATTTTAAAAATTATGTAATTAATTTACAGTTTAAGATTATTTTAAGTTCTTATTTAGATAAGGATATATAAATTAGAATTATAATTTTATAGGCTTATTTCATATTGAATTATTCCTTTAAAATGCCTTATTCTTAAAACAAACTCCTCTTAGTTTATTCTTAGAATAGTACAACCCTTATTTCATCATTTTTTAAAGTAATAAATAAATTTAATTTTTTAAAGTAATAAAGAAATTTAATTAACTAATTCCAAGTACTTCGAAAGAATGTAGATTTACTTACATAAAACCACCAACTCAATTCTGAACTAGAAATACCCAAGGTATGTAAAATTTAACATTTTACAGTGAGAGTTTATATCTCAATTATGAAGACACATCAATTATAATCCCTCGAGCTAAAGCCACCAATCTGAGCTTGAGGTAGAACCTGCTTAGACTAGTATTAACTTCTGCTATTGCATCACCAAAAACATCGTCATGTATTTCCCTCCAAATGTCCAAATGTCATGGATAAGCAATCCAAAACATATTATGAAGAGCCTTTTATCACCTTTGACTCTTATATTAACTTTTAAGGCTTAAGTAAGTGTGATGAACCATTCCCCGTGAGGGCATTGAAGGTTAAAAATTATAAGCGTGCTATTTCATGGTATTGAGGAGAATACATATTTTAAGAAAAATGATTGTGTAATTTCTAGCCATCCCCACATAGAGCACAAGTGAGGTTGTCAATATAGAATTTAGCTTGTCATTGGTACTTAATCTTTGGGAAGAAGCTATCCAAAGTATAAAGGAGTGTGAGGGAACAACATTACTATCCCACACTCGTCCACAGTCAAGACTCCTTCTAGCGTTTCCCAACAATATTTTCTTGTATGAAGTAGTGAAAAATTTTAAATATTTGTCCAGGCACCATTGCATGCTATCAAAAATGGAGGGATCAAATAAGTACCATGACATATTCTAAATTATATCATAGAAGCCTCTTTAGGAATGAAATAGCTAGCACCAATCCCCATTCATTATAAATGACTGCACTTAATAGGAACTATGACTTTTAAAACATGATATTTCCCATATAATGGCTAAATAAGTGTCAATTATCAAAACAAAAGTCATTGTTCTCCCTATTACCAAGTTTGTGTTTGCTCGAGGCCTATATGAAATTTGTAATGTGCAAGATCTATTAAAAGGTGTATGAATGAATTTGTTTAGGCTTCACATTCCATATAGCCTCTCCTCGTAAGTGATATATATGGATGCAGTTCACCCATAAGTTTTCTTTTTCTATACGTATCCTCCATAGCCTTTTTTTTTTATAAGGACCTTGTACATTTTTGCAACTTGATACTAATCCAAGTCCTTTATGTTATTTTAGGAGGCATAGTGTGCTCTATTTAACACTTAGGGTCTGTTGTTACTGTTACTCGATCCACTCTATATAAACTCCCTGATCAATTTGTCAATATTTTTTCATGCACTCTTTAGTAAAGCAAGTTGTGTAGACTAGTATATATAAAGGTTATTGATTATAGATATAGCTAATTGCAACCTTTCATTATAAGATAAGAACCTATTGAACCACTTTCTTTTCAAGTAAGGAGATCAAAGGAGTATAATTTGAAACACTAAGTCTCTTGTTAGAGATGGAAATCATAAGATATTTAAAAGGAAGTTGTTGAAATTTTAGCCCTAATGGGGAAGCAATTAAGCTCATAGTAGTTTAGGGGAGAGCAAAAAAAAATATAGAGATTTTCACTAAATTAAAGCTCAAATCTGAAACTGTTTTAAAAGTATCTACAGAATTTATCAAGTTTAGTAAAGCAATATCTACCCTGTAAAGTACAAATATATCATCAATAAAGGATAGTTATGATATTTTTTATTTACCACATATTTTATGATACTTAAAGCAAGAAAATCTTACTATATTTAAGGAGGTGATATTGTAAAGGACCTCTATAGTGATTGCAAAGAGATAAGGAGACAAGAGATAATCTTGTTTTAGACCTTTTGCATTAAAGTGATACAAGACTGGATCTAATTGATAAACTTGTTAGGATAACCATTAGCTTAAAGAGTGCTTAGTAGAAAATCCCAGTTATCAAATTCAAAAGCTTTGTTAAAACCAAATTGTAATGCGTGACTGTTGATGTGCTTGTTGGAGTTGCATCCTAAAAAAAGCGCTTGTGCAAGTATGATATTGTACCATATGCTTCTTCCACTCATATATACATCTTAATAAGGATTTACAAAATTAGGAAGTGTCTTCTTCATTCTATTTACCAGTAGCTTTCTGATAATTTATAGATTATATTCAATATGCAATAGACCTATAGTTATTAAGACCGTAGGGATTGTAAAATTTGGGGACCAACAATATATGTTTTATTCAATTTAGTGGGCAGCCTACTATTACTGAAGAACTCTACGATAATATCAACAATCATTGGACCACTTTGTTCTTGCATTGCCTGAAAAAACCTTCACTAAAACCATTAGACCTAGGAGCTTGGTTAGGATGAAAGGAGAATAAGAATAATTTGATTTCATCATTGATCAATGCAGAGGTATAAAGAGGTAATAAGGAGCCTTAAAGATTGCTCACTAGATCCTCAAGAAGTTTAGTTATATCTTTACTCTTTCGTAGGAAATTTTTTAAGCGATTCATTAGTAGTTCATTTAACTTGTGTTGTTAATTTACTAGATTCCTATTTGAATCCTTAAGTTAAATAATTCTCCCTTTGATCCTTCTACCTTGGATCATATTTTAAAAGTATCTAAAGTTTCTATCCCTCTCCTGTAACCATTGTATCACAATCTTTTGCCTTAGTTGGGAGTTATAGGACTTTAGGGTAGAGAAATATTTCTTCAGTTAAGCTACTTTAAGAAATAATTCTCCCTTGATCCTCTTGATGCCTCTTGAGCCTTATTGCGGCATCAAAAACCATTCACTTATCTTGTAATATTGGATCAATATTATCTTTCAACAAAAAGATGCATTCATTCCTAATTACCTTTAGTTTTTGTATATATTTGTAAGCTTGTGAGCCAGAACACTTAAAGCTTACTGTCTTAGGAACTATATGCCTTGACTAAGGATGATGGAGGAGGAAGTTTAAGAAATTAAATGGGAACTTCCTCTTTACCACCAGATGATTAAGCTCGATTAATATAGGTGCATGATAAAAGAAAAACATTATTACCAAATGTTACATAACTGTCAAGGAATCTATTAAACCATGATTTATTAATTAAGCATCTATCAAGCTTCCTTTGAATAATTCTATCCCCATTTTGGCAGTTACTCTAAGTGAAGAACTCATCCTTACTCACCAAAGTTTTTTCCAGGCCAAGCTTTCTTTAGTTTGTACTCACTCATTAGTAGACCAATGTGAAAGCTAATCGTTTTCCTAAGAAGTATCCGAATAATGTTGCGCTCCATTTCTTTGCTCCTTTCTCCAACCCCTCAAGTGGCAAGGAAATCAGTGCTCCACTACCTAATAGGGATACATAATGAAGCCTCCCAAACGATTCAGGATATATCTCCTACCATCTTTCTCCAAGTTTGCTTTATCTTCTGCTTGTCACCTATTGTAGGAGCTAGTAGTGTCTTAGGGATTAGGTTCAGATTATGGCTAGGAAGGGCGAGGAAGGCAAAGTCAGAGTTGAGGTCTAGTAAGGGTATAGCTGGGTCAGTTGAGGGATAGGCTGACTAAGTTCAAACATTTTAATTATAAAGGTAAGCTGTTAGATGAAAACTAAAGAGGGAGTTTTAAAAGAAGGTCGTGTTACTTAAAGTAGAAATCAGTCCACTCTAAAAGCAAACTAAACTAATAAAAAAGCTAAGGGAGAAAAGGGAGAGAAGTAAATTAGGAAAAAATGGAAGGGAAAGCTAGAGACATGTGGGACCTTTTTGTTGTTAAATACAACTTATTCCAAGTTTAGATTAAGCTAATCTCATAAACAAATAAGACTTATTCTAAACTTGAAAGAAGTTATCCTTCTTGCCAAAGAAGGCTTATACTAAGTTTGGGTCTAAGTTATTTTAGTTACCAAACATAGGATGTCTTTAACTTTAGGAAAATTTCTTCTTTGACACTTAGTCAACCATCAACCATCATCTCCATCCAATACTTATTATTGATCACCCAAAGTAGTCACCACAGATGAGTTGAGCTGTTTGTCACCATTAGACATAACAATCTGCCAGCCATAGATCGCTATCGATAAATAAATTGATTGATAAAAAAAAAGTTAAGACTTTTTATAGGGATTTGAAAAAACAAAAAGATAACCCCTATGCTTAAAATTTCTTTTGGTGTATTATAATTTTTCAAAATCAAAAGAACATTTAATGCTTTACATGTTTAACCTAACATTCAATTTTGGTTGTCGATTGAAACTAACTAATATAAGAAAGACAATTGTGATTCATTCTTCATGTTGAACTTATTAAACAATTAATTTAGTAACATTCTATTATATTTCTCCATTGAAAATAAACATTTTCTTCTTTATAGATTTCTAAAACACATTTAAAAAGCCTATGATTAAGACATGTTAAGAGTTTTACAAACAAAAATAAAAACCCATCTAATGGTTTTAACCTAGTATTGAATTTTGGTTGTCCATAAACTCAAGATTATTTTCAAAGCCTTGCAATTCTTCCTGGTACAGTTTTCTAAAAGGAATACAAAATATATTTGGATACCATATACAATTATAATCTAAGTACATCACAATCTGACTGTTTTTGAATTTTTAATAAGTTTGGTTGGCTAAAACAATAGTCATATACACTTTTTTTAAGATTTATAATTCCAATCTAATTTAATTAATTATCAAATTATTTTCTTAATATTTTAAAGATAATTAAATAATTTTCTTTCTTGAAGAATCAAACCTATGATTAAATTAATCACAATTAAATTTGAATTTCAAATATAATAAATAATATCATAATTAGGATGCATATTAATCACTATGCTATGATACTATATGCTAAAATTGGTTGTTTCAAATTACATGATCATCAACTATGACATCAAATTAATTATGGATTTTGATTTTATTTTTCACAAATTAAAAGATTTTAGTTCTTGTATAACCATTACTCTTTTTAACTTCTGATATTTTTTCTTAATCTTTAAACATCATATCTTATATAATTTGTCAGATATATCTCTTTCAATTAAAAAAATACTAAAAGAGTTAGATAAGATATCTCTCTCTCTTATCTGGAAAATAAATTCTTAATAAAATTTTCATTGTAATTAGTTAAGAAACATACTTTAATCCTCATATGTAAATTGAAATAATAAATTTAAAAGTATTTAACTTTTTGAAAAATTTTTGCTTCAATGCATGACTTTTTTGAAAGTTTTAATTCAATGATTAACTTGTCAAAGCTTATGCATCATCAAGTCAAACATTATTTCTGTTTATTTTTAACTAATGTGGTGTATTTATCAAATATCATATAACTATATATTTGTTAATTATATCAATAAAACATTAATAGAGACAATATTTTGACCTAGGTTGGTCGAAATGTTAATTACTAAATTAATTTTTTTAAATTAGTCATTGAATTAAAAAAACCTAAATAATAGTTATTTTTGCACTTATTATTTCTATTTAAATTTTATAAATTTGAATGTTCAATTAATAATAAAAATAAAATATAGATATTAGTTCCACACAATGAAAATGTCAAAAACCTTTTTTGATTAAAAAATTGTCCTGTAAAAAAAGAACCTCTCATAAAAAAGATAAATAATATTTCAAATAAAAAACTTTGAAATTTAAGAATATGTTTAAAATTATGAATTAAAAAAAATACAGTATTGACATACCAAAAAAATCTGACCTATAATTGGGTTTATTCGTTACGTTAATTTTACATGTTTAAATTTTACTAGTGGGAAAACAAAAAGGTGATTCTGATACCTGTCGGCCAAGAAATTCAGCGTCCTTCGCAACTCAAGTAAGGTACAAGTCTGAAAGAGAAAAGAATGAAGTGCAAGTACAAGCTTTTTCAAAGGGCAGGTGGTGAGTGGACCATTCCTGGTTATCACAACCTGACTGGAGGCCAACCTGGCACCCAGGGTGGGACTAGCAATCAAGGAATTTGTTAAAAAGACGAAAATGTCCACTAATTGCTACTCCTGCTCTTCTTTTTGGCTTTCCACGAGTTTTTTCAGGAGCGACAACGAAAAGTCTTTGGTATGTGATTGTCTCATATGATTTGTCTCTTTCTGATGGTCTCCCATTCCCCTTTAGTGGAATCCGAGTGCTGACCCGATCTCGTCAGACCCTACTACTTTATTTACACCTAATCAACTTGTCTTCTTGCTGAAAAAATAATGTCAACAGAAGATATCGTTAACAGTGGAGTATTGCCACCGGTAAAATGTCGGTCAAGCAATCTAATAAATATGCTTATTTATAAACAGAAACGTTCATTATGTAGACTTAGCTACATGTAACTTAAAAAAGCCACAAGTTTTATACGTTTTGTAGGCCATATCTATCAATTTCTTATATAGTTTACTGCCAGTGCCAGTGGCCGTTGTTGAGTGATAAAGAAAATTACTAATCATCCTTTTGTCGGTCCATTAAACATGCATGTTTTTAAGATAAGCTAGATATAAATGTACTTGTAACCTATAAGCAAACAGAAAGAATGCCTATTATCTATGTATTCTGAACCATATAATTGTAGATTAATTAATCTTTTATTAATGATTAGAAATAGTAAAACAAATTCCACTTCTATGCCTAGACTTCTATTGCGTAACTAAAACTAAAATCATTCTGAAAATTGGCTGATTCGTACAAGTAACGTAAGATCATTAACGTTGTTTTATGTTGCATGTCTCTATGTAAATTTCCTCAGTGAGAACTTGGTCATCAAGTCAAACTACTTAGAAGGCTTAAATAATGGAGGGATATGCCAATAAAATTATACAGGCAAATTGACGTTGAAGGAAAAGCAGCAGCCTTTTTATAATCCGATGGGCTAAACTTTTGCCTTTCTGACGTATTGACCAAGACAATTAGTTTACAAAATCTTGGCGAATCAAAGATGGCTTGTTATTGTCTAGAATTCTATTCCTTTCCCAATGAGATAAAAAAAGGGCAATTCTGATGCCTGCGATCTGTCTTACTTCTTTCAAAAGAGGCCTCTTCACAAGGGTTGGAGCACTCTCTTCCTGTTAGAATGTTTATATCAATGTGGACCTCATATAAACAGTTGACATGAGCATTCATAAGACACTTTAGATTGACAATGACATCAAATATGTTATAGACAGTGACTCCTATAATTACATTTGAACGTTAGTTTTAAGTATAAGTTATACAATAAGAATATGAGTAGGATAATAATTCAAAATAATATTTTATCTTTAAACCAAGAGTAAACCACACGGGAATATCTTGGGGCTTAGGTACTTTTAAAAGGCTTATATTTTTTAAAATTTTAAAAAATAATTTTGTCGTTTATAACTTTTTACTTAATCTCTTATTTTTTATTTTCGTTAGAAACTTATTAGAAAAGCTCACATGGCAAAAGGACATATGGACCTACTCAGCTCATTAACCTAGCTTAGACCACAAATATACATATCCGACAATAAATAAAATCTAAATTTGTGAAGAACATTAATCCAAAAAATTTGGCGTAGTTTTCTCTAAAAATTTTGCATGCATTTGAACTAGTGATGACTAACGAGATCCGCTACTATGGGGGGTTGATGCTTTGAGTTTAAAGTTAGTGGGTTACTCGATGTTTGGGGGAGGTTATGAGAATGGAATCTTCAAAGTTTACAGTTCAAAAACTAATAAAAATTATAGATCTTTAGTTTTTATGTAAAGTAATGTAGCTTGCAACATGATTTTGCCTAGCTTATATCTTATTAGCAAGCAATTTTAATAATTTTATATTGATTTTTAAAAAAACGGGGCATCATATATAGTTATTAGGGTTTTCTTACGAGTATTTCATTAATCGATATACTTAAGGTTGTGTACTTTCTAAAACAACAATTAGGGAGATATGAGACCATTTAGAAGAGATAATAGTTTTTAAACAAAGAAATGACAAGTTTCCACTAATCAAGAAGTTTAAACATGATAAACACTAGTTAAATGATACATTTATCCTCATAAGGTGAGTTGTAGTCTAGAATTTCCTAAATATATTTTGTCTTATAAGGTAAGTTGTAGTCTAATTACTTGCTGAAAAAGTTAATATGGCTATGAAATCTTTGTTTTGTTGTAGGAGTAAAGTTTACTTACATATATGTAATATAGCTACTTTTTTATTTTAAGCTTTTATGACACATATATTCTATTGAAAATATTGCATTAATTAAACTTATTTTCAAGCAATAATAATCCCCAAAATTGAGTTTCAATTTTAATATGATGGTACTTTCAAATTTACCTAGAGTATGTGTAATAAAAAAGGTGAAATAATGTGAACATGACTAACAAATCTTCAAAAGGTCTATTGCTTCTGCCTAGCGAAACAGTTAAAAGAGTTAGGAGTGAAAAGGTTAGTGAGGCTTGAGATGGATTAATTTAAGGCATATATGTTGATTAAACTTTAAATGGCACTTCGAGAACTATTTTTGGAGGCTTATTAGACTTATACAAAGATTAATCATTGGTTAACTTGATC
Source organism: Erythroxylum suave (assembly GCA_027563595.1). Classification (NCBI taxonomy): domain Eukaryota; kingdom Viridiplantae; phylum Streptophyta; class Magnoliopsida; order Malpighiales; family Erythroxylaceae; genus Erythroxylum; species Erythroxylum suave. Next base: position 16,120,671 of record JAOSBN010000002.1, on the reverse strand, counting down.
CAATATAAAATTGGGGAAGACTTGGAAGTGAATACAATCTCAGACACAAGTTGTGTTAAAGCTAGTAGAACTCTCAAAAATTAAGTGTTCAAGAATACGACTTAACACACGATCGTGTTTAGACTATGTCATTATGTCTATAAGTGAAGTTACAGTAAGTTACACAACTTCTAATATGATTATATGCCAATCGTTATAACTTTTTAGAAAAATAAGTTGAAAAACACGATCTCCAAAATGGGCATTTCTCAGGTTGCGTTCATTGCCAAAATCCTAATTTATTTTGTATTTAAGGAGTGTTTCTATTCAGTTTTTGGAAGTTTTGACATCTTTGTTTGTTGAGAGTTATTGAGTGTTTTTTTTCCTTGTTCTTTATGAAACTTTGAATTTATCGAAAGATGTTTTCTTTATGATGTTTGGTTATTTGATGAATTTGAATCTTAATTCCTTATCAAAAGTAAAATTAAATGATTTAGCTTTCCTGGGATTAGGTCAAACTTGCTTATGGGTTCTTTAGAGTTTTATTCCTGGATGGATTTATAACAAATGTATAACTTTAGGCTTAAGCTGGATCATTGAACCAATTTACAGTTCATTTTTGCAAAGGAATTGGACTAATGAAGACGTTCTGAAGTTCAATGACTAATTTCCTCACGTGTCTGTTGATGATGTTAAATAGAATGATTGTAAGTTTACAAAGGTATTTATGGAATATGTTAAATATCCCTAGTTGAGATATAAAAAAAGATGCTTAGGAAAGGCAGTGGATGATGATGGTCATTATGTAGATGCTGCATTTTATGAAGAAGGTCAAATCGACGAGTAGCTTTAACTTGAGATGAATAAAATAACAATGATAAAGAGACTTAATAAGAAAAGCCAGCATATAGAGAAATATAATGGGTCCACTAATCCTATAATTAAAAAAACTTGAAAAGCACAAATAACTTGCCAACAATTAGATTCCATACTTTAGTGGTTGAAGATAATTTACAGTGGGGTATATGAATTTTTTAACAACATATTATTGATTTTGGCATAACACTTACATATGCTTGTCAACATTATTGAGCTATAATTAAACGCAATGGTGGTAAATTTGAAGAATATATGTTTTATATATAAAAAAGGAAATTTTCAATAAGCTTATATAGGTCAAGTTTTTCAATTCCTAAAGAAAAAATGTGCCTAATCCCTAGTGAAAACCATGGTTCTAAAATTCATCTACCATAATACAAGAGAATATTTAAAAGGCCAAAAAAGGCAAAGAGCAAAGAGGTAGGAGAGGAACCAAGCCCATATAAGGTCACTTAAGAAGGCTTCAGATTTTACGTGAAAAGAGTAAGCAACATGATTCTAAATGCGTAGTAGTAGGTGATCTCAGTTATCAACATTAACGTGTTTTGATATATCAACGAATTATTTGATTTTACTATTTTGTTATAGTTCTTTGGAAGCTTAATATTTGGTATATAAATAGCATATTAGATAGCCAAAAAATATTGTTCTTTACCTTTCTTGAGCTAAGACATTAGTTTTATTGTTTTATTATTTGATTTATGTCAATTCTTTTTTTTTTTATATCTATGTATCATATCCAAAGGAAGCTATTAGGGTTACAACAGGACTTTAGGTATACTTACCTTTAGTCTTGATTTTGATTAACATTTTGTAATTTGCTCCTCATAACAATGATTTGAAGTTAATTTGGTGGAACATAATTTTTCAGTTAATATTTTTTATGCCATACTTTTGTGACATATGATTAAAAATCAAATTGGATTTGTTAACTAAAGAAAGATATTTACTTGTTTACACCTAAAATAAATATGTTAGAACATCATCCTCAGTACAACAAGTATCAAAGGTGATTAATTGTTTATACAAACTCACAAAATAAATTATTTTGTTTTGAATACCTATAGATAACTATCTCTTATCCTATTTGATATGGGTGTTTAAAATTATATATTAAACTTATTTAATTTTTACATATAACTTGTATGCCTATAAGTATCAAAGATGTGTAATTCTCATGAAACTTGAGAATTATTGAGGTTTTATTTTTACCAAGAGAAAAAAAAAGTTTATGATTATTTTAATTCCTTAGATAACTCATGAATAATTTTGAATTAAACCTAAAAAAGCTAAAACAAACGTATAAAAGAATTGATCAATTGATTAAAACCAAGAAATGAATTCATTAAGGACTTGAATGCTACAAAAAAGAGAAGTCTTTAATAAGTTTGAACTTGTATAAAGAAAAAGAAAAAGATTAGAGTTTCAAGTGGGTACAGTCATAGGATAGGTCGTGTTGGTTATGATTTTTTTATCACTAGAAGGTACGGTCTGGGTTAAGCCCATTTTTAAGATAGTAGATCTCTTTGTAACTTTATAAAGTTAAACATAGTCTAAGATATGCTTGTGAATAAGGCTGGGGATCCTCATATAAATTTATGAAATTGGAAACATTTTAAGACATGCTCATATCTTACAATTGAGTTTTTAGAAAGTTATATAGGTTGGTACACAACTCACATCCGAGTATTCAAACTTAGCTTAAGTTAAGCTACCTAATGCTTGTCTTTCAATTTTACTTAATTCCACACATTTATCCACTTATCTTGCAATATCATCAAGCATATATTGAAGCCTTTTCTTCTTTCTTTGTCTAATTGGTTCATTGAGAAATTTAAAGATAAAAGACAACTTGATTTTTGTAAACATTGCCAAGTAAAAATAACTAAAAATATGGATCAATTACAAATTAATAGCCTCTATAGTGATATATGGCCTTGTTGCTTGTTTAAATTACTTTTATTGATCGTCTGAAGCTCATTTGTTATATTTATACTTCTCATGAATTTTTTGTCACACCACATAATGTAATCATATTTTCTTTTGATGCAAATAACATATATCTAATATCATAAATATATAACCCAAATTAATCAATAAAATTTATACTTAAATTTTATCTTGAATTAAGCACATTCATAAAATCACCTTCTCTAGTTGAACTTGGTTCGAAAAGTCCTAATATATGTTATCAATTTATATTCGCAATAATTTAAGCACTCTTTAGCTTTGATAATTGTAAAACTAAAAGAATTTTTAGTCCTCAATTCCTTAAGTAGACATCAAATGAAAGAAATTATATTAAATGTTTCACTTTTGCATTTATCGTGTGACAACTCAATCAAATTGTAATTACAAAAGTTTGATATTGATTTTGTGAAACAATTGCTCTCTTCCTCTCTTGTTCTAAACCTCTTTAAGTTTTTTTTTTTTTGTGTGCTTCATTTGTGCTTACAAACTGGTTGAGAAATGAAATAAGCCATTTAAATAAATATACTGGCATCAAAAATACAACTTAATTTTTCCCTAATTAAATAACAAATCACCTAATTTAACCATTATCTCAACTTATGCACATACTCAATATCTTTAGTTAGAAGACACTTTTTTAAAATGACCACAAGTGCATTTTAAATCTTAATGTTTACATCAAAACACGAGTTGGACCGTAAAATTTCAAAGTATTTAATTTAACTTAATATTTTCAAAACATAAAAAAATAGACCTAAATGAATAAAAATTTTGACGTGATCAACTTTTCTTTAGTTAAATGCTATATTAACAATGACATGGCATTATTTATTATTTGTTACAATCAAATAGTAGGTCCCACTTTCATATGGCATTATGGGACCCACAATCTAAATTTAAAAAATATAGTTAATTATACTTTTTAAGCCCTCGGTTGTAGATCTCTCTGAAACCTTTGATTGCAAATCTCACACATTTACTAATATGATTCTAGCAAGGTTGTTGGTGATAGAGACACAATTTCAACACTAGATCTACTATAAAATAGTTCAATAGAAATATGATTATTTAAGGAATACATCGTATTTAGCTAAAGATAATTTATAAAAATGGTTATGTAAACGCATACTTAGAATACATCTGGGTCTTTTCTTCCTCTTATTATCATTGCTACTACTATTCACTAACTAATAAAATGGCTTAGACGAAGAAGAATGAGTTGAAAAAGAGTTTTGGCTAATATGAGTTTTAATACAATTGCTTTTTCTTGCTTGATTGTATACTATCCTCTATATTCTGGCTTACAATTAATAAAAACAACTATAGTATGTGACTAAAACATACAGCAAATTAAGCCCTACGCTTTACTTATCATTTGCCTTTTTCATTCTTTGAAAAGTTGAAACTAGCTGGGGTTAAGAATAGGAGAGGGTAAGTAGGGATGAGCTAGGTATAGAAGATAGGTTGATTAAATAGAGAAAAGAAAGCTCTTCATTTTACCCTCTTTTTGACCATATCATCTAATTTCTTTAGGCTTTAAAAAGATAAGCTTTTTCTATTAGCAACATTATTTCTTCTTATAAGTCTCATCATCTTCTTTTTCTTCAAATATTTATTTTTGGACTCAACTTTAATAACTTCTTCAAAAGTAAGGGAAAGAAAGAGAGAGAAAGTGACCACACAAAGCCAATCACTTCGATCGAAACTTGATACCACTTAATATCCATTCCAATTAAACTTGTAGGAATATGAAGAAACCTGCAGGCATGTCATTGAGAGAAACAAATAACAACTACTAGAAGATCCAAACCAACTACTTTTAATAGAATAAACAAAGAAATCAGATTGGCACAAAGATGATCTCTCATAACGATGATTGCCCATTTCTAAAACATATAACCCATCATTAACTATGAGGATTACTACTTAATTTAAACAACTAATCTCTAATTAACGTGGACGAGGTGAAAAAGAAAGGAAATGAAATTAAGGTTAAATCACTACAAAGTGAACTACAATTCATAACATAATTAGTCTAGAGAGAGACTTGATACCGAAAAAGTTTGTGAGAGAACCTAAATTATGTAAATAATATAACCTATAATTAAACTTAATAGGCAACAAGAACCATAAACCAAAGCTTGTTTTCATTTAGGAATGAATTTAATAAAGAAATGGCTATTTCTCTGGAAGAAGGGCTAAAAGAAGATGTAAACACTTTAGAAGCATAAATAAAACATAAAGGGATAAGAAGATGAGAAAAATAAAATGGGAAAATATAATTAACTATATTTTAATTTCAGATTGTGGTTCTCACAATATTACGTGGCAATAAAACTATCTATTTGTAAAAATAATAAGCAATGTCATGTCAATATTGACGTGGTATTTAAATGAGAAAAAAGTTATTCCCATTAAATTTTCTATTCACTTAGGATTTGTTTTGCACATTTAGAAAACGTTAGGGTTAAAATTGAATGCTTTGGAATATTAGGGTTTAACTTGTATTACGATGTAAATGTCGAGGTTCATAATGAACATTTGGCCTTTTAAAATTGATAAATTAAGAAACATAGGAATTCAATATGTGGAATATAGACTATAAAACATGGCAATCAAGTGTCAACCATAACTCAATTGAAAAAAGAAGTGACCATAACTAAATATTGAAAGAAAAACCATAACTAAGTCCACAATCATTGCCAAATCCATATCCCAAATCTCGCATTGCGAAAGTTTTATTATCAAATAAGCTATAAAGTTTCAACGTTATGAAAGGGAGAGCAGAAGACATGATACAGCCAATGGGCACACAACTTGCTAAATTATAGAAAATGGGTTTTCAAAACCCTAAAATATGTCACAAAACCAATTAATATAAAAGTCCATAAAAGAGTTACATACCTAGAAACAACTTATTTTTCATATTAAGATGAGAACTTTCCTCAATTTGTTCACTCATATTCATCATCATTCTTTTATAGGAAGAACTTAATAAGTATGAAAGAAAGTACTATTTAATCTTAGGAAGAAGAGATCGTGTATAAAAAAGATCAACAAAAGCTTGAGTTTTTAGTTATTATTAGGTAGTGTTACCTTTAAACTAATATATTTAATAAAATATGTTTAAAATGAAAGTTTAATAAATGAGTATACTAACATAATAATATATTTTAGTCATTACTTAAATACAACCTCTTATGAATATACATTCAAATTAAAGTGGTTTTTCCAATTTCTTGGCAATTATCTCTAAATGAGATTCTTTAGGAAACATCCACCTTGACATCATAACTTACCATCATATGTCGAGCCAATAAATTTTGAACCTCAATATTAATATAACATTATTTCCATAATATCAATTATGTTTTTAATTAAAATTTTCTTATAATTTATTCAAATATTATAGTCAACCATCTAATAAAAAGAAAGTGTCAACTTTTATGATAAAATGGATTAAGAAAAATTTCTAGGTCTATTATGTATAATTTTTACATCATATTATAAAGTTTAATATATATTATTACAAAAATAGAAAAACTAAAATCATGGTCCAAATGACAATCATACGAGTGCCTCTTCATCCACTACAATTTTAATTCTAAGAAATAAATGCTGATGAACATGAAGTATATCTGTGAACTATAAATTCAATCTCCAACTATCATTCATAATAACTTTATTATATATTCACACTCACTATCTTGAATTGTTTCTATCTTTTTACTAGTCATAGTCCATCCTTCATAATAAAGTTTATTATATGTGTTTATTATATGTTCACATATGATAAAGTTAATTATGAAGGATGCACTATGAATATTAAAAAGACAGAAACGATTCAAAATAGTGAGTGTGTTGGAGGGAAACATCTACACGAGTTGAAAATTTTGAGAAACTAACAAGAAATTTAACATTCCTTACACTAATAAGTTATGTATGAATTGTCCAGTATGATGGAATTTACATCGAAAATGCTTGATGTCTCCAATAATTATATGGAAGTGTTTATTAAGTTATGAAAACATGATTCAATACACTTATTTGCCTACATATTTGCAATCAAAGTTGGAAAAAGAAACTTTTCAAAACTTAGAGATGTTCAACTTCATTACTAAGCTATTTTTTTAAAAAAAAAATTCCACTACTTTTATTTTTTTAACCTGTGTGAGATCAAGTTAACATTACTTTGTGTGGTCACTTCTTATAATGAGGAGATTCAAACAATGTTAAATAGGTGATGAGAAATTTAAACACTTATTGTAGTATAATTGCTAATACTATGATAATTATTATTGTTTTGAATTTGAGATACAAGCTTGCTGCATTTGAGTATATTTCCAGAAGTTGTATGATGATAGAATTTCAATACATGTTCATATCATTAAAGAATTGTGAAATAATTTATTTTCTTATTACCAATACAAAATGGGTAAAAAGTTAGATTATAAAAGTTTAGTATTGGTTTCATAAGTATAGCAATTTTGGTTTGACTCAACCAACCCACATTATTAATAATTTATTTTAGAGAGGATGTTTGAGTACTATTTGGTCAGAATGGACTCCTTAAATTTGATCCCACCTCAAAGTCCAATTAAGCTAAACCTAACCATTAGTTTGAAGTCAAAATAAAATTTTCATTCCTAATTATACAACCTGTAATCACAATTTTACAATAATTGCATAGCTAACAGCTATTGCACCATTTTACATTTTGTTAACGTAAAAGGAAAATTCATTAATAGTGACATTTAGTGTCAAAGTGCAAATCGTTGGATGAATCAACACTAGTATTTAATATTTTTAAACTAATATGAATTTCTGACTGTGCTAAAAAGTATTGGTTAGGTATGGAGAAAGTAAGAGCCATTCTATCTAAAATTGCAAAGTAGGTCTGACGTCCTAATCATTTTGATTTACTAATATAAATTATTGGCCACCCATCACCACCAGTTGTAATGACCCCATTTGTGCTTGTGTTTTGCATTTCGAATTTCTAATATTAATGACAATGAGAAAAGAAAGAACTTGTTATGGTACCAAAAGTTCATAGAGATAAGACTATGGCATCCTCAACATGGAGGAAAATGACAGACTGTTACTAACTATATTAGTTTAGACATAATAATTTATTGCTAATCTGTTAAACTTTTTCTAGGTGATTTTTGTTGAATGGGAGGTTACTTATTTTTTTAATAATTAGTATGCCACTTTGTCATTTGGTCAATAAGAATTATTTAGATGCTTATAGACCATTTGCACAAATTTACTAAGAAGCACTTTTAAATTTAAGGTTGGGAATTAAATTGCAACCTGCAATCAATTTCAATTTTCTTAATAAGTAAGGTGTTGTTCGATTTTTTCATTCAATATTAGAAGTAATATTTCAATATAGTGAAATTATCTCAGCATAAAGGGAATTTGAACAAAAACAAGAGTAAAAAAGATCATTAAAAATTTAACAGACCGCGAAATATATTTCTAAAAGAATAAAGATAGAAGTCTCTACAAAAAGAAAAAGAAATACAAAAATTAACGACTTAACAAAACAAGTGAATATTCATAACAGAAAAAGCAATTATTAGATGTTGACATAAACAATGCAAAATAAGTGAATATGACATTATTCATCAAAAACAGTATCATGAAGTGTCATGTCGAGTTATCTCAATGAATGCCTCGTCTTGATGAAAACAGCAATAATTGGTATTACTAAGAAGCATTTAAAAATTCTTGAAAGATCATAAAAGCTAAAAAATAATTAGAGTGATGATCATAATTTGGTTAGGATTAGCTATCAAATAGTTTATGGTTTTCTTAAAAAAGAAAAATAAATTCAAGATCATGAAAGAAAACAATTATATCTAATATGTTTTCTTTCATCATCTTGATGGTAAAACTCACGAGAAGTAAGCTAGTGCCTCTCCTTCAAAGATTAGAAGTTCAAATACCATAATCAATATTACTTTCATTTAAGAAGAAGAAACTCGAGTTTCTACCTAATTATTCATTAGCAAGTGGCTATTAAATACAGAAGGGCTGATCTACTGGCATTGCCAAGTTTCTTATTCTCCAATCGACCAAATGTTTAAGCTTTGAGTGATTGATTCTTATGTCCAGGTGCCAATTATCGTATACCGACTGTGCATGTGAGTACCCTCCTGAGCTCAAGTAAACTAATAGGTCAAGTTCAGGGACTAAGGAGTCAGCGTGCATTTTCAAAATAATATTTCTCGTCATTTAATATCAAGCCTCACCAAACCCAGCCAAACTTTAACTAGCCAACCTGCTGGTCGAGGTGTCGGATCCTAGACTTACCAATAATATACCGTGCTTGTTATTTATTGTGTATTTAGTATATTACAATGGCTGTCTGCCAACCAAGATGGGGACGAGTTAGGTACCAAAGTATTTTGAACGTGGAACTCACTAAATAAAGAAACCTCTAACGTCAAGTGGAATGGTGAAAAATAGAAAGGGCGGTGTTAATATTATTCAAAAAGTAAAGTTTGCATGCACTGCGCATTTGGCATCTCATCTTATGGGGACTTCACGCAATGATTACATGCTTTTTAGCGCTTTAAAGCCAACTGCATGTAAATGTGGAACAATTAAAAGTAACATAGAATACTTCCAGTTGTCAAATACCACGTTTTCTTTTTCCGGTGGGACAACGTGCTCTTTCTTGACTTGTAAAGTATGATTGGATTAACACATAATTAGCAGTCTAATTACAGAACAGTATCGCCGGCCCCGCGGGACCAAGACGGTCACATAACATAATCGTTCCAAGTTTCACATGCCTCTCAAGTATAAAGCCATGATCAATCTTCCTATCAACCAACAGCCTCAATAAAACCACCTATAACACGACTGCAATAAATACTTCGTCATTATTGGCACTAAAATTGTGTGGCATCAATTTTTATGTAGTGCTAAATCAGGTGACTAATTATATAATTTAAATAAAATATTTCAAGGTGAATAGTTCAACGACTTTAAACTAATAGATCGACACTATGAGTTCTATGCATAAAAGACTAGTAAACTCATAATATTTCTTATAGAGGTTAGAGCTCAAATCCAAAACTTGAACCACTAAGTACTCCGATACTAATTTGGTCTTCCCTCGTAATGTAGCATAAAATTGCACCGTACAATATCAATAAGTCATTCTATTACTTACCAACACATCATTCGTGTATTTTTTTAATGGCCCTGTTTGATAAATAGCAGATTGCATTAACTGTTAGCTAATTATATCAGTAGTTAACTGTTAGCTGATTCTAACAGCTAATTTGACCAGTAGATAATATTAGATGTTTATTAAATATGTTTGGTAAAATTAGCTATGTAGTATTAGTTGTTGATGTGTAAAATGACTTATGAGGATATGATTTTAAAAAAAATAAGGGCATGGATATTATATTTCTTAGTATTTCGTTGAATATTCTTTTGTAAAATTAAATACCTAAATCTTAATAATAATAATAATAATAATAATAATAATAATAATAATAATAAT
>JAOSBN010000002.1:16098231-16110214 GCA_027563595.1 Erythroxylum suave | reverse complement strand
TATTCTTTTGTAAAATTAAATACCTAAATCTTAATAATAATAATAATAATAATAATAATAATAATAATAATAATAATCCAATGTTAATTTTTCATTAATATGAATGATGCAGCGAGCTACATAGTGTTAGTATTTTTCATATGATATATATGAATTTTATTATTTAATAAATTAAAAATATCTACAATTATAATATGACACAGATACGATACATAGCAGTTATATACTAAAAATATTAATTTGATGTGATTCTTTATCTTCAAAAACTTAATGTTATGGTAATTTTTTAATGTAAACTAAAGTCATAAAATTAAATAAAGATTAAAAAGTTTAATTAGTCTCTTTTTTATATTCTTCCAAACTTCACGACATAATTGTACGATAAAAAAACTTTGAAAACACACAAAACAAAAGTAAAAAGTAAAAATGGAGGGCAATACTAATATTAGACAAACAACTAATTACTTCAAAAGCTCCTCTTATCGAGCTTTTAAAAATCAACTTATTAGGATTAAATAAGCTAACCAAAAAAATTATTCACCAAACACATCAATAGTTTTTTAAGATGGTTAAAAAGTTAACTTTTAGTTAATAAATTAAAAAATAGCTAGGGATTTAGCGAGGCAATCTTGCTGTACATAGACGTCATAACCCTTTTCTTTACTATAATTTACTCAACCACACCTAAAGATTTGAATTCAGAACCTCTTAATCCTGGAACACGAATAACAACTATGGGACTAATTTCAACTCTCGACCTCATCCTATTCTTACCTACTTTTGTGACCGATTATCTTCTTATTGTGAGGGTCAACCTCGTAAGTCGTAGAATAAGCCCAGCATTTAGATAATAACCTTAAACGAGTTATGTGGGTATTGTTAGTTATATTTTTCAATTATAATGCCACTCCTATTAAAAGAAATGCACTTAAATCCATTTGTTTAGGATTTTCATAAATTATCTTATTTCAGTTGTCAGTTACTTCATGCATTTCTAAATTGTCTTTAATTTCTTTTGAGTTCACTTTCCAGTGGACTCCAACTCGCTGTAAAAGCACCACCGGTCATTTCAGTCTTGTTGCAATTGGGTATGCCTGTCACATCATTTTTTGCGTTTGTTGTACCAAATATCTACTCAAACAGTAAAGTTGTTTCAAGAATCAAAACAAAGCTCAGTGTCCTCGGGAGTGAGAAGAAGAATGACTACTAGAGGCTTTTTTTCTACTGAATAAAGAAAAAAGTCTATGAGGTAACGTCGGGCCCAATAAGAATGGATTCACCAGTGGCCATTTACATTAATTTTAAGCGGTTTGACAATTCAATCAAAGAGAAGTTTATCTTATTTATTATTTTAGAATTGCTTAGATCGTCTATAGTATTTTCTCCTTTTAATGTCGGAACTTTGTCTCTACTTTTTCTAATATGGAGTTTTGATGATTTATTACAGTCTTTACAAGTTTTATTATCATAAGAAACAATAAAATGTTGACAAAATGACTCCAATGTTTTAATTTTTATAACATTTTATATGTCAACTAATTTTGTCTCATATCTTGACATAATTTTGAACCATTTTAATATAATTAATTAATTCTTTATATGTTAATTTGTTACAAGATATTTGTTTAGTACAATTTTTCTTAAATTTCTAATTTTTTCTCTTAGAAGAATGGGAATTCTCACAAGGATCTTCTTTCAAAAGGGTTTATTTGGATCCTCTCTTAACATTATTTGTATTAGAAAGTATCTTTGTAACATTTAAAATTTAAAGGCTTTGCTAATTAAATTTGATAATAATTATATATTCCTTTTCTTTAGGTGGGAAGGATATCCTATTAAATATAATGATATTGCTATTGTTAAAGGTGGGACAATATTTTGTAAAAATTTATTATTTTCATCTAATATAATTTTTTTCATTTATTCTAACAACTTTTAATATGTCATATATTTGTGACCAAATTAAGTGGTAGTTCACTTAGTAATAATATCTGATACTAAAAATGTATTGGTAATAAAGATGTAGAGAGTTAAAATTAGGAAATGAAGCTAAATTATTAGGCAAAATTAGACTAACAATAAAATGAAAATAAATGATGGTTGAGAATTTAGGTAGATTAATTTAGAATGCACCATAATAGAAGAACTTGTAAGAAAGAAAGATTACAAAGTATTGGGTTTTCTTGGCTAAATTAAGAACTAGATTAATTGACTCAAACTTTAATAAAAATATATGGATAAAAGGTGACACTAATTCACCTTTAACTTTGAACTTTTTTAGTTAAAAGTTAGAGCTTTTAGGTTGCTTTGGGTTTGAATTTAAATATTTAGGTTTAAAATATAAATCTTTAAAGTTTTTACCAAAACTTAAAATCCAATGAAATCCTAAATCTCTTCAAGTTAAGAGTCCGTACTAGTCACGTAGGTAACTGACCTGGACTTTAAAATCCTTTAGGGTTAACTATAAAAAAAGTCTAAACTTTCCTTAATTTTTTAATTATAACCCAAACTTTAAAAAGTAGCAATAAAATATTCAAACTTTCAATTTTTTTTCAATTCTAGTTTGACATTAGTCTCACCATTATCTTTGCTAACATGACATTGCCACGTGTCTATGACCTTCACTAATCAGACATGTTAGCATCATTAGGAGAAGCTGTTCTGATTAGTGAAATGACGTCATTTCTTAATGAAAATAAAACAATGTCATTTCAACTAAACTCATATCTCTATCTTTTCTTTGTCGATATTTTCTAAAATTCCTAATCTGTAACCTAAAATCGCCCAACATTCATAAGAGAGTGATTTCGTCCAGGGGTGCTTCTTCTATCGCAAAGTTAATTGCTCCATCAAATCAAAAAACGTTCTCTGTGATTTCGTGCATAGATGCTTCATAAAAAAATGATTTCTTCGTTGGGTCAAAAATAAAAATTTTTGAAATTGTGACTTTTGTTGTTGTACTTCTTGTTACGCCGACTAGGGTAGGATTCATCTTCTTGCTCTCTATTGTTCCTTTTTCTTGATTCGTTTTTTTAATTGAATATTTATGAAATGAAATGTTGCTGTACTTTGGTTTAAATTGGAATTTGATATTCGTTCATTTATGTAATGATCTCAAGATCTTCTGTTTCCAAATCACATTGTGTTTCCATAAAACCTTTTCCTTTAACTTACGTGTCCTCTTTGTTTCTCACTTTTTTTCTTCATTCATAGTCTAGATGAACCAGAAAATTGAATAGTGGTGGTCATTAGCTAAATTTGGAAAAGAAAAAGAAAAGGTGATTTGTTTGTTATTAAAAACGAGAATTGACTTGCATGTGTAGATAACTTCTTATAAAATTAGTGGCAAACTTATCAGTTGATCAATTATGGAGTATATTTAGTAGAGGAAGGGAAGGGAGGTTAGATGAAGAAAAAATGGGAGTTACTAAGAATCACCATATATTCAGGTGAAAAGTTGTCATTTTCTACTTGCCCAAATTCTTTAATACTTCCACTAAACCTTTAAAAAATGGTTACATAAATTAACAAAGTGTTAATCAGATAAAGAAATGAACATCAGATATATAGATATATGAATTTTCACTTATGTCGAGATCGTCAACAAAAATGCTCAAAAATCAATTTTATGATTGGTAATTTTCTTCCTCAACTACAACCCAACATATAGGAAACATCTGATAGTTTCTGTCACGACCAACAGTAGATAATAATGCACCACCAAGGATAGTGTTCAGAAAACATTTATCTAACCCAATAATCTTCCTACGTTCACCAAGAAAACCATAGTTCAAAACACTAAAACCTACATAAAATCTTTTGAATATTGGTTTCCTAGTATGTTCATCAAAATCACATCAATAACAAACTTTCCATCTTTGTTAGCTCGTCTTAACTCATGTCTATAAAAACCATAAATTCATATAATGACCTTCTATTGATCCTCAAAGCATAGTAATTGCTTCTCACTTAGCCCTATAACATTGAATTTTAGTGACCTTTAGTGCATATTTTGATTGAAGATCATCCACCATTTCACTAATAGGTCAATTCGGGTTCCTCCTAAACTTGCATATGAACTCATTCACAATCCATTTCTGGCTAGCTTGCTTATTTTATCTGCACTTTACTGTAGTTATAAATGTTTTTGACTCTCTTTACAACAAATGTTTTCTCATTTCTTATCCAGCTAGCATACACCCAAAAAGGACAATATGCATCACAAACTACTTCCATTCGTACACCAGATCTTGCCATTGAAACACTATACCCATTTGTAATTGCCTACTTCCTTATGGCTTCCCTCATCTGATTCTAGTCCTTGAACTTCATTCCAATTTCAAACTTAAAATCTACCATTTCAACTTTTGGATTAAAATTAATGTATTTCTTCTTTGATAACGATGATTCATCATCTCCAGGAACTAGTGATTGAATTTCGTCATCATTGTTATCATAATCACTATTTCCACAATGCAAACTTCCTTATGCTCTTCTAGTATCTTTCAAATGATCACAAACTTCCTTGAAATTCTTTTCACTACCACCAACACCATTGACAACATTGTCAAATTGAAACCCAATTTGCAAAGTCATCCCATACCTCTTCTCATTTGTTCTTTCAAAAACATATTCTTCATCATCAGTTCCCATGAACTTCTCACCAACTAAACCATCACCAGAATCACTATCTTACATAACAATGAACGCCTCATCTTCCTCGAATTTAACTTGGAACAACCCCACATGTTGCTCTAATTCATAATTGGATTCTGACTCCTCACCATCTGTCGCAGGATTCTCATAACTATAATTATAGTAGATTTCATTATTTTGACAATTCAATTCTTCCAATTTTTGGAGCATAGCCAACATGTCCCGATCATGCTTTAAGCTTAACTCCATCAAGCTTCTAATGGCCTCTTGGAAATTTGTAAAACACAAAAGATTACTCTGTCTTTTATCCTCGGAAATCATTTTAAAACTAGCATGCTTAGTTCATTAATACCTATATCCTTTTTTCTTTTAACCTTACCCCCAACATATTTGTTATCTTGCCTTTCCAATCTCCACCATAATGAAATTCAAATTTACTAACATCAGCAAAGGGAAAGTGTGACTATATATAAATGAAAAATATTCCAAGAAGAAAAAAAGAAGCAACAGCTAAGATGAACAATTCCATGTTCTGTCTTCTAATTAGGGGTCATTCTTCAAGGCTATAGATTAATCAAATTCTTACTATCAAACAAATATTAAGATAATTATACCATCAAAATTATGTTAATATGAATTTCTAAATGAGCAATTCGGTTATTGCCCAAAAAAGTAAATCATTAAACAACATCACAAGTTATAAAAAAATCTATTAGGAAAGCATAGATTATTCACTTCTATCCCACGAATTAACATTTATGAGTACATTTATTTTATGCTAAACTGGTGTCTGAGATGTCCTTGACATCATATTAATGGAAAATTTTTGTAATTTTGTGAGTAGATGGATGTCTATCTCTAAAATATTCTAATAACAATGCTTAACTTCAACATATCTTGAACAACCTCTGGCATTCCAAAGTGCTTCCAGGTTCAGACATTCCATATAAGGATTCTGAACCTTAAATAACAACGAACATTATACAGGGTTTAAGTAGAAAAGTAACACCATTTACAAATCTTCCACATTTCTAGAATACTGAGCAATCCCCACTGAAAGTTATGCAAATACACCAGGTTTTCTACATTTTGTACTAACAAATGAACGTTTGCTACATTTTGTACTAACAAGTTTCTAGGTAAGATAGCAAGTAATATAATACAAGAAGTTACTAAGTCCTCATTTGATAAAATAAAATTAAAAACAATATAATATACAATAAACCATTAAGCTTACATATACACATAAAAACTTGCTGCTTAACTCTTCTAACATATATAGTTCACCCGCATTTTCATATATAAGGAAATAAGTAAAGGGACAATATGATTACATAAGAATAACACAACCATTAACATTTGGTACCTTAATTTCTAAGCCATAAATAGCACAGTGCACAGAAAAAAGGCTAGTATGATTACATCAAAATAATACACCCACATTTTAAGATGCGAGGAGCCTCATAAAAGGTTAGTACTACATTAGAATAATACAAACTGAAATGTTTAAACTGATTTGGGCACCAGAAACATACCTTTATGAATTTCCTAAAGTTTTTTCAGAATACCTAACAACTTAGCAGCCTTACTTACTAAAACGATCATAACTAAGCCATTCTAAGGATGTACCACTTAAAAAAAGAATGTATCCACATCATACAAATAAGAAGATACACTAAAATATTTGAGAGAAATAATGGTATTCAAATAGGGTAAGAAGCATTAAAGCCAATCAACTAACACCCTATCACCAACTTCACTCAATAGACAACCCCCAAAGCATGCAACTATAAATTTACTCTTAAACCAAATATTAACTATAAGGTAACAAAATGGAATATCCCCATTAAATAGTAATCAAATAAAATAACATGACCGTTTCATAATTGAAATTTGACTTATGCCAGATTTTGTTCTTATGTTGTAGTACTAAGCAAGTTATGCTCAATTTAAGTTGGCTTTGAAGCCCGAAGATCATGCACTTAGAGCATAGAACAAGCACCCCTAACATCCATAAGAGTTATTTTTTCAAACACTCACGAACTCTTGATAGAGAAGCTAGTGTCTTTCTTCCTGAAACTGTTAAGACATGTAAATTAAGGGAAAACTTTTTTGGAAGCACAATGTGATTTGGGAACAGAAGATCTTGAGATCGATGTATAAATGAAAGAATATCAAATTCCAATTTCAAACCATAGTACAACAACATACCATTTCATAAATATTCAATAAAAAGTGAACCGAGATAAAAGAATAATAGAGAGTGAGATGAAGAATCCTAACCTAGTCGGCGCCATAGGAAGTCCAACGACTAAAATCATAATTTCATAAAGTTTTAGTTTTGACCTGACGATGAAATCACTCTCTTATGAAGCACCCACATACAAAATCACAAAGAGCGTTTGTTGGTTTGATAGAGTAGTTAACTTTGCGATAGAAGAAGCACCCATGCACGAAATCACTCTCTTATGAACGTTGGGGGATTTTGGGTTATAGATTAGGGATAGGAATGGCAATTTGTGGCCCATGGGCCTAAATTTAGTTGATTTTAATGGGCTGGCCCATGGGCCAAGCTCAGGCCCAGACAAATTCGAGATCCAATTATTCTAAGCAAAGCAACATCGTTTTACATAAAAGAGTTGGGCTTCAGGTAAGCTTAGATTTGGGCAACCCAAATCCTAATATAATTTTAAAAATAAATTATTATATATTTTTAATTTTAAAAAAATTTGGCGGGGTCTGGCCCATGTGCCAGCCCGTTGCCATCCTTAATTAGGGATTTTAGGGATAATCCACAAAGAAGAGAAAGAAATATGTGTTTGGCTGAAATGATGTTGTTTTACTATCATCAAGAAACGATGATGTTTCGCTAATAAGATAAGTTTCTCCTAATGATGCTGACGCGTCTAATTAGTGAGGGTCATTGACACGTTGCAGCGTCACGTCTGCAAAGATAACAGTGAGACTAACGTTGAACTAAATTTGAAAAATTGAAAGTTTGAATATTTTATTGCTACTTTTTAAAGTTCGGGCTATAATTGAAAATTTGAGAAACATTTGAGCTTTTTTTTGGTAATTAACCCAAACCTTTAAAACTTTAAATCTAAAATTTTTTATTTCTAAATTCTCTATTTGTTGTTTTTTCTCTCTAGTTAGGGCTATCTTGTTGCTTCTCTCCACAATCTACAATATAGAAGTGGTCATAACTCATAAAGAACTCCATAAATTATGAATCCGTTAGTTTTAGCTAGCGGTAGGAGTTAAATGAACACATAATCTGAGTGAAAGAAAATATATGTACGAATATTGTTCTTGGAAAGAGAAGCAAGGTTGGTTTAGATTGACACATGTTAAAAAATTAGTATTGTGTACGAGAATACATGAAGCAGATGGGGTTGACATTGACTAAAGAGTTAATATTTAAGTTTTTGGTCTATTGAAAATCAGTAGAAAATGCTTAATAATCATTATTTTCATCATTTTGTAAGTTCCAATATAATAACAAGCTTTTATCAGTTGCTAACTATTATTGGTTTCGAGTTGCATGTTAGACTCTTTACTTATGAATCGAGTTTAAGATCCAACATCAAGTTTTGCAATCCTTATTTTTCCTTGTTATATTTTTAAAAATTATCTCCTTGTCATCAAATGAAGAAATTTTTACAGTTATTTCTTAGAAGTAGAGCGGAAATTTCTAAGTTTAGACATTCAATTGAAGCATATGACCTGACATTGTTGGAATATTAGACGGTTACATAGGGGAGACATTCTTTTGAGGCAATGGCTGGTTGGATGATGCTTGGAATGGTTATAACAATGCATAAATAAGAGAAGGAAAAAAGAAATAAAAAGAACATTCTAATACTTGATTGAATGAGAAACAAATGACAAGTTTAAGCTTCGTCAATAGTTGCTCTCTTGTTAAGTATTAATCTTCAGGACTTTGAAGCATCTCAACACTTCACTTATGGAAAGTCTTGCTTCTCTATGTTCTTCAATACATTGCAAATTAAAGCTACTTCAACTAGAGTTTCCATGTTTACGGCACCATATTCATTTCCTATAATGGGGCCAATGGTCTCTTCCACTTAATATCCCATTTTAACACTTGCATTTTTACGTGCTTGACCCATTACACCAAGTTTTGGAGCTTTATGACTGGGTTCTTCCCAGTTACCAATTCCAACACAACTATCCCATGGAGATATATATCTAGTTTGTCTGTTATAGGTATATCATATATCCACTTAAGAGCAGTCACTTCTAGTCCCTATGATTCCATAGCAAATTAATATGGTGGTGATGACAACATGACAACGAAGTGAGATGCTGGAACAATTGGTGTCAAAGATTACAACGCACTTACTTAGTTATTTGGATTGTCTGAGTCTCCTTAGTTATCCATGATTAATTCCCTTACGCGTAAGATAGCCAATGAAAATCTTCATCTCAAACAATGACTAGATTATAAATTGACTGCTTTAGTGAAATTAGACAAAATTAATTATTTTTCATAGTTGAGAAAGCACAAGTAGTTTGATGGATATTTCATTCACTCTCATTTTCAAGAATACCATCAAGGGATAAACACCAAGCTCTCTGAACCACTGGTTGGAGGTGCTTTGACTAAGGAGAATCCAGAGGGTAGTTTCCCAGTGGAGGAGATGCACAACGACACTATTTTCCCAAACACTGTGGTATGGGACTATATTTGTGCTTGTGGGTCATTTTATCAGTTGGGACATACAATTGGCAAACAATATCAAGGTCAAAAAATTTTTATGAAGCAATGAAGAAGTGATTAAATTAGGATTGAAATTGAATTTTTAATATGTTGGGATTTATTTTGAATTTTACGAGACATTTAAGTTTAAGTTTAAGTTAAATTATGCTAAGAAAAGTTAGAGTTTAAATTGATTTTCCTTTTTTCAAAAGGACAAATATTATGATTTAACTTATTTTCTGTATAATTATTAAAAGTTAACATGTAATTATAGCCTAACAAGTATTTAGAAACAATATTTTAACCTTTATATTAAATTTAATTTAGACATTAATATTTAGTAATTTTTAGAAAAGATATTGGCAAAAGACTCAATAAAGACCCTAATGTTTTCATCAAAATTCAAATTTTACTTTATTGTTTTAATCTGTTAAAAAAGAACCTAAGATTTTCTAAATGGACCAAAATAATCTTCTTGTGTATGTGTTTCAATACCTAACCTATTGTTTATGTGTTGCTTGGCGTGTTGTGATCACTTAGTATGTTGCGATTCTCATGGTAGGAATGATGTAGTTCTCTTTCTTACTAGTGTGATCCCACGATAACCCATTATTTTTTATCTATCTATTCTCCTAGTCTGGCCTATTGTTTGTTGTCTGATGTGTTGAAGTATAGTTAACATAATTATTTTCGTTCTTTGTCGTTAATTATCTGTCAATTCTTTAATCTATAGTCTTAAAAGGCAAAAAAAAAACATCATTTTTATATTTCACATTCAAAATTCAATTCTAATTTGTTTCAGGTGAATTTTTTACCAACTTAATTGGTCATAGAAGTGGAACATATAGTTGAGACAAGAAATAAATATGGAGTCACAATAGTAGAATGTTTGGTTTAGCTTCTCCCAATGGACCATCATTCATCTTTTATCCTTTGAATATATCCCTTTCAATTTTTAGAATGGTACTAATAAGAAAAATATGAATGATATAGGAAGCTCGTTATTGGAGAGTAATCATTACTTAAAAAATAATTACTACAAAAAATGACTTAATATATATTAAATAAATTGCAAAACATATGTCCACTAGTGTTTTATGTGGACTCACATTTACATATCATCCAGTTAACTATACCCATCCTTTTTTGTCTGGGTTGTATGCATTGTATTTGGGGTATATCTAATTAATCTAAAAGAATAAATAAGTTCAACTCACACAATAAGAGAAGAAATAATTCTTCGTTGGATAGATCAAACAAACCTAGTAAAAAGATAGAACAAGCATAATTAATACGTAGCTAAAGATTAACTATAACATTACTGATTAGTAGTGCGTATTTTCCCAAAAAGGGGGTAGTACCAATTTATAAATAAAAAAATCAAAAAGAGTATCTTATGAAAATACATTTGAAATAACTTCAATTTTTTTGTTAAGTTATTTTATGCACAATTGACCTTACTTAATTATAGCTAGCACTATTTTTTCTGATGGATGGTTAATGAAAATGGATTGTTAAGGTTATTTGGATACATTTGAAAAATCTTAAAGTTCTTTTTGAACGAGTTGAAATAATAGGGTCTAATTTGAATTTTGATGTAAATGTTATGATCCTTATTGACCCTTTTTTTCCAAAGATTTTATATTGCACAAATCTTTTAACTTAAATTTCAAATTTACAAAATTCTAAACTTTTATTTGAATTTCATAAAAAAGACAAACATGACGTTTTTTATATAAAAAATGAGACCAGCATTATATATTAGAGTGTGGAATGTGAGTCCATGACTTTAGTTGATTCTTTGTTTTGTGATTTAAACCATTATTAAATGAGTTCGATGCTCTCTTCTTGCTTTTGTCAAAGTCAATTGGAGTGTAAGTTTGGTAGAATGGAAAAAGGGCTTGCAGTGGTAAACCAGAAGGGATCATCATTGTCTCCATTGCCATTTCCTATGGCGACAACAACATTGTATCGCCCACTCTACCAAGTACTTGGCTACTTTTTTTTTTAGGGAAAAAAACACAAATTACAGATCAAGTCGCGGGAACCGAGTCCCAGACATATCCTCTAGAAGAAGAGTAAGGCACCCAGAGGGTGTGGTGTCGAAGTGTGTGATTCCTACATCAAACTGTTCAACGTAATTCGCAACCCAGTCAGCGCATCTGTTGCCCTCTCGATAGATGTGTCGATGAATAATAGTCCAGTTCCGAGTAAACAGTTCGTGAATCCCCCTCACGATAGGAATGAGAGACGTTGAGCAGTCGGCGGAGGAGGAGAGTAAGGTGATCACGGCGATGGAATCTACTTCCAGCTCGATCCATCGATACCCCAGATCCCATACGAGAGTAAGACCGGTAAACACGCCCCATAGTTCCGCTGTCAACGACGAACACTAGCTAAGATTCTGTGTGAACCCTCCAAGCCATTGTCCTGTGCTGTCTCGAATGAGTCCACCTGCCGAAGCCAACGACTGGGAACGCTTGCAAGCTCCATCTGTGTTGAGTTTAATCCACCCTACTGGAGGTTTACTGTAACACCCCACTCCCGCGTAACCCGAACCTGACATCGATGGTGATATCCGGATCCGTGCCCCGCGAGGGTAGC
>JAOSBN010000002.1:16068011-16088627 GCA_027563595.1 Erythroxylum suave | reverse complement strand
TACATGACGTATGATCATGCCGAGATATGATTACACACGCCTAACCTGTCCCAAATGACCAATTTACCCTTCCCATCAGTGATGGGATGTTACATTTACACCATCCGATGAGCTGCTCCTGATGAGCTCTTGAAGACAAGTACGTTCACAAGAACAAAATCCATGAGGTCACAATACCTGCCAATACTGAAGCATTAACAACTTTCTTTTGGAGCAAGATCAAAAACCATAACACAAAGGCAAAAGCAAGTATAAACAATATATTAAGAGTCCACCATCCTGTGAAATTACGTCCAATAATGGTCTCGTCTCTCTCTAATAAACCACACAAGGGAGATCCAGCCAGATTATCAGTTGCAATGCTTAAGCCCACTTTTAACATAACGATGTCACATATATAAAATATAGGTTATTTCATTAATTTGAAATTTTTAACTGTACAATATTAAAATTCTTTCTAATGCTATTAAATATAAAAATATTAATTAAATTTTAGTATAAATTGGCCAATAGCTTTTTACTTTTTATCTAAAAATTATATTAAACAAATTATAATATTAATTTAAATTATCAATTTATTAAATAGCTTATTTAGAACACATCATTTATAATAAATTATATTTATTCACTGCTACCTTGCCAGGATGATCCAACACAAATTTATTTGAATCTATTTTTCCTTTTTCACGAGCTGCACCAAAATTTTGTGTTTTTTATTGTACTGATTGATATCATTTGATATGCGTTGTACTGATCGAATAATAGTATGAAAACTTATAATATCATACAAAATTATGGTTTTGGAGAATGTTAACATTTTCACTTAGTACTAATTGTTACTCGCTAGTAAAGTCATTATTAACATAATATCAATGTTGAAATGAATTGGAGGTGTGCGCGCTGGGCCCCCCATTACACATGAGGTGTTCCCACTGGGCCCCCCAGATGAAGTTTCCCTCGTACTCCAAAAAAAATGTTGAAATGAAATTTAATTTGTATCATACTAAATTGTACTAGAAAATTTTAAGTTGTATTGTTCGTATTGATCTGTATACCAAAATATCCAAAAAAATGTTGAGTTAAATTTATAAGTTCAGAAAAATTGAAAGATTAAATTAAAACTATTAATATATGCGAATGTATTTTAAAAATAGCTTTCATATCTAAAAATAGTTTCATAATAATTTTAATAAATGAAGTTATTGAATCAAAAATTAAAATATTTTTAATTTTAATCATAATAAAAGACTAAATTTTTATATAAATTAAAAATAGTCTTTATGCTTTTTAGCTAATTTCTTCCTTCAAACATTGTTTTTAAAGTAAATTATATTTAAAATCTTAAATTTTGTATAATTTTGTCTTATACAAAACCAATGACTTACTTCGTGCAATTCAGAGGTTAATTTCACTAAATAAGAGCACCAAAGTATTGAGTGAAGGTATTGTTAATGGAGTTTTAGAGTGTGATCAAGGTAGTGGCCGAACTTTAAAGTAGATGTTCGTACAAGTTCATTCAAACAGTTTAGAGAGCATAACAAAGCAAAAATGCTTAATTTATGGACAACTTCCTAAATATCTAAAAAGGACGGTCGTTAGAGATAGAAAGGGAATCAACCCTAAAACAACAATGGTAACATCACAACGGTGGTGACCTTCCCCAATGGTTACCTTAGACACTTGGGGCCTCCCCATCGACAGTGGTGGCCCCTCAGCTCAACCTCCTTTCGTTTTTTCTTATTACCTACCAGTGTCAAATTCACCTTGCCTCTCTTCAATGCCCTCGGAAACCCCGGGTGTTTTCGAATCCCCAAAGGCTCCCATTTCGCCTGAACGTAGCCCTAAGAAGTCCAAGGTCAGTCTGCAGGAAGGCCTTGGCCACCCGCCCGACAAGCCACCAAACATGCCTTGGCCAGAAATGACCCAATACCCCACCTCGTTGCCAACAATGGATAGTCCGCAAGATGACCAAGACCTCCCAATCGATGATGTAATGGAGACGCTATAGCCCGCGACAGCACCCTCCACTCACGGACTGATAGCGGAATCCTTGGGCGTAAAGTTGAAAACCTATAAAGAGGCTATGGCAGGGAGAGGCATTCTGAAAGAGCATTTGGTAGGAACCTTGACTTCAGTTTCGGATGATGAAGGAGAAGACATTGAGGGGGACGATGACCAATGCCCTACAATCCACATTTCCAAAACTGAGAAAGAACCTACGACGCCCTTGACTTCAAACGCTCATTATCAAACTCCTGGGTAGCTCGGTGGGCTACACTTATCTCCTCCGATGCCTCAAGGCTATGTGGAAACCCAAGGCACCTCTGGAACTTATTGCACTCGATAATGATCACTTTCTAGTAAAATTCAACTCAGTGGATGACTACAATTTTGCAAAGTATGAGAGGCCATGGATGATCCTTGATCACTATCTAATTGTCAAACAATGGCCCCGAATTTT
This sequence comes from Erythroxylum suave, assembly GCA_027563595.1. Taxonomy (NCBI): domain Eukaryota; kingdom Viridiplantae; phylum Streptophyta; class Magnoliopsida; order Malpighiales; family Erythroxylaceae; genus Erythroxylum; species Erythroxylum suave. The sequence goes on along the minus strand of JAOSBN010000002.1, from coordinate 16,086,166 downwards.
GATCCCTGGACTGATAACACTGAAAGGGTCCTTGAATGGATCTGTTTTCCGATGCTTCCTATTGAATATTATAATACGACTTTCCTGATGAAGATAGGAGAGAAGCTTGGAAAACCTGTGCGTGTTGATCACGTGATTGGGATGGCCACTAGGGGTAAATTTGCACGAATGTGTGTCGAAGTCGATATCGTTACTGGCAAAATTCCAACTTCGACGGTAAGTCAGGAAAATTGAATACAAGGGCATTCACCTCGTTTGCTTCAAATGTGGCATTTATGGACATCAAAGTGATACATGCCCCTATGGCAACACGCCACAGGTGTCACCACCACAGAATGTCGGGACTATTAGGAGGGCAGAGGAACCATTGCACCGGGACCTTGGACTAAAGGGCACCACCCAGGCACAAACCCATCAACCAGAGATGATGGAGGACTATGGTCAATGGATGCTCGTCTCTCGCAAACCCAAGAAGATTACTAAAAAGACTGATCCCATGGTGGCCACTCAGAAGGAAACCACCAGTGGCAGATCAGGAACCAGGACAGATAGCGAGATGATAAAGTCGGGTAAACAACAACGCCTTCTTCCGAACGTTGCCACCACATCCACATTCGCAACCCTTTAAGAGATGGAACCCGAGGAGGCTGAAGCCGCTGAAGCCCATCAACTCCGGAATGGCATCCAACACACCGCACTCCGAACACCTCTAAAGGGCAAGGGCAAAAGACCTGGGGTCATTATAAATGAGAAACACCTAGAACATGTCATCTCAGGCTCTTCCCAATGACAACCCCTTGAGAATAATACCCGACGAGACATCGACAATTCCACCCCAGAGGGTCATCAGCCTCATTGTACTGTCGCTGAACAGGAACATACATTGGTCCGGGGCACTAACAATGGTAAAGTCATCACATCCGTTAAGGTCCATAATCATCCTCCTGCTACGTCCATTACAACGGAGGACCTAATGGAGATAACTGAACACCACCAAGACTCGCCGGGATCCCCACTATCAGGTGGCAACAATGAAATGGAGGTTGACCATACTGTGTCAGAGGCTCTACCAGATGAGCCAATGGGTAACCTAGATGATAACTTATGATTATCCTAGTCTGGAACTGCTAGGGAGCCACCTCAGCAGGGATGATGTGGACCCTCAAAGCCTTTATCCCATAACAAAAACCAAATGTCATTGGCCTCCTTGAGTCGAAAATCTCCGGGACATAGGTGGATCGCATATGTTGGAAGATTGGATTTGAGGAATGGGCACGAGTGGAAGCCATTGGTTTCAGTGGGGGTATTTGAGTGTTCGAGAAATTCACTCTACCGGCCGAAATCGTAAGTTCCCACCCTCAATTCCTCCTACTCAAGCTGGCAGTAAATCCCCACAGCCACATGACAGTGGCGATCGGGTATGGAAACCCTTCCCACGACCTTTGCAAATCTTTATGGCACGATCTCACCAGCTTAAACCACAACATAGAAGGACCCTGGCTCGCCATACTAGACTTTAATTCGGTGGCCACTCTGATTGAGGTAAGCAACCCGATCACCTTCAATGATCGACGTAGTGCAGGATCTACCGAATGGATCTTCAATGAAGGGCTTATTGATTTGGGGTATTCAGGTGCTCGTTACACATGGGTGAGGGGGACGAGCTTGGATACCTTCAAAGGGGCTAGACTTGACCGAGCTCTTTACAATATTGAATGGTGCGACACATTTCCAGGTAGCAGCATCACCCATTTACCTCGCTTCGCTTCCGATCACCACCCCCTCCTCTTTCGGGCAGGGATTCTTGCCCATGGGGTAACCCCTCCTAGATTTCGCTTTCAAGCGATGTGGCTTACACACCCCACATACCAAAATGTGGTGCGCCGAACATGGACTGACTATCGTCCCCTGTTGGAAAATCTTGCTTACACTAAAGAGCAGTTTCAAGCTTGGAACAACACAGACTTTGGTGCGCTACATACCAAGAAAAAGAAAGTCATAGTTTGACTTAATAGACTCCAACGCTGCTTATCCAGGAACTGTACTACTGGGTTGCTCAACCTTGAACGAAAACTGCAAATGGAGCTGGACGACATCCTATATTATGAAGAGCTGATGTGATACCAATGATCATGAGAAGACTGGATTTGTTTCGGGGATCGGAATACCAAATTCCACCACGTTTCAACTCTAATTCGGAAAGATCAAAACAAAATTCACCAGCTGAAAACCGACCAAGGGGAGTGAGTTTCTGACCCCAACCTGGTAAAATCCACGGTTCGCGATCATTTCCTGCATCTGTTTCAAGATGACGAATGCAGCTCTCCACAACCTGATATCCTAGGCACCTTCCCGGTCGTTCCGGACATTTTATGGAGGGAGTTTGATTCGCAGATCACATCTACGAAAGTTCGACAAGTGGTTTTTGCCGTGGCACCTTTCAAAGCCCGAGGCTTGATGGTTTACATGTCGATTCTACCAAAAATCATAGGAGGTGGTCGGACACTCAGTGTACCAATTCACGCGGACATTCTTTACTATCTGAAAATATCATAGGACCTCAATGCAACTCTAGTGGTTTTAATCCCCAAGGTGCCCAACCCCGAGGCAGTAATGCATCTACGCCCTATTAGCCTTTGCAACGTATCATACAAGATCTTAGCCAAAGTCCTCACCAACAGACTCCGGAAGCTTATGCCCCTCCTTATTGGACCTACACAGAGCAGCTTCATCCTAGGCCGCCAAATCTCTGATAACGTAATCATATACCAAGAGGTCCTTCACTCAATGCGCTGTAAGAGAGGTCGCCAGGGGTTCATGGTTTTAAAGATCGACCTCGAAAAAGCGTATGATTGGCTATCCTAGAGTTTTCTCCGCGAGACATTGGAAAGAGCAGGGTTCACCCCTCCTTGGATAAGAAACATAATGAATTGTGTCACCACTCTCACCTTCAACATACAATGGGATGGCGAGGAATTAAATAGTTTCAAGTCGGGCCGAGGAGTGAGACAAGGTGACCCCATGTCCCCTTTCCTCTTTGTATTGTGCCTAGAGTGCCAAAGCCAGATAATCACCCAAGCCATGACGGAGGGCAGTTGGAAAGGTATCAAGCTCTCCAGACATGGGCCGCTGCTATCACACCTGTTTTTTGTCGATAACATGGTCCTGTTTGGGGAGGCCATCGAAGCGACACTCCGAGCTATCACTAACACCCTAAATCTATTCTGTTTGTGCTCTGGCCAAAGGGTGAGTTTCTGCAAATCCAGCATCTTTTCTCCCACAACGTGAGTGAAGACACGAAACAACTTCTGGCAAATACTGCGAGCATACCAAGAACAGATAACCTCGGGAAACACCTTGGGGTTCAATCCAATCATGGCCGAACCATGAAAGCACATTTTCAAAGGGTGTTAGATCGCATGATGCTACAACTTGAAGGGTGGAAAATGAAATACCTCACCCTGGCAGGACGGCCCAATTGGTTCTCAGCACAATTCCCTTATATGGTATGCTGACCTCTATGTTTCCAGTAAGGATTTGTCAATAGATTGAATGGTTCAACTGGGGAGGAGATACCACTAACTGACGGTGCAGTTTTGTCAACTGTGAAGTGGTCACCAAAACTAGCGACGCCGAAGGACTGAACATCCAAACACCGTATGAGATGAACATAACACTACTTACAAAACTAAGGTGGCGGATGTTAACAGAACTAGACGCTCTATGGAGCAAAGTGCTGAGTACAAAATACATCGGTTCGGAACTGCCTATACAGCCTTAGCGACTGAAGAAGGGCGCTTCGATGGCTTGGCGAGGAATCTCCATCTCATGTCCACTGCTAGATATATACACCACAAAGCATATTTGCAATGGAAAACACACATATTTCTGAACAGATAAATGGCTATGCGCGTTCCCACTCCAAGAGGTTAACTTGCACGAATTAGATGAAGAGATCCTCAGCAAATGTGTTGCTGACTACTAGATGACCGAACATGGTTGGCACTAGGCGACACTGCATGAGCTACTCTCGATCAATATAGTGCACAAACTAGCGGCAGTAGTTGTCTGTACAGACGACCACATGACAAATGAATTTGCTTGGGATTTAGAAGATACAGGGATCTTTTCGGTGCAATTTGCCTACTTTGCATTAAAGGGTGACGATTGGACGGTCCTTATTGCCGCCCACTAAAATATCTGAAAAATGTGTCTCCTAAACCCTATCAAAACGTTCCTATGGCTAGCTCGATGGGGCAGGATTTTGTGCAATAGGGAGAAAGTCTGACGCAACATATGTGACAATGTAAGCTGTCCTTACTGGAATAGTTTGGTCGAAACAGTGGAACATGTCTTCCGAGACTATCTTGCAGCAATTGGTATATGGGAGCACATCCCTTTAGTGGAAAGGCATTGTTCTGGGAATCTGGAACCATTCAAAGTCTGGTTTGACCAAAATCTCACCTTTACAAACCCATGAGGCAATAACGGTTACCAGGGCTTGCGCTTCACCATTGTCCTGTGGTGGATCTAGAAATGGAGAAATGAATGGATACACCAACAAAAGCAACGGGTGCGACATGATAAAGTATGGTGGATTAAGAAGTAAACTACAGACACTCGTCACGCCTTTGCTCAATCCTCGGCCCCGGGTACTCTTGTGGAGCCCATGTCGTGGACTGTGTCACTTGGACCAAACCTCCAGCGGAGTGGCACAAGCTGAACACAAATGGTAACATGTCTCAACTTGTAGGGTAGCCAAGTGTGGTGGACTATTACGAGACGAAAGAGGAAATTGGAAGGGTGGCTTCTCCCAACAGATTGGAGAATGTTCGGTTCTAGAAGCGGAACTATGGGGGGCTCTCCTTGGTCTTCGCTTGGGCTGGTAAAAGGGCCATCGATGCATAATAATGGAGATGGATTCAGCAAGGGTCATTCGACTACTGCAAGGGCAGGAGCTAGCACTCAGACGGGTTGGGAATCTCGTCCACTGCTACAAGGAGTTGTTGGCTAGATCTTGGAATGTTCATGTACACCATATATTGAGAGAACAGAACCGAATGGCTGATTATCTGGCCAAACACGCGGAAAACCCTGTATGGGGCTTCATTTGTCTCCCGGAACCTCCTCCCCTATTGCACATCATACTGTGGGAAGACTCCATTGGGCGTGCCATTCAGAGAGCTGGGTTATCGCAAAGGATTTATTAGTCTATAGTTTTATGGGGGTGTCCCTTAAATATCTAAATACTTCTTATCGTAAATCTAAAGAAGACGTCATAGTTATTAGGGTAATGATATGTCTTTACCTATTGTCACTGGATAGCTTTAGTTGGGTTTCTAATAAATTAGTTTATGTATAAAAATTTTTGTTAAGTAAATATTTACATTTTAAAAGGTTTTACCAATATGGTAGGTTATGTTAATCTTGTTAATTATAGGGTTAACAGCAAATTAATTTTGTAATAAATTGATACTTTGAGTATCTTATTATTAGTTTTCACTATTATTGTAAAATAGATAAGTGAAATTTTAAATATAATATACCCTCATTTTCTATTTCTTTTTAAATTTAAATTTTAATCTTTATATTTAATTTATTTTTCAAAGTTTTCCTATTTATTTATCAACATCTATTTGCTTTAAGTATATAACGTAGGCATGAAGATCTAATCTATGTATAATAAATATACACAATAAAACATAAGTGTGATTATTGAAAATTCATCCGTACTTTTAGCTTTTTAATATAGACAGGTAAGTTTTTTAATGGAAAATTTAAAGGTTTCATTAGTAGAAATTGCACTGTATAAAAATATGTGTTTCACTACCATTTGTATCAATGCTACATCGTTTCAACATGACTCAGAAGCATATTGAATCATTTTTACTAACTAAATGCACATGTAGTGTTCTTGTATGATTCTTTAGCTTTACAAGGTTATGTCTTTTGCTCCTCAAATGCCCTGCTTTTGATTCCTTCTGCTCAATCCATTTCCACTTCCTCACTAGTTAGTTTAGCATCTTTGTATGTAGATGTTTAGGTGGTCTCTTGCAATCCTATTAGCTCCCTCTTTTTAGCTTATTGATTTTGTCCTCGTTTTCTTATTTTAGATATTCTGGATGGTTGTTATCTTCAATATGGGTAGTTCTTCATTCATCATATGCTACCTTTGTAAGCTTTGCCTTCTTTTCCTCTTTAGCTTTACTTAATATCTTCCTTAGATTGTTTGATTTGGATGTTGATTGCTTCACTCATGGATTTGTCGTGATGTCCCCTAGGTGTTTGTTTATTTGATGAGAAATCCTTGGGTTACCAAGATCAAGAGTGTTTTGGTTGTTGACGTTTCTGGTGTCTCCTTAGTTTAGATTCCATGTTTTGGATAATTAGTTGCTACATTTTGTCTTAGCCTCACTTGGCAATATTTGACTCGTATGGATTGTGTTATACTCCTTAGTAAATATTCTTCCTTAGTATCCTCCCTTTTGAAGAAACGTTTCTTCCTCTCCTTCCACAGTCTATATATAGATAAGCCCAGGTGATTGTGTAAACCATATAATTGCCACTTGTTAGCCTTTTTTTTTTATTATAGCTAGTTGATAAATTCAGTGTAGGTGAGACTGCAATTTTTGAGTTGATTTTTTCCTGAATTTTTCCCTAAATTAACTTTGAGTATGGATACCTGAAAAATAGATGTTCATGATTTTGTAGGTCTTATTTGCATAAGTAGCATTGCCTTTTAGTTTTAGACAGTTCAACCTATCAATAGCAGGAAATCTATTTAACATTACTAGCCATAATATGAAGGAGATCTGAGGAGTAAGGAAGTTATTCCATATAGTTTTATGCCACCTTAATGTAGTTCATCCAGGCCTTAAGACTCTTTTGTATGATTCCTTGTTGTATTCTCCATTAAGGTTCCTAAGCCATATATAAGAATCCTCCTTCCTTAAATTCAATTTGTAGTTAGGTATAGCTAGGATTAGGCCAAAGGAAATATCTTTCCACTTATCATTTGTGATCCATCTGCTCACCTTTGCATTCTTAGGTATCCCTTAAACACGGTTCAATATTGGGGATTCTATCAAGGGTCCTATTTTGCTCCAATTACCATGGAATAGTGAAGCGATTTTCCCATTTCTTATCCTGCACTCAATATGGTTTGTCATGAAGTTCATCATCTTTAGCAGTTGAGACATAAAAAAGGAGTAGAATGGTCTAGGTGCAACCTCCCAAATTGTCTTCTCTCTTAAAAGTTAGATGTGAATCCATCTAGTCTATAGTCTCTTTCTTATCAAAACCTTGTTGCTCGTGTTGATGGAATTGATTCCCAACCTCCTTTCTTGGATAGGTTTTATGATTGCACTTTATTTAACTTTGGTATATCCTTTCCCTTGATTCCTTCCTCTCTATAAAAACTCCCTCATTCATCTTTTCAAATATTTGACTATGTTCTTGGAGAGGTACATGTGTGATGCCTAATATATATGTAAATAGTTTAGTACTGATCTTACTTATTGTAATATCCCTCTATAAGATAGGTCCTTGTTGCTTTATGCTCCTAGTCTCCTTTAAAATTTCTTAACTAGAGCGTGCATTCTTTGAAGTTTAGTCTTCTTAAGGCCAGTGCAAGACCTAAATACTGGGAGTTTATGAGCTTTAATGCTTATTAGATCAACTAGTTTAGGCTCTAATGCTTGAGCACTTGAGGATAGAGTTAGTTGACTCTTCGCCTCATTAATTTCCAATCCTGTAAGCTCTTTGAATTGTTAAAGAGTGTCCATCAATATTCTAATTGACTTCTCCTAGGCGTTGGTGAATAAGAATAAATCATTTGTAAAGGATAGATCCACCATTCCAATCCTCCTCACTTATTGTAGTATTTAAAACTAAGTTTTGAAGCAACTTCGTGTTCTATCAGCTTTGATAAAGTTCTATGCACAGAAAAAAATGTAAGAGGAGATGGGGTCACCTTGCCTTAGCCCCTTATTTCTTTTTTACCATGATGTTAAAGGATGTTGTTATCATATATTTCCCCAAACATTGCTATATTGTTCAGGGAAGTCAAAGACCTCCAATAACTGTAAAATAAAATATCAGCTTATTGAGTCAAATGCTTTCTTGAAATCTACCTTTATGGCATAATTGTGAGGGTTATTCTTCCCTATGTAACCTTTGAAGAGCTTTTGTGTTATTAACACATTGTCTCTTATGTTTTTCCTTTCTAAATAACCCCTTGTGTTTCCCTAATTATTGATTTTAATATCTTCCTCAGCCTCCCAACCAATATTTTAGCTATGATCTTATATAGGAAATTGTAGCAGAAGATAGGTCTATAATCATTGAGGAAGTTTGTCGCTTGAGTTTTCATGATAAGTAAATAAAAGTTTCATTAATTTCCTTTAGAATATTCTTTTTCTCGAAGAATTCTTCCATTGCTTCAATAACCAAATTTCCTAATAGTGGCTAGGCTTTATGATAAAAGAGCCCATTTAAACTGTCAGGACTTGGAGCTTTATCAGCATTAAGCTCAAATACAACATTATGGATGTCTTGCATAGTAATCGATCTTGTGATAATTCCATACCTTCGATCTTCATTTTGCGTTTTTATAAAGGTTCTAAGCATTTAAAGTTGAATTGACAAAAAACTTTCTTTCCTAATAGTCTTTTAAAGAAATTAAAAACCTCCCGCTTTATTTATGCTTGATTTGTGGTTATAAGCCCATCAAATTTGGCTAAAGAGTTTATCATGTTCTGATTTCTCTTGGCCACTATTGAATTATGAAAAAAATTTATGTTCCTTTCTCCTTCCTACAACTACTGAATTCTTGATCTTTGCTTTAATATGGATATATGGATGGAAACTACTTTGGCATATGCCTGAACTGTCTCTCTCTCCTTTTCCTTAAGAATTTCACTGTCTGGGTTCCAATAAAGCTATTGTTGTATTCTCAACATTTTTATTTTGTTCTGTTAACCTCCTGATTAGTACTAGCTGCTCCTTTAGCATTGAGTTTCTTCAGTTCTTGTTTTATATAATAGTTTTCTAACACACTTGAAGCTTTTAACTCTATGTATAGGAACTTCCATTCCTTTACGGGTTCCTTCATGAAAACCTTCCATATCTATAAGGAAATTATTAAATTTTAAAGGAACTGCTTTCTTACAAGAGTTGAAAATATTTTGCACCACTATTAGAGAGTGATATGAGAATCAGAGTTATATAAACTGCCCTTTGCTTGATGTGAATTTTGTTATCAAACCTTCATTATTAAATGCTTTGTCCAATTTCTTCCTAATTAGCCATCCTGAGACTGCTTATTACTATAATTAAAGTATCTCCCATTAAATCTAAGGTCTGTGACCCCAATATATATATATATATATATGCAACCCTGTAAATCGTCTGAGTAGTTCCTATCACTCACATTCCCTCTACTTCTGATCTATGGACAATTAAATTGAAGTCTCCCATAATAATCTAGGACCCTAATTCATTGGCTGAATACTTTCTAGAATGTTCCATAACATTCTCCTTTGTAAATTAAAGTTGGAACCGTAGATAAATTATGACAACTTAGCCTGGCATCCCTTCTATAAGAAAATCAACTTTGGATGTATCATCTGATCACTTAAAGCCAGTTCCTTCACCCTTACCTTTTTATTATCATAAGTGACTATTATTTTTCCATAGTGATGACGTTGGTGGTTAAAGAGTAGCAATCACTTCTTTCGTAGTACTTTAAGCTTAGTCATGTTCTCCTTGCTCAATTTAGTTTCCAAAAGGCTGATTATTGTTGGTTTGGTTTCGACTATAAAATCTGCTGGCAGAAGTTATTTTTGAAGACAATTGATACCCTTTATGTTCTATAAAACTATTGTCATTTGAAGAGGCTATTTGTTGTAGGAGGTCCTCTTTTTCCTTCCTGACTTCCTTTTATTATCACTTATAAAGTCCTCTTCATTAGCTTGTTGGTATGACAAGTTGTCCTCCAACTCCACCTATGTCCTGTGGGATTGGATGTCATCCTCTTCAGTTTGTTTGGTTTGTTCCATTCCCTCTTTATTATTACTTGAATATTATTCCTCACCTTCATGTTTCCTTCCTAGTTCCAAGTTGATTTTCTTAGAGCCTATTCCTTTATTCTTCATATTTTCTTCCGTTTCCCCTTGTTGTTGGTTATTTCATTTTTTTTCTCTTGTCTACACTGTTTCCTTGTAAAGTCTCTGGATTGGCATTTAGGGTCATCAAATCATCATAGTCTCCTTTCATAAATTTTTTTCCTGTTGACTTCTACAATTTCCTTTGCTACCTTAAGACTAGTCTCCACTGATAAGAAACTAGGATAGAATATGCAAATAGAGTCTCATTTTCCCTTAATTTTATGATTGGAACCTGCTCTAGGAGTTCCTTTCCTAACTCCACATTTATGCGCATTCTACTATATCCTATCCTTTTCCTTTTTGCTGTATTTTCATCTATATAAATAAGTTTTCATATTTAACTTGTAATCATGCTCAAACCTTTTATTGATCAATACTCTAGTGAAATAATGCGAAAGTACCCAAATAGGCAGATTGTCATAACTTTATTTCTCTAAATTTAACCCTAGTTTCTAAATCAGTAGGAATATTGGTGGATTTCCTGCATGCTATAGTTCTTCTTCCAATACTCTTCTGGCCTCCTCCACAGTTGAGAATATGAATAAGAATACGCTTTCTTTTGATAGTAAGACCTCTGCTAGCCCTTTGCCTCTCCATTGCTTGTTTGCCTAGTTAGGTATAATCATGAAGAAGCCAATTAGCTTTTAGCTTCGTCCTTAAGGGTCTCTAGATCTAGGCGATACAATCTTCTTTCCTTCTATGGAACTTGGTGGGCAAAAATCTAACTTGTGTCCACTATAGTCCCCCAACGACTTCCTTTTAAGTTAGTCTGGTGTTGGTAGGTGTGGTAACGGGTCAAGGCTAGGTCAGACCTAACTTAGTGTCTTTTTAAAAAATAATTTTCAAACGATAACAACCGGGTATGATTCGAGCTGGACTGCCATCCCTATGTGCTGATTTGAGTGGCAGGTTTCGATGTTTAAGAGTTGGTTGAGGGTTGAATGTTTGAAGAAAGTGGGACAAAAGGTTTTGTTGAGTCATTGTTTGAGCTATGCTTTTTGGAGGTGCTTTGGGTTTAGAGACAAGGGAGCATCAGGGTTTGGAGATGGTCAAATTGAAGAGGGGTGGTACTTGATTGGTGAGGAATGATTTTGGTAACGTCAGTTGTTTTACTTATGATTGTAAGTATGAAGGCTCCTTCGTTACAGAGTTTGAGACTTGTTACGTTTTGTTGAAAATGCAAGCAATGACATAGTGGTTGGGAGCGACATAGATATGGAATGAAAAGTGTTCCGGAATTTTTAAAGAGAGGTTGGAGCATCGCTATAACATATGATAATTTCAGTTTTATTATTAAATAAATAATAATATTTAATAATAATTAAAATTAGTGTTAAAAATTTCACATGAATTATACAATTTTTAACATTGTTCTACACTGACATTTGTAATGTATAAAGAAGCTCTCCTTAGTCCGTCCACACACACCAAATTGTCTTGAAGACTTGGCAGTTCCACTTTCCATTAGAAACCATAATAATTTAGTTTGCTTCAACAACCGAAGCCGCATTGATTGAACCTCATGAACTAGCAAACAAAACGAGCCATTTTATAAATCAGACACCCCCGCTGATCACATGCCCCCGCATACATCAAATCTAATACATTAAAAAATTGGAGAACAGAACCGGTCCCGAAAAGTAACGCCCCTGTTTCCCTGTTATGCTCTCTCCAGCAGTCCAGCTCCAGAAAAATGAGCAAAACAGTGGACAGCGATGTTTGAACACGAAGAAACAGAGATGGTTCATCTCATGTTCGGTCGTCTTCTAAAATATATACACACACTGTGCACGATTCCTTTTTATTATATAAAAAGAGAAAAATAAAGCTTATATAATTGCTATAGAGCTTCTCTTAAAATGAACAAGAGAGCTCTGGCCATCTTGCTTCGAACCAGGATGAGACCCAACGATCAACCCAATTCCTCTCTCTCCCCTCTCACCCTCAACGTAAGCCAATTTCTTTCTTTCCCTCAAATTTCTTAAAATGTTTGTATCTTTCCCGTTCTTCTGATTCTTTTTCTTTTGTTTCTAAAAACAACAGAACGGGGTCAATCGCACGTTGCCCAATTCTAATGGAAGTCATTTCCCATCCAATGATGGTGTTAGGGGAAGCTACAAGTCCAACGGTTCCGCTGATAAGGAAAGGTAAGATCTTTCGTTTCTTTCAGTACCTTTTCTCGCTTCTTTTCTGAATGGGATTGTCAGAGGAAAGACTGTTCCCTTTTGGTGTGTTCTCGGCTGTTTAGTTGATTTTGTTACATGAACGTGTATAGGGATTTTGATCTTGTCCGGGAATCAATGCACACGGCTATATCAATGAATAAAACTGAAGTTCTGGATGCCGTACTTGATGATTTCTCCGAGGTTAGCATTTTGCACTTTGTAGCAGTTTCATTGCTTCGTGGTGGAGATGCTGATATTTCATGTAAGTCCTGATGCTGAGGGACTTGTACTTCAGGGTTATTTTAGCCTTTCTACTGAAAAACGTCGCAAGTTGCTGGTTATACTCGCTAAAGGGTACGATCTAAACAGGGCCCAAGTGCGTGAATTGATAAAGCAATATCTTGGACTTGAATTTCCTGATGGTGAGTATTCTGATGATATATTTTGTAGATTTAGCTAGTTACATAGCATTCTTGTTACTTGTGTGGATCAATATCTGTGATCTTGAGTGGTTAAAAGTTCTGGGTTTTAGGTGATGAAAGCCTATCAAGTGGTCCAGATTCGGAAGGAGCGCTTTCTGCTTTCTATCGTGTAGAGCGAAACTTGAGAAAAGCTCTTCAGCCAACATATGAAGTCCTTTTTGAGCGGCTTAACACGCACCCTGGGGGATTGAAGTTTCTGTCCATTCTTCGAGCCGATATATTATCCATGCTTGAGTAAGCCATGAGACCTTGCCTAGGATGCTTTTCTATTTGAAGGTCCACTTATTCCGAATGCTAGCCTTGCCCAAGGAAATAAATCTTTTTCTTCCTGCAGTCTCGCAAATGGAGTAGAAATGGAGTGGTTTTAGTTTGTGCTTGTGTTGTATTGTGAATGACATGCTGATATTAACTTGTGTACCAATATATGTTGAAATACAAAGAAAATAGGATTCATTGAGCACTTCTTTATACTCAACAGGCAGGAAAATGTACCATCTGTCCGAGCATTAGACTTCTACTTGAAGGAGAAACTCATCACATGGCTTAGTCCTGCTGCCTTGGAGCTTCACCAGATTACATGGGATGACCCTGCTTCTTTGCTAGAAAAAATTGTGGCTTATGAGGCACGCTTTTTCATTTTTTTTCCCTCTCGTTTACAAATTTTATAAAGTGTTTGTTACAAGTTCACTAAACAGCTGACTTTTGCATAGGCCGTGCATCCTATCAGTAATCTTTTAGATCTGAAAAGGAGGTTGGGAATTGGTCGCCGCTGTTTCACATATTTACATCCAGCAGTACCTGGTGAGCAAATCTTTTGCTTCTTGCAAGTTCTTATCTGTATATTTCATACTGCCAATGGATGGGCAAGACATTGAATTTGTCTTAACAGAAGCTGAGAACCATTTTTTATTTCACTTGGCTGTGCATTGTGTAAATCCAACGACTATCTGCTAGTGGAACTTTACTTCTTGGCGTCATGTCTAGTCTGAGGTTTCGAACTACATTGAAAAAAATTTAATTGGATCTCTTTGTTGCTCCTTTCTTTTCTTTACTAATTATTCTGGCTGTTGCATTTATATTTCTTTCAGGTGAGCCCCTCATCTTCATAGAAGTTGCACTTCTGAAGGATGTGGCCCAAACAATACAGGTTATTTCATATTACCATATTTCTAAAAGTAGATAACACAGGCTAATTTCTCATACCATTCCTGCTGTTCCACTTACAAGACTTTAAACTGTTTTACCCTATAACAGGAAGTTTTATGGGATGACCCTCCTATACCTGAATCTGAGGCAACATGTGCATTATTTTATTCTATATCGTCATCACAGGTAGGAAAAGTTACTGTTAATACTCTCTTTGCTTTTATAGATTTACAGTGGTGCTTTTAACTAGGTTTGTTTGATCTATCTAGCAAATAATTATTTCTTCTCTTATTGTGTGGTTTGAACTGATTTATACTTTTAGATGAATCAGATATGTCCCAAGTACAGTACATATGCATATAGACATGATATTTAGTATGCAATGTGATTTTCCTTTGTATATGCTAGTCAATATCTAATTTTAGTGGTTTCCTATTTTTAAGTTACTATATTTCACATTAGCTTCTCTGCACCTGATTACATACTTACAGAATAATTTATCAGCCTGGCTTGGCAGGGATCAACCTAGGAAAGTTTCTTATTAAGCGTGTGATCACACTTGTCAAAAGGGACATGCCTCATGTAACAGTAAGTAGTTCTGAAACCTGAAACCATTTCTCTTGAAACATATATTCCTATTACAGTTCTCATGAATTCTTCTTTGTGTGTTTGCATTCTCAATGTTTATCAATCGCTTAGCCTTCCTTCCATTTTTGTGTTCCAAATTTGAATTTAGTGACCTTTTTGGGATGACAGAAGTCATGATTATCTCATGTAAGGTCTTTGCATTTCAGTTCCTTAACAGAACTGTTAATTAAAAACTGATTGTTACTTCTCTCAGAGTATTTATCCTTAACTTTTATTTTAAATTTTTTTTGGCTAAGATAGTGAATGATAACATCAATCATTAAGCGTGGGCTCAACCATGGAAAAGAAAAGAGCCATGTATTTGTGTCCATGTTGTAGTGGATGAAGTCGAACCTACATGTGGCTTCTTGACGTCATATTTCGTCAATACATAATTTTAGGTTTCATTTATAAGCTGATAAGCATATAACTATGTGGGACTAAGGAATTGAAATAGATCAGGTGACAACAAATGTTGCATTCCAAAACAACTGCTGAATCCAATGTTATAACAGATATGATTGCACAAATAACAAATTTCTCTAGCTGTGGACACAAGGTTACCAACACCTAGTCCTAATGTAGAGTTGTTGCACAGTAAACAATTTTCTTTTATGATCAGATTAATCAGTAGATTGTATATGCAAAGAATGACAAGGAACTGTCCTTACAGTTTTGTTAAACTCATTCTGTTAATACGGTTGAAGACTGCTAAAATCTCGCTTCCGGAATTTTTTAATGACATTCTTTTATCCTTTGCAAAGACATTTGCAACTCTGAGCCCGATTCCTGGATACATGCAATGGCTACTAGCAAAATTGGCCTCTCAATCAATACTTTCTGAAGTAGATAAATTTTCACAAGCCACAACTGGTGGATCCAATTCGACTTTTCAGGAAAACTTACTTGAACCAGATGAAGAGAGGCTACTTATGAATTGTCCCAAGTAAGTTTGAAGTTCAATACATCAGATCGTAGTTCTGTTTCTATAGATTCTGTTATTCTATACATCTTCTCATTCTTAAGAGGATGTACAGTATATTTCCTTCTACTTTTTCAATTTTTTTGTGTTTGTTTTGGTAATGGAATCAACAACATAATTTTTTGAAAAATAATTGACTCTCATTACAAGAACCTAGGATTGTAGATCGACAAATATTCCTCCACATGATGGTGATGATGGTGCTGGTAAGTGAGAGAACTTTAATAGATTTGCCTGCTACTTATGAAAACCTGAAGGTCCAAAAGATATGCACCATCAAATTGCCAGCAGTATGAATGACCATGTCTATAGTCTCTCCTTTCTTTGAAAGAATGAGAAAGATGTAGTTTGTTGGTAATTAGAAGAAATTTGTTTCTTTCAGATCACTTGATATTTAGAGTTTAAAAGGTTTTTTTTTTTTTCTACAAGCTTTTCTAGATTCTTTGGCATAACTACTAACAACATGCTTACTATTTTTGGGAAATTATAGAAACTAGGATTATCCCTTGTGCATCTCTTACATTTGCAACTATTTACTGGCTTGCTGTATCTCTATGGTAACATTAGTATCATTTTAATTTATAGCATCCCTGCTGGGAAAAATGGCATGGAGATAATGCTGAAGTTGTTGACTTCAAACAGCTTTGAGTGGACCAAATCATCCGAATTCATTTTAGCACTGAAGCCCCCTCTGATGAGACTCTGTGCCAGGTATGTACTAAGGTTAGCAAATGTTGTTTGTGAAAAGCTTATTGCAAGTTGCACTAATTATAAATTCTTTTCCATGAAAAGGTTGTTAGTGTGCGTTTTATAATTGTAATTATCTCAATGAATTTGTTCAGAAGAGTTCTTTCAATGAACATTATTTCCTTTGCTTCTTGGATATCGTATGTCTTGCATGGTAAGTGGCAAAGGTTTCATAAGCATACTACTAAAATGATGCTAGCTTTTGTTTTGAAGTAGTTAACTGATGTTTGTTCTATGAATAGGTACCTTCTGCAAGAGAAAAAGCGAGGAAAAGCTTTAGATTCTGTGGCAAACTTTCACTTGCAAAATGGAGCGGTATGTTGTGCAACCTTATTACTTCTAGTATTAGCCTAATACTTTCTAACAAATTGAATTATTTGGAGGATGTATCTTTTGTTTATGTAGACTTCTTATTAGTAATATTTTCATAATATGACAATCAAGAGTTGCTTCTCTAGATTCTATGGTTGAACATAATGAGTTATCTTTGTAGCTTATGGACTAGGAGGTATTTTTAAATATGATGTTTGCATTTGAAACAGATGATCGAAAGAATAAATTGGATGGCAGACCGATCAGAGAAAGGCCTTCGTCAGAGTGGAGGTATCATGGTGAACTATGTTTACAGGTAACTATTTGGTCAAAACCAAAATTTGTATCCAGATTGTCTTGTGATTCATAAATGAAAAAAGCTAATGATTCCACATTCAACATTGTTGTATGGATTAGACCCTACTTGTCTCTTTCCTTTAGGAAGACCTATCCCACATGTCATAATAGGAGTTAAATCTACCAAGTTTCCATCTTTGTTGAATTTGAATAAAAGATGGATGGATTATCCTTTCTATCTTTTTGGATAACTGGGGTTAAATAATCTCTAAATTCCACAAAATTTTGACCTTTACAGCTAACACCCTTGACCATAACTTGCAGGGTGGAGAACATTGAAGAGTATGCTCAGTCATATTTTAGCACTGGCCATATAAAAGCTTCATGTGATGTCTATCGATACATTATGGTAATACTGGTGCTTAGAATAGTTACTTGGACTTTTTTGCGTTGAACTAACTTATGTTAAGATATCTTTGAACATGAAACCTATCATGGAAATTGATGTAGGACAAATAGAAGAAATATTAACTAGTATCTAAAATCACAAAATTAAGAAATCTGATTGATATTAGGCTGCTGGAATATCAAGTTTTAGGTCTAGGAATGTTGAAATTTCAGAATTGGTATGGTTGAATTTTATGGTTTGATTACTGACAATTTAGGCTTAGAATTTCAAGGTTTAATATGACCAGAATTTAGGATTAAAATAACTGAAATTTAGGTTTAGTTTGCTGGAATTTAGTGAGGAACACAAACAATGTAGAGTAGGAAACTAGGAATCACTTCTAGAGTCTAAGAATCACCCTTAGAAGAAAACATCATACCTTGAAGTTGAAAGCTCAAGTTTGTAGAAAAATTTTAGATTGCTTGTCACTGAAGGGTTGAATATACACATATTTATAGAGAAGTTTTTAGAACCCTTATTCTAGTAAAAAAGAGTTCCTAATAAATTTAAATCCTATCCTGATAAAAATTCTATAATTTCTAAACAACTAAGATAACATATCTAAAATATAATAACATATTTAACTTATTACTACTTCCTATCTAATAAGGAATCCTAACATAATCTAAGTTTCAGTCCTTATTTTTAATGTCAGCTCAATTTTCAATCCTAATCTCCGTTGGCTTGTCTAAAGTCATCCTTGACGTAGAATGTAATAATACTGATCATATTAGTCTAGATTGAACTTTTGAAGTTTAAATTCTAAAATTCAAATACTGTTAG
>JAOSBN010000002.1:16053378-16067911 GCA_027563595.1 Erythroxylum suave | reverse complement strand
TAGAATGTAATAATACTGATCATATTAGTCTAGATTGAACTTTTGAAGTTTAAATTCTAAAATTCAAATACTGTTAGAAATCAGTCTTCCTTTTTACTTGGTAAGAAATTGTAGGTATCTTTCATCTCTTATGGCTATAATTTGTTCATTAAGAACATTCTCCATCACCTCTGGAGAATGTTTGGAATTTTGACCAACTGCAGCAGGAGATTGCATATTATCATATCTATGATAAATAGTTAAGTCCGCAACATTAAAGGTATGACTAATTCCCATGTTACTTGGTAATTACAAAACAGAAGCATTAGCACTTATCTTCTTGATGATCTTATAATGTCCAACATTCCATGAATGAGGTTTCTTATATTTCCTTAGACGAATCATAACCATCACCATATCCCCTTCATTGAATTCTAATAATTGACGATGTTGATCAGCGTGTTCTTTATAAGCCAAGTTTCCGGTTGTTATCTTTTGTCTTATCTCATCAAAGATGTCCTTCATTTGTTATGAAAAACCTTCAGCTTCAACAATAACACGTGTTGTTTGTAGTAAAGGAATCAAATCAATAGGCTTTTAGTTGAACTCTTGAAACTATCTCAAAAGGGCTTTTATAAGTAGACCTATTTATAAAAATGTTGTATGCAAATTTTGCCATAGGAAGAATTAGTTCTCAATTTTTTATATTGTCTTCAACCAATTATCTTAACAAATCTTCCAAGCTTCTGTTTACTACCTCTATTTATCCATTGGTTTGGGGATGGAAAGATCTTGAAAATTGAAATTTAGTGTTTAATGTTTTTCGTAGAATTCTCCAAAAATAACTCATAAACTTCACATCAAAATCAAAGACGATGGTTAAAGGTAATCTATACAGATGTACAACCTCTTTTAAGAATAGTTTAGCAATGTTGACAACATCATAAGTCTTAAATATATGTACAAATGGTTTCATAATTAGACCACACGGCTTCTCTACAACATTGGAATCAAGAACATACGTATTGTTGCTTCTTGTCGTCAGATGCACTAACTTGCCATCATTCTTGAATTTTGACTTTGCAAGTGCATCACAGCTTCTCATTTATTCCTATGTTGTACTAATTGTGCATCTTCATTCAAGTCTAGTTCTCCTTCATGAGCTACTACAGCACAGTCTTCATTAACAACACCAATGATGTCATCATGTTTTGAACCAACAAGCTCTGAAACCTCAAGTAGTTGCTAGTTAGTCTTTTCAGCTCCATGTTCTGTTATTTTAGCTTGCTGTCCTGTTCTTTCAACCTGTTGCACTATTGTTTCAGCTTGCTGGTTTAGTGTTTGAGCTTCTTGTTTAATTGTTTCAACTTTAGGGTTTACCAAAGGATCCACTTGGTTCTATTTTTCTTCATCTTTAACTCATCGATCATCTCCTCCTGTCAAACTATCCATGTTATGATCATCTTCTATTGCCAAACTCTCCATATCATCAAGTATTTGAGCTCCTTTTACATGTAGGCTTGAAGATTCGAATTGATGTACTAAATCTAAGGAATCAAAAGCAGTCTTTGATTTTTCAGCAATGATTTTCCTGTATGTTGTGTGTTGTTGATCAATATCAGCCCCTTCTTGCTTATTACCACATTCTTCACGTTCAATATCAACTATAGGTTGTTCGTTGATATACTTTTTTCTTGTGGGAGTTTTAACCTTTGGGGAATGTATGTCAAGGTTGTCTAGCCTCTTCAAATTTTGTCGAACATTTTTTTTTGTGAGAGTTGTTACATGTAAGTTACTTTTTTTTTTGGTACATTGTGAACGAGGATCATCAATGTCCATTTTTCGCAATATTTAGAAGTATGTCATCTTGCTATAAGCCTCTAAATATTCTTCTATTTGCCCTTCCGTTATGTGTAGTCATTTTGAAGCAAAGCTCTAATATCAAATTGATGTAAGACAAATAGAAGAAATATTAACTAGTAGCTAAAATCACAACATTAAGAAATGTGACTGATATTAGACTGCTAGAATATCAAGTTTTAGGTTTGTATTTTGGCTAGGAATGTTATATTTTCAGATTTGCTATAGTTAGATTTTTAGGATTTGAATGCTGGAAATTTAGACTTAGAATTTCAGTGTTTAATATGATCAAAATTTGGAATTAAGATGACTGAAATTTATGTTAGGTTTGCTGAAATTTAGAGAGGAACACAAACAAAAGAGAGTAAGAAACTAGGAAACACTATTAGGGTCCAAGAATCACTCTTCAAAGAAGGCATCAGTGTTTCTAATTGAAAGCTCAGTTTGTAGAAAAATTCAGATTGTTTGTCATTGAAGGGCTGAATATACACATATTTATAGAGAAGTTTTCAGAACCTTTATTGTCGAGATACTAAACAGTTGTAAATAGATTTTATTGAGATATAGATAGCTGTAAACAGATAAGATAGAATAAGCTTGAAATCTCTTGAATTAAGGGATTACATTAGATAGCTTTAGATAACTTTCCGGATTTAAATTCCTACTTGTAATGTCCTATATATGGCTTTATACTTCCTATTCAATATATGAGAATATATTAAAATTCTTTCCCACATCGTATCAAAGACGTAGGGCTTTTTTTTCTGGGATTTGTCCTTCGAGCAGCCTTCATTGCTGCATACCGAAACCCCTTTATTTTTGGTTCTTCTCTTGTGTGTTCCAGCCTTCATTGCTGCATTCCTCCTTACCTCTCTCTGTGTGATTCTCATTCGGTAGCCTTAATTGCTGCAGTATCTTCTACCTCACTGCAGTATCTTCTACTTAATCATGGAAACTTCTCAAACCTCTGTCTCCACCAGATCTAACCCTCCAAAAGAATTCGGCACCATTCAGAAAATTGAAGATTTACAAAATATTCAGGCTTCCTATAGGCTTAATGGGAAGAACTATTTCAAATGGTCTCAATTTGTCCGCACATGACCTCAAGGGCAAAGGGAGACTTAGTCATCTTCTTGGAACAGGACTGACTAAGGATAACCCAATGTTTGAAGCATGGGATGAGGAGGATTCCATAATAATGTCCTGGCTATGGGATTCTATGGATGCCATGATCAGTGACACATGAATGTTTTTTGTCACTGCAAAAGAGATTTGGGACTACGTTCGTCGCACATAGTCGAAGGCTTGTGATGTTGCTGAAGTGCACGAGATCAAGATCAAAACTGCAGCTGCTAAGCAAGAATATAAATCTGTCACAGAATATGCAAACTTGCTGTAGAATCTGTGGCAAGAACTTGATCATTATCAAGTTTTTGAGATGAAATGCCCTGAGGATGCCGTCATCTTGAAGAACTTCATTGAAAAAGACTGCGTGTATGATTTTTTGGCTGGATTGAATGCTGAATTTGATCAGGTCAGGATCCAAATCCTTGGAAAAGGGAACACTCCATCTCTAGAAGAGACAATCTCATTGATTCGAGTAGAAGAAAGCGGAAGGAGTGTTATGCTTGAACCACAAACCAGGGACGGGTCAGCCTTATTAGCAAAAACTGATCATCAGGACAAAGGAAATTGTGATCTATTTAAGCATTCTAGTAGAGAAAACCAGGGGAAGCAGAATAAGGACAACCTCTGGTGCACCCATTGCAAGAAACCGAGGCACACAAAGGAAACATGTTGGAAACTACATGAAAAACCACCAAGCCGAAAATGGGGAAGCCGTGGGGGGACAGCAAAGGTCCCAAGCACATATGGTAGAGCAGCCCAAAGTTGAGGAAAATTCAGGAACAAGAGAATTAAAAAGTGAAGAAATTGAGAAGCTAAGAAGCTTGTTGGGGAATATTGAAAAACCTTCTAAGACTTGTTCTTTGGCTCTTCTAGGTAAACTTTTACCCCCTATTTGCGTGAATGCCTCATAAAATCTTCATACCAATTCTTGGATAATAGACTTAGGTGCCATAGACCATATGACACCCACATCTCAACTCTTCCACACTTATACCCCATGCCCAAGTAACAAAAAGATTGTAGTGGCCAGTGACTCTCTACTTACTACTGCAGGGTTTGGAGATATACACATCACACCTACCCTTATTCTAAAAGGGTTCTCCATATTCCAAAACTGTTGACTAGCCCAGTTTCTATTCAAAAGCTTACCCATGATCTTAAATGTTATGCTACTTTCTTTCCTTCTCATTGTGTTTTTCAAGATCAGGTCTCTGAGAGGAGGATTGGATTTGCAAAGGAAAGGGGTGGCCTTTAACTACTTGAATTGCCTCAAAGAGTTAGGAGCAACCTATCTTTGTCAGTTCTTAGTTCCTCAATTAAAGATACCATTTGGGTTGTATCATTTACACCTAGGTCATCAATCTTTTAAAATTTTAAAGGTCATGATTCCTCATTTGTTTCAAGGAGTAGATATTTTTGAATTTCATTGTGATGTTTGTGAATTTGCAAAACATACTCATCTTTTCCTATTAGCAATAAAAGAAGCTCTCATCTTTTCCATTTGATTCATAGTGACAGGCGGGGTCTCTCTACTATACCTAATGTTTCTAGGGCTTTTTGGTTTTTATCCTTAGTTGATGATTGCACTCAGGTAACATGGCTCTTTCTTCTTGAACAAAAATTTGATATTAGCCCTGTTATACCTAATTTTCACTCTATGATTCAAAACCAATTTGGGGTTAAAATAAAAAGTTTTAGGACAGACAATGCTAGAGACTTCTTCAACCAGACTTTGTCACCTTTTTGTCAATCACAAGGCATTATCCATGATTCATGTGTTAACACACCTCAACAAAATGAGGTAGCAGAAAGAAAAAATGGGCGCGTACACATCACCACCTGAGCCTTACTCTTTCAAGGGAATGTCCCTAATTCCTATCGGGGAGAGGTGGTTCTTACAGCCACATACATGATAAATAGAGTTCCATCACGTGTGTTAGACAACAAAAGTCCCATAGAAATTCTTAATAGCTTCTACCCACTCTTCAGAACCTCAAATGGCCTCACACCTAGGGTATTTGGATGCATCGCCTTTGTTCATGTTCATAACCAACATAGAGACAAACTAGACTCCCAAGCCATCAAATGTGTCTTCCTCAGTTACTCACCTACTCAAAAAGGGATACAAGCGTTGCAATCTGTCATTTAGGAAATTTTGTATCTCTACAGATGTCACCTTTATAGAAAATACACCTTTTTCTCCAAGTCCTCTCCTTAGGGGGAGATTTCAATGATGGAAGATAGCACTTATGAGTCCTTCGAACCACTTAAAACCCTTGACCTTCCTCCTGCTCTAGCTCTTATTGTTGAAACAATCGAGTCCTCTGAACCAATTTCATCTGAGTTCCCAATTCTATTACTGAACCTTTGTCATCACATGTCCTAGCCAGCGTCACTCAAGCGTATTCAAGGAGAAAGGTCGTTCCAGAAATGACATAGGTCTAAGAATCCATCTCAGACTTTGGAAATGAAATCATGGTAAGATCTAACTCACCTTTACACGCACAATTTTTTGAACATATTTCTGTTAGGAAAGGAACTAGAGAATGCACTAAACGGCCACTTTATCCTCTATCTCAATATGTTTCTCTTAAGCGCCAACCTAACAAAAATTCATTGTGAGTTTAAATACCATTACTATCCCTAACACCGTTTTTGAGGCACTGTCGAAAACGGAATAGAGGGATGCTATAAGCGAGGAGATGAATGCATTGGAAAAGAATAAAACATAGGAGATTGTTGATAAACCGAAAGGGAAAAACATTGTTGACTATAAGTGGACTTTCACACCCAAATAGAAGGCTGATAGATCTCTTGAGAGATGTAAAGCTAGGTTCGTGGCCAAAGGATACACTCAGACCTATGGTATTGATTATCAAGAGAATTTTGCCCTAGTTACAAAGATGAACACTGTGAGAATTAGTTTATCATTGGCTGCCCACTTTAATTGGCAACTCCTACAATATGGTGTTAAGAATGCATTTCTCCATGGAGACTTAGATGAAGAAATCTATATGAACATCCCACCAGGATTTAAGGGAGACACGGGTAACAAAGTTTGCAAGTTGAGGAAGGCCCTTTATGGGTTAAAACAATCTCCTAGAGCTTGGTTTAGGAGATTTGCAAAAGTCATGAGGGAGTCTGTGTATAAACAAAGCCAAGGTGATCACACTCTTTTCATTAAACATTCGGCTGCGGGGGAGTTATTGCACTTCTAGTCTATGTGGATGACATCATAGTGACTGGAAATGATGAGAAAGAGAAGCATGAATTGAAGCGGAGACTAGTAAAAAGAAGTTAGGAAACTAAGGTCCTTCCTTAGTACTAAGTTGACATATTCCACACAAGGGATTTTTATATCTCAGCATAAGTATGTGACTGATTTGTTGGTGGAAATAGGGAAGATTGGTTGTAAGCCAGTCTCTACATCAATGGACCGAAACTACTAGTTGGGAGAAGCTAAAGAAGAACCAGCTGTTGATAAAAGGATGTATGAAAAAATCATTGGTATATCTTGCTCACACTCGGCCAGGCGTAGCATACTCGGTAAGCATGATCCAATAGAGCCTCATCTTCAAGCTACTTATAGGGTGCTACATTACTTGAAAGGCAATCTGGGAAAGGAATTTTGTTCAATAAAAACAATTCTCTTGCTCTAAAAGCTTACACCGATGCTGACTATGTGGGTTCTATAGTGGATAGAAGATCAACTATAGGGTACTGAATGTTTCTTGGAGGAAATTTGGTAACGTGGAGGAGCAAGAAGCAAAATGTGGTGGCAAGGTCATTTGCAGAATCATAATATAGGGCTATTGCTCAAAGATTGTGTGAACTACTCTAGCTGAAGATTATTCTAGATGATTTGAGAGTCGAATGTGATGACTCTGAAGCTTTATTGTGACAATAAGTCAGCCATGAATATTGCTCCTAATCCTATACAACACGATAGAACAAAGCATATGGAGATTAATAGACATTTCATTAAAGAAAAATGAGAAGAAGGGTTAGTATGTATGTCCTATGTTCAATCGGAGTGTCAAGTAGTTGGTGTTTTAACAAAGGGCTTAACAGTTCAAGTTTTCATGATTTATACAAGTTGGGAATGGAAGATATCTATTCCTTAGCATGAGGGGGAGTGTCGAGATACTAAACAACTATAAATAGATTATATTGAGATATAGATAGGCTGTAAATAGATAAGATAGAATAAGTTTGAAATTCCTTAAATTAAGAGATTACATTAGATAGCTTTAGATAAATTTCCAGATTTAAATCCGTACTTTTAATGTCCTATATATGACTGTATACTTCCTATTCAATATATGAGAATATATGGAAATTCTTTCCCACATTTATTCTAGTAGAAAAAGGTTCCTAACAAATTTAAATCCTATTCTAATAAAAATTTTATAAGTCTCATAAGATAACATATCTAAATAAAATAATATATTGAATTTACTTTTTCCAAAAAAAATATTGAATTTACTACTAGTTGTTTGTAAGGAATTCTAACATAATCTAAATTTTAGCTCTTGCTTGTTATGTCTACTCAATTCTTAAGCCTCATCTCACCAAATTAAAGCTTGTGGTTGTCTTTTTTATTTTTTTTGTAGACTTTAAATTCTTTTGCATCAGAAACAATAAACTTACACCTTGATAATGGATTAGTTTGTGAACTGTGTATTATTGTTGCAGGCATGAAAGGAATATGATAAGACTGAAGGTTATACTTGCAAGAGAAACACGTTAGGAACTGATTTTGCTTCCAGTTTTTACAGGCATTGGCACAAGAATCAGTTAAGGCGCTTGTTAATTGATGCACGACTGGTAGAGGAATATAGGATAAGTGTAACGTTCTCTGCCTCAAGCATATCCAACATTGAGCTTGTGCTTCCATGAGATATACCACTTGGTTTTTTCAATTTCATATAGTTTACCTGAAGAGTAAATTTTTCTAGCATATTAATTGTAGTCTGTAAAACATCACGTAAAATGCTTCTTTGGGACTTGAAAACGAGCCTTGTTATATGCCAAATTCGTCATACCCAAGTATGCAATGGAGTTTTATGATCGCCGGATAATTATATTGATGAGCTTCCTTGGTCTGGGCTGTAACTGCTTTGCTTCTACTAGTATATCATACGGTGTTTGAGGTATGTTTAAGCATTCAATTCTGCTCTGAACACCTTTTGTACACTCGGTGTTAATCACAATAGGAGACTTTTATTAATACTGGGAAGTGATTATAACATTTGGTGAGGGCTTACACATACTGAATAGTACCCAACATCATATGCAGGTGCGTATTTGTATAGAATAAATGGACAATTACCAGTTGGTTAGGCTGTTGAATCGTGCATGGTTATATCCTAACCGCCATAAGATTGTATGCTCGTATGTCTGAAACAATGCAACGTTAATGTCCTGTGATTGTTGGAGGGACAGCTTAAATAATTGTCATGTAATCGCCACTGGTTTAGTCAAGCATGGAACTACAATTGTGTTGCCAAAGCTGTGCAGAATGTCAATGCCAAATGCATGTTGATTTGTCAAGTTACGCCTGCACCAAGGACAAACTACTGAAAACAGTGATAGTATTAAACTTTTCTTGCTGGACAGATCATTCTCTACTAAGTAGCAAGGGTTTATTGTTAAATGCATCTGAAGTACTCAATGGGTTAACACCTGACAAACCTTTCCCATTAAAAGGGGCCCATGTCTTTGTCGAAAGGGACACAAGAAGGTAAACTATAATTTTGCTGTAAACGTTATTTTCATTACATAAGTTTTCTTTCCAACGCACAAGAAGTTATGTCCGTCGATTCTCTTTTGTAATGGTCCAACAAAAGATGATCAAACTGGTTTTACTTTATAAGAGGAACAAGTTTGGATTTTCTCTAGTTTGTTATTTTGCCACTTCCAGTAGATTTAGGTCCAAGTCTAAGAGGCTCTTCATTATTGAGGATGATTGATGGAGATTATATAAAAATTGTAGAATAGCTACTAACTTGAACTAGTTTTGTTGGCTTGCACTCACATAATGCCTTTGATAATCTTTTAGTAACACATGTTTTTTTTTTTTCACTTTGCCCATTATTAAAAATGTTAGTCCAACATGAATTATATTAAATATTAGGTTAAGAACTTCTAGTAAATCATGTATCTTTGTTGCTCATAATGATAATTAGAACATTGAGATACTTTATCACATTTCAACATAATAGATTAATAGATGTTTTTGTCAATCATCAAAAGTTCTTTTAAAATAGGCATAAGCTGAAGTAGATCACATTTCAACATAACAATTCAATAGATGTTTTTGTCAATCATCCAAGGTTTTTCTAAAATAGGCATAAGTATATTAAAATAGTTTTTGATAAATCGCTATTAATAAATTGTTATTCCTGAGAAACATCACAATTCTAACACCTTCTTAAAGACTAGTCACTCCATAATTGCCCCTACTTTCTTAGGATCCACTCGAATTTAGAATTTACTAACCAAATGACCATAAACTAGTTTTTGATCTAGATTGATGCCTTGCTCAATATGTTCTTCAAATCTTGCACCAACGAATTGGATTTTTTATTTATTTTCACTTTATTCTATTCCTTGTAATATACATATATTTGCTTCATTTCATCTAATTTCTTTTGGAAGAGAATCTAAGTACCATATGGAGCCTTAAAAGGCTGGATGTATCCTATCTCTAGTAACCTACTCAATAGTTTTCACAACTCTTTCAATAGTAGTGACATACAATATCGGGCAGGAATAGGAGCAGACGAACTCGCTTCCAACTCAAATCCGCAATTAATTGCCCCTCCTGTGAGGTAATGCCTTGGGTAATTTTGGTGACTTCAACGCCTTTGTAAACATCTAGTACATGGACAACCTTATGTGAAACCTCCATCACCATATTTTCCTTATCCTCGACCATGACAATAAGTGGGTTCACTTTGTTTGAGATGTTTCTCAATAACCATTGTAAAATGATTAAAGACCTGCATTTTCTATTGGTTTATTTGTTAAAGGGACAACATCATACAAAGTATAGTAGTTGTTCCTCCATGAACATGATTCTACCCAACTCAGAATATATTCACTACAAGAAATTATATTTTTAGTGAAAGTAAAATTTGTCACTAAAAGCAGTAATATTAGTTGTTATTATTATTAATAGTGTCTAATATTTGAACTCATCAACTCTCGTCACAAATTCCTCTGTCACTAAATCAATAGTGACTAATTTAAGAAATGGTCACAATTATGCAATACTTTTTGTGACATAAATATTAACACTAAAACTTGTGAAATTTGTGACAAAACTATAACGTCACAATAAATGTGTGATAACACTATATGGTCACAACAACTGTACTTATTAATGACAAGTTTGTCGAGAAAAATAATATAAAATAGTGACGAATAAAGTTTTTACAGTACTTCATTGTATTGTGACAAAAGTGCCGATAGTAAAACCTGTGGAATGTGTGACAACACTATATGATCACAACAATTGTACAATATTTATGACAAGTTTGCGGATACAAATAATATAAAGTAGTGACGAATAAAGGCATAACAATGTTTCATTTTATTGTTACAATATTATTGCTACTAAACTAATTATAAATAGTGACAGAATATTTGTCACTAATAGTTTAATAAAAAAGTGTCATCATTATTTCATCACAAGTATGAAAGTTACATGTTATAATACTTTTGTCATTAAATAAAGAATATATGTTACAATAAATTTATCATTAGTGTTTTCGTGTTTGTCGCAAATAATATTATTAAAATTTATAATTTAATTACTTAATCGATAAATTTTTTTTCATTGGTGGCCATAAAATAGAGGTTGTCACAAATGATACAGATTTTTACTGCGAAGATATCATCTGACAAAAAAAATAAAAATTATTAGTATATATAAAATATATAAAAATCAATAAAATGTACAAAATTCTAATTTCCATTATATAAAATTGGAAAATTTAATATCCAAGAAATTATTTATTACAATTATCTCAAACCACTACTACGTACTAATTTATGCTAAAACTTTCTAAGGTAAAATTTCCTGGCTATTCTTCAGGATGAAGTTCATTGTTGATTTGTTTCCTACAAAATAAATAAAAATAAAATCAGTTAATTAGTTTATAAAATATTAAGTTATAAATTAAGTATTAGCATTTTATAATAATATAATGATAATGATAAGAAGTGATACTAACAATTCTAGATTTTATAAATTTATAAACTTACATGAGTAGTTGGGGTATTTGATGTTGTGACACTTGATGGATCTTCAATTAAGGCAGAAGAATTGAGTAACAAACTAGGAATTACTCCAGTATTTGCCAAATGTGCAAAAACAACTGAAATTTGTTTCATTTCCATGGCTTGCTTCTCAATAGCTACATCCTGAGCTTAAATCTTCTCATTTTGAGCTTGAATCTTTTCATTTTATGTTTTTGTGATTTCAGTAAGTCTTACAACTTCATCGTCTAAATCACTTGCATGTTTCTTTGTAGCCTCAGCTTCAACTAGAATTTCACTTTTTTCTCAGGACTTAGATGTTATCCCTTTAACACCTAAACCGCATGAATAACTTGACTTTCTTTCTAGGACAAGACTGAAATGCTCAACGGGTGGTAGAGATGCAGATGAAATCTTTTCTTTGTTTTTCTCTCCTTCTTCTTGAAGCTATTTTACATATTTATATAGAATTTGAAAATTTAGTAAAGTAATTTTAAATTTTTCAAAAAAATCTAATTTCATTATAACTTCCATACCATTATTTCTTCTTTATTTAGAACAGAACAAATTCTGTTTGGCTTTTGCCACAATGCCTTCCAAACATTAATAACGTCAGGCCACTAATCAGAATCTTTATCTTTCTAAAAAGGAAAAAAGAAAAAGAAAAGACAAAGAAAATTAATGATTAATTGGAACTTGATTTTTTTAAGAAAAATAATTTTAATTTTAAGTAAATAAAATTTTGCTTTACCATTCCATATGCAATAGCACAATTGATTTTGTACCAGAATTGATTTCATCTCTTGATTTCCTCTATTACTTGTGTTTCTTTCACTTTGCTCCTATACATCAATAAACAATTTATTTTTAATAAAAAGAAAACAACTAACAAAATAAGTTAAAGTAAGTAAATTTTAAACTTACCTCAATCACCTACTACCAATCACCTTTGTTCGCATCCTTTGGGCAATCTTAAAGATGAGGGGTAATGACAATACAAAAGTTAATTATGAAAGTTTTGGTTCAAGCAAACACTAATTGAGTAGATGAAGAACAAAAAGATATGAAAAAAGGGGAAAAGAAAGTGAAGGAACTCATATATTCTAACCAAACTTTAAGGTACTGAAGATCATCCTTAAAAATCAATCCTTGTTTTTATGTGAATGCCAAAAGGTGTGCACACATTGCTCATAAATGACAATGAATCCAGAGTTATCTCCTCCAAGTGGAAACGCCTCCTGAACCCATTTGA
This sequence comes from Erythroxylum suave, assembly GCA_027563595.1. Classification (NCBI taxonomy): domain Eukaryota; kingdom Viridiplantae; phylum Streptophyta; class Magnoliopsida; order Malpighiales; family Erythroxylaceae; genus Erythroxylum; species Erythroxylum suave. The sequence continues at coordinate 16,055,427 of JAOSBN010000002.1, read as the reverse complement.
TGCACTTGTTTTGTTTCAGAGAACAAAGAAGATGTTAGATTAGAAATTAGGAATTCAAGAATCATATCAAGCAAACCCAGAAATTTGATATGTTAATATTCGCTAAAGCCAAGGAAGAAGAGGATCATCACCTTTATACTCATCAATTACCTAGATTTAGTTTTCAGCAAATTCAAAGAATAAGAAGAACAGAAGAAGGACCTTCGAGTGTAGAGGAGAGAGTTCTTAAGAGTATTTAGTTTAGGATTTTAGGGTTTGATTCAAGAAATGAATGTTTCGACTTGTCTCCGCTTTTATTCCTGTCACTTTTTCCAACACCTCGAGATGATGAAATTTGAAGTGAAAGACTAAAAGAAAACGCGCCTTTATTCTTGGATTGCATAAGTTTACTAATGCTATTCGCATTAATTGAACCTTAAAAGTAGTAATAGACTGGGTCTTGTTTCGGCTTAAACTCATACTGAAGATAGAGAAGTTAAGGGGTCGTCAGGGTGCTTAGCCTTATAGCTGCTTGTAGGATATCTTCCTTGGTCTCTCGTTCTCTTTTTGCTTCTGTTCTTCTTTCTCCAGGAAGAAATATTAGCAGGGGAAAAGTCGTTCGCAAGTTTAGTACAGCTGCAGCTATTGAGAATATGATTATCCCTTAAGTTCAAATAAACTACACACAGCATCTAATCAATGGGAAATGGGTGGATCCAGCACCAGGGAAAACTTTTCCAGCTTAAAAAAAAGTACTAATTAAGTTTCCTGCCTCTTCTAACTTTTGCAAGGCCAACACTTGTTTAAGGTAGGGTTAGTGAATTGATTCTGGATCACACGTCCCTTTTTTCAATGCACCTTCAAATGTAGCGATATAGTTAAAACTTAGATAACTTTTTTTATTTTTAATTAATAAATATTTTATATTTTCATTCATATTCTAGTGCGCTTTTTAAAAACTAAAAAGATGGTTTCAAAAGTTTTTATTGCAGTGGTATGGATTTTGTATCGTACCGGCCGGAAAATGGTATGAAATCATCTAATGCCGGTACCGACCAAAACCAAAAATTTCGATCGATACCGTAATTTTTGGAAATTGCAAGGATTGAATTGCAATTTCCTAAACTTAAACCTAAAAAATTACCCCGCTCCCCGCCCCCTGACTCTTCTATCTGCTCCTCTCTCTGGTCACTCCTCTCTCTCTCTCCCTGGTTGCCGTCTCCTCTTCAGCCATCTCACCGTCTCCTCCTCGCCATCGCCGTCTCCTTCCTCAGCCATCACTCGTCGCGATCTCTCTCTCTTCCTTCGACCTCACCCATCACTCCTTCCTTCGTAGCACCGCCAACACGTCGTCACCGTTTGTCATAGCCACACTGCACGTGCATCGTCTGTCATACCTCAGATGCACCATCAGGACTCGACCCGACGTCAACTCGAAGACCCGATTGTTTGGGTGCGTGTTTTTCGATTTTTTTCATTTTTCATTACATTTTGAATCTTTAATTGTGTTGTTCTGTTGGAATAGATGATGAATTTGTGTTGTGTATTTGTGTTGGTCAGTTGGAATGGATGATGGATTTGTGTTGGTCAGTTGGAATGGATGATGAATTTGTGTTGTGTATTTGTGTTGGTCGGTTGGAATGGATGATGGATTTGTGTTGTGTATTTTATGTTGGTCCGTTGAATTGGATGATGGATTTGTGTTGGTTTGTTGGATTGGATGGTGAATTTGGGTAACAAATTTTGCGGATTTTGGCTGGGAATGGATATTGAAGTTGAAAATCATGAATGGATTTTGTGAATATTGAACTGAAATTGGAAATATATAAATTTTTTGACTTGTGATTTACGGTGATATTGAATAAGAATTATTGATGAATGAGATTGAATTTAAGCAATTGACCTTGAGTTGAGAATTTGAGATGTTGAGTTCAGTTGTATTTGTACATGTATTTTATTTAATGATAATTTGGTTATAGCCGTGAGGTGAGGTGAGGTGAGGGTGAGGGACTAGTGTTTAAACTTTAAAGTTAAATTGTTGATGTTGATTAATTGATTGTTAAAACTTAA
>JAOSBN010000002.1:16016981-16053278 GCA_027563595.1 Erythroxylum suave | reverse complement strand
GCATGGTTGATGTAAACAGTAAACTAGTAAAGTATACAGTACAACTGTACAATATACTAATATGGACTATTTTGCAAATTTTAAAAATTTTAGGAACTATTTCATAAATTTAAAAAATTATCTAAAACAGTATCCGATATTGGTACAGTTCCGTTCCAGAACTCAATCTGGTACTGAGCCCGGTACGATGTATTCATAACTTTGTTTATAGGTACTTCCTTTTCTCATTATATACCTTTTATACTTATTAATTAATATGAAAGGATTGACAAGATAACTAAAATATATTTAATTTTAGTTACATAATTTATAAGTAGTAGTTATATTTGAAGAAAAAAGTAAAGTTTGATAAATAATAAATTAACTGAATATAGCAATTATAACCAATTATTGGATTGAATTGTTATGTATTTAATTGACTGATATTGCCAATCATCTTTTTTTGCGATACTAACTTTTGATTCGTCAATTTCAAGTTTAAAATTTTGATCGAACTTTTATGGCTTTCCTCGGTAGGTGTCCACAATTTTAAGGATACAATAATGTTGATTTGTTCAGGAACTTTTCTTCAAGATTCTATGAATCACATATGTAATATATATTTAATTTATTACATATTTAAAATAAATATCTTAAAAATAAATTCAATTTATAAATTCTAATGTATTTTTCCCCTTCGAATGGATAACATCTGTAAAGCTTGCAATTTTACTTCTTATAAATTATTCCTATATTAAAAGAAAAAGAATTTAGTCTACTATCATACGAAAGACTTTTAAATTATAAAATGTAAATTATATTCCAACTGCAAATAATAGCAATTATTATTATGAACAATACGATTATAATTACGATTATATTTACAATAAAGAAACCACATTCTCAATATAATGCAACTTAAACTCAAACAAGATATGATGAATTTAAAATCATGCCTAATTGAAAGATGGTCCGGGCTTGACTTGATAGCCCAATTTTGATATAATCAAAATTTGAATTAAATCAATATTATTTTAATTGTTTATTTTTATGACTGATGATTGAGACAAATTTAGTAAGTGAAGATGAGGAAGACGACAATGACAATGATTGAGCATTGACTAGAATTTTGTTTTTAAATTTTGAATAGGTTAAGAGTTTTGCTTAATATTTTGGAACAAGGTTTTCATTATATTTAAACATTTATTTATTTTGATTTTTATTTTGGTGAAATTTCAAAGTTATGTTTAGCATATATCCATTGATATGTAAAATATTACTTTTGAATTATCAACATATATAGTTTGAATATTTTATAAGAAAATATTTAAATTTGATTGCAAATAATAATATTTAAAAAATTGTGACAAGTAGTTTATAGTCCCTAAAATTCGTATAATAATGACAAACTTAATGATTAGTGTGGTTAATTTAATATGTTTGTATAATAAGAAATAATTATCATTAATTTGTTACGTTTATATTAATATTAACCTTTGCAACAAAAAGTTGATGATCAAGTTACAACAAAATTTCTTGTCACAAAAATTACAAATAGTAGTGACCATAGTGATAGCTCCGTTTTTGTGACAATATAAAGTACACACTAAATAATTGAATTTTTATTAACAAAATTTTTTGTCACAAAAAGTAAAATATTGTGTGACGCTAAATGATTTCGTCACAGCAAGAGAAAAATATTGGTTACCAAACCATGTTTTGTCACAACAAATAGAAAATATTAGTGATCAACATATGTTTTGTCCCAATTACAATTCATTCCGGCTAAAATTACTTCGACGTTAAATTGCATATGTTTTTAGCGACAAAAGTTAGTGATAATAGCAATTTTGACACTATTAATATATTAATAGTGACCATTTAATTGTGAAAGATACTAAATATACTAATAGTAATTTTTCATCACAAAGTAAATATATCATGTGACGGTAAACAATTTTGTCACAATAAGAGAAAAATATTAGTTACTGAATTATGTTTTGTCACAACAAATAGAAAATATTAGTGACCAACATATGTTTTGTCACAATTACAATTCATTCTAGCTAAAATTACTTTGGTGCTAAATTGCATATGCTTTTAGAGACAGAACTTAGTGATAAAAACAATTTTGACACTATTAATATATTAATAGTGACAATTTAATTGTGAAAGATACTAAATTGTCACAATTATCATTGTATTAGTCACAAAAAATAAATCAACACAATCAATTCAAACAATAGTGTCAATTAATTGTTTTATCACAAAAAACCTCATATCTGTGATGAAATGATAGTCATTAAATTACGAATAGTAGTGGTCATAGTGATAGTTCAGTTGTTGTGACAATATTAAGTTAATACTACTGAATTGATTTTTTATTGACAAACGTTGTCATCACAACAAGTAAAATATCATGTAACAGTAAACCATTTCGTCACTTTAAGAGAATAATATTAGTGACCAAATTATGTTTTGTCATAACAAATAGAAAATATTAGTGACTAATACATATTTTGTCATAATTACAATTAATTTCCGCTAAAATTATTTTGGTGTCAAATTGCATATGCTTTTAGTGACAAAACGTAGTGATTAAAGAAATTTGGACATTATTAATATATTAATAGTGACAATTTAATTATGAAAGATCCTAAATTGTCATAATTACCATTGTATTAATAACGAAAAAATAAATCATCACAATTAATCGAAGCAATAATGCCAATCAATTGCTTTGTCACAAACTCATATTTGTGACAAAATGATGGTTACTCATAAAAAAATTGTCACTATATGTCTGAACTCTTGTAGCGATTACTACTTTATGCTAAAAAATAAAATTAATTTCAAGATTGCATTTAAGTCATCTAATGGGATGACTATCTTATTTATCTTCCTAACTCAACTATCAATAGTAGATATATCATATATTCTTTTGGCAACATCCTTTTGCACTTACTATTTTCAACTGATTTGTACTCTCACTCACCTTTAAATTGAATTTTGTCAATAATTTATTCATAATAAAGATGTGCATGGAACAAGTGTCAACCATTGTTGCACCTTGGACATTATTTCTCTGGATTATCAAGAGCATGATAGAGATATAAGCAACACCTACTTCACTCGAAAGAGTGTTAACTAAAAGAGGGTTGACCAGTGTTACCACTCCTTTTACCTCCTCTTTAGCCACCAAGTTTTTCTTGCTTGGATCACTCACAAGCGTAATGTGGTCCGTTACAAGTGCAACAACCTTAATTCTTATTGTTTTTTTTAATCATTAAACTGAGCATTATACATATTTACTTTTCTTTTCCCTTTTTCGTTCTCCATTTGTTTGCCTTGTGCTTTGGCTTGCCATTGTCACGTTTTTTAGGGCTTATCCTTGTTCTCATTAGTTTGGGGTGCCACTAAATTCCTTGTCTTAGTTGAATACAAGTCCACTAACTCAATTAACAAACGCAATTGCATTAGGCAAATGTTAAGTACCTCATCTTCAATTTATGCTTCTAGACAAGAAGTTCTACAATTTGTTCTCATTTAACATATCATGGATGTCTAACGTTAGTAAATTAAAGGTCTTAACATTTTTACAAACAGATCCCTCTTATAGCAACTTCCACGATGCTTTATGAGCAAACCATGATGTGTTGTAAGAAAGAAGGACTCTTTCAATTATTGAACTAAATCTTTTCATGTATTGATTTGCTGGAGACTAGTGATCAAATCGTCATCCATTGAAGCCCGTCATCAATTTTGCATCTCCATCAAGTATATGCTAGTTAGCATGACTTTTATCTATTTTGGTGACCCTTACAACATCAAAATATTGTTGAATGTCCTATAATAAGCTTTTCAATGCTTTTGCATCATGAGTTTCATTGAAACATTTGAGTTCCAAAACTTTTAGTCCTGCCTACTTTGTACCAAACTTGTGCTGAATGTTGTTGTAAAGGAGAATTAGTGCATCTTCAAACACTCAAACTATCCTATTTGCCTCACTAGACATTATTCAATCTTTGTTGGAGGGATGCAACAACATTGCCATTTGGTCTAGATGTGCAATCATAAGAAATGCATCATATACTGGGATAAGTCCAAGAACATATTTTAGGTGATCAAATCTCTCCTTAATTGCTTTTATATAGTGTTGTCATCTATTTTACAAATAAAATGTATTCCAAATACTCTTTGATACTAGTTGTCACTAGCTTTAAGTTAAGACTATGTTTAAGCATTGAATTCTACTAGCTGAGGAGTTTAATGTGTTCATTCTTGTATAGTATAGGACATGGCACAAAAAGGTGATCCAAAGATTGATCACTTCTCAGTCTCTGCAGGACTAGTTTCTGAAACATAGTCTCTCATAATCTTCGTGTTAGACTCACCAACCATCTAGAGAAGTAGCAGGAACACAGTATAACACCAATCAGAAAACATTCCCATTGTTAGTCCAACATTAAAACAAAAACAAGGACAATCGGCAAAGAGTCTGCACCTTGGCTGCTAATCTTTTCAAGTTGTCCCACTCGAAATCATTCTTGCAGTATGCAGATCGAACCTATTATGAGACGCCACGATGTTAACTGAATTGATACTCAACATACAAAGGAAGGAACTACAAGAAGCAGCACACTGACCTCCATGATGCGCAGAGCTGCAATTTCAATGAAGATTTTGTCACCATGTAAAAGAGAGTTTTCAAAATTTCATGGATTAGTACAGCCATTATATATCTTGTCAATCATATCAAGAATACTTCAGATGCGTGGTTTCACATTGATGGATGAGGATTAGCTAAGCAATTACACTACACTGATTGTGAGTCTCGCCCTATAAAAAGATGCAATCTTTGGGGATTTATATATAATGGACAATTCACCAATATCCAGAGCTGTTGAACGTTAGTGATTGGAAAAAGAATTGAGAGGGATGTACAACTAGAATATACCCAAACCCTTGTGCCTTGAAGACTCCCGCATTAGTTCAGCACAAAACTTGTCTCCATCGTTCAACGAGTGCCTACTCAAGAATTCCGTTAACTCTTCATATGCCTCACGGTTATAGCTCTGCTTTGGGGGAAAAAACTGTTAGCAAGTGAAGAAAATCTAAAGACATTGGTATTATGCCAAGTGTAGAGTGGAGGAACCTGAATCTGTGCATTGACAATCTTAACGGCAATGTAAGTGAAGAAGTTGTGAAGATTCTTTGCAGCCTTGGCCTCTGGAGAAGCTTCTCCAAATCCTATTTGGAAGAAAACCAATATTCAAAACTAAGAAAACACGAACTTTTGGAATGAAGGTGAAGGATACCCACCAGGGACATACATCTTTTGGCATTGCAAGGGAGTAACTGGAGAGGTTCTTGGCTTAAAAGGGCAACAAGGATAAAATCGTGGTTTCTGAGGGAAGAAGGAGAGTTGCGTGAGTGAGAGAACTGCAGAGGATTCCATGTACCAAAGGAGGTAGTTTTGGACCGAGCAATTACTTGGTTTTGGCTGGAGTAACTCTTTTAGTTCTTTGAGAGCTACTCCAGAAGGTGTTTCCACAAAAAAATATCTCATGTCCGTCTAGCTGCAGAAAATATCTGGGCCACCACTTGGAAAGTTAACAAATCTTTCTCAAGTTTCACTTTCATATCCAGCTATAGAACCCCACACTTATGTCTGTTTCCAAAAAACGCAGCTACATATTTTTAAGCAAGCTGTAAACATTCTGGACATATTTATGAACTGTTGAATCACTTGAGCAATATGAACTGTTGAATCACTTGAGCAAAAATTCTCTCGTGTCAAGGATATATCATCTGCCGCATATCAGCAATTTCAAGCTCTATCATATCCTTCCAATTGGTATTCGAGTAATTTCAGGGCTTAATTATCAGTAAGAACTTTTACTTCTTGTTTTCTCTCCCCTTCATCGGTCAGAAGATACATAACAACAGCTACAGGATAATCCTAATCTTCATGTGCCTCATTTTATTCGACTTGGTAAATCACAATTACTTGAGCAAGTTCTTTACGAAATCGGCTGCTAAAGTAAAATCCAACTTATTTTGCATTAATCATGACATAGATTCACTTCCGCTGAAAACGATATCAGTCTCTGCGTTTGTGCTTAAAAAATTGTTGTTGTTGAAGATGAATGAACCAGAATACTTAATATTACATAATATTTTCTTAAAAAAATTGTTGTGCTGTAGTCAAGTTGACAATATGCTCAGTGCCTTTGTGGGCTTGGAACCCTTACCCACCCGCGGGTTAAGGTGCAACCAGTTGGTCAAGTTTAGTGGCAGGAATGGCTTAACAAGTGAGTAGCTTCGCTCACGAACTGGCTGCATATTGGAGGAGCCACAGACACAACATGACGACAAAAAGATAAGCGAGCGAGTTAATCATGCCCGTATGTTTATAAACAATCTAAAATCAACGCATCACGCAGAAACCACCCCGCCCCCCCCTCGCTCTCTCTCTCTCTCTCTCTCACTAAACATCACAACCAACAAATTCTCTGTGCTCCTCAATGAGCCACCGAGGGATCAAGTGAGAGAGCTCAGAATTATTGAGGCAGAGCACAAGAGTTAAACAAGTTGCAGATCTAGCCAAAGACAAACAGAAAACAGGTAAATGCTTCAAACAACAATTAGTATCAAGTATTCATCAATTTCGTCGATTAGAAATGGAAAAAGCCCAAAACTTGGGAATCCGGGTCGGTCTTTTCCGTTGAATTGTTCATATCTTTGACTTTGCCATCTTAACAAAGTTACACCTTTTTGGGTGCGGAACAGAGATAAGAGGCGATTAAGAGGAAGAAAAAACCTCTTTCAAAAATGATCCCGTTCTGCTCGAAAAGCTGTCCAATGAATCTCATTTTCTATGCACTTCTTCTTATCTGTGAAGTTCACAAAGGCCTAGCCAAGTGCAGAACAGGCTGCGACCTTGCGTTGGCCTCTTACTACTTATGGGAAGGATCAAACCTGACTTACATCAGTCGAATCTTCAGTCAAAACATTGATCAAATCCTTCTCTACAACCCGAATGTCCCAAACAAGGACAGCATACGCAGTGGCGAAAGAATCAACGTACCCTTCTCGTGCGAATGCTTGAACGGTGACTTCTTGGGCCACACCTTTTCCTACACGACTCAGGTCGGCGACACCTACGACAAAATCGCCAACAAGACTTTCTCTGACCTCACCACCGAGGATTGGGTGCGCAGGGTTAACACGTACGAAGATACTAGGATACCTGACGGCGTCCCTATAAACGTCACCGTGAATTGCTCGTGTGGAGATAAAGACGTGTCCAAGGATTACGGGCTGTTTGCAACATACCCACTTCGCTCCGGCGAGAATTTATCGACGCTCGCAACGGAATCCAGTGTTCCGGTTGATTTGCTGGAGAGGTATAACCGGGAATCCAATTACAGCACAGGCTCCGGTATTGTTTATGTTCCGGCTAAAGGTTAGTTGCCACCTTAATCCTTAAGTTCGTTCATTATATAGCAAAGTTAAAAGAGGAAGATACAAGTTTTAAGATTAATCAGTTTCCCGACATATGTTCACAATTAAGTTGAAATTGCAAATTGGAATTGCTATTCAATAGATTAAGAATTCAATTTCCAATGTACGCAAAAAATTAGATTGGATATGGAAAGTCTAAAAGTCAACTCCGAAATGGAACGGCGTCGGTTAAGCTTGAGGTCGCCGGTCTTGTCAACACGGCATTGGACAGGGTTTGACACGTTCCATTCCACAGAAAATTAATTCTACCGTTTTAAATTGGTTGTCTGCTTAACTTTCAACAACCTTAAATAGCTTTCTGAAGATCAATGATTCATCTATTTGGAAAAACTTACAAATAGATTATGTTCAAGCTTACGTCGAACTTGGCAGAAAGAACAAAGGAGGATAAATCATACGTTCGTGGACGTTTGTCGATTACGTATCATTCGATAACTAAAATTATGGACGCAAAATGTTTGTTAAATGCTTCTTGTTGTCCTTTTTGTTAGCGCCTCTGCACTTCCAATGCTGGTGGTCCATATGCATGTTATTTTTATATATAAAATACAAATTTGTTAGGTTCCTTTAAAAAACTTATCTACCAACTGTGACTTTTATCACTAAAATAGAGCGTCAGGATCCGCCATGAAACTGTACGTTTACAATAACGTTTTCAGTAGGTAATTGGAGTTGAAAAGCTAAGTGAATATAGAAAATCTCACCTTTGGTGCCTTGTTATTTGGCACTATTAGTTGACGTTGTCTGAAGCCCTGGACGTTTCACAATTGTATTACTGACGGTTTTTGTGTCGCTCCTTTCCGCTTCCCCATTAAGAATTATATCAATTCAATCACCAAGTTCAGGACTTTGGCCTATACCTAGGAAATGAAATTTGCAGCATGTTCTCCAACTCGTCTTGGCGGTTAAACGACCGTTATTTAATCAACATGCTATATGCAATGTCCAGGATAGAGGAAGGGATCAGGACAAGTTACAAGGAACTATGGGGACCTCCATAGTCAATAATTTTTGATGTTCATAGCTCTTAACATTTTTCAGTGTGAGATTATGCCATTTACTCAACTGATTGAAATGGGAAACTTCATACAGCACATTGCAATGCTTTTAGTTTTTGTTCTAACTTGTTTCATGAATCTGCAGATCAAACTGGGAACTTCCCTCCACTAAAGACAAGGTACATAAACCCACCTTAACCATGTCAAGTCTTGTTCTTTTTAAGTTGTCAAATTAATATGTTGGGTTATTGTTTCTTTATCTTGTTGTTGCAGTGCAGCTGGTAGGCTTATTCTTCCTACTTCCTCAATGCTTGCATCTCAATTTCCTAGTATGCAAGATCAACATGAATGTCAAGAAGAGCCTTGACATTGATTTGGGTTTATGTCTTTCTGGCTTTTCTAAGCAGGAATTTCTGGCGGAGTCATTGCTGGCATATCAGTTGCAGCTGTTGTTGGCGCTCTAATTTTGGCATTTTCACTATATTTTGGTCTACGTAGGAGGAAGAAAGATCAGCATTTATTCCTTCCAGAAACATACGAAGACCAATATCTTCGAAATGAAAATGGTAACTGTTTACTTAATTGGTTCGTTAATTGTTCAGTAAGCATGTTTTATACATGATCCTTACTTTCAATTATTCTGTTGATGAATGGTCTTAAACTTGATGTGGGCTGTTTATAATGGTTGACGCTTCTATGTCCATGCATTTAGGCTCTGGAAGGAACTTGGAGAAGGAGGAAGCATCAGCACATGCCCCTTCTTCAGGACTAACTGGTATTACAGTGGATAAATCTGTGGAATTCTCCTATGAAGAGCTTGCCAAGGCCACCGATGACTTCAGCATTGCCAATAAAATTGGTCAAGGTGGCTTTGGATCAGTTTATTTCGCTGAACTAAGAGGAGAGGTTGGCATCAGTGCATTTTCCGTTATCTTAAACAAATTAGAATTTGGAGAAAAAAGCACCCACTCAACTTTCATAATTAATATTCAGTTGCATGGTTTCCAATTAGGCTATTGAATAATGCTGATCATGGTCTGTTAGATTCACCTTACCAGCCAAACTATTTCTATTTTATGATGATTCTTCTACAGCTTAGAAACTAATGTTTCTTTTGTGAATTTATGGATTAGTTGATGTTATCAAAATTAAACTGTCACTCAGAAGTCCTATTGTGTCCATGGACTGATATCTTTTCCTCCTATACTTTTGCAGAAAGCTGCAATCAAGAAAATGGATATGCAAGCAACAAAAGAATTTCTTGCTGAGTTGAAAGTTCTAACACACGTTCATCACTTGAACCTGGTATGATTTTTTGCCTTCTGGTGGCCTTTGTTACACTGGATTAATGTGAAGTTACATGGTCAACTCGAAGTTGAGATATTACTTACTGCTAAGCCAACTTGTTTGAAAGAAGTCAACTTCCAAAGACTGTATTTCTAACATGCAAAATTTTTTATCTTCTCGGATCCTCTAGCCAAATGAAGTAATTATGAGGATTTGGTAAACCAGGAAGGACTAATTTTGCTGAGGATGGGTGGATTTCACCTTCTATAACTGAAAGAGATAATTTGTAAGATATTCACTTTTAGGATGAACAGGTTTTTTAATTACTTATCCCAAGGTTAGACTGAGGAATCAAGCAATAAGTGGTGCTTCCAAGTCAGTTGGATAACATATTGTAATGGGCAAACCAGTAAAAGATGGATTTATTTTCCTTCTGCTTATATTTTTGATACTTGATTGTACATGGAGCTTAGACGCGTGAACCGTTATTTCTTTGTATTCTCCGTTGCATCATAATCTTAGAGCTCTTCTGGTTGCTTCTGTGTCATGTTCAACTTAATGTTCATTTTGCATCTCAATGCTACTTATAAAAATGTCCTGCTGATTAGCTATCTAATCAATTACTATTTACATATGATCCTTAACATGCCTAAAAACTTGTGGCAGGTGCGTTTAATAGGTTATTGTGTCGAAGGTTCCTTATTCTTGGTCTACGAGTTCATTGAAAATGGGAACTTAAGTCAGCATTTACGTGGCTCAGGTAAGAATATACATTTGCTCAGTGAAAATATTATCTTTTGTATTTGAATGTCTGTCAAGTCTTATCCGTATACTTATCCTTTGTTTCTAGAAAGAGATCCAATGCCATGGGCGACAAGAGTGCAAATTGCCTTAGACTCAGCCAGAGGACTCGAATATATCCATGAACATACCGTTCCTGTTTATATCCACCGTGATATAAAATCAGCAAACATTTTAATTGACAAAAACTTCCGTGGAAAGGTTTTGAATATCTCCACATTTTGTCAGACTCTGTATCTTACAATTCATGTAGATTATCAATTAATTCTTTTTCATACAGGTTGCTGATTTTGGCTTGACAAAGCTGACTGAATATGGAAGTGCTTCATTGCAGACTCATCTTGTTGGTACATTTGGATACATGCCTCCGGAGTAAGTTTTGGGGCTATGATAGTATTATTTCTGATATGCATCATTAACCATTTCTCATTTTCGCTTATTCCAGTTCCAATTTGGATGCTTCCTTCCACCCAAATTCAATATCAGAAACCTTGATGGATAAAGGACAAACTGATTCTGATTAGAATTATTTCCCAGTCCATATTGTGATCAATTTATTTATTAAGGTTTTTGATTGCCATGTTGATTTTTTTTAATTGGGAAAATGTGGGAAAGTCTTCATGATTTTCGGTTGTTAAAAAAAAAAGGTTAATAAAAGATCAGAAAACGTGGGAAATAATACTATCATTTTTCTTTCATGATAGCATGACTTACCAGCATATAAACGTCATGATTCAACTTGCAAAAGCCGAATTAAGCTGTGTCAGGCCTTGTGAAATTTTAACTGTCTTTTGGCATTGTGGTTCAGGTATGCGCAGTTTGGTGATGTTTCACCAAAAGTAGATGTATATGCTTTTGGCGTTGTGCTATATGAACTTATATCTGCCAAGGAAGCTGTTGTCAAGACAAATGAAATAACCACTGAATCCAAGGGGCTCGTCGCTTTGGTTGTTATCCTTGCCGTTCTCTTTGTTTTTATACATAAGCCCCTATATCATGTTTCTATTTGTCATGAACTATATTAACTGGTGTAATGCAGTTTGAGGATGTCCTTGGCCTGCCTGATTCAAGGGAGGATCTTCGAAAACTTATCGACCCTAGGCTTGGAGAGAACTACCAACTTGACTCTGTTCACAAGGTGAATTTTGATCCTTGGAATGTTAAACATGTGAATGAGAGGAGTAATACTGAGCATCATGGTTGTTTTCCTTGCAGATGGCCCAGCTTGCCAGAGCTTGCACACAAGAAAATCCTCAGCTGAGGCCATCCATGAGGTCAATTGTTGTTGCACTGATGACACTTTCCTCCTCTACTGAAGACTGGGATGTTGGCTCATTGTACGAAAATCAGGCTCTTTTTAATCTAATGTCTGGGAGATAGCTTCTTGGAATGGGAAGCATGTTCTAATCGTCTGAACAATGCAAGCAGCCCTTGAACAGATCCTCCTTGACCTCAGCTCTCAATCTGTGAAAACAAAAACATTTGTATCTCCCTGGAACTTGATTGTTGTTGTTTTTTTGTTAGGTTCATATGTCTGTTTCTGGGGGTTTATTATTCTGTTGTAAAGCTCTCTACTACCAACAGGATTATTTGGAGGAGAAGGTTAGAAGGTTAGTTGTCTGCGCAAAAAGCTCATGCTGTACATACATATTCGCACATAATTCCAAATGGAACGACTTCATTTACTCCCAGGTGGAAATTTTATCCTATTTTAAACACATTTTATGGTTTGTTTGTTATTCTTAACATCTAAACCTGCGACCAAGAGAGATAGTCATGGAGTTTCTTTTCTGCAAAGCAGATGAGATGAAGGCTATACAAGCTAGAGTGCACAAATTTGCAGAAAAACCAAACGTACCGTGTTTTACTTGAGTTCCAAGCTACCTTTATGCTTTGGTTAGCCAAATTAACATCACCGCAATTAACCAAGTGTGGGTTTCACGTATAGCCAATCATTCATAGTTGTAACCTGAGAAAGATATCGTGTTGCTATCGGCTGTTATATGTGCTCAGAACATTTGGATGGAAAGGAATAGCAGAAGGTTTAAGGATAAGGCAAACTCTCTCAGCTCTATTATTGACCTTACCACTATAAGCATAGGGGAACAACTGATCATCAATCAGTTCAACCGATGTAGCAGGAGGTACTTAATCCTATGCTTCCTTAATCTCCTTAATTCATATAAGCAGAGGAACTCTACATAGTTCCTCAGACCAACATATGCAGATAGATGCAGAGAAACCCCACATATCTCAGCAGTTCAACAAATGCAGCTATTCTATCTCAGTAGGAATGATGATATCAAGTACCTGCTCGGGTAACCTTTAGGGGGATCATTGCTCCACACCTCTCCAAGGAAGACCCCTGCGGAGATCAGAGCAAGTTAGCCAGAACATGTTCGGATTGTAAAGGACATAGCAGAAAACTTGAATCCCCAGAACGAAGAGCCTTACCTGAAACAAACTCCTAAAGCCAGCCTCCTCCTTGACGGACAATGACAAATCTAGCAAAGACCAACTCAACAGTTCAATCTCAAATCTTGCTGAAGAGTTAGATAACATAAGACGTAGCGAAGGGTATGAAATTGGAATCACTAATCTCTTTTGGCGTTATCCGATCTTGCATGGCAAAGTTGGGTAAGCTGGAGTTGCGCCTTCTCACCACTGGGGAAGATGCAACAGCTTAGATTCCATGGAATACACAATCCCCTGCAAGCTGACTCAAGATCGAGGTTATCTGTCACGGCTAGTGGTTACAAGTCGATTGGAGAGCCTCCGGACGGCGCACCATCTTTGGATCGCCAACGCCATCGCCATTGCCAGCCCTAAGCAGGTAGCTTCTTGCAGACTCGCAAAAGAGGACGTTCGTTTTGCTTAATTAGGTCAGCGTCAGTTACTCTCACACGGCGTCGTTCCCATTAGGCTTGTTAGTTATCAAGAAGCTCAATTCGTGCCGACGTCATTTTTGTTCATGTGGAACACGAGGTCGTCTCTTGCCCATATGGGTTAACACTTGATGATTTAACTTCTCTTTATTTAATGAAATTTTTTAAATTTCTAAAAATAAAAAACAATTTGTCCTTTTGGACTCCAACTCTCTTATCATGTTCATTTTTCTGCAAGTTGGTGTAAAGTGGATGTCAATGGGAACCATATCAAACCCTGTATGGTATTTGATCATGTACCCACAAGTAAGCTCCTATACCATTCCAGTCAGCACCTACTCCAAGATAATCCTTGGTCGAATGTAGTCAGCACGATCTAAATAACTCTTTTTAGAAGTTAAATAAATAGATATAAATAAGAGAAATATCAAATTTTACATAATAGTTCCCAATTTAGCGCTTGAAGAAGCTCGTAATGAGCTATGTTTCAGGTTCTGTACCAACGTAACTTATGTCAATCGATGCAAGATTTGTAACACTCTCCCTCAAACTCAAGGTGTCATGGAAGATGAGAGCTTGAGTTTGGAAACGAGATTGGCATCGAAGTGAATGTGACTTTGTGAAGATATCTATAATTTGAGACTATAATGAGAGAAGAACAGGTTGTATGATGCCTCGGAGAACTTGATGTCAAACAAGATAACAATTGATCTTGATGTGCTTGGTCCGTTTATGGAAGACGTTGTTATGATCAATTTACATGGCAATTGGGAGGAACTGTAGATGAGAAATCTACACAAGATCTTGAAGCAAGCATCGTAACTAGGGGAGTTTAAAGGTAGAATCAGCAAGAGCTTGATATTTAGCTTTGGTACTAGAGCAGGAGATAATTGTTTGTTTCTTGTTGCACCATGAAGTAAGAGATGTCCCTAGAAAGAAATAGTAACCAGTTGTGAATTGGCAATCTGTTGGGTCTCAGCCTAATCAGCATTAAGAGTAGGCTTATAACTTTGCTACTCAAGGTCACAAAACATAGTACCTCTGACGTATCTTAATATATAAAGAACAACAACATAAAAGTGAGTGGTACAAGATGTAGGCATGAATTAGCTCACGATGTGAACAGTATGAGCAATATCTTAATTAAATCATTCAATAACAAAGTAGACTTTATATCTTTCTACTGATTCATCTGCTTAAGTCTTCATTTTATAAATCCATTTCCATCCACTAAGATTTATTTGGAATAAGTTAACCAAGTTACAAGTAAGTGTCTATAGTTCCTCTGCCATTGCTTGCTGTCATAAAAGGTCAAAACTAACCTCACAATAGATATGAGGTTTATAAAGAGAGACCAGTGGAGTAAACATGAAAATCATGAAGACAGAAAGAAGGTTGAGTTACATAATTAGTACAACAAAGCATTGCCCATAAGGGGATAGGTTTTAATAAGGGATGGTCATTTAGAGGGTTTGGTGGATCCATAATTGAAGAAGATGCAATAAGATTAGGTGTAGGTGGAGTCAAACCACATGGCTTACTAAAAGGACCTACAAGAGAAATTAAAAAAAAAAAAAAGAGATATGCACTACAACAAATTAGCTTTTTAGCGACGATTTTAATCGTTGCTAAAAAAATAAAATTCATCATTTGAATCTTAGGATATCATTGTCAGGTCTGTAAGGTATTCGATGATATTTCTATTACGATTTGCATATCAAAAGTGTTATACTCAACGTAATATGTACTGAATCTACCAAATCTTTTAAACTTGCTTCTTGATGGTTTTCGGTTCTCTGTGATTGGAAGTATCATTGAATGTGTTCATATTGGTTATGGAAGAGACAACATATGAATTACATTTGAATTTTGGGATGAGTTTATCATGTTTGTAATTAGGTGTTCGATGATATTTCTGTAATGATTTGTATTTGAAAGGTGTTACGCTCTAGCCAATCCATTAAGTTCTAAACCTTGGTAGTTTTATTTGTCATCATAATTGGACATAAACATATTATCGTTTTATTCTAACTGAACTTTTAAAGCATTTTCTTTTAAATATTATTAATGAAGGAATGTCAACATGGAGACTAGTTAACGATGGCCCTAATTCATTCCATTGGGAGGAATGTGGAAAATTTGTTGTTACTGAGCAAACTGAACATGAAAAAGAAATCTCCCGTATTAAACGAATTCCTAGAAAACCTTCCATGGCTGATCTTTTGGAACAAGGTGTTTAGTCTCATCCTTACAACATCACTTCCCTTATTATGTATATCTCATTTCTTTTTATAAAGCTATTATATATATTCACATTTGATGGTTTATATACTACATGTTATTTGAAGCATGGTCCAACCATGAATTTGACATGTTGGCCCGTGGTGGCGGGAGCGCTATTACAATAGTCAGTAAAGGAAAATCGGTTGATTTTGCAAATTCATCAATTCTGAATACTTCGTTTGCACGTGTATGAATGCATGTCACCCCAATTTCAGTTTATTTAAGGGATTACTAATACGATAATATCCTAAATCTAGCGATAATTTGATAGCATCCTCATCAAATTTAGAGATAACAAAAAACCTATTGGAAGAGGGTGCGTCAAATGCTACTACAATTGAGGGAAATGCTATTACTGTCTCAATTGGTGCGTTCGAACGTGCAAGGGCCCTTTTGGAGAATCCATGCATTGGGGACTCATTTACCTTTACTGACTCTCATGTCACTTGGAATCCAAATAAATAATTATATCGTTGTCAGTTAGCGAGTCAATCAACTAAACTCAGCTTTAAAGTTTAGTTCTTGTTGTATCAGCAATAGTTTGCCAAACAACATATGTATTACTTATGAGTCAAGTTGCGTACTACTAAATATTAACTATTATTGTTCTAGTTCTATGAGTGTATGAATTGGATTACTTCTAATTCTAAGTTTGTACTACTTCATATATCATTTTATTATGTTGGTAATATAATTTAAATTTTTATTAACTAATTTTTTCAATGTTAACTAATACTAATGATTAACTAATGTTAGCTCTATAACCGATATGTTGTCAGTTTTTTTAAAAATTACGTTGATAACAATATTTTCAATTTCTGTAACTAATTTTTAATGTTAATAAATAATAATGATTAATATTCATAGTACTATTTAACACTTAAAATTGTAATATTAGTTTCTCTTGAATAATAAATTGTAAACATTCAAAACAAATCTCTAGTAAAACATATATTAACTATAATAGATGTTATAAAAATGTTAGTTTAATAATTTATGAAAATATCAATCATTTCGTAATGAATTACACAAATCGTCACAAAATGTTCACATTTAGCAATGCATATCAGCATTCGTCACTGAATGCGGAACATTTGGTGACGATTACAATAATTCGTTACTGAATGCTGGACATTTAGTGACGAGGAAAATAAATCGTCGCCATAGTATCAGCTTTTGCGACCAAATGTAGATTTCGTCGCTAAATGCAGAACTTTAAGTGACGAATCTTTGTATACGTTGCAATATGTTTGAGAAGTTATGGTGACGTTTTGAGAAATAATCGCGATTGTGTTTTCCAGCGACCAATATACGGCATCATCACCAATACTACGTCATTAGGCGACGATTGTTCCCAATCGTCACTAAATATAAAGCATTAGGCGACGATTTTTGTATTGCATTGCCAAAGGTCTCTCCTTTAGCAACGTTTGTTGTTGTCGTCACTAAATTACGACTTTTAGTAACAAATATTTTTAAACGTAGTAAGATATTGTCTTTTAGCGACGATTTTTGTTTCATTGCCAAAAGGTTATATTGTTGTAGTGATAGCAAGATCAGCGAGATGGGGTAGGATTAGAGAAGAATTGATGTAGGGGTTCACTTAATCACGACTTTGAAAAAGTTGAAAACATCTTACTTTCTTAGGAGTTAGACGATAAGAGATATGAAGCCTTTGTGATAAGGGATCCTAACATTTATACCCTTTGTGTTCTATATTATATCCTAAGAAGTAACATAGTTGTGCTAGTTCTAGTTTTATGTACTCGCGGGATTGTAAAAGAACAAAACAAGCATAACCAAAAACTTTAAGAGTTTGATAGTCAAAAGTACCTATAAATAGGTGTTCATATAGAGAGAAGTTACCTATGACCGAAGAAGATATGATTTATAATACATACAGTAGTAAGAGTTGTTTCTCCCTAAAAGTGTTCTAGACAAAAAAGAAGATATAAGGAGGCCTTGAATTGTATCAATGATGTGTTTGTGTTTTCGTTATACTCGATCATTAAGTTAAGAGGTACTTGGATAATATCTTTGGATAATAATACCTTATTGAGCAAGAAATTGGATGAAACTTATATCTTTGTATTCCAGGGAATTATAGTGTGAAATATTTTAATCTTGTAAGAAAACTAAGTCTAAGTCATATTGTCAAAATGAGATTAGGAAATAATTAAGATCTATGATGTATAAGATAAATTCATATATAACGAAAAAAATCATCAACAAAGATCATATAATATCTTAAGTCACCCATAGTATTATAAGGAGCAGGACCTCAAATTTCATCATGAATCATATCAAAAGGTACTAAGAAAAGGGAATCATTAAGAGAAAAAAAGTTAAAGCACGAATTTTAAAAAAACTAACATAAAACATAATCAAAGTTTTAGTTTCATAGAGCCTAAGGGGCCATTAAAAATTAAAGATCTTAATATATTAGGAGAAATATGGCTAAAAGGAGAATGCCAAATTTGAGAAGTGGCAACTCCAACAACAATTTTGGATGGAAGATATAAGGTAATAATTTCAAATAACTACCCAATCATATGCCTCATCCCAAGGATCTCTTTTTTTTAAAGAGAATAATATATATATTAATAAAGGGAAAAGTTTCAATACATCAAAGAAAGAGACCAAAAGAGGCACCCAAAAAAATATATACAAAAAAAAGATAAATGGGCTACAGGAGACCTCAAAAAATCAAATACAAAAATCATATCTATATAGGGAGTTTCCAGATATGTCACTGGAGGACAGGTATCTGGAAACTAGACTTGAGGTCTAAAAGCCGAGAACGAATAAGCTCTGAGATGTCATAACATCAGTGGGCAATCTATGTTGTCTGCTAAAGATCCAGTCATTCCTCTCATACCATAGAAAATAAACTATGGCAGAAAGGACTAACAGTGAGATTATGTGTCTGAAATTCTTCCTTTAGTGAAGATGGGTGGAAGCCCACAGTAGGAAGGGAAACCAAGAAATGAAAGGCCAAGCAGTGGAGGTGTTTATCGAGAGAGAGCCCCAAACTCGTGAAGAAAATCTGCACCAGAAGAAGGGGTGATCATGTGTCTCTGGAGAAGAATTGCATAATACACAGGATGAAGAAGACAAAACTCCACATCTGGAGCCTGTCCATAGTCTGAAGGCGTCCCTATGATGCTGACCAGAGGATAAAAGAGTATTGTGGAATATACTCTGTAAACCACAGTAGGTGGTGGATCGGATCCACTAGGCGTCGAGCTCGAAGAAGGTGTCATGCAGAATCAACAGTAAAAACTTCGGATGAATGGCCCTTCCAAACCTAACTATAGGATTGCTAGATACAAGGTCTATATTTAATAAAGTCTCATACCTGCTACAACTCACTGCTCCCTTCAGGAAAATTCCACTCGCCGGAATATACAATCTCCGAGACCTTAGCATCCCAAGAGAGCCCAATAGAAGAGAGAAACCAAAAAGGAAATCGGTCATACAGCGGCCCCTCATCTGACAACCAGTAATCTTGCCATATAGAGGTATCTCTCCGATCTTTAATACACACAACAATAAGTCCCCTACACCACTCTTGGCTCAACAAAATAAAGCCCAGGAGGAGCTTGAAGGGATTTGGATATGCCAGAAAGATTTACCCTTCGGTAGAATAGCACGTACCCATATAGTCCATATAGAAGATCTGTCTGGGAATAGTCGCCACATATATTTAAGTATAGCAGCCCTATTCCAGTCTCTGACCCTCTTAACTCCTAGACCACCCTCCTGCCTTAAAAAGCAAACTGACTCTCATGCCACCTTTGCCTCAGTATGGGATGGTAAGGTACCCCTCCAGAGAAAAGCCGATAATATGCTGCTCTTAATGCGTCGAGTAATGCTAGCTAGCAGAATGAACATACCCGATCAATAAGCCTGTATAGAGAAGAGAACAAATTTGATCAACTACAAACGACCCGTATATGTGGGAGAAGTTGAAGTCCACAATCGAATCCAAGAAAGTATCCTCTCTACTAAAGGAAGACAATCTGAGTGCCGTAACCTCGTAGAGATAAGAGGGACGCCCAAGTAACAAATCAGGAGGGAAACGATTTGAAACTCCTGTACTCTCTAAAGAGAAGAAGACTCGGTCTCGGAGATCCCTCAGAAGAAAACCCGACTTTTGGCTGAGTTCATAGTCAATCCAAAAATCCTCTCAGAATCTTCAGAGCTTGTCGAATGAGCGTAATAGAGGCTGAATCTACCCTACTAAAAATCATGAAGTCATCTGCAAAACAAAGATGAGTGAGAGAAAGATGCCTACACTGCCAATGATAATGCTAGCTCAAAGGTTTGACAGAGATCCTTATATGCTTATTGATGATCGTATCAAGGTTTGACAAAGATCTTTGATGGAGAAGGGAACTACCAATGGGTTCAAACTCATCTCATAAAGTCATTACCAAATGTCATATATGTTGGTGGTCACGAACATTCATATAGTTAGTAGTAGCATTAGTATTGGGCTAGGGATGATCTCCACACGCTATTTGATCCTAAAGTTATTGTAATTCAGACACTTAGCTATGGGTTACTTGTCCAAGTTATTGTTTCATTTGATGGAGTCTTCTATACAATTGAAATCAATTGATATCATCCAATACAGAGTAACGATTCTTTAGGAATTTTCATAACTTTTGGGCTATGTCAAAACATCAAAAATTACGTTTGACGACTTTAGCATATGTGTTATGAAAGTATGCAAGATTTGATGATTCATTGCATCCTAAGATACTAGACATTCTTTGACCATATTTGGTTCTTCATCTTTCTTCAGTGTTGGTTTGGGTACTTCTTCGGTAACAATATGCCAAATAAGCCCCCTTTAAAGAAAACTACATATTTTGTCAGCCCACAAATCGTGGTTTGATCTATCAAAAGTGATATTAATAGGATTGAGAATATATTAGAGAAGTTTAGAGGCATCTATAATGAAGAAAAGTAATGAAAATGAGAAAAACCTATCTATAAAGTTATAATTTGATAATTTTGTCCTAAAAATGGATTTAAAACGTTAAAAAACCTTAGAAACTGATCAAGCTTGCAAAAGAACCCAATAGGAAAAGTCCAAACTAGATGGTCAAAGAATGGTTAACGATATCAAATTGAATTGGTAACTTAACCCAAACCATAGAAGGTTGTAAAAGAACCTAATAGGAAAAGTCCAAACTAGATGGTCAAAGAATGGTTAACGGTATCAAATTGAATTGGTAACTTGACGTAAACCATCGAAGAGTATAGGTTATTGGGGACGTGAACCAATGACATAAGTACATGTGTCCCTAACCTATATAAACACGTGGTAAAGAAAGATGATGATGATTTATCTGCTAACATGGTAATGACGGTGTGCGAATATGGCATTAACTAGATATTAACGTGGCATTAATGTGGACCCAATTGAATGCTTATGTGGTATTGACTTTTATACACAGGGCCCAATAAGTGCTTGAAATGTGTTAGTTGAAGATGAGGTGTTTTGGTGATGCAGCATTGCTGGAGTTAAAAACTTAAATTTTGGCTAAACCTCATTTTGGTATATTCTAAAGGACATCGTTTGAACTATCTTCTTCCTCTATAGGTGTGTTAAATTTAGCAATTGTAGATGACATGTGGGAAAGAATCTGGAGATTTGTTTTTTATTGTAATCATCTGCTTGAGTAATGGGACAATTTGGTTTATGACAAATTGTTGTTAAAGCGATTTAAGAACCCCAGAATGCCTAGATAGAAAGCTGTAGAAGGGAAATTAAGAAGAACCCCCATACTTTAAGGCTCTAATACCATACCATGAAGAAAAAATAGACAGAGAAAGAATGATAAAGAAGTCTCTATTTTTCTGTTTGTTTCAACAAATGTACAAAGGGGGTATTTATATATAACGAATAAAACTAAATAACGAAGAAATCCTTAATCTAACGCAATCTATTTAACAATTATATCTATTAGTTGACTATTGTATGCTAGAATCAAGGATGAGATTTGTAACAAGATCTATGAAAATGATCACCTTCGACTGGGTAAAGTCGTGTATAAGAGTATCATCTTTAATAAAACAAGCGACCTTCTTTTTAATTAGGCGACTAAAGTTTAGTTTTGAGATACTAAGAAACAATTGCTATAGACGTTATTTTTAGGTACGTACACTATTAATAATAAAACACTTGACATAAATCAAAGTATTCTTGTCTTATAAAATAAGAAAACCATTAAAGAAGGAAATTGAAATACTGAACTTACTTAGGGTAAAGCATATTTTTATTATGAAAATATAAGGATTTTATTTCATACAATTACTCGCTTTATTATATGGTTGTTGTATTAATTAATAATGATATTTTTGTCTTTTATTTATTTATTTATTTAACTAATTTAAAAATAAAAATTTAATATATTTTATAAATATAAGTATAATATAATCATAATCATGAAATTTATATTACAAGTAAATATTATTTTTAAGTTTTTAAGTGCATTATTAAGAGTAGCATACCTTAAGTTCTTTTAATTGATATCATAGATTAAAGTACAAGATACATAAATAAACATGTGAGTGATTACTAAAAAAGAAATTCATTAAAGTTTGTTAATAGTTTTGTTGATTATATTGGTCCGCCAATATAGTTATCTGATCAACCAATATGGTTAAGTTCTAAAATAATGCAAACCCTATTTCAAGTCTTTTTATAAAGAAGAAGGGACATAAATTAAATTTATAGTGGTGTGACAAACTATCCATACCTATCTTTAGTTTTCAAAATACTCATTGGAACTTCACTATGAATCTTTTTCTACAAGGTTAAGAGAACCTTCACACAACCCAATTTTGTTTTGTTTAAGAGTAATCCCTCTCACAGTCATGTTTAAAAGTGAAGAGTAACCTTAACTCTCTTTAAATCACACCAAAACTAACCCCAAATGACTTTTAGAACTCAAAATATATCCCTTGACCACTTTGATGAAGATAATTGGCTCACACACTCAAAATTGAGACAAAGAATTTTCAAATGCTAGAAAAATATTCAAATATGTCTATAAAAACATCTTAATGCATTTCTATGCAAGAACAAAAATATATATTTATAAGGTTTTGAAACCAAAAATAGTCATAAGAGCCAAAAACTAGCCATTATAAGATCTAGTTGCAGGATACTGTTGATAGTGTAGTACATTGGTCAACTAATACGTGTTAAGCGCATCAGATTCATTAGCCATTGAGCATTGATAAACTCATGTGTAATATTGGTCAACCAATATGTCAATTAATGTTATTATAAACTCTTGGTACATCAATTTTGACAATTTAAACTACATTAATCAACCGTTATCCCAAATAGGTCAACCAATGTCACAAAATCATTATTTTAACAACTTCAAATGCTCAAATTTAATTTCTTAATGAAAATTTGTCTTAAATACTTTTCAAAATATTCCTTAAAGAATGTTTTAAAGTTTAAGATGATTTTCTTTGAAATCAAAACTTTAATCCCTTTTGATGAATGAAAGTAATCATGTAATTAATTAAAATGATGATGTGATTGTGCATAAGGAGTCTTTAAGACCATCAAAGTTAAGTGAAAGTTCAATAAACATTGCAATTATTTATAATTATGATACGTCTTATTCTTCTTTATCATTCACTTTGAGTGAAGCAAACTTTAACTTTTTCTTAATAACTTCAAAAATTGTATCTTGATTCATGCATGGTTATAATTTGCTCTCATATTGCTTTTATAAAAAATAAAACTTATTAGTAATATTTATGTTTTGTTATCATTAAAAAATTGATTGAAATCTTACCAAATTAAAATCCCCCTTTTAATGAGGACAAAATAGTTTGCTATGTTTGAGGAAATAATAGTGAAATTAAGAACATATACAATATTAAATCCCCCATAATTTATGCTAAAAAAGATTAAAATTTAAAATTTTTAAGATGCCTATAGTCATAATAAGATGCAATAAAATATCAAGTGCAAATTGACATGATAAAAATATATTTAAATATTAAACATGTCCAATATATATGTAATATATATAGTCCCATTTGTTCACTAAAGGCAGGCAGCAATCTAGATTCAAGTCGGAGGAACTACATCAAGAAAGTGGGATTTCGTCGTAGAAGATTCATATTCAATCTATGCCACTAGCTCGACCCCTCCACCCCCCCCCCCCCAAAAAAAAAATCTCCTTCGAGAAAGAGTCCCAATTTTGAAAAAAATTGCAGCAGTAAGAAAGGCAAAATACTATCTGATACTCCTTAAATTTAATATTAGTAAATTTCTATCGCCCTTTTTAGAAGCATAAAAAACCAACTATTCAGAGGAGAAAATTGAGACTGAATCGATTGATGTAATCATCAAAATGATGCATTTTAATGTCACAAAAAGAGTCAAGATTGTCTTATAGTAGAGTGAGTTGATGCTCAATAAGGCATCATGAGGAGACATGAGATAGTCATAAGGTAATAGCCTCGTCATCCATATGTAGCTTAATAGTATCACTAATTAGAGGCTCAATGGAACCAACGCCATACATGAAAGCCTCCTATGGTGGGATACGTTGGTAAGGTTGTAACTATTACCACTGATGTGGTTAAGTCATATGATTATTAACCAACTCGTAACCCATATTGTTAAGGATAGGATAATCAAATAAGATATTTAAATCAATCTTATCTTTAGTGGGAGGGGTGTGAAAAGGCTAGAAGATAAGGCCAAGGATTAGATTATACAAGATATTTTTATTTCTTTTCCATAATATGATTAAAATGCACCATATTATGCAAATTGAGTCACCAAGATGAATGCTCTCCCCTAATATGAAGGTGGAGAGGAACCAAAGGTCATCATCCTAAAAATGTAAAATGGTCACCAGAAGAATAAAGTTTTACTTGACGAACAAAAGATGATCAAATTTAAGAGTAGCATTATGACTACAAACGTCGTTAGACTTCTTATTAACTTTAGCCTTAGGATCTAATTCAAAGATGATTTTTACTCGTGTGGGCATATAACGAGGATGTATATGATATTTAGTGAAGAAATCATATTGAGAATAATGTTTGGGTATAGGTATGTCTAGGATTTCAATAATGAGATTACTAGTTAGATGAATGTCCACACCGTAGAATTTAAAGAAGATGTGATTGTAATCTCAAATCATTTGAGGTAAAAGGTTATAGTAAAATAACCTAACATTTTTTGGGCTTATACAACAAGTCTTAGTAAGTATAAATTCCCACCTTTAGCTAATAAAAAATCACACAAGGCTCTATGCTTTAAATTATTCTAGATAATATGGAAAACTGATATGGTTTTCATGTAACCTATGTAAAGTATAATCGATAAAATAAGGAGTGAATGTCGAAGTACTCATCCTCATAAGTAGAACTAGGCACTAATCAGGAAGAAGTTCCAAATCTCTCTTAAGTTATAATAGGGCAGACATTAGTCCTACCATGAGCAAATCTTTTAGTTATAGTGGTGGAGTTTCCTTTAGTTCTTACCAATGAAATAAAATGTGTAAGGAACTTTAAGGATGGAAATAAGAACCTAACGAAAAATAATAGGTATCAATTATTTAAGGTTTTAAAGCTACCTGTAGGAAAATGCTTTAATAACTTTTTAACAATTTGACCTCACCAACGTCAATTCTCGATTCATTACAACAAGTAGCATATAGTCATATACAAAAATGCAAGATTAATTATGACATATAAAAGTTTGACGAAAGATTCAAAATCAAGGTATTTTGAGATGACTGTCAAAAATTTTCAATCAGAGCAAAAATTGTCAAAGTTAATTATTGGGACAATTGAAATATATTACTAATTACTAAAGTGATATTCAATTGATAAGGAAATTCAAATGTTAATTGACTTCAAAAACTTCTAAATTTCACTTACCAAAAATGCCAAGAAAATGGTAGTGGTAGGAAGAAAAAGAGAGATAAAAGGTTTGTTTTTGGTTCCAAAATGATAATGGAGATAGGAAAAAGGTTTTAAGATTTGTACTATATTACTTGACCACTTAAAAACATTAGTTAATTGATGCCAAGAGTTGGTCGATCGATATATGTGACCAATCTATTGACAAACTCACTATATAATATTTTTCGTACATACAAGATATTATTGGTGACCACTTAAAGTCATTAGTTGACTAACATAACTAAGTGGTCGACCAATGCATTGATCAAACTATGAACAAATTCATTGAATGCCTAAATTATTAATTTATGAGGATGCTGGTCGACCACACTGTGATAAGTTGACCAGTGTTACCTGGAAACTTAAGAAGTAATCATAAAATTCCAATTAAATCATTAAAAAAACATAATAGATCATTTGAATAACAATAAAATGAGTTAAGCCATATAAAGGGATCCTTATCATACAGAATTCCTATTGATCATACTCAATTATCATATAATTATGCAAAACATATCCTCACTCATTAGTTTAGTAAAAATTTTGGTTAATATGTAGTGTTTTTATAGATCATAGTTTAATACCCTCATTTTATTCATAGTCTATAACGAAATGATATTTAATTTTTCTATGTGCTCGAGTGTTAAATAGGATTCTATGCAAGGCATGAAACACTAGTGTTGTCACACCTAATAGGTATCTTCCTAATATTTATAATATAGTCCCTATGTTTTTTTTAAGTCAAAAATTTCCTCATAATAACTTTTAGCCACCACATATTTAACTTTTTAGTTAATCATGCAACTGGATTTTGTTTCTTACTAAGCCATAATATTAATGCATTGCCTATAAATTTAAAAGTGTTATATGTGCTCTTTTTATCCAAAAGATTACCGCCATAATCCTCATTTGAATAGCCAACTAAATAAAAAATGTTTCC
The DNA here is from genome assembly GCA_027563595.1 of Erythroxylum suave. NCBI lineage: Eukaryota > Viridiplantae > Streptophyta > Magnoliopsida > Malpighiales > Erythroxylaceae > Erythroxylum > Erythroxylum suave. The sequence continues at coordinate 16,026,615 of JAOSBN010000002.1, read as the reverse complement.
TTGGGGTACCAAAGTTCTAATGACAATGTAACATATAAGTATATAAGTACACACTTAATGAGTAAAAGGCGAGACTCCCTCGAATTCAATTGAAATCTAGTACATAAATATATATTAGATATAATATGATGCCTACTTATGATAAGATAAAACAAACTTTCAATCATATCTTGATAGAGCTTTACATTAACTTACCTTTCTCCTCTTTGTTCAACTTAGTTTTGATGTTAATAGGCGTCCCTAATGGTTTGGCTTAATCCATTGCAAAGTGTTTGAGTAGTCCTTTGGTATAATTTGCTTGATTAATGAAGATGTCTTCCTTTATTTTCTTGATTTGGAGGCTAAGAAAGAAGTTAAGTTTTTTTATCATCCATATGTCAAATTTCCTACTTATTCACATAGATAAATATATATGTTTTCATTAGTAATAACAAAGATAATATTATCATCATAAATTTAAACATCTAAAATGTCATGCTTATACTTTTTGATAAGAAGTGTCATATCAACCTTGCTTTTAATAAACCAAACCTATTTTCTAAAAGAAATGCAATTAACCTATCATACCAAGCTCTAGGAGCATATCATATAAACCTTTAAAAAGTTTATAAAACATGGTTACATGAATCATGATTTTCAATACTGGGAGGTTGATTAACATAAACATCTTCCTGAATAAAACCATTTTAAAATGCATTTTTAACTTTCATTTGGAACAATTTGAAATTCAAGTAAGATGTAAATACAAGTAATAACCTAATAACTTCTAACCTAATTACCAACTTAAAACTTTCTTCAAAATATATACCCTCCTCTTGGTTATACCCTTTAGTTACTAATCTAGCTTTATTTCTCACAATGGTACTTGATTTGTCTAATTTATTTTTATACTCATAGGAATTTCACTATGATGTTTTTATAAATTGAAGAGAACCTTCATACAACTCGATCTTATTTTGTTTTTTGTAGAGTGTACCCCTCTTACAGTATTGTTTCAAGATGAAGAGCATCCTCCACTCTATTTAAAACATACCAAAACTAACCCCAAATTATCTTATATCACTTGATCACCTTCATAAAGATAATTGGCTCACACGTTAAAAAATGAATTAATAAATGCTCGAAAACTTAGAAATGCATGCATAAAAACACTCAAATGCTTTTTAATGCAAGAACCAATAAGAAAAAATGTACTTATAGGATTTTGGGACATAAAATAATTATTAGAATAAAAAACTAGTTATTATAACAGCTAGTTATAGGATACTTATTGACTAATGTAACATATTAATCGATCAATATGCATTAAATGCTCAAGATTTTATAGTCCTTGAGTATTGGCCGACTTATGTAGCACATTGGTTAATTAATATGTCAACTAATGTTAATACAATTCTTATTACATCAATTTTAATAAATTTAAACCATATTAGTTAATCATTACTGGTTAACCAAAATTTCCAAAATCGTGATTCCACTAACTTCAATTGCTTAAATTAATACAAAATTTTCAAAAATACTTTTGAAAATATACCCAAATGAATATTTTAAGGCTCAAGATGATTTTCTTTGAAATTAAAATTTTAATCTCTCTTGATAAATGAAAACACTCATGTATTTGATTAAAATGATCATGTGATTGTGCATGGTAAGCTTTTAAGATTATCAAAGTTACCAAGTGAAAGTACAATAAATATTACAAATTATTTATAACTTTGGTACTCCTGGGTCTTTTTTGGTCCTTTACTTTAATCTTCAGTTTAAATGATGAAAGCTTTAATTTTTTCTTATTAACTTCATAAAATTTCTTCTTGATTTATGAACGGATACAATTTGTCATATTGCTTTTATCAAAAATAAAACTCATTAGTTATACTTATATTTTGTTATTATTAAACTATTGTTTGAAAACTCCATTGGTTCAATAAATTTTGTGATTAATTTTCTTTAAGCAATATCTTTACCATTACATATTAATTGTTATTAAACTGATTTCATTATATAGAAAATATCTTAACTTTATTATCACCCTAATTCACACCCCATTGGATGCTATTATGGACTAAAAGAATGTTCTACAAATGTAACAACTCAATTTGAATGTCTAAAATATTAGGGTCTAATATGTATATTAGTAAAAACTTTAAGGTTAAAAATACACCTTTTGCTTTTTAGAATATTGAGGTTAGCTCTAGTTTATAAGACTTTGAGCAAATGATAGATATCGAAATTAGGCTTTGAAGCCCATTGTTTTGTTTCTTTCTTTCTTTTATAAAGTGACTAGTTTAGGCCCCTCTTGATTTTGATCCTCTTAGAGATTAGGTCTAATTAAGTTAAGAAGCCTATTAAATTTTAATTTAGTAAGTTGTCCCTCTTTCTCTTCTATCATAAGTGGTTAAAAGGGCAATAATAAAGACAATAGTTTAGAATTCATGCCTATTTAGTCATCACAAGCCCAACTAAATTTAAAACCAAGAAGAAAGTTTATACTGGAATTAAAGCCATTTTATGTGTTTAAATGTGACTAGTAAATATAATTTTATTATTTTTAGCTTAATTTAAAATTTAATTTTTTAGTAAAGGGATAAATTAAGAAAAAATCATTTTAATTTTGATTCAAATAAGTCCAATGAATAAGTCTAAGCTTAAGTGGTAATTTTGAAAATAATTCCATATGCTTTGGGTGCAAATATATCCAATACAAAAATTTTAACCCTAAAATCAATATTAAAAAATTTTGTATTATTATTTTTTAAAATTGTTTAAGCTAATAAAAAAGGGCGTGTAGAGAGAGGGATAGCACAATAATCCATTAATTAGACTTAAAATATTAGTGATTTTAAAATGTTAGTTTGGACATGAAAGCCCAATGGAAATAATTCTTCTTTGCTTTTGCTGGTTTGTTTTAAGATTGACTTTTCATGTCTATTAGATTTTGCTTTTTTATATATTTAAATGTTCAGCCTTTAGGCCCATCAGGATTTTTGAAACCTTTTTTGGAAATGTCAACTAAGTATCTTTTTATTCTTTTATCTAAGATTTCATTTTAGTTTTGAGGGCCTATTAGAGGTTTAATATATTTGTCAAATTCTTCAAACTACTTAATCTCATTTTACTTAAATTAGTCAAATTTTAAGAGTTCATATTCAATGGCCTATAGGCCTATTTCTTTCCAACAATCATATTAAGCACGGATGGGTGGCCCGACTTGGCCTAACCCAAGGGCTGCCTAGGACAACGGGCCAACCTTATTTTTTAAAAAAATAATAAAAATGACATTGTTTTATACCTTGTCATCGAGCCACGGACCAGGACAATTTTGTCATTCCTAATATTAAGTTATTTTAGAACTAAATTTCTATTTTAAATGATTTATTTTAGGCTCATCTAATTTGGATGTATTATTTTCACATTGTCTAAATTTTTAAATTGAACTAGGCTCAATTAGTTTGGGACTTACCAAATCTAATTTATTTAAGTTTTTCAACACTTTTTTGCATTGAATATATATTTTTATTCAAAATGCATGTTTATTTTGGGTCAATTGCATTATAACCCATTTATAGCTTTCTACATGAAATCAATCCTTTTGTTTATATTAGAATCATTTCAATTAATTCTATTCTAACTTTCCTTTTTATTAATAAAAAATTAAGTACAAATCCTAAATCATTAATTTAAGTTTTTTTTCTTTATTATAATCTTCAAGACTTAGATATAAGAATTTTTATTCTTTTGTAAACCTAAGATAAGATCACAAACTCTTAGACATTCAATCATTTGTTTTTACTTTCATTTTATAGGAATTTTATTTAAATTTTTAATAATATCATAAACTCATACACATTTAACCATATGTTTTTATTTCTAATTCTTTACCATCTATTTCTTTTTTTTTACATACGTGTGAGGCAAAACGCCAATACAATAAAATAAGAAGGCTGCGTAAAAGAACTCCTAGTCAAGGAGGATTAAAGAAGAATGTAGAACTTGTTGACTTTTTTGGCCGCATTGAATGCGTTGGAAACATGAGCTGTCTTGGAACTGGGTTTGTGTCTTCCCCAGGTGGCAAGTGCGTCTGAAACGAGGAGAGAGGTTCCTTAGTTGGCAGAATTCCAAAACACGTCTGGGACAAAATTCCATAGCTAGCTGCTGGAGGTACTGTGACTTCCTTTTCAATTGCTGGTTCACACGTCGCTGGCGATAGCTCCGGCTCAAAATCCGTGAGATAATCCGGCATAGTTGACGATTCCTCTACCCTCCGTGGTCTGTCTGCCCCCCATGCGTGCAGAACCGGTGGGTTTGCTCCCTCATCCGCTACCCTTGCATGCAAAGGAGTGAGGATCCATGAAGATGGTGGCCGGTTTATCAGTTCCGGCAATGTATATCCGGCGGGATATAGCCCCGATGAAGAAGGTGCAGCAATGTGGTCCGACCGAAATCGAAGGGGATTCGAACAACTTGTATGAAGGTAAGAACTTCTCTTTGGTCTCTGTATGACACTCGAATCTAGAGAGTAAAATCTCGGAGAAAGATCTCAGAGGGATAAGCCTTCTTTAGCTAATAGATCCGCTTCCTGATTCTCAGATCTATTGATGTATTGAAAAGTCATCCCCGGACATTTTTGTGCCAGCGCTTTGATACGACTTATGAAGCTCTGCAGATGTAAGTTTTCCTCTTTGCCTATCAGCAAATTGAGCGCAGTTTGACTATCAGTCATCACTTTAACGTTGTGGAATTTGTTGTTGACTGTCAGGGCGAGACCCGTTTCTATCGCAATTAGTTCGGCTGTGATAATCGATCAAATGCCGAGACGTCCTGCTGATCCCATTACACAGCTGGAGTTGGAGTCCTTCAAAATACAGCCAAACGCAGCTTCCGATGTGATTCTGGAGACCGTTGCATCAAACATATTAAACCTCTTAATAGTTAAAATAAAGTATCATCTTCCCTACTTTACAACTGACCTGAACTCCATTTTTTTGGTTATAATTAGATCTTAAGTGCTTACTATCTTTTTCTTAATTAAATAAGTGACAATTATGTTAGATTTATTTATTTTCAGTCACCATTTTTATTAGTGCACGTTTTACACATTGACAATAATATTCTTTAAATAATTAAATATATACAACCACTTATGAAATTGATGATCTTTTAAGTTAATTCAACTTAAAACAAGTGAAAAATCCAAGTTCCTAAATTTCCCCATAAAATATGCTATTATATCTAATAATTTGTAAGATATGTTTTTATATTTAGTGCTTTATTATGTTTAGACATTTATCAAATTAAGAAAATTAAGTTGGAATTCTTTTACCATTATGGCATCAAAGTCCTAATTTACTTATAATATATAATAAGGTTTTAAGAGGTAAATATCTTCAAGGAATGGAAGAGATCCCTGAGGCATTGCAAGCTAGTTATTGCTCATTTCTTTACAGAGCCATTTGCAAGGTTTGGCTAATCACGTACAAAGGTGTTCGGTGGGCTTTAGGGAATGGTACATATTTTGGGAGGATAAGTGGATAGGAGATACCAAACCCTCTGATTTGGCGGTGGATCCTATATCTAAAGAAGAGAAAACTATTCGAATGGAGGATTATGTTGATGAAAAAGGCCAATGGAAATGGGATAATTTTCAAGCAAGGCTTCCAACTTTTGTATGTCTAACTATTGCAGCCATAAGCCCTCCTTCTGCTAAGAATAAGAAGGATAGAATATATAATGGATGGATTGACTAAGGGAATTTTACTGATAAATTGGCTTATGAAGAGTTGTGTAATGGTTCATGGAATCCACAGGACACACAGGAAAATTGTTTTTCAATTCAAGGGACCTCAATGTACTAGTACTTTTTTTTTTTGGTAAATAATGCACTGGTACTTTCCTTTGGTTAGCTTTACAAGGCAAGCTCTTGACTAACTTGGAAAGATGTAGATGACACATTAATAATGATAGAAGTTGTGGTAGCGGTTCTGTAGCAGAGGAGTCATGTATTCACGCTCTATGGGACTGCATAGTAGCTAAAACAATATGGAACAAGATTGTTCCTTGCCATTTATGGAATGATTTTATATCAGAAGAGCCCACGAACTAGTTGATTAGTAATTTTTTTCAAGAATACTTATTCAGATGATGAGTATGAATAGAACATAATATTTGGAGTTACTCTTGATTTATCTAGAAGTGGAGGAATCAAAGGATTTTTTCTGAGGTTCATCCAAAACCAAGCGCGGATGTGATTATAGCTAGAGTTAAAGATACTTGAAAGGATAATGTTATTACTTAACTAACTAACCCGAGATTGTCTTATCATGAAGTCCAAATTGGGAGGAGTGCACCAAAAGAGGGGTGGTGTAAGATTAATACCAATGGTGCCTTCAAGGCATCTTGTAGCCTTGCCTTAGCTAGAGGATTGATGAGGGATGATTGTAGGAATTGGAAGAAGGGTTTACCTTTCGTATTGGTAGTTTCACTCCTATAGCTTTAGAGATTTAGGGAGCTCTTAAGGGGTTGGAGTTAGCTTGGAATTTAGGAGTTAAAGGGGTGATTACAAAGGTGGATAGTATATGCATAATTAAGCTTATTAATGAGGTGAATCCTTTAGTATGTTTCAATTGGACTTTGGCTTCCAATATTAAAATTTTGATCAAAATATCTTGGGAGGTCAAAATTGCCCACACCTATCGTGAAGGAAACTGTGCCACTAACTGGATGACAAATTTCTCCTTAGTTCTTCTATTAGGGCATTACGAATTCACTACTTCTCCAAAAGGGATAAGTACTATAATAGATCAGGATAAACCTAGTAAATCCATTTCAAGAATGGGTCTTTTGTAGTTTGCTTTTCTAGGCTTTGTGCCTCCTCTTTATCAAAAAGAAAAAATAACAGTTGCTGGTAGGGAAAATGACAATTTGCTCTAGATAACTGAGCATATATATCGAATATGAAATTGATCATCCTCAACTCCACTTAATAAAAAACAGCTAGAGTAAAACATACATTTCCTCCTACCTTAAAAATCATTAACTATCTTGTTAACCTCATGCAAGCTATTTTATTTCATAACAACACTCTAAGTTATGGTCAACACGTACGAACTGTTGCCTCTTCCGCCTGACTTCTTCATGCTTCGCTTTTTAAAAGTAATCTTTTTTATTTTCTATAAGGGTTAGACCGACTTAGCTTCGATGCCCAAGCACTACTTTGCTTCCTGATCCTATGTAAACCAATTCTTTTTGTTTATCTAGTAGGAAGTTTGGTTCTATCTAATTTTGATGGGGCTGGGCACTGCTGTTTGGATCCATGGGATTGGATGACTTTGGCACAAAAATACCTGCAAAACAATAAGGCACACCGGGGGTTGATTGCCGGTAGGCCCCTCCAACGCTCAAGTTAGTCTTTTTTTAGAGTTTTGGTGGCTAGTGAATAAATAATACTAGGTTTCTCGAGAATCGTACCTTTTTCATGATGAGGTATTGAATTTATATAGCTAATACCTATAGGAATTAGGTCAATCATCAATGGTTGGGTCAACCGGCCCATGCGCCGTTTTGAGTCTGGGCTTGAGCCTAGCACGACCGACCCAACCATAAGCCCCCTACTCCTCAAGTCTGACCAAGGAGAAGGGTCGTAGGAGTACATAAGGATTGTGCAGCTCGTTTGTATGACAGCTCGTGATAGGCCCGATCGGTCGGACATCAACGCTTAGTGCATGACAACTTGTGCCAGGATTGGTCGGTTGAATGTCGACGCCTAGCGCATGAAGGCATTTGGTTTAATCATTCCTAACGGCACGTGTCCGCTGACAGGTTTTCAAAATTTGAAACAAGGCGTCCTTTTAACTGCTACGTAGCTGTCATGGACGTCTTTTCAGCCGTTGCGCCGTTTGGGGCACTTGATAACCCTAATTCGCACGACTCAGATTTTGCCACGTTCCCGACTCAGATTGATACGTCCGTTCAATTGATCTCGGTGATAACTACTCGGGGTCGATGAATTTCCTTCACTTTCTATTTCGTGTATTCAGCTTTGCATCGTTCTCTTTACTCTCTATCTTTCTCCTTGCAATCACCGGAATTCACCTTTCACCACCGTCTCTATTCCCGACTTCGATCTCTAAACTAGGTAGATCCTTCTTCCTTTCCTCGTCCCGTAAGTTTCATTTCTAGTAACCATGTCGTCGACTAGCCCTAGAGACGAACTTAGACTTAGGAACGAAGCTAGCTTCCACTCTCCTTTTTCGTCACCTCCTCACCAACCTTCGCCGCGGGCATCCCCGGGTCTTAGCGAAGAAGTAAGTACGGTTCTATGGGAGCTCCATCAAGAACTGGTCGTCGAGAGGGCTTCACAAATTGTTGGGCCGCCGGAAATAGCGGCGGAAATTGTGGAGATGTCGGAAGCCGGCGGAAATGAAGCGTCGGAGGCAAGGGGAAATGAGGAAATCGGATCGAATGCCTGAAAGGATGGGCAAATTGTTGAAAAGCTACCGAGCAACCCTTCGACAATGACCAAGAGGGAACTGAATCGATCGGTTATCAAAAATAATATCCCTTCGTCTTGGGGACCTAGGTTGGCCGGCAAGAACGAACGGATTTATAGCAGCTTGGGCGGCTACTTCGCTGTTTCAGACAGCTTTTTCTCGATCGATGACATGCAGCTTCCGTACGTCCCTATTGTCGATGAGGTATGCTGCACCTACCAATTAAGGCCGAGCCAGATTCTCCCAAATAGTTGGAAGTTCATCAACGGTCTGGCTTTGCTATGTCATCATTTCGGGTATCCGCCATCGGTCAGTGTCCTGTGTCATTTTTTAAGAATGAACTAGAGCTCAAGCGTTAGGGCCGGGATCCCTCATTTTTAGTATAGGGATGCGAGGTATCGTCCTGCTGGAACAGTAGGGTCAATTAAAGCGTAGAAGACAAAGTACTTCTTTGTGAGGCCCCCAGGATCCATCTTTGAATCCCGGCCGTGGAGGTATCCCTTGGCCGAGCGATGGAATGATATTACCGACCTATACCTTACTAGGGAGGAACGGAAAGTGGTCGATAGGATCAAGGCGCTCGGTTGGTATTCTTTCGACAACCTTATTCTGGGGTATCATGGAGGGGCATCAGCCGATGCCTCTTTGATTGATCCCCCTCCTCGAATTAGCAGGCTAGAAGAGGAAATTGCCCCTCCTGGTTAACTCCTTGTAGTTTAACTATTTGCTGTGTTCACAAATACTAGTTTCGATTTCTAACCAGCTTTTATAATTGTGCAGCCATGGCAAAGCTCAAGGATTTCGCCGGGTCCTTCAGTTCTTCCAAAGCTAAAAGCCAGCGCAAAGGGCCTAGGACTTCCTTGACGGTGAAGGGGCAAAGGAAGGAGGCGGAGGTTAGCAGAGACGTCGTTCAACCGACGATGCCTGACCGGTCCACGACATTGCTGGCCCTTCCGAAAAGTGAGCACCGTCCTGACGAGCCTGCCTCGTTGCCGATCCCATCGGTGGCTGAGGTCCAAGCGGATATGGAGGAAGAGATGGAGCCACCGCTCAAAAGGAAAAGGACCGCTAGGAGTGGAGGAAAGGGGGAGGAGCGAGCGCCCCGATTGGGTAAAGGCAAGGGGAAAGAGCGAGCCCCCAGCGGTGAA
>JAOSBN010000002.1:15939684-16010448 GCA_027563595.1 Erythroxylum suave | reverse complement strand
AGTTTTGCTTAGGAATTTGCTTAAGGATGTCTTTCCTCTTGCTCCCTTGGCCTCTCTTGATCCCCTCCTTGATTTTCCTAAATTTTCACCAACTAATGAGATTTTTTGCTCCAAAGAAAGCTCTTCCCTTCCTTTTTCTTTTTCCCTTCATGAATAACCTCAAACTCTCTCTTTAAGACTAAGGAAAGATGTAACCTAGTCTAAAACTCTATTCTTTCTCAACTTCACCAAAACCTCTCTTCTTCTTTTTCTGTTTTTTTAATTTTCTCTCCTTATTTCTTTCTTTCACGTTTTTTGTCTTCTAATATACAAGACAACATTTTTCTCTTCTCATTCTACCCTTAATAGGTGAGGAAAGTCCACCTTACACTTCCTTTAATGCCTTAGTGCTTCTCAACTTAAATAATCCACCTAAAATACCCCAAAAGAGAATTAAAAAAATTTAACTCCCAAAATTTACTTATCCAAACCTCATATTATTTAAATCATGCTTAACTAAAAGAAAACATTTGGGGACTAACAAAAGTTACTAGCGGCGATTTACCAAAACATTGCATATATTTTTCATTACGAAAATAAAGTGCAGGAAAACATAATTAGCAACAATTAGGGAAAAACATTGCCTATAGGTTTCTTCTATGAGAATTTGGCGACATTTTTTGCAACGAAAATAAATAGTAGCCAATGACTATTAGCGACTATTTTGGGACTTTTAGCAACAAATTTTTCATTGCTAAAAGTCCCAATTGTACTATAATAAAATCAAGAATCTTAAATTATAATTCTTGTTAGTTCATGAATTTTATCATGTCAAACCAATTGATTGGTTTTGCAATTAATGTCCATGCTTTATCGAGGGACAGTAATATTAGCATCTTTCTAATATCATACGAGGAAAAAAAGAGTTCAATTTTTGATACAAATGTTTAGAGTGTGGTAGTTCAATTTAAATACAACAAAACAGAACAATTTAAGTTTAATTGATACAATATTACTTTGTTACCTTTTCTCGTAATCTCTAACATAGAACATTTATATGCAGAAAGTTACCTTTTTCTGTCGAAGGGAGGCTTTTACCAATTCTTGATCTTATATAGAAACAATCGATACAATTCAACCAGTCAACTGTATTTGTCTTACAAATAAGAAAGCTACAGAAAAAGAACATAAAACGTTATGTAGCAATAAAGCATTTTTTTCCTATTAAAGTATAAGATCAAATCAAGATTACGGTGCTTTAATTTTTACTAGGAGAAGGAAAAAAAAGTAATAATAAAACATTATTAACAATTGCTGGTAATAAGAGAATAATGAAGAAAGTGTTGTCTTCTTTAGATAACTGAATGCATACAACCCATAGTTGATCGTCTTCAACTCAATTCAACTTAAAACAAGTGCAAGTGCAAGATAGAGTTTAGCAAGACGCACACTTTGAGATTGTCACAAAAGTAAGAACACAAATTTAGAAAATGGTGAATTAAAGTATCAATTTAACAATTTAGTATTGTCATTACCTAACTATGTATTCTCTCACTTTAGTAATGTTCATTATGCTCAAAATGTCCTGGTTTTTTCAATCTTATTACTTGAACTAAATAAGCCCTGTTTAATGATGGAAATGAATTATGCAAGCTCTCACTTCCCATTTTTCACTTAACCATTAAAAGGATATGAATAAATTTTTGGACCGTTACTTTTCCATTCAATATCTCTCTCCAAATGGCAAGGTAACTTGATATATGTAGTGTTCTTGGTGTAAGCCCACTCTCATAACACTTACTAACATATTTCTTAACTTCATATCTCTATGTGAGCTAAGTATGGACAGTCATATACCATAAACATCAAACACATCCATAACATTGAATAAAGTGAGGTGCTACATAGTTTAGGCAATAACAACCTTAATAACTACTTAGAAATCCATCAAAATCTCATCCAACATGTCCATAACGTATCCTTACATCCTTCTCAATCAACAAAATACAACAAAGAACCAAGAAAAGAGAAGAAGTGAGGCTTATATGTTGAAGAGCAAAGCTGGAATTCTATGGTGGCAGCTTTGTATCTTTTTTTCCATTTCACAGATTTTGCAACTGAATGTAATCTATAAACTCCACCAAAATATTATAGGATTGTAAAACAATTCACATCCTCTACTTTATATAATGCATATTGTGAAAGACATAAATTTTAAGATATAAAATCAAAATTGATATTCATAAATTTAAAATTTTGAATAAATAATGTCACAATCAATTAGGCTATAATATTATATACTTGATGCAAAAGACGTCATTATCGTAGAAAGATCAAGAAACTCCACTACTTTCTTTGTTAAAATTAGTTTGTTTCTCTTAACCCATTTTCTGCTATAGAAAACTTGATGGAATAAATTTTTTGTAACCCTAATAAGTAAAGAGATGATCAGTTTATATATCTATAACTTTTATCTTATATGTCCATCAAGTAACCAAATAAACAATTGAGATTTGTTCCACGATTAAATAGAAAATATAGTCTAATTAGGGCTCCTTAATTATATTTATTAATTATTAATATATATAGAATATAGCCACAAGTCGGCCACATTTTAATGTTCTCCCACTTATCTTAATAATTCAAACATTATTTTAATAATATAAACATTAAACACACATAGACAAATCTCTTAATATCTTCTTAATTTACCTTAACATAATAAATCACTTAATGTGAGTTATGACGATCATACACTTCAACATCTCGTACTTCCTTTCATATACTATAACATTAGTAATTTACCAAGTTAGGTACCATAAGTGATATATAAATATCACAAGGGTCCATATTAATTCTTATAGACACTTCTATTTCTTGTTTAATAACAATTAGGCTTACACAATCATAATAAACAAGAAAATTGTCAATAAAATTTTTTATTGAGCTCAAAAATGTTAAAGCATCAATAAAACAAAGATTACTTTAAACATGTTCCTCAAATGACTTTGGTTAGTTAAAAGGTCTACAATCATAAGATTTTTCTTAATATATTTAATACAACTATTTGTTTATTATTTCCTCCTTTACAGTAAAATATTTCAACTTTATATGTTTAACACCTCTAAAGTACTTGTCATTCTTAGAGAAGTAAATTGCTCCAGAATTATCATAATAAGTTTTCAACATTTTAGTAATGGTGTTGACAACCTTAAGCCTTAAAATAAAGTTCCAAAACCATAAGTCGTAAATTATAGCCTCAAAATAAGCTACAAATTTCACTTCTATAATGGATGAAATAATGATAGATTTTTTTGCAATTTTACATAAAATTGTTCCTTTTACTAGTAGAAATAAATGTTGACTTTCTACTATCAATGTATCTAACAAAATCTGAATGTAAATGTCTAATCATTTATGATGATTACATCATCTATATATGAGCATATAGTCCTTTATTCCTTCAAGGTACATTAAGATTGTCTTTACAACTTTTTAATGGTCTACACTAGAATTACTTTCATATATTCCTAGCATTCCAATCGCGAAGCTGATATTAGGTCTCACACATGCTTACAAATATATCAAACTACCAACAATATAAGGATATGGAATATATTATATTTCTTTATGTTCCACGTAATTCTTTGGACATTGTATGAGATTCAATTTATCCCCTTTTTATATTAGCATAACCTCTCTTAAACATTTGTTCATATCACATATGATGCTTCTCCTATATCTTTCATTTTAAAATTCTTAAAGAGAAAATTTTTAGCTTATACAATCTGTCCAAATCAACAATAGTAAGTAAAATATCATCAACATATAGAACTAGAAACATAAATTTAGTCCCACTAATATTTTGGTAGATACACTAATCAATGGTGTTTTGTTAAAAACTAAAAGATATTATGGTATCATTAAACTTATTATACCATTATCAAGAAGCTTGTTTAAGTCTATATATTGATTTTTTAAGTTTATACACCATGTGACCTTTTCCTTTTGTGACTAAACCTTCAAGTTGGTCTAGTTAAACTTCCTCCCAAAGATCTCCACTTTATAAGGTGGTTTTCACATTCATTTGTTGTAGTTTTAAATCAAAATGTGTCACTAATGCTGTAATTATTCTGAATAAGTAAGTGAAAAGTCTCTTTATGATCAATGTGATCTCTTTCAGTATAGACTTTAACAACAAGTCTGGCTTTATATCGTTTAGTATTGACATTCGAGTCATATTTAGTCTTAAAAACCCATTTATATAAGACTCGCTGAAAACCTTATAGCAAATTAACAAGGCCCTTGATATTATTTTATGCCATTAAATTTAACTCATTTTTCATGGCATTAATCCATTTATTAGACTTATCACTTTCTATTGCTTTTGAAAATAAAACAAGACCTTATTAATGTCATAATCAGATTATGACTCTTATAAATAAACCACATAGTCATCACGAATAACTAATTTTGTTATTCTTGTAGGTTTATTTAAAGCCATTCCACATCATTAGACATTTAAATTTGTTTTGGTGTTCTAAAAGTCTGGGTACTTATAACCGACACTTCTATCCCTCATTTGGCGACGTTCATACATGAAGAAGAAAAGAAGGAATATGTATTATTTTGAGGCACAGAACTCGATTTTTTGTTACATAGATTATCTTAAATTGAATGACATATATGCCAAATAATATTGTAGTAAATTAATTATTAAATAATTAATTATTTTGTAATATTATCATACGCTTCCATTTAAATTTAAATTTATTACAAAATTCTTGGAAAATTTTTCTACCATCCATGTAATAAGTTTTGTCTTTACTCTCATTCCCATCCTCAAGGTTTTCTGCTTTATAATTTTTCGTGCTGGTTAGCATGTACATGGCTTAAGATAATTAAATTCTATTTCAAAATTTTCAAAAAAAATCAACTTTCAACCATTTCTTTCCTTTTTATTTTTAAGTTTTAGGATTAGAGGTCTAATATTCCTTTGATAAGGAAATTTCTATAAGGTTATTCCTTTTTTTTAAATTACAAATATAAAATTGATTCTTTCCAATGTTCGGGAGATCCAATATTCATGCAACAAGTGCTTGTAACTAATCCTGATTTGTTTTTTGTATATAAATTAAATTAATAAAGGATACATGACTTCAATGCAAATTCCATAATTAGTATACCTACACTTCGAACCGTTTTCGCATATCCAATTTTGTAACGCTATCCAATTGATAATAAGTTATCAATTCTATCGCTACATAACAGTGGGTGGAATTTAGAAATTTTACTGTTTAATGCTTATACCGTGAAAAGGTCACTTTCATTTCCACTTTAGATTTTTTGATTTCCTTAGTTACTTGATAATGCTATGCGTAAGAGCACTTAGAGTTAGACGGGTCCTTTTCTCAGGGACAGCGTGCTTATGCAATAATATTTAAAAGAACCCCTTGCAAGGTTGAGGGGTGATTGCTAGTTGATACAAAAAGAAAAGAATAAGTAAGGTATGAAAAAAAAAACTCATGGGTAATATGTTAGGATTAGACGAACTTTATTTTTATATTTCCTTTTGAACAAGACTCCTATTTTTAATATAGTGAAAAATGGAAGGAATCGAAGCTATACTTATTTACATTCTTTATTATCATTCTCCCGTTCACCACCAGACCTAAACACTCGCATACGTACTTTAATGATATCCGCAAAGCTAATGATTTGGTAAGCTTTAATTGGTTTTGAAGGTTGAGCGATGTTTTTTATATGTTTTACCGTATCTTGCCGCGCTGAAAGGCTAGTTTCAAAGGTGAACTTAATCAACAATGGCATTGATGGGGCCTTGGAAGAGTCTTTGAAATGACAAAAGAAGGCGACCGCAACGCAACCCTAATAGTTAATACAGTATGTATGCCTTCAACTTCAACTTCAACTAAGATCTGTTTTATAATTATTATCATAACGACCATCACATCCACTTTATTATTATTATATATGTGGTTGCTTGTCATCCTGCAAAACGGCAAGCACAATTTGGACTTTCAATCGTCAGCCTTTTTGGGCCTTACTTTATTGAATAATGCTTTACTAATCATGCTTTTCCGTACCGCATTATACCCGTAGTCTTCTTTCTTTCCATGTATAAAGAAATCATAAGTACAGATTTTATAAACGGATTCAATAAAATTTTAAATTTAAGTAATAGGAAAATCATTTTTATAAATAAGGATTTTATTTATGCATTTAAAAAAATCTTTAAATTTATGTAATGCTTTTTAATACAAAAATCCATTTTTATAAATAAAATATATTACATTTCAAAAAATGTCTAGATATAAGTAATATCTTATTACTTATATATTTTAAATAAATTATTTAGTAATTTAAATTAATTAGTGATCTCAATTTATGTATTAATTAAAAGAACAAATCTAATCTAATTATTGACAATTGAGAATGTTTTTAAAAAAATCTCATGAGTAAGATTAGAAGAATTTCCATAAACAACTTTATAGCCATATTACGCTTGGGGGAGGAGGACTGCTTTAACACACGGATTAGACGCTGCCGTAATCCCTAAACACATCATTTACGCGCTTCACAGCCGGGGGGAAGGGAAGGTAACGGTAAACACTAAACAGTGTTTGTTCAAACCCCAAACCGAACCGACCCATCACACACCAAAATGCAACTAACGCCAGCTTCCCTTCCAAACGCGCATCCCACTCTCCATCAACCTCTCTTGTCAATTTAATCCCCACCGTCAGATGCCTCAATCCTCGTCAGCGCGTGACACCAGTCCCCAAATGCCCATACGCGAAGTAGCCGTTGTAACTCCACGTGGCAACTTGCCGACATTACAGCATTTATGTTTTTTTTCTTCGCACTACTGTGTTAGTGTTCAGACTTCATACCCGGCACACCGTTGGATCAACTTGTTTTGACTGCATGAAAAGAACAGTAAAAAAGAATTCGATTTCTACTTCCTTCCTAATCCAACCAGAAAAGCCATATCTCTGCTTTTAGTTACTGTTTTCATTTCTGGGCCCTATGCTTTTTGTATGTTTATCTTCTCTCGATTCTTCACTATTTGCTCATCTCAAGGGGAAAAGGGAGAGAGTGTTTGTGGTGGCGTGCTTCCTACTTATCCTCTAAAAGAAGGAGAATAATGAGTTTACTTTGATTGAGCTAGAAAGTAATCCAAATTCAACTTCGAGATTTGCAACTTCTTCTGTTCTTTCCACGCTAATCTGGGGTTTTGTGGAGGGTAAAACTACCGTTGCACGTTCTCTCTCTTGGGATTGTACACATATCAACGGTAAGCTTAAAGTTTGAACCTTTTCTTACTCTTTTTTTTTGTTCTCTCTTTTGTTCCTTTTTTTTAATTGTTCTATGGTATAAATTGCTATTTTTAATTTTGTGTTCTTGTATATGATGCTTGGAGTAATTGTGTGCTTTCAAAGTGTTCTCCTGAAAAGTTGATATTTTTTAATTTTCTCTTGTTTCTCGGTTGAAGTTGGGACTTTGGAAAGTAATTGAATTCCACTTGAAATCAGCTCAATAACAAAATACTGATATTTCTCTCTCTGATTATGATTGCGCTGTCATGTATTTGTGATTTACCTGGGTTTTCATTATTGTTAGTATTCTAAATTTGTTTTGCAGACCCTCTTTGGGTGGCTAATCTTTTGATTACTAAACCATTCCTTCCTTTTATAGGTGAAGATCAAAATACATAAATGGCTACACTTAGTGATATTGGGGTTTCAGCTGGAATAAATCTTCTTAGCGCCTTCATTTTCCTACTAGCATTTGCAATCTTGAGGCTTCAACCTTTCAATGATAGGGTTTACTTCTCGAAATGGTATCTTAAGGGCTTAAGGAACAGCCCAACACGCCCAGGAGCCTTTATCGGTAGGTTTGTTAATTTAGACTTCAGATCGTATTTGAGATTTTTGAACTGGATGCCAGAAGCTCTGAAAATGCCAGAGCCTGAGCTTATTGATCACGCGGGATTGGACTCTGCAGTTTACTTGCGAATTTATTTGTTAGGGTAAGTGACAGTCTATTTTTATGCGTTTGCTTTATATGTAGCAGGCTTCTATATAGTCGTGGCCATCCTTTTCTTATTGGCTATATTTATACCTACTACTTAAGCTGTAGACCTCTCGATTGATATGATGCAAAATACAAGTTGTGCTTTCTTTTTTCAAATAATTGCAGTTCAGTTAACTTAGGTGGAGATTTTTGTACCATGACCAATAAATAACACTTAAGGTGTTAAGTTGCATTTGGTATACAGTAATGAGGGGAATCGGAATAAAAAAGGAATGGAAATGGAAGTGAGAATTAGAATAGGAATGAAATTACTGATTATGCATGTTTGGTATCATATTAAACAAAGTTAATAGTTATGTTAATATTTGGTATTAAATATTAAAAATGATAATGAAATTTTTTTTACTTATATTTAGTTATTAAATAATTTATTTGCACATAATTAATTAAAATATTTTATATTTTATGAATAATAAATAAAAATTTTAATGATTATAATATTATTAATTTTAAAATAATTATGAATGATTTTTATGATAAGAATAAAAGTATCAATGAAACAAAATAAAATAATTATTAAAGAAATTAATGTAAAAGATTGTAATATGTGATTGTGATGATAATATCTGATAAATATCAATATTTTGATAATAACTTGATAATATTCTAATGTTATATTTTATCTCTAATTCTCAATTTTTTATGCCAACTTATACCCACACTCTCCTTAGGAATAAAAGCCCAGGATTGTTTAGGATTTAATTCAGTTCCTTATTTGATCTATTACCAGTAACCAAACAAGTAAAAGTTAGGGAATAAAGGTTGCATTCTTATTTTTACCACTTTATTGCTGGTCACCAAACAAGATCTCATTGTTTTGGTGATACCTTCTCTACACCTTAAACTGAATTGTCATTGTAATTCATCAATACTATTTCCTTCTTGAATAAGCTGTTTTTGGTGTTCAAGTTGCTTGGTTCACTGAATAGTTGTGTACATGTATAATGATATGCTGAGATCCTGACTGTAACTATTGCAGACTCAAGATATTCGTTCCAATAGCATTGCTTGCTTGGGCTGTCCTAGTACCAGTTAATTTTACAAATCATACTTTAGAGCTAGCCAAGCTGAAAAATGTGACTTCTAGCGATATTGACAAGCTTTCAATTTCAAATATCCCACTTCACTCTCAAAGGTACGGACCATGCTTGCCTATTAACCTGTACCTTTGTAATGTCTAGCATCTGCTGAACTTCACATATTCAGATGCATTGGATCAAATAATTTTCCATGCAGTGCAACTTAACAACTGTTGCTTAATAGTCAGCCATATTTTCTAAGTCACATCCTTTTTTATAATCTTTGGTAATTAAAAGTATCTTATTCTCATTTTAATTCTTGCATTGCAGATTTTGGACGCACATTGTGATGGCTTATGCCTTTACGTTTTGGACACTTTATGTGCTACTAAAGGAATATGAGAAAGTTGCTTCAATGAGATTACAGTTTCTTGCATCAGAGAAACGTCGGCCCGATCAATTTACTGTAAGATAGAAATGTTCTTATTTGATAATGCTAGAACTGTTTTGTCCTTGATAAAAATGTATGTAAACCATGCTATGGGAGTTTGATCATTTATATCAGTTACTGATGATACTGTGCTCTCTTGCTGGAATTTGTTTATCACTTCTAATCTTAAAATGCTTCAGTTTCATCACTTCAAGATTTCAGATACATATGCAGGAACAGTTTTCTGATGTCATTACTCTTATATGGCATTTTGTGCCTTGGAATTTGATCTTGCAGGTTCTTGTTAGGAATGTACCTCCAGATCCAGATGAATCTGTTAGTGAGCTTGTGGAGCACTTTTTTCTGGTCAATCATCCAGATCATTATCTTACACATCAGGTATCGTGTCCTTTAAACCAATATTTGTTGGAAATCCATTGTTGATTTATAAGTTCATGAGAGTATGTCACAGTTGTAGATTTGAATATGTGGGAATGAACACTAAAAATATTAGATGTATCATTTTGTGCGGGTAGCGGTATCTGTCTGCAACACATTTTACTAGATTCTCAACCATTATGACCCATACAGGTGCTTATTCTTGTGGATAATTTGTTTCATATACATCCTTGGTTTATTTCAAGAGGCTTATTTTTGCTATTTTCATTTTGAGAATCATATTTATTTGTGGAGTGTGTGAGGCATTACTAAGAAAATATGTAAATCATGTGTTGGAAAGGGGGTTTATATGTTCTTAGATGTCATACTGATGTGGCATTGCCTTAATTTCCTTGCTTCTAATTTGTGGTTACGTTAATTTCTTCTGAGATTTTCTCCAAAATTGTTCAAATTTTTTCTCATTTTGGAATAAAGAATTTATACCTCTTGGAGTTTCTATTATTTCAAGTAATGGGGAAAAGGAAGTATAGATCTTTAGCAAATTTAAAAAGTCCACTTAGGTTGTCTAGTACGAGTATGTCGGCATGATGAGGTAAGTACTTTTGTGCTGTTACCTTTTTCCATCTTTGTTACCTGGGGCTCTCTTAAATTTTCAGGTGGTTTATGATGCAAACAAATTGGCCAAGATGGTCAAGAAGAAGAAAAGTCTGCAGAATTGGCTGGACTACTATCAACTCAAGTATGATAGGAATCAATCACAGAGGCCTATTATGAAGGTAATCATGTGTCTGGAGTATGTTTTGAAAAATGCTGATGCATCTGGAAGTGCCTTTGTTAAGTTCTTTCATTTCTTTCATCTCAACTACTAGCAATGTATTTACCTTCCCCATTCTTTCAGACTGGTTTTCTTGGACTTTGGGGAGAAAAAGTAGATGCAATAGACCATCACATATCAGAGATTGACAAGATATCAAAAGAAGTAAGTTCCTCTTGAAGATTTCCTCATTTGTATTCCCTTGACTTCTTGGTATTTTTTAACTAGTGATACCATTTTGTTATTAAATGGGAAGCTCTGAGTGATGCTATTGGAATATCTTTTTGACGGTACTCTACTCACTACCTGGACCTGTTTCAGTAACAGTGACTTCTACACATACCTAAACTCTTCCTGACATATGTGTGCAACTGGCACCGTAAGGATTTTATTGTGCTCAGATAAGCACATGTTGAAGTTAGTCCAGCAAGACATGTTATTACCAAGGAAGAATGCTTGATTTGGTTACTTTGTGTTGCACGCTCATCTCTCAATAACAAGTTGATGCATTTATTGCCATCTTCTTTACTGATTGACTATGTGCACTCAAGATCTAATCTTAGTGATGGGTGGTCTGCTATTTGTTCAGATTGCAGCAGAGAGGGAAAGGGTTGAGAAGGATCCGAGCTCCATTATGCCAGCGGCATTTGTGTCATTTAAAACGCGATGGGGTTCTGCAGTCTGCGCACAAACCCAGCAATCAAGAGATCCAACTTTGTGGTTAACAGAGTGGGCTCCAGAACCACGTGATGTTTATTGGCAAAACTTGGCCATTCCATATGTGTCACTCTCAGTTAGGAGACTGATAATGTCAGTGACCTTCTTTTTCCTGACCTTCTTTTTCATGATCCCAATTGCGTTTGTTCAGTCTCTTGCAACTATTGAGGGAATTGAGAAAGCCGCACCCTTTCTAAAGCCCATTATTGAAAAGTTAGTGCTCTTTCATTGTCTGGCTTCTATTGTTAGTCATATTATAATATATTTGTAAGTTACTAATTGCTTTCATTTCCCCTTTTCCTATTTGTTATATAGGAAATTTATCAAATCAGTCATCCAAGGTTTTCTTCCAGGGATTGCACTCAAGCTTTTTCTCATCTTCCTGCCAACAATTTTGATGATCATGGCTAAATTTGAAGGCTTCACATCCCTGTCGGCTCTAGAAAGGAGAGCAGCAACAAAATATTACATTTTCAACATAGTAAATGTATTCTTTGGGAGCATAATCACTGGAAGCGCATTTGAGCAGCTTAATTATTTCATAAAGCAATCTGCCAATGAGTACGTCAATCAAACTAATGGGTTATGCAATCTCGTTCTATGATAATCCTTCTTGCTGTTACTTAATGGAATTTGATGGGCTTTGGGTTTAGCATTATATGAAAGCTTAGTTTTATATTTCTTGAGCTCATCTGTTTGTGACTTTATATGTTATAATGTTCTGTTTATAGTTGGAACAATTTGATATGATCAACCTTGTGTGTTTGCATGTGGTATCTCTAAATATTGTGTTGAGTGGCCTTGTATGTATTGCAGTTGAGTTATTATTCTGTATTTGTACATGTTGCAGTATTCCGAAGATGATTGGCGTAGCTATTCCTATGAAAGCAACTTTCTTCATAACCTATATAATGGTTGATGGATGGGCTGGAGTAGCTGCAGAAATTTTAATGTTGAAACCTCTGATAATCTACCACTTAAAGAATTTCTTTTTGGTGAAGACTGAAAAAGATAGGGAGGAGGCCATGGATCCTGGGAGTATTGGTTTCAACACTGGAGAACCTCAAATACAATTCTATTTTCTTTTAGGGCTTGTATATGCCACAGTGACGCCTGCCCTCCTGCCCTTCATACTAATATTCTTTGGCTTTGCCTTCTTGGTGTACCGGCATCAGGTAAAACATTCATTTATTTTTTTTCTGGAAATGTTCAATCGTGCAGATGCTTTTGTGTTGATTGATGCAGAGTAGAAGACAATTGATGAAGACTTAGGATTTCTTTAAATTAGCTTCTTTTTCTGGTTTAAAACTTATTTGGTTTGTTTCTCAAGTTCTTTTTCCTGATTAAGTTTTTTGGCTACTTTTTTTATGCAGTGTATCTTTTCCTTATAAATACTTGATGTAGCTATTGATACAGAGTTTGGAGTATTTGACTAAGCAGAGATTCCTGTTGCCTTATCTCTCTGATTGTTCTTCTGATCACTAATTGTCTTTTCTTTTCGTTTCTCCCCCCTTCCCCCTGCCCTCCTCTATTCTGTTCACTTCCCCTATTTCTCTTTAGTGGTGGAAATTTAAAACATTAAGAACCTGCAATTTAAGTTGAACTTGGTAGATATGCTAGGGAAAATTCAGCTCGTGGAAGTATCTGGCAGCAATGAGTCTTTCTTAGTTGTTTGTTTTGGCCCTTCATAGAATTATGACATTTCAGTAGTCTTGCCTTTTCCTAGTAACGAATGAAACAGCAATACCCGTGCATTGATTTTAAATGCTTTGAGGTGCATAGCAACGTTGCAACTGGAGAAATTGCTACACTAGATATATGTCATTAGCAGCTGAATACGGTCTCAGGAGAGCCCTTGTATTTAGGTCATTTGGCTACTCTTTTCAGGGAATTTATTTAGTGTAGATGGAATTAGGTCATTTATACAAAACGTAAATTCGGATGCCACATTGCATTAAGAAGGGATATGCAGAAGTTAAATCGTTTTCTTTCCATGTATCCTGCATTTCGATGTCAATAATATTTGTTTGATTTTTATTGGACTACTTTTGTTATTTTCTTTCTGCAAGTTAATGCTTTTTTCTTCTTAATTGCAGATCATCAACGTTTATAACCAAGAATATGAAAGTGCTGCAGCTTTCTGGCCTGCTGTCCATTTCCGTGTTATTATAGCATTGGTAATCTCTCAGGTGGTTATGATAGGACTATTGAGTACCAAACAAGCTACTCAGTCGACACCATTTCTACTTGTTCTGCCTATAATCACTATATGGTTTCATCTGTTCTGTAAAGGCCGTTATGAACCTGCATTTGTTAGATATCCATTGGAGGTAAAAATTGTACCATCTCATATTGTTTTGGCTAGTGGTTTTTCTTATCATCATTTCTTATTTTTCGTATACCTATTTCCCGTTAACACTGCCAAAGTTGGTGGTTATGGTTCTGCTTGATTATTTACAGTCTGATATATTCTGGTCATTTCAGGAAGCAATGATGAAAGATACTCTAGAACATGCGAAGGAGCCTCGTTTTAATCTCAAATCCTACCTTCAATATGCGTATGTGCACCCAGTTTTCAGGAGTTGTGACGATGATGATGATGACTACGACGGTGAGTATATATATGGGAAGTTAGAAACTGAGAGTGTACTGGTGCCCACAAAACGCCAATCAAAAAGGAATACTCCAGTTCCCAGCAAGATCAGTGGTGCATCCAATCCATCTTTGCTAGAAGAAGTTGTCAAAGAACAGGAGCATTGACCTCTCAATGCAGCATTAGTTGTCAAAGTAAATTTGGCACTGGGTAGTGCTGAGTGTTGTAATTATAGACAGGTGAAAGTTGTTCAATGTAGTTAAGGGTCAAAAACCAGTCATTTGGAAACAGTTTTAGTTGTAACTTGGAAACATTTTATCATCAAATGAATTGGTTTTGCATCGGCTTAAAGACCAGCTGGTAAAGAACTTTTATTATTTGATAATATATACCCAGAGTGTGACTTTTAATTAAAGACACAGGAATCATTGGCAGTTATAAGGCCTTTGAATACAAGCAGGTTCTTTAATCCTTTCTAACGAAAGGCTTATTCGTTTGAAGTTAAATACTCAACGAACCTCTACTTTCTATATTTATTTGCTTCGAAAGAAGCTAATCTACTCGAAAGAGCAAAGCCTATGATAATATGCGGCATTTTGATTGACTTGTCTGGTTACGTCATTGCAAAATACAACTCCATGATAGACAGAAAAGAGGAATAGAGTTCTCCAATTTGGATATACTGAAGAACAGCTCAGCATTCATGAGTGATGCTGTAAAAGGTAATAATAATAGCTCATTGCTACGCAGAATTTGGAGGTCTAGTAATATACAACCTTACCTTTAAATATTTAACAACCCTACTTACTTAAGTTTGTCTTGGTTTTCTTTAACAACATATTAATCTACAGTAAAGCATGGGTGGAACATGGTCAACATATTTGAATTGTGTCTAACTTACTACATTCTCACTGTTTTTTTTTTTAAGATCTAAATGTGCCTTTGGGGAGACCCAAATAGCATATCTAGGTCATGTGATCAATGATGGCGACATATTGGCTAATGCTAGCAAAGTAAAAGTCGTGAAAGAATGGGTCCAACTGCAATCAACTAAAGGAGTAAAGGCTTTCTTCGGATTAGTGGGTTATTACAGGAAATTTATCGAGAGTTATGGAGTCATAACTACACCCCTCACCAGTCTTTTTTAGAAAAACTCCTTCTAATGGAGTGAGGCAGTCGCACAGTCCTTGACTTAACTGAAGGGGGCCTTGATAACAGCTCTGATATTACAATTATCAAAATTTGAAGCAAAATTTGTAGTGCAGTCTGATGCTTTTAGGGAAGGAATTGGGGCGGTTCTATAATAAAGGGATCATCCGGTGGCTTTCTTCAGCAAAAAACTTACAGGTAGACATATGAAACTACCAACATATGAACGAGAACTTATTGACCTAACTAAGGCAGTGCAACATTGGAGACCCCATTTATGGGGATGGTCTTTTCTAAAACAAATCACTTCATCCTTAAGCACTTGCTTGAGCAACAACTTACAACTTCACCTCAGCAACATTGACTAAACAAATTGATGGGGTTCAACTTCTGAGTGGAGTATCAGTCTCGTTAGCTTAATAAAGTGGCAGATGTAGTCTCATGGAGGGACGATGTAGTAGACCTTATTTGTGTAATTTCACAACCTAGAATGCTGCATATGAAATAACATTTGAAATTGCAAGTGCAGATGAGTTGAAAGAGCTTTGGTTAAGGGCTAAACAAGGAGAAGCAGGGGATGAATGCGTAGTACATAATGGCTTAATTTTGCATAAAGGACGTGCATTTTTGCTTCCCACTTCACCTTTAATTTATTATATTATTGCAAGAGCATATAACCAAACTCATTAAGGGGTGCAAAAAATGTTGCAATGCCTCCGAGCTGATTTTTTCTAGAACAGAATGAAGGGGGCTATTAAGGAATTTGTAGTTGGTTGCACCACCTGTCAATGCTATAAGAGTGAGCATTTACACCAACGAGGGCTCCTTCAACCCCTTCGCATTCCTATCTAAATATGGGTTGACATTTTCATTGATTTTGTGGAAGGATTGCCAAAAGTCCATGGCGAATCAGTTTTGTTTGTTGTAATTGACAAATTTTCAAAATTTGCACATTTTATCCCAATTGCTCACCCTTACATTGCTATGAGTGTTGCCTTTGTATTTTTTAGTAGATTTTTTTACTACACTGTCTCCTAGAATCTATTGTGAGTGATAAGGATGTGGTATTTACAAGCAAGTTTTGGAAAGAGCTCTTTCGTTTTGTGTGGCACGAAGTTGGCATTCTCCTCCACCTACCACCCACAATCCAATGGACAAATAGAAGTTGTCAACTACACGATGGAGATGTACCTACAATTTTTGATGGGGGATCATCCCAGGAAGTGAGTGGAATGGATTTTTGTGGGCAGAGTATTGCTACAATGCCTTTTTCCACTCTTCCTTACGAGAAGTGTGTACGGACGTGACCCCCCTCACTTGCATTTCTATGTTCCAAAGGTTATCAAGGTGGATACAGTCAACCAAGCCTTGCTGGAGCACAACAAGGTACTACTGGACATCTGATTTCAGCTTCAACAAGCACAACAATGGATGAAGACAATTTATATAATAAAGGCCATAAAGATGTTTCATTTAAACCAGTAACTTTAGTTTGGTTAAGTTTGCAGCCCTCCCAATGGTCCTCCCTAGCTAAGTGGCGTAATTCCAAGTTAGCTTCTAAATTTTATGATTCCTAGAAGGTCCTCCGGTTCATTGGATCTGTTGCTTACTGTTTGGAGGTCCCTGAAAACAGTGACCTATATGATGTTTTCCATGTATCTCTACTCAAGCCTTTTCTTGGAGAACACCCCCCTCCCACCCAGTCCCACCTTCCTTGCCACCACTGTTGGATAACAAAGTCATTCTTACTCCACATCAAATTCTACACTTAAGACTTAACAGAGGTGAACTCGAACTTTTAGTTCAATAGCTTGGTCTCCCTCCTTCCAATGCCACTTAAGAGTCTCTTCACCAATTTCAGGAGGCTTGTCCTAATTTTGACCTTAGGGATAAGATCATTGTCCAAGAGGGGAGTGATGTTATGGATCCATTTATTGAAAGAACTTATTAGAGAAACGGTCAGGCAGGGAAAGGATTAGTTGCAATAGAAGATTCAGTGAAGGAAACAAATTAGGAAGGAAATCAAGTTTGAATATGAGATCTTAATTAGTTAGGATTCTTTGTGTTTAAATAAGTTTGAAAAGGAGTTTTAGGAGGTCTTACCTAGTTAGGATTCTTGTGTTTAAATAAGTATGAATAAGCTTCTTTAGTCAAAAGGGAACTTTAGCTTCAGCTACCTTATTCCATTGTAATCCTCCTCCTAAGGAGGCTTTTGCTTCAATAAAAGATCATCAGAAATATTTCAGTCAAAAAGTTTAGGAGATCTGAGGTTCTCTTAGACGAGCCCTAACACACACAAGCAACCATAGGTTCAGTAAAGAAAGGTAAAAAAAGCAACAAGGAGAAATCTATCAACCCGGTGTCTGATTTTCCAATAAACAGGCTTGTAACGAGATCCTTAATATCGACACTTACCAAAAGGATATTAATTAAGGTATTTATGTAAGGTTGATATTTTAATGGTATTAAATCCAACTAATTAATTAAAATTAAAAGTTAATTTTGGATATTAAAAAAATTAGCTTTAAGGGAGAAATCTATCAATCCAGTGGCTGATTTTCCAGTAAATAGGCCTGTAACAAGATGCTCAATATGGACACTTACAAAAATGATATTAATTAAGGTATCTATGTAAGGATGATATTTTAATAGGATTAAATCCAACTAATGGATTAAAATTAAAAGTTAAATTTGGATCTTAAAATAATATTGGCAAGGACCATATAATATTATTTGCCACTGGATTCAAATCCTCTATTCCCATTAGCCTGTTCCAACCTTGCTTCTACCCTAATACGACATCGTTTTATATCTAAATGTACATAAAACAACACAGTATTAAAGAGGAAATAAAGTTGAAACAGGATAATGAAAACAAAGGATTTCATTTCTTTGCCACCTATCCACTCTTTTCTTCCCCAAAATTTGCTGAAAATCAGCCCTCTCTCTTTCTTCCCCACTTTCTTTCATTTTTCTTCAATTTTAAGCCAACTTTCTCCATCGTTAACTCCTAAATCAACTATTAAACACTAAATTATCAATCTAGGGTTCCTAAACTCACCATATCAACAAGAATCTAGGAAAAAAGATGAAGAAAAAGTAAATGGTTTTTTTTAATGAATAGTACCTAAAATGAACAAGATAAGTTAATGGAGTTTTGGTTGTTTTAGTACATGATTTTGGTGTAGCTGTATGCATTAATGAATAAAATACATGAAATTGAATTTTCATACAATATTATGAAGATAAAGAAAAGGAATTGAAGGAGAGAGAGAGAGAGGGAAAGAGAAGGAATAAGGAATTGATGGTGGAATTGAAACTTAATTTGAAGAATAATTGGACATCAATTTAGTATGTGTTCAAGCAATTATATTTTTCCCTAAAAATTATGTATTATGTAATTTAGGGTTCTTGAGATAAAATAGGGGGTTTATGAAATTGTCATTAAAAATATTTAATTGGATGCCAAATGAAGTAGTATATGTGATTAATTTAGATTTTGGACTTATAATTTATATTTTCCTCAATTGGCATACATTATATTTCCATCTGGAAATTTGATATGCATCTTATTTGACTAAAAGGTGAGTTGAATATGTCTTGAATGCTATATGAACTAACTATAAAAGAAAGAGAAGACATTAAGGAGTGACATTTGTTTTGAACAAATATAGAATAGCTTGAATTGACTATTATGAGACTATATCGTCAAATTTCAATAACATTTTAATTAAAACTACCTTTAGTAAAGTAAATAGGAATTTGAGGATTGTGATAAAGTTGGCATGTTAATTAAGGAGTTAGCAGTACCACATCATGATATGTGTTATTGGACTCTATGGCGCCGAGAGCTCGGTTCTAGTGTAAAATAGTTGATTTACATTATAGATTGTATGGCTCTAAGAGCTTGGTCCTGTAAGATATAATTATGCAAATGGACCATATGATTCTAAGAACTCAATCATGTATTTTTAAAATCTCACTTATTCAGCTCTGCCGTGCAATTATGTTGGATTTTACTTGGGAAAATTATAAAAAAATATAAATGTTTGATTGATGATTAAAGAATGTCAATTGGAAGTAATAATTAATTGTAAATTAAATTGTAAAATTTATTGATCATTATGTAATTAGATATGATTATTATTATTATTATAGATACATACTTGAATTTCATAAAGTAATTTTGATACCTAGTTATGCTTACAAATAAATGAAGATATTTATATTTGAAAAAATTATATGTTATGCATGTTATGGTTGAATGAATTGAATAGGATGAGAAATGGAATTGTTTGAACACCACTAAGCCTATAGCTTAGTAGATGGTTTTCTTTCCGCACGCAGGTTTTGAAGAAAATTATAAGAAAGTTGTAGTGGATCTACTACAAAGACTAAATTCACGTAGAGGATTGCTAAAGACTTTGAGGTGAATATACTATAAAACTATATTTTCTTTTGGTTATGGCATGTACACAAAGAAATAAAGGATCTTACAGAATTATATTATAATTGTGAATTATATATGAAAGTTATGTTTGAAATTTGGTTTAGATGAGTTGAAATGTACTAGAGGATGGGCAAATTATTTTGTAAAGGAGTTTGACATGGAGATGGCTAGTTGAGTAAAATAAATGAGAAGTGTATTAAAATTTCTTGCAAAAGGTTTTAAGCAAATACAGAGAAAATTCTATCAAAATTTTAATAAAGTGAATAGCATTTGCTAGAATAATGAGGTTTTAAATAGAAAATCTTGTAATTCGAAATTTTAAGTGTTTAAGGATGTAGTAACAGTCGGTATTCCAATTTTAATATCGGGTGGGAAACTACGATAACGACTATTAAAAAATCCAAATATCTAATAACACATTCATTGGAAAAACTTATTAGATCTCTCATTTGTATAAAAAATGAGGATCTACAGGACACAAGACAATATGATGCTCCCAAAGAAAAAAAATAGCAATTAAAGCCTCAAAGGAAGAATTGAGTGAAGAGGAAGAGAAATTAATTAGTGAAAGTGATGAAGAAGACATTGCCTTAATCACTACAAAATTTAAGAAATTCTTTAAAAGAAAGGACTTTACAGATGTAAATGTGAGTTAAAACGTAAATCATTAAACATTTTATGTTTTAAATGTAGAAAACCAACCATATAAAGTCAGAAAATCCTTTACTCAAAGATAATGAAAAGTATGAGGGAAATTATAATAGGAGAAGGATAAGAAGAAAGCATTTAAAGCATCAACTTGGGACAACATAAGCGATCCAAAAACAAGCATTCAAAAGAAGAAAAAACTCATGTGTGTTTTATAGCTAAGGACAATGATGAGGTAACATCCAAACCTAATTTGTGTGATAATGACATTGAATTGAAATATGATGAATTAGTCAAAAGTTTAGAAATCGTGAGTAAGAAAAGCAAGAAATTATCTACCAAAATCAAGGAAGTTTAAAAACAGTTGGATGCATGTATGAATAAGAATGAAAAGATAAAAAGTGAATTACATAACACTGAAAAGATAAAAATGTAATCGTTGATGATAATCATACATTAGATACATTAAAGTGTGAGAATAAAGCTTTAAAGAAGGAGATTGATGCCTTTAACGATTCATTTCCAAGTTTACAAGGGGAAGTGAGAAACTCGAAAACAAGTAAAAAGCTTAAAAGAATTTCATTAACATGCATATAATTGGATATAATTATAGGTGTGTTTCCAATGATTAAACTGCTTTTGTTAAAAGAAATAATTTACCATTTCCTATAATGACAAATGAACATGAAACATCTACATCTAAGCGTACACACATATATGACACATTTACTAGGGCTCAATATAAGGGAAAACCTTTTTCTTTCATATATGGCTAAACATCTAGACATATAGTTTAATACTCTCAAAGGGAGAATAGACATAACTTTTATGAGAACATGGATATCCACTCACACCCTTTAGGCCCTCAAGAAGCATACATAGAGCCTTCATTCATAAGTAGTTATCATGCATATAAA
Source organism: Erythroxylum suave (assembly GCA_027563595.1). Lineage (NCBI taxonomy): Eukaryota > Viridiplantae > Streptophyta > Magnoliopsida > Malpighiales > Erythroxylaceae > Erythroxylum > Erythroxylum suave. The sequence goes on along the minus strand of JAOSBN010000002.1, from coordinate 15,989,218 downwards.
GATGGTAGCTCATTTTAATTATCCTAAGAGAACATTCAACACTTTGAATGTCCAAAAGAAGATTTCTCATTATTCACACACACCGAATACTAAGTAATGAATTTATACATCATTATTACCTATATAATATACTTTGTCATTTTATAGTAAGTTTGGACATGTTGATTTGAATTACGAGTAAGATTTTTAACAAAATTTTATAGTGTGATCCTTAATACCCATACTTAGAGACTATATGTGAAATAAGGTTATCAAGTTAGAATTTATATCTTTGAGAGTAATTTCTTTAAATATTAAATAAGGATAGATTTTGCACAGTAAGAAGAGCATTAGTTATATTTGATGGAAATTTTGTACGTTAAATGATTCTTTTAAAAGTCTTCATTTACCTTGATTAATTGTATCCATACATTGTTATGTATTTTTGCTTTAATTTGAGTCTTAATGATGTGTTTGAATGATTTTATCCATGTTTTTCTTTTATTGATGGACATTAGGATATATTGGTTGACTAATACCTCAATGTGATCAACCGGTGTACTCCAAGACACCAACACCTTTGCTTTACAATGAGTTTGTTGGCTCCTTCGTCATTTGTCTAGTCACCTGTATAAACATATGGGGCAACCAATGCCTTTTTATGGTCAATCTCTTTTTGTTTGTTCTCATATTTTATGTTTATATCTTTGAAAACTGAAATAATTCTCTTTTATTTTAAAAACTCCTCATCCTATTTCATAAAAATCTCATTAGATTAGATTAACTTGAAATTTTGTCATTTTTGGGTTTCAATTTTAAGGATTGTAATTTTTGTTTCATAACTTGAACTATCTTTTTTAAATATATGCTTCTATAGTTAAATTATAAAAGGAGTTAATGTTGTTTCCCTTTTAATTATATCGATACATCTTTAATTTTATTCAATTTTATTATTTCAGACACTTTTTCTTAATTTTTATTTTTAAAAATTTTAGAGCTTTCAAAGTTATATATTCTTTTATGAAATTGAATATTTGATATATTGCATATTTTGGTAAAACTTCCCCTAGTTGTTTTAATTTAATTTTACAACTTAGTCACAATACCAAATTTAGGCACAATTAGGGATGCTTATTTCAAAATAAAATTTTTAAATAATTATTCTAACTCTTACATATTCAATAACCTTCTTTCTTGAACAAGCTTACTAAAATAAATCAAATTTATTTGATCTTTTAACTAAGTTAACTTGATGCATAACACTTTATATTATGAATTCTTGGATAATTGATTTTTTTATGATTATAAAAAAGGAGGAGAGACATTGATGATATTAGATTTAAGGGGAAGTGACATCATATAGGGGGAGTAACTTTTTTATATATGGTATTTTTGTATTTATCTACTTGAGGAAATTTATGTTTAAGTAAACATACGGATATTTCTTTTACAATTAACATTAAATATTTCTTTTGCCCGTAATAATAAATTATGACTTATGTATGAATTAAAGGGGAGCTAATTTTTATCTTGATTACATGCTTAATTTTCATATTGCTCTCTAATATCAGAAATGTTTTGTCATCATTAAAAATGCGGAGATTGTTATAAGTAGGGAGGTTCCAATTGATATTTGATAATAACAAAACATAATTAATCTTAATGAGTTTTGTTATTTTGATGAAAAGAAATATAAGAACAAAATGAAGCTATAAAGTCAAAAAGATAGTTTATGAAGTTGAAAAAGAGAAGTTGAAGTTTGCAACAAATGAAATAAATATCAAACCAAAACTAAAAAAATCAAGGTTCATCAAGGTCATTTTACATTTTGTATTACTATTTGTAATTCGATTTTATTAATTTGATGGTCTAAAAAGGCTCACCATACCTAAACATTTTGTTTCAATTTATTGTATGGTTCTTTACATCCATCAAAAGGCATTGAAGCTTTTAGTTTTAATAGAAAAATCCCTTGATCTTTCAAACACTCTTTATGAAATATTTTGGGAAGTGATTAAATCATAATTGTATTTAAAATTTTGGTTTGGGCATTTAAAGTTGTTAAAATTATATTTTTCAGGTTATTGGTCAATTTATATGGGTTAGTTGTTGATCAATATAAATTAGAACTGTTAAATTTGATGTATCGAGAGTTTGTTATAATATTGGTAGATGTATTGGTTGACTAATTTGTCATATTGGTCAACCAATATGCTTAATAGTCAATCAGTCTCTCAATTGCTAGTAAATTTATGCATTCAATACACATTTATTGAACAATATGAAATGGTCATTGTAATGGCTAGCTCTTAGCTCCAGCAACTAGTAGGGCTCCTAAAAAACTGTAAATAGGTGTTTCCTTATTAGTTTCAAATCAAGAAGTGTTTAGGTGTCTTATACACATATTTCTAAATGTTGATCAAGCATTTAAACATCATCATCTCATATTTATGTGGGTGAGATCTTTTGAGTTATGGTTGGTTGTTTTTATACTAATACTAATTTTATCATAAGTGTACGATATAATTGTAGCTAGTACAAACAAGTATCTCACGAAGACAATAATTACTAGTAATTATTGTTACGTTGTTATCTAGTTTATGAATTGAGTGTTGTTTTTAATTAAAATTAATAGTAAAATAGATAAAATAAGTAGGAAGTAATAATGAGCGGAGAACAAAGATAATCGCTTAAAAAACAATTAATATCAAGATTTATTGCCTAGGTTATGAATCCACCTAAAATCCTTAGAAAATTAACCTTTTATTTTGCAATTGTTTTATTGATTATTGGACCGTAAAAATTCCTATCTTATATTAATAACTCTCCTGAAACTACTAACAACTAATCCTAAGTTTATTAACCAAATTACTCAGGTTAAAGTTTCTAAGATTGCTTTACTGATTTATGAATTCGGCCATTACATTTGACCCTAATCTAGAGGATTTATGTCGACCTACCTCTAGGTTTGTAATCAAATCTTTTCAATTACAGTAAATCTATTCATATAGAAGATTTATTAATCTCTATGTTATGAAATTAGATTATGTACTAATATTGTGAATCTATTAGAACATATATTAAACACATAATTAAATCACAATAAATCAACAAAAAATATTGCATTAAATGTAAAATTAAAACATATTGTAGCACAAACTAGGGTTCATCACACCTAGGCACAAAAGATGTTTAGTTACACATAATAAAAAACAAAATAAAACATAAATAGGAAGAAAAAAAGAATAGAAAACAAAGAGTTCATATTTCTAAATCTCCCTTATTTTCTTTTGAATGTTCTTGCAAATTGAGGTTTGATGTTGTCTATTAGATCTTTTGATGATTTCTTTACGTTTTCCACTTCGCTGGACCAATATTGTCCTTTTTGAACATTCTCTATGTCTGGAATCACCTCTAAATATTTGTTCCTTCTCCTTTACCTTCGCTCACGTCTTTTTATAGTAAATTTTAAGGTTTTGGGTGATACACAGGCATGTATTAGATCGTGTAAACTCTAAAAACTCTAGAATTAATGAATCTATATGGATTGAGAGACGTATATGGCCAAAGACATGACCGTGTATCCTTTCTTTGCTTCAAATCTTTGTTTTATGCCATGTTTTCATCTGAATTCTTCTCCATTTGGTCTGTGAAGGCAATTATAACCTATAAATGCACTTTGAGCAAATTAAGTACCAAATATATGATAAAAGTATAAAATATCAAGCAAATACATCACATATAGGTGTATAAATATGGTCAAATATGCATCTATTAAACATCCCCACGCTTGAGCTTTTGCTTATCCTCAAGCAAACTAATAAATCATACAACATCTATCATTTATTAATCTTAACTTGTTCATTCATACTATAAATTATCATATCATGTTAATCTAGTTACCATATAATTTGATTCAAGTCGTCATAAAACTAACTTCCTAAGTCAATATTAAGAGTAATCACACCAACAATATCATTGAAATAAAAAATATAAACCTTTACACCCTCATCAAGATGCACTCAAGTATTTAGGGTGAAAAGTATCAAACTGTCAATTAATGCATAGTAAAACTCTTACCATAGGCTTGCTATATTATCACATCTTCACCATTTATGTATAAATTACAAACAAAAATCAAAAGGTCTTTATACGGGTTGTAATGGGGCTTAGCTAAGGTATGATTGGGATGATAAAAAGGATTGGTTTGGAAGGATATTTACTTAAGAGAACATTACATGAAACTTGTTCACAATGCACAGGTCCATTCATCATAAAACTAGTGGTACTATATACTTATTCTTTTCTTCTTCTTTTTTATGCTCATTTTTTAAAATAAAAATTGTTTTCAAGCATTCATCATGTACCACTATTAAAAAGATTTTGGACCTCTCAAAATTTCAAGTTTCAAACAACCAAATAATGTAAATAACCTTCAAAGTTCAAAACAATAAAAATGCTTCAAAGAAAAATAGTGATAAGGTTAATAATTGGGTCATAATCAATGAAAAAAGTTAAGACTCAACTTAGTTATTCCTAAAAATAAATTTAAGGTAATTATTAAAGAAATAAGCTCAAATAAATTGTTAAATCTAAGTACCTTTATCATTGCAATGCTTCTAACTTAACATATATGATCTCAACATATATAATAAAAGCAAGTTCTAGAATCGTTCAACTACGCAGATAACACACATGAGAGGAATAAAAAGATCTTAAAAATTTTCAAATTTTACTCTTAGACTCAAAAACTCACAAGAAAGATAAGTTAATGTGTATAAATACTATGCAATTTCATTCAACTTGATTATTTCAATGATTATTAAGAATATAACTTATAAAGCAATTTTAAAAAAAACTATCATCCTTTTACCTCCTAATTCAAATCAATATTCAATAATGAAATATAGTATTGATGAATAGATTTTAATTAAATCAAAATATTAGCTCATAAAATTTAATAATCAAGATTTTAATAAAGTAAGAAAATCATTAAACTCATGAATTCCTTCCTCACATTTAAAGTTATACATTGTCATCAATTTACATAATATAAACATATATAATGAGTGAGAAGGTTGAGTTGGTACTTTCCTAAATATAACGATTTTCTGATTTTTGATCCATTTAGTACTGGACTACACCTTTGCAAAACATAAAAAGGGATAAAAACATAAAAAGAAATAACAAATAACACCAATAAAAATAAATACAAAATATAATTATTGGGTTGCCTCCCAAGCAATGCTTGGTTAATGTCGTTAGCTCAACATACACTACACTTTTACCCTTATCTTGGGTTAATAATTAGTGGCTTACTTTCACCTATTTCTTTATATAGGGGTTTCGTGGCTTGTAAATAAGTCACCTATTGCAAAATAATCAAAAGAATATAATTTTATAAAATTAATAAATCCAATCACATGCATTAATGCCATTTTTAATCACAAAATGTTAATAAAAGAGGGAATAACAAAACTCCCTAAATCTTTTATTGATGTAAGTAGTTTGTCTTTGAGGAATTGGGAGCTACCAATGCCTCACAATTATTTTCCTTATTTGGTTTCTTTGTCATTTTTTCGTTAACCACCTTTGTTCATTCTTCTTCGTTTTCCTTTTGGAAAAAGGTTTCTGGCTCATCGTCTTCAATTATCTCCTACCACTTCTCTAGTTCCTCTTTTTGGATGGAGGCTTTCTCTTCTTCTATGTCTGCTGCTTTTGTCATATCTTCATCCTCCTCTACAATAATAACAGTTACCTCCTCATCTTTTTGGAATACCACTTCATCCATGAAGCCAACATTCGTCTTTTATTCATTCTGCTATGTTAATAAGCTCAAATAGTATTATTTGCTATGCTTAAGGTATTAAGGTGAAGAAGCTCTTTCTTTGAATTTGCATTGGCTAGCTTTAAGTTCAACAAGGTACTCCATTATTTTATTTGTAATGCTTCCTTCTTCTTCTTCTTCCTCTTCTTCTTCTTCTTCATTTTCTTCTTCTTCTAGGAGCTCATTTCCACACCTAAGAGTGATTGTCATTCTATATTCTTTAGGAACTTTTTTAGCAGGACTAGGTAAACTGTCCTGCATCTCATCAGCTAATATCTTCGTCAACTGATCAATCTAATTCATCGTATTTTGTATACAAGTCTCTGTTTTCTAATGCCTTAGGTTCGACTCTTAAACAAAATTGGTCATCTTATTTCTAGAGTTTGCTCCTTAATTTTAGGTTCTTGTACTATAAATATTTAATTAAAGCATAATCATCCCATTCATAAGTGTAAGAGTTTCATCATTCTGAATTGTAATTATTCTCGTATGATGCACCTTGAGATTGATTGTAAATGCTCGGTTGCTCCCACGTATATGATGATGTCTGAGATTCATTATTGTAATTATTACTTCTACTAATGACATAACATGGTATCATTATTTTAATATGTAAAGAAACCTCTCTCTCCTATATGATAAAGCAAGCACATGCAAGAGGGGGGGGGGGGGGGGGCGGGGGTGAATTTTGTGTGACTTAAAAAAATTGCAATTTACTTTCAATTAGTATACACATAGGGGTTTGTTAAAAATTTAAACAATAGGAGCCTGTCAGACGACAGTAGCCTGTTAAATGACAAGAGCCTGCTAAAGTATAAGTGCTGTTGAAAACAATAAAAAAGGAAGGCTCCTGTTAAAATGAAAAGAATCGTCAATAGGTTGAAAACAGAAGGGGCCTGTTATAAAAGTGAAGGAGCTTCTTGTTGAAATGAACACACATACACAATATAATGTATAAATATAAAAGATAAACAGAGAGAGAAAAGAAGGACGCAGTCGATTTATACTAGTTTGGCTTACAACTCAAGCCTATGTCTAGCCCCCAAATATCCAAGTTGAGTGTTTCACTATAAAATCAAGTAGTAATCTGGAGAGCCTTTTTAAGCTCACGAGTATATATTTTTCAAGATTCTCTAACCTTCTACACTCAAAGTGTATAACAAGCTTCTAAAAGCTCACAGAAAAATAAAAAGTAGAATCAAAAACAATTTCTCTCTTGATAGAGTGATTTCACTTTACAATAAGAACGATATGACTTTTAAGAATATAGATGTTGCTCAAATATTTTGAAAGTTTTTGTATGCTCGTTGCTTAACAAGTGTTATTGCTCTTCCTTAAACAGTCAATTTCTTCAAGTAGTTGTTTTACTTGCATCCCTAGTCAACTAGATGGATTTAAACCTGAAGAACTTCAATGTCATCTTTTCCAAAAATCTTCTAGTAATCACGGGGCTAATATATGACATTCATAATTAGTAGGATCCTTACGGGTAAACTATTTCTAATAAGGTAAGTTCATAAAGAAGTTTCCTGCAAGAAAGGAAGTGTATTTCTTATCATTTTATTTTCTTTTGAGAATAAGTTAGCAATAGAAGGAAATAAGTCCAATTTGAATTTTGAAAATATTTCGTAGTTATCATTAAAATCATTAATAATAATACTTGAGCTAACACTACTTAGTGATGCTATATATTACGGAGACACGTCATAGCTCTCATAAGAGTAATGTTCGCTCCATCTTTCCATTATGAGTTGTGGTGATGACGTTAAATTTCAATCCTTAAAATAAACCACAAATACATTGTTAATGTAGATAAATTCAAAAGATAATTAACGACGATTGACCTTAATTTAGTTAACTACTGAGGTAAATTATATTTTTTTTAATATTGTTATCACTTATTTATTGATTATGTTACAATTGGTATTTGTCATTGTATTTAAATGTAGGTTTATCTATGTGTTGATGATGCATATGAGTTAAATTTTGACAATTGTAATGGTAGAGTGCTTAGTGGATAAGAACATCAACACTAAGCTCTCCAATATAACTTTGGAGAAATGTAGCGTAAATGATATGATGGTAGAAAATTTAAGAATAAATTATAGGTTGGGAGCTTGTTAATTAGTGGAAGGTTATTTGATATGCGTGGTTTCACATATATCATGAATTTTATTGTGAATGATATGCTCGGGTGATAAAGGAAGAAGTATAAATAACTTGAAGCAACATAGTATATTGGAGTGTGATGCTCAAAAGAGTGAAAATTTTGAATAATTTGCGTGGTAACTATTAATTTTGTGCACCAAGAAGTTACTTATGGATTGTCCAACCAGAAAGAATTCAACATTCAAGATATAGGAGTCAACAACCAAATATATTGAGGTTTCCAATAAGTTAAGACAAAGAAATTTTTAATATACTTACATATCCATTAAAAAGCAATGGGAGTTGACCAAAGCATTTTGTATGAAGATGGATATTTTATAATACTATTGAGTTGTGTTCAAGAACAAAATAACCAAATTTACATATTTGTTTTAACCGCATGCATAAGATAAAGTGAGCTTTATCAACTAGGAATTCAAAGAGTATGTCAAGCTCTGAGGTTGTTTAATTATATGGAACAAAATTGAATTCTGACTAGTTGTAAAGCTTTGCTAGAACAAGTGGACCACTTTTCTCTGCAAAAATCGAAGAATGGTCAGTCACATGCAAATAATTGCCCTATATGGCTAAACGTAATCCAAAAAAAAAAAACTCAAACTCATTAGTGCAAGCACTATGTAAGTAAACTACCATTTTTTTAGTTCCACTAAGAGACTCGAATCCTATATAATACATTATATATTATAATCTAAATGCCACTCTACTTATTGAATTTTTTATTATAATGAGCTGATCTAATTCAAACATAGTAAATGATGATGAAACTCAATTCTTATTACTCTATAACATCACAAACTATATAAGTCATTTCTATGTAAGAGCCATAATATAAGATATGGGGCAATATTTTTATTATTAAATGTTGTATAGTGATCAAGATCAAGCATATATTGATATCATTACAATTTAAATATGATTTATTTAATGATTATCAGCTAAGGTCGGACAAAATCAAGATTTCAGTAGTTTAATTTCATTTCAACTTCATCATCTTCTATTACTGATATAACTAATGTGAGACTCAAATTTGAATAATTCATCAAACAAGGCTAGGACTTCTTATGGTGGGATGAAGTTGGACAAATATTTAGAGGCAGGTATTGTAACCTCGGATGAAAATGTGCAATTCAATGTATTATCATGGTGGAAGACACGTGGTGATACTTATTTGATCACAGACCGCTAAGCAACTTTACTATCCACTATTGCTTTGGAGTCTGCTTTTAGTACTAGCGGTCAAATAATTAGTCCTCTCATGCTCAACTTCATCTTAATACAGTGGGAGCCCTTACATGTGCCAAAAGTTGGTTAGGTAATGAAGATGCTTAACGTAAACCCTATTTTTTATGATATATTAGTTTTATTTACCTTAATAATTTTAATAATTATTATATTATATTGCCTTTTTTAAATTGAAAAAGTTATGAAAATTATTATTCCAATTTTAAAGTTTCTTCAAACAAATATTTGATAATGAAAGTATTTTTAATTGTTAATTATTATGTGTTGATTATTTATTTAATACAATTGTTACATAATAATCAGGAATAATTTACATAATACTATTTCTATATGTGGATAAAGAAGTACAAACTATTGACGATTCTAATTGTAACGATTAGTTAGCACCTTTCCTTTATTGTTGATTTATTTTAATCTCTGCTTCTCTTCTTACAATTTTTTAAGATTGCTTTGATTTTTCAGAATCGAAGATATAAACCTTTACTTGTGTAATTTTATTTAGGTCGAAAATTAGCTCAACTTTACAGGTTTTTAATATATTTTTTCCTCCAGATACTAATATTATGATGCTCATTATCCCTACATTCAATTTCGGATAAAATCTTTTATTAAAAATTATGCATTTTTAAAATTTAAATTTAAAAAAATTATGCCTAGCCTGGTACCATGCCTTGTTGCAATTGGTGTTTATACCAGAAAGTGCCCATTTTTTACCATATATTTAATTTAGAGCACCCAAACGCACAAGAAGATTCTGTAGGTTTTGATCTCTCTATTAAAATTATCTGGCTCGCATTTTTCCTTGACGCATACCTAATTTCACCTCGCGTCCATTCTCTGTTTTTCTCTAATCAATTTCAACTGACAAGGTTCGTTCTCTATTTTTTGTTTTTTTTGTTTTTGTTCTTAATATCTTTGAACATTGAACAAATCTTAATCCCATTCTTTGTTAGGTTTTTTTTTTTCAGAATGAGTTGCTGGTTGAATTTGATTTCTGTTTATACCAATCTTTTGCGTTTGATTGCAATGGTTTTGCTTTATGTGGTATTTGATTGAGATGGGGATATCCATCCGACTTGACTTGAGTCAACGCAGCTATTTATCGGAACCCTTCACAGTAACTTTAATTTCTTTGGTTAATGCTTGTTAACTCCAATGCTTCTTTTGAAGATTCATATCTGTAATTAGTACTCTTTTGTGCTTTTATAAGACTCAACTCTGTACACACATACGGAATCCGTTGATTTCAATAATAGAGAACTTGAGGCAAAGACTAAAGAAGGAAAATTTGGTATCTTAATAGTGAGATACAGGAAGAATCTTAGACAATAAGAAGTTTTTGTAGACTGTAACTTTGTTTACTCTGCTTTGCAGTGAGAATGGCTGCTATGATTGCTGGGCAGGAGACAGAACTCAAAAGGGATAGTAATAATAAAATGGGGAGAATGAGAGGGCCCTCAAATGCTTCTTGGCTTGTAACTAAGAAAAGAGTTCACAGATGGAGACTCCGTGAGGAGAAAGCAGATACAAATGATGAGTGGTTGCTGCAGTCCAGTGGAAATAAATTGTCTAAGAAAATGAATTTGACTTCAGAAGCTCAATGTTCAAGAGGCAATGAAGTTGCATTGTCTGATGAAGAGTGGTCACCGCCAACAAGAGCCAAAAGCTTTTCTAAACAAATGAAGTTTAGTAAAAAGGGTGGAATTTCAGACGGTAATGCAACTTCAAGACGGAATGGTTTACAGAAGAGACGTAGATTTATAGATCTATACTCTGACGATGATGCAGAAGATTTTTGTTTGGAAGAATTGTGTCTAATGAAGATGAGAGAGCGCAAAAGAGGTAGAACAGTAGATAATAAAGTAAGCCAAGAAAGTCCAACATATGTGAATGAGAAAAATGTCGATTCTCCAAATGAAAATTTTGGTTGCATGCTCTACCAAAGAAGTTCAAACAATTTGAGGAGAAAAACATTGGATTCTGCATGTGAACATTTAGGTGGTGAGGCAGACCAGTGTATTTCAAACACTCAGATAAAGAAGGATTACAATTCCCTTAGTGCTTCTTTCCATGCTTCATCTTTCTTGTCTTCGTCACCTTCCACCACTTCATTTTCAGTAACAAAAGGTTATGGAAAGAGCAATGATGGATTTGCAACTAGACAAGACAAGGCAAGGTCACTTCCCTATTTTTATTGGATGCTAGCACACGATATATCTTCTCTCCACTTATGTAACTAGCATGTAATTACTCCATAAGTTACCTTTGGAAGTAATGGATGTTAGTTATTTTCATTCAGCAAGCAAAAGGAGAATTCCAAAAATGTCATCAGTGCTTGAAAAACGAAAGAAGGACCTTTGTTCTTTGCCAAAACTGTAAAATGGAGTTGTATTGCGTCCAATGTATCAAGCAATGGTAAGTTCTCTTGCTAATATCCTCCTGTTACCTAAATCTGTGTCTCCTTTCACTATCTTTGTGTGGTTAATTTCCTTTCTTGTCTGTATGTACAGGTATCCTGAGATGACAGAGACAGAAATTTCAGAACTATGCCCCTTTTGTCGGAGAAATTGCAACTGCAATGCATGTTTGCACTTACCTGGATTGATTAAGGTTTGTTTTCATATCTTTTTTGTGGAGGATTTCTATGATGAAGTGCAAGACTGTTAGTGAGGTTTTCCTTTTTTTTTCTCATTAACAGAATATAACTACTCAGCTTCATTGTGCCTTTAAAGTCTAAACAAGTTCGCAGTTATTTTTATGTGGCTTTCCTTCCTTTTTGTGGTTAGGATATCATAATGTACAAATGTGTTAAAATTACAAACAAACAATTTATTGAAATGATTGTATTTAACTGGGTCTGTTATAGAGGATTACTGAAACTAATTTGTGCATTGGAGTTTGAAATCTTTATTTCCAGCTAGCTTATCTTGCTGGAATTTTCTTCCTAGAACTCGCTAAAGGCTACTCTATTGTAGCTCCCTCAATTAGGTTTAGGAATATCAATGGGTTGGGCCCGAACATTTTTAAAATTATGGGGTTCAGACCAGGCCACCTGAGCCCAAAGCTTTTAAAATTAAGGCTCCAGCACGGCCTGAAGTCCAATTAAATCCAGCTTTGCCTACTGACTTCTATCCGGGCCGGATCCAGACCCTTTTGCTACCCTTGGTTAGGTTCGTTATTAGATTCAGAGATAAAGAACTGTTTAATTATGTTTGTTTGGGAACTTTATCTTTTAACCAGTGCGTGACACTTCTCACTTTTAGACATCACTGAAGAATATCACCAAGAGAGAAAAGTTTCTTCATCTGAGATATTTAATCAAGTTGTTGCTTCCGTATCTGGAACAAATACGTGAAGAACAAACTCAAGAGTTGCTAATTGAGGCTAACTTTCTAGGTAATATGTTTCGTCTTTTCTATAATCGAGCATACATTCTTCTTTCCAAAATTGGTTTTGGTGATATTACTGTTTCAGAATCAGGTTCCCAATTTGAGGTAGCAGAGGACTTCTGTAACAATGATGAGCGTGTTTATTGGTAAGCATTCTCAATTAGCAAAATATTTTGTTTACTAAACATAAAGTTTAACTACTGCTGTATTCTGGGACATTGGGCAGTAATCAATGCGCCACTTCAATAGTTGACTTTCATCGGTGCTGCCCAAAGTGCAATTATGAATTGTGCCTCCACTGTTGTCAAGAAATTCGTAAGACGAGCCTATCTATTCGTTCAGAATTGAAGTTTCAATGTAAAAATAGAGGCTATGATTATATGCACGGTGGAGAGGCATTGCCCTGTGAATCTGAAGAAACTGAGAAGTGTGATTTACCATTGGCTTTTCAGTGGAAGGCCAACAATGATGGGAGCATTTCTTGTGCTCCAAAAGAACTGGGTGGTTGTGGTGATTGTGAATTGGAACTGAAGCGACTACTTCCAATGGGATGGGTTTCTGAATTGATAGGTAAGGTTGAAAGATTACTGCAGACTTGTTGCCCTTATGAGAAAAGTTTGCCATGTAATTGTGGTAAAGCTGGGAGAGACTCATTAAGATCAGCTAGTAGACAAGGACTCGAGGATAATTACTTGTATTGTCCCACTTTGAGGAAGACTCTTGATGATGAAGAACTTTTCCACTTTCAAAAGCATTGGGTGAAAGGTGAACCAGTTATAGTTCGCGATGTTCTTGAAGCAACAAATCACTTGAGCTGGGAGCCAATGGTCATGTGGCGTGCATTATGTGAAAACGTGGATTCAGAAGTCAGCTCGAGGATGTCTGAAGTGAAAGCTATTGATTGCCTGGCTTGTTGTGAGGTTTATGATCACATCCTTGCAATTTTTGAACGAAAGATGAATATTATAAACTCTGTATTTATAGTGTGGCAAAAAGAATTTTTATTTTGCTTATAAGGTTCAGATAGAAATTTCTATGGTTTCTATTCTGTTCGGATATTCATTCACTTACAACTCAATCATGTTCTTGTTCATAGTGATTCTGGTTATGATGGTTTTGCAGGTGGAAATAAATACCCGTCAGTTTTTTGAAGGCTATTCCAATGGCAGATCATATTATAACTTTTGGCCTGAGATGCTGAAGCTGAAGGACTGGCCTCCTTCAGATAAGTTTGAAAATCTCCTGCCACGACACTGTGATGAGTTTATAAGTGCATTGCCATTTCAAGAGTACAGCGATCCAAAAGCTGGAATTCTTAATCTAGCTGCCAAGTTACCGACTGATATCCTGAAACCAGACTTGGGTCCCAAAACTTATATTGCTTATGGCACAAGAGAAGAGCTCGGAAGAGGGGACTCTGTGACCAAACTTCATTGTGATATGTCAGATGCGGTATGTCTAAACTTCTGACATGTTTTATATATCTTTTACTTATTTCTGTCTTTTATGCCTAATTATAAAGGAAAAAGTCATCTTTTGCTCTTTATATTGGTCAGTAGGAGTTTTCATGCACTCTTAGAAGTCGTTTAGGTTTCCTCTCAACACACTTTAGATTGCTCTCTAGCTATCTTGCACCTGGCAATTTAAAATCTCTCCTTCTGGTGAGGGGACCAGAGCAAAGGGTCAAGTTCCTATGCAAAATGGAACACCTTCCTGGATGATGTGCCATGATATGCTAGCGGAGAGGGACTTAAACTGAAGTCCCGAAATGGTCTTGGGCACAGAGGTTCTCTTTCAAAAAAAACTCTCGTTGGAGAGGTTGAACAAAGCTGCCGAAGATGTTAAAACTATAGCTCCATGTGAGAATAGGATAAATTTTATTTAAGAGTTCTAGGACCATGATCTTTGAAATGGGAGTCTTCAGAGCCAATAGAATGGCCAAGAATTTAGCTTTCCAGTGGCACAACTTACTATATTTGGTGAACTATGGAGATAATCCTTAGCAACAATGTGTCTCTGGCAAATTAAGTGGGATATTTTCTTCTTTAAAAGAGTCAACACTGGAAACTTAAAGTAAATTGATGTCGTGGATTTCTATAAGGGGGATGTTCCTTGGAGATTCACTTGCTATCACGTGAGGTCTGTGAAGAATAGTGTAGAATAGTAATTGATTTGAAGCTAGTTCCCTTGTTTTTCCCAGACAGTACAATTCTTACAACTCTAATCTAAATGATTGGATCAAATTGCTTTGTTTATCTCCAGAAGTTCATGTTTAGGAGATTCTTACTGACGTTAGTAACAAAATAGGTTGATTTATTAGACCCCTTATTCACATCCAATTGCTCAAGTGGTTGTTGGCTCGAATTTGTTCACTCTGGATGTCACAAGAACTATAGTTCCTCAAGGAAAACTTGTGCAAAATGCAGAACATGAGTGTTTCAGTAATTTGGTTTTTGTGTTAGACTCTGTCCGTTACCGTGACTGCCCTCGTCCGAAGCCACAAAGGATAATGTTAGACTTAGGAGAAGATCAAAACCCTAAGTTGTTGAGGTGTGAGCAAATCCGGCCCCATTTTTTAAATCTCCGAGTAATATTATGGCAGATCTTAAGATTTTCAAACTATACATGGCGGGCAATTTTGGTTTGGCAGCTATGGCGGTTTAAACTAAAAGCCCTTACACAGTGATTATCTAGGGAAAAAAACATAAGGAGATAATAAAGAACTATAAGAATTAGGATCAGTAAAAGCACTCGTTCTTGTAAAGTTTATCACTAGAATACCTTTGAATGGGATAGGTCTAAGCATAGTAAGCTTTTCCATAAAACGTGAAATATTTTTTTTTATATGCAAGATTTATGAATAAGTGGTTGTCTAATAATTGTCGAGGAATATCATCTTGTTTAGCATGTGTTGCACTGATAATTTAGTCGATCAATATTTTATATGAATGTCAACCAAGTATTTTAAGTATATTGTTTCTAAATTTTTAATTAGTTGATAACTAGATAACTGTTAATGAATTATCGCAATGATTTAGACCCAAAATAATTCAATCAATTTATTATTGATAAGATAAAGAATTAATTCAAGATTGCTCTTTCATTATTGATCTAATTACTATTCGCATCAAAGACTATTTTGTCATTAACCCTATCTATTTACATTTTTTCTTGAACTTTAGTTTTCATCATCCCTTTTTAGGTTAAAAAACACTAACCTGTTATGTGGCTTTAGTAATTATACTAAAACTTCATGTATTTTAAAAATTCAGTTTATGGAATTCTCATGGTTATCCAAGATGAATGCTAACTCTCTCTCTTAAAAATGTGGCAAGCAGTGTAATTTAAAGTTTAAGGTTTTTATCATAATACAATTTGAACCTTAACGTTTGAAAACGATATGAGTTCAATTCTAACGGTTTCAATATGTTCCAAATAAACTTTCAATGGATGAAATAAGTGTCATGTTATTAATATTTCTTTTTTTATTTTTAAAAATCTATTGATAAGAGTTTATTCTCACGCGTCGATTACATTATGCTTTGTGGGTCTTACTATAATAGATTTAAAAAATAAATTATTATTTGTTAAATTTGTTGGTGGCTTTAATTTATGTTATGTGGATTGCACCTGACAATGAAGTTCACTAATAGATTTTTAAGAATTTAAAAAAAAAACGTCAGTATCAATGATGACACGATATTTAACTAACGGAAGTTTTCCATGAAATTCTATTGAGAACTTTTTGGCTTTAAAATTGTCAATGAATGTTTTCCATATTTGTTGAATCTTATTGATTTATTATACTTGTACAATATACTTATATTAAAAATATAATTTATTAACTTAATATGATAATACATTAATTTTAGTAAAATTTTATATAATATTTATTTTTATTTTTATTAAATCTGTGTCATTTGTTAAGTGAACATTGATAATCTATCAAATTAATTATTAATTATTCATAAAATATGAATTGCAAATAAAATAGAGAGATTAATCATCTTATTTATTAATAATATTATATAATAAATAAAAATTTAATGTTGTATTTAATTTATTTTAATATATATTAAATATTAATATATTTGAATATATATGAATAATGATATTTAAATATAATTAAAAAAAATCATTATTTTAGATACATTTATGTCGTGAATTATAGATTCTTGTTATGACTCTTTGAAATAATAATGGGGCTAAACGACATGACTGTCCGTATTAGGAAGGTTGAATGATGTTTTATGTTGATCTTTTTGGATGAATACCTGTCTGGACTTAACAAAAAGTCTATCATGTGTACTTTGTCGATATCTGTAATGGCAAGATTTAACTCAAGAATTATGACTACGCACGACGACTTCTACAAGATTTTAAAGCATAGAAAATTTTAGTGAAATTATTGATTACAGGAAAGATTGTCTTTTGCTCTTTTTATCATTATAAAATGAAAAGGAGCCCAATTTTTCAGTATAATAAATGAATAACTTATTTGGTTCAAATATTTTCCTAAACATTTAATTTTAAATTTAATAAGACTCAATTGTGTTTGATGATAGTTTTTTCGTGGAAAGGCAAATATAAAGGCATTTTAAGAACAAAAATAACCAAAAATCTTGAGTCAACGTATTCGCATTTAAAAATCTTTTTATTGTAACACTTCAATGTTTCAATATATCAATATCCTACTTTTAAAATATGACATTCAAATATTATTGCCAAGAGTCCTTTCAAGGCAAGTTTAAATGATAGGGTGGAACTAGATTTGTCTAGTTTATTTAGTTGGATATGTTAAGCCTTAAAATTAAAGTCTTTAGATCTTAAGAGGAAGTCAATAATAAGTCAGTAAGTTGTTATTTTTTCCAGTTAATACTCGTAAAGTCCATAAGAGTAAGTTCATAATAAGTCCGTAAGTTCTCTAAAGTAAGGATTTTATTGTTGATTTTTTCCCATTTTTACTCTATAAATGTTTTAATGTTTAGGTGTTATTACAATTAAAAGTTTACTTAATTTTTGTTATGAAGTATGATCTTGATTTTACATAACATTATTGTAAGAGTAAGTCCATAGGTCTAGTTTGAATTGATCAATGAAAAAACTTTAAAAGTTTTATGAAAATTTAAATAAGAACTTAACATTTTATAGTTTATAAATTTGCTTTTAATGTTAATGTCCATTAGTAAAATAATTCATATTTGTATGGAATTCAATAATAGACCTTTTATGATTTCTTTTATTTCTTATCATACATTTTGGTTTTGACATCATTAAAAAGGGTGTTTTATAAATCGTTGTTAATGTTAAAGTTCAACTTGCAAACATCAAAATCTTTAGAATTTATTTGAATTGTTCTAAAATTTTGAGGGTAAGTTAGGACATTTATCAGAAAAAAGTTTGATTAGGGTGGAATTCTAGTTGTATAAAAATTTATCTAAAAAACTCAAGTTTTTTATAATTATAAATAACTTAATATTGATTTAACCTACAATTTGTTCCAGCAATCATCTCGTTAACACAACTATGACAAAAGAAGCTGTTTAGTAGCAATAGATGACTTTAAGAGTTCTGTAAAGTAAGGGTCTTGTATGTTTTTGTTAGCTATTTAGTTGCAATAGATGATTTAAGAGTTCTGGAAAGTAAGAGTCTTATATGCGTTTGGTTATTTTTCCCATAACACTCGCATAAATGTTTTAATGTTTAGATCTTATTACAATTAAAATTTAAATATTTATTTACTTCATTTTACATACATGATTGTAAGATATTATATCTTCTCTACAAAAAAATTACTGATATTTTTTTTATTTGATTAGTTGTTAAAAATTTTTCAATGATAAAACTTATGGATTAAGCTAAAAGTTGAAATTTGATTAGTTCTTAAATTGGATCTAATTTACTTTTAAATTGTACTTTACTTAAACCCTACTTAATCCCCATACTTTACTTTAAAATTGAATTTCAATTGACACCTAACCAAACGTGTACCCATCTCTAGTTATGAATTATGATTGATGTGAGAATTGAGATACGCACAAAAGCTCCTTTGGTTAGATTGTTCGTGCATTAAAAATCATAAAATAGATATCAAACTTAAATGATCCTCTTTAGTATCTTGTTCAATGTGGCTCGCACAATTTTGTTAACCAACTAATTAATAGTCGATGTATATTTGGGGCCAAAAGTTTTCTGGTAGAGTATTCGTTAGAAAACTGAAAAGGAGACTACAAAACAATTTCTCACTTTATGTCAGGTAAGATTCACAGATCCCATATTTATTTTCAACCGATTATACTAATTTATATGCATTATTAAGATGAGTTCGATTTTGTGCTCATTCGGCAGAATGTAGACAGTGAATGAGGATCAAGAAGTTTTCTCTATAAGCTTTAAACTCTGATGGATGGAAAAGTTCAGACCTATAATTTGAATCTTGTACTTATTCCACAAGTTCATAACTTCAATAACCTTTCTGCTACACTTGTTTAATGCAGGTGAACATTTTGACACATATAGCAGAGGTTCCATTGAGTGAAGATGTGCAATCTGCAATTGCATCATTGAAAAGAAAACACAGGGTTCAGGATGAGAAAGAACAACTGCATCAAGATAAGGTAGACAAACATCTTGAACCGCCAGAAACAATGCAAAAACTTGAGATTTCTGGTAATGAATTGAGAAAGGATGAAACAGATGGCGCAGGAGGTGCTTTGTGGGATATTTTCAGGAGAGAGGATGTTCCCAAATTAGAGGCATATCTTCAAAAGCATTCCAAAGAGTTTAGGCACACTTACTGCTCTGCGGTAGAACAGGTAGTGTATAGGATCACCTAAATGCTTTCGATTTGACCTTGTTATTTATCATTTAACAGCTAATCATGATTTCTTGTAGGTTATGCACCCAATTCATGACCAATGCTTTTACCTAAGCGAGGAGCATAAAAGGAAGTTGAAGGAGGAATTTGGTTAGTGTTTTGCATTGCTAGTTCTCGTTCCCTTTTCAGAAGTTACTTACTGTTATTCTTTTATTTTCTTAGGAGTTGAAGCCTGGA
Source organism: Erythroxylum suave (assembly GCA_027563595.1). NCBI lineage: Eukaryota > Viridiplantae > Streptophyta > Magnoliopsida > Malpighiales > Erythroxylaceae > Erythroxylum > Erythroxylum suave. Next base: position 15,969,558 of record JAOSBN010000002.1, on the reverse strand, counting down.
CGTTTGAACAAAGACTTGGAGAGGCTGTTTTCATTCCTGCTGGATGCCCACATCAAGTTAGAAATCTCAAGGTAAAAATTCATCAAAAAAATGTATGCATCTTCTGGCAAACATGCAAAAGTGATTCAAATTCTGGCGTTGCAATGACCTGTTTGTTTTCACTGATCAGTCATGTACCAAAGTTGCTGTTGATTTTGTCTCCCCTGAAAATGTGCACCAATGCCTGCGCTTAACAGAGGAATTCCGACAACTTCCAAAGAATCATAAGGCTAAAGAAGACAAACTTGAGGTAAGCCATTTCCGTGGTAACATTTGGTTAGCATCGTTGACATTTACCCAGATTTTTTCTAGGCGTAATTTCCTGTCATGATATCGAACAGATAAGGAAAATGATAATCTATGCTGCTGCACAAGCTGTAAAAGATATAGAAGAGTTGACGCTCGTGGAAGCCATTCCAAGTGGTCGTCAGAGGACCTAGAATCCGTTCCTGTCCTTGTGGTTGCCAATTTTTGTTTAGAATAATTTGTGGATGGCTGCTGAAAATCAATTAAGTGTAGCTTATGAACTCACACAGCAACGTTAGTAGGGCAACTGTGGTGGCGATATCCATTCTCATTGCTTCTCTTTTAAGTTTTTAAATGAAAATAATATTTTATAAATACAAGGTTCCAAGTTTATCGATATCAAATGAGTAGGCTTGACCATAGTGAATGGAATACCTGTCTTTGACTAATTGGAGGTTGATTCGTCGAAACAGAAGGTGAACATGGCTTTGTACCATCGTACCGTTGACGTCAAAACTGAACTGTTAAACTTAAGCCTTGAGCAACACTGGGCGTAACCAATAGATGAAGATCTACACTTGATCTAATTCAAGATAGTAGATAGCTGAGTATTTTATAACCAATATGGATCCTTGTAATTTTGAGTATTTTTTATAATTATGTCGCATCGTCTTCAATTGTTACAATAACTCATTATTGCAGTATAATTCGTAGTTTGCAATTATGACTCATAATTGTAGTATATTTCGTATTCTTTTAACTGTAATTGTTGTATAAGATATAAAATTTACGAGGCTACCTTAATTAGATGGCTCGGGAGAATACTAGATCTAATGCTGAGGAACAAATCATTCATCGGAAATTAGGAAGAACAAAGCAAGATCGGAGTGTAAGTTTCAGGTATCTGGGTCGAAATACACAAAACCTTTTTCTCTATGGGCATAAAATTTTAAGGCTTGCCTCTTAGAAATTTTACACCTCCAGTGTCTCCGTTTTAACGACCTCAAATAGGATTCATAATCTACGACTTTTTGATACATAAGATCCTTATGAAGAGGTAAATGTAGAGCATACTTGTCTTTTTGTATGAGTAAAACTATATTATTTAAGAATCAAACTTTCAGGAGAGGGAGAACCTAAAGAAAAGTCATGGGATAGAAAGCACTCAAAACTTTCATTCATGAAAACAAGTTCTTAATATAATATACTCTGCATACAATGATTTATAGACTAAGCAAGGGAATAAAACAAACAACTTTAGGGAAAAGATTTCCCAAATACAATTATTCACATAAATTTAAAAAATCAAATAGTAAAAAGTGAGAAACACTTGGATCCAAATATTCCTAAAAGATAACAAAGAATCTTTGAAGAGAATATCGAACCCGAAAGACACATAATTGTGAAGACAACTAATATAAGGGTCCCATAGTGAGAAGTGAAATCTTAGTCATCGGTCACTTTGAATTGGTTCTTGCCACGAATGGAGGTTTGGAGGAGAAGCTCCTCCACTTGAGCTGTTAGTGTTAGAATTAGCTCTATATGTCTTTTATCTTTTGTTGAGGCTGGCATCATCTGTGCAGAATCTTTGTAGGAATTGATTAAGCTCTTCTTCATTAGGAATGAAAATATCATCATTACTTGTACATCTTAGAAGAAGGAGGCCTAAGGCTGTGAAGGTCTTGCAGTATCAGAGGAAATTTGCACTTGTGTTGTATCATCAAATTCATAATATATTGGGTCCTGGTAGGTCTACTTCTGATGTTCAGGTTCACCAGGAATAAATTTTTCTGGGTAGGGCCTAAGAGTAGTAGGGATAACAAGTATATGCTGAGGAAAATGGTTGATATCCTTAAGAAAACTTCTGAAAGATTTAAGGACATTTTCCTTATACCTTGGCCAGTAGAGTGAAATGTGATGAGAACAAACTTTATTGTCATAATAGATAACACGAGTACGTATTGTGAGATATGGACAATGGAGAATAAAAAAACATAGTGCATATTGTTTCTTTAAAGACGCTTCCTATAATCAATGTTGTTCAACAATCATGGAAAGTTGTTTTCTCCATTATTCTAGTGGTTGATACCACTCAAGGAAAATCTATAACAAAGAACTTTCATTATCTTAGTCACAGATATATTGGTAGGCTTGTAGAGGAGGCAAGGTGACAACACAGACGTAAAAGGCAGAGAGAGCCCAGAAATACCATAATGCATTCTTGGAGAGTGGACCATTAAGAAAGAATACATTAAGGTATGATACTTTGAGGTTGAACATAAAGAATCCGCAAGGTGAATTGTTTTGGCTGAGGGAAAGGTGTAGGTAATAGAACAGGCTCAATTGGGCAAGAGATGCAACTTTTGCAACAGTAATGGGTGCACTAGTAATTGGAAGAAAGAACTTCTTTGTTTTGGAAGTAGTAGGTAGGTCAGTCACGGAAAGGAGAAGAGGGATATGGTTCAAGGTAGTGATCACACTGAAAGGAAGAGATAGGAAATTAGCTAGGATGTTACCTTTGGTAAGGTGAATGGTGAATTTATAGTGTGAAATTCATTTGGTGTTAGCATTCCAATATTGGAAAAATGTCCTAGCCTTTGTCAGGAATCTTCAAAGCTAGTGGATGTTGATAGGCTTACTTTAGATGTTGTATGGCTTTAGTTTTCTATTTTCCCTATGGTGGTGGATTCTACTGTAGTAGCTTTGAAAGGGACAATATATAATCAGCCACATGAGGGATGAAATCTCTTATATAATTAACAATTCAAAGGAATTGGTGTATCTATTTGGTTATATAGGAATGTCAATTTTGGCCCAACCCAAATTTAGCTCGAGTTGACCAGGCTATGGGCATGTTATAGGCCAAAATATTTCAGCCCAACTAGGCCATGGGCTGAGTGCAGGCCAGCCTAGCTCGTAGCCTGACCAGAACGTCAAAAATGAGGGATCGACTAGTGTCGACCTATTGACATCCCTTCATCAAGAAAATGTGGTAGTTCACTGACAATATGTGGTCCAAGCTAATAGAGTCCATTGTTGAAGTATATACCTAAAAAGTCTATCTGTGTCGTTCCGATTTGGCTCTTCTTTACTAAGAGCATAATTCCATGTTACGTTGTGAGATCTAAGAAAGATTATAGTCAAGCCTGAAGTTCTTCATAAGTTTTAGAGTACAATAAGATGTCATCAATATATATCAAAGCACTATGGAGAATGGGCTCAAAGACCTTCATCATAGCCCGTTGAAATAATGAAGAGGTAACCTTGAGTCCAAATGACATAACAACCAATTGATATTGGGCATTCATAATGTAAAAGGTTGTCTTGTATTTGTTTTGAGGATCAATTCCAAGTTGCCAAAATCATGCTTTGAGATCAAACTTGGAGAAGATGATAACTTCCTTTAGAAATAATACCTGCGTACTAATCTGTGAAAGTGGGAATTTGTCATCCTGTAGGAAAGCATTTAGAGGTTTATAGTTAACGACTAACCCATTGTTTCCTCTTTTCTGTTCAAACCTTTTGTTGAAACAAAAGCTTGACAAGCCTAATCAAATTTAGTGAGCTCAAAGAGTCCTTGCTGAAGGAGGATAACGCACTTTTCTTGTGCTAGTTTTAAATCATTAGTATTCATACCTAGATGGGTAGCTTTGGTAGAGGATTCCTATCTTTTTTCTTCTTGAAAGGAAGACGAATGAAGAGATCAACATTCTTCCACAGAGGAATGAAATGAGAGAATTGTGCATGAGACTCAAGACAGTAGTCCAAAAATTGGTCTCTCAGGGTTTCATACGGTGGTGGCACTTAAGTTAGCTCAAATACGTTCCTGATGTTAGTGTAAAAACTGAAGTTAGTTTGACATCTAATTCCTGTAGGTAGAATCTGTAGTGGAAATGCTTGACAATAGAAATCCATTCTAATAAGAATATCGAGACCAAGTCGATTACTTTTAAAAACCTTGGTTCATACCACACAGTTAGGGAAGAAATTATTCTATAATTTTCTTTTAGTTATAAGCCCGAACTTGAACGTATTTCCATCAACAGCAGTGAACTAATCATCATAAGAACTCCACGTTTAAGGAGGTAAAATGTTGGGCTTCATAATGGCTTTGCTAAATCCAGTATCCATGTACCCAATATCTTTAATGGGATGATCATACTTATCTTGGAACAGCAACTGTATTTGCACATAAGGACAAGGAATGGGCTTGAGGCACGATTGTTATTGTTGTAACGTGTAGAGCATGCCATCTTCAAAACTAGAGATATCATCTTCAGAAATGGAGACATTAGAGGAGTCATCTTCCTCATCAGAGGAATCAAAGGGAGTAGCAAACTTTGTGTCTTTATGTTTAATGGATTATTTTTCTATGAGATCTTCAATGTTTCCATGATCTTCATGGATGAGCAAGATAGATTTAATGGAATCCAAAAGTTTAATATTCTTTTTTATCTTATGAGGACATTGATGAGCAAAATGTCCTGTTTTGTTACAAAGAAAACAACGATCTAGTGGTTTTCTTTGAGGATATCTCCTTTTAAAGAAGTGGACAAAATGTCAGTGTTTCTTTCTTTTGAATGGCTTGTAGCCTTCCTTAGGAGATATGTGGGATTTGTGGAACTTCTTGAAGGAGAACTTCCTCTGATGGTGTTTCTTCTTCTTATGGGACTCATAGTATATTTTCTCCTTACATTTGATCGTCAAATATGACTTTTTGCATGTTTTCTTTAAGGAGGTAAAATGTTAGGCTTCATAATGGCTTTGCTAAATCCAGTATCCATATACCCAATATCTTTAATGGGACGATCATACTTATCTTGGAACAGCAACTGTATTTGCACATAAGGACAAGGAATGGGCTTGAGGCACGATTGTTATTGTTGTAACGTGTAGAGCATGCCATCTTCAAAACTAGAGATATCATCTTCAGAAATGGAGACATTAGAGGAGTCATCTTCCTCATCAGAGGAATCAAAGGGAGTAGCAAACTTTGTGTCTTTATGTTTAATGGATTATTTTTCTATGAGATCTTCAATGTTTCCATGATCTTCATGGATGAGCAAGATAGATTTAATGGAATCCAAAAGTTTAATATTCTTTTTTATCTTATGAGGACATTGATGAGCAAAATGTCCTGTTTTGTTACAAAGAAAACAACGATCTAGTGGTTTTCTTTGAGGATATCTCCTTTTAAAGAAGTGGACAAAATGTCAGTGTTTCTTTCTTTTGAATGGCTTGTAGCCTTCCTTAGGAGATATGTGGGATTTGTGGAACTTCTTGAAGGAGAACTTCCTCTGATAGTGTTTCTTCTTCTTATGGGACTCATAGTCTATTTTCTCCTTACATTTGATCTTCAGATATGACTATTTGCATGTTTTCTTTAACAGAGGACCACCTTTAATCATGTTCTTGAAGAACATCTGTTAATCACATAGCTTATCAAGCGAAGCTAAAACGAGCTGATAGATCTCTCCAAGAGATATATCTTTCATATCTCTTTGAAGTGCAACAATAGTCCTTTGTAACTTAGGTTGTAATTCTTCTGGAAGAGAGGAAATGAATGTATAATGGAGAGTAAAATCATTGAAACCATTGAGTAGATAATAACCTTCAGTCGTATGCTAGAAATGTTTATACAAATCCCTTCTTCCTAGAGAAAAACACTTCATCTCATTGTATTCTTGTCTGACTTGTTTTTCGGTAAGCTAAAAGTCACCAATGAACTCTTTATGAATAACTTAAAGAAGTAATCCAGTAGATGTGGTATGTACAAACTGAAGCCTATGACATTCATCAAGAATTTGCCACCATTCTTGTAATGTACCAGTAAAACAATAAGTAACTCAGACAAAATATCCTGTAAAGGATGATTCGGTCGATTCATTTGCAAATCAATCCAAGCACCAAATTCGTGGAGACACTCTCTCAATTTTCTTAGTGTTAGATCATCGAATGTAAACTAAGGACTTGAAATAGGTTTGGTTGGTGGTGCTAGTGTAGTAAAGGTCTGAAGGGTTCAGTTCCTGTGGACTCAACTTTACTAATCTCTAGCTCAACTTCTGTAGTTTGAGGCATGGTCATCATGACTTGAGCTAGATTTGTCAAGTCAGCAAACTGTGTAGATTCATTTGAAGATGATTTAGACACTTCATATGGTTCAGCCACTTCAGACGATGGCTCAGAGATGCTAGAATGTTCAGAGATGCATTCTTCATCAGACATCTTAGGAATAGAGGATGGTGCAGGAGTTGCTAAGATAGAATGCTCGGGGCGACATTCATTATCAGAGATGGTAGGAACAGAAACTGGTGTAAGAGTTGTTATGAAATCTGTCTGAGGAGCTTTATCTTTTTCGATAGATTGGGAAGGTTGTGGTTTTGGTGGAGAAGAAGGTGGAGTGTGGATCTATAAGGGTTTATTCCACAAATCAGCTAGTTCAGGGTATAGATCAACAGGTTTTGGGACCTATTTGGCAATCAGTGGATTGCATTATCTATTAGCTAATAATGTATTAATATAGTTGATTTGACCAACAGATAACATCAACTATTTATTTAAAGATGTTTGGTAAAATTAGTTGTTTATATGTAAAATGAATTATGAAGGCGTGAATTCAAAAATTTATCAGGACTTGAGTATTATATCTTAGTATTTCTTCGAATATTTCATAAGAATTTAGATAAAATAAAAGAAGTTAACACCGTCATTTAAAGCAAAGGTTTATAATAATCTAAGAACTACATCTAACTTTTATTAAACTAGAAACAATATTATCACGAATAGTTATCATCTCCTGAGTGCTCAATTCTTCAACAACTTTTTATGTAGAGTTAACTTCAATATTTGCAAATATATCTGGAAGTATAAATTCAGGATCTTGATCGATGATGTTAAAAACTAAGTCCCTAATTGTGTTTCTTCTAATATAGTTATGCAACGCAAAAAGTTGCACAAATTATTCTATTTTGATATATCAATGAATATTTAGGCATTTTCTCCAATATCTTCCATTGAGCTTTAAGAACACCGAAAGCCCTCTTAATACAACTTCTTAATGATGAATGGGATCAATTAAAACTTCTTGAGATGCTCTTGGATTTGCACCACTAAACTCCAATTGATGATATCTTGTCTTTTTTTTTAAAAAAATAAAACGGACAACTAGATTAACTCATAAGTCTGCGATACAAAGTCCCTTGCAGATCTAGATATAAAAGATTAGTAATCAGGTTCGGAGCCTCCGGCAGAAAATGGAGGCCTGGGCTGGATGAGACCGCGAGCGCCGCCAGACGATCGGCACATTGGTTTCCTTCGCAGTACACGTGCTGGATCTTGATCTCCCAGCTATGGTAGAGCAATTCCCGTATACCTGCAATCAATATGTTAGGCTCAGTTAGAATTATCGGGGATGCTGATAATATATTAATGACTTCGAGGGAATCCACTTCAACTTCAATATGGCGAGGTCCCTACTCCCAAGCTAAGAGGAGTCTTGAATGAACACCCCATAGTTCAGTCGTGAGTGGTGAGCCCTTCCCAACGTTGTAAGTAAAACCACCACACCATCTGCCTTGGCTGTCCCGGAGCAGTCCCCCGATAGTTGTGCGATTGGTGACCGGATTGACAGCCCCATCGGTGTTTAATTTGACCCACCATGTTGGTGGTTTTACCCATCCGACAGCCTGCCCCAAAACCAGTCCTGTCTAGGGAAACACTCCGGATTAGAGAATACGCGCCCTCTCGATCCACTCCACATAGTCCCAAACATACCGCAGTCCATTCGCCGGCCACTGAAAATCGTCTTCAAACAGACATTTATTTTGCCATTGCCATAGGAACCAGCAAGCGACCCCATATATCCGCAGCCACCCTATTTGGGAAACAGTAGCCCTTTCCGCGAGGTTCGTCAAAATCCACCGCTCCTCCAGTTGGTGGAAGAACCTCGTGCTCACTACTGTGGCGGGGAATTGATGCAAGAAAGCTTCCACTTGTGGACAATCCCGTAACACATGTAGGGTAGATTCCTCCAATCCACAATCCAGGCAGCTACTGTCGTCTGAAAAATGCCGAATCACACGTTGTTTGTTGGTGAGCAATTTATCCGTAAACGCCAGCTAGAAAAAGGTCCGAATGCGTTGGGGCCCTTGCCATTTCCATATGAGATCCCATTGCCTGGTGTTTTCGATCATGGGCTGGTCCTCGATGAGTCTATAAGCATAGGCGATCGTAAAATCCCCAGTAGAGGTGGGGCCCCACGCAAACGAATCGTCCTCCCGTTCCACCCGACTGGGACGGAGGCACGCAATAATCATACACATAGAATGAGGCAGATAATTGTGGAACTCCCACCATCGCCATGCCCTATCATTAATGAGATACCCCACCACTGTACGGGAAAGAACGCATTCCGAAACAGGGGTTACTGCTAATTCACTAAGGGGGCCCCACCCCGCTATTCAGTTGTCTAGCCAGAACTGGATACGTTTTTCGTTGCCGAGGGTCCATGAGAGCCCCTGGCGTACTATAGGCCATATTGCGGCAATTCCCCACCAGCATGCAGATGCACGGTCGTGAGTGATCGTAGAAGGAATGGATTGGGTATCGAAACGATATTTCGCTCTGAGAACCCTGACCCATAACGCATTATGATTCGTGAGCAGTTCCCACCCTAGTTTTGTAAGTAGGGCATCATTAGTAGAACGAACTCGTTTGAGCCCGAGTCCCCCTTCTGCTTTGGGTCGGCATACTGCATCCCAGTTCACCAGGTGTGGTTTCCGCTACCCGCCCGACGTTCCCTATATGAATTCACGCATAAGCTTTTCAAGCTGGTCACAGATCGTGCGTGGGAGGCGTACGGTTTGCATGGTATAAACTGGTAGAGATGCAATGATGGACTGGGTAAGCGTGACTCAACCTGCGAGGGACAAGGCGCAGCCCCGTCACCCAGCCAGTCGATGCTACACAGTCTCCAGGATGTGGTGGTACGTGCTTCTATTTGTACGTTCATGTAACAGGGGGACTCCGAGGTACGTCCCCAGATTGGGAGTACAAGTCACTTGTAAAAGCTGACTTATGCGGTCCCGCGCAGGTTTCGGGACATTCGCGGAGAAAAAAAATTTAGTTTTAGTGGGACTAACTCGCTGTCCCGACGCCTGGCAAAAGGCTTCCATCGTACTCCTAATCACCTGGGCCTGCCTGTCCTCAGCTTCGACAAACAACACAAGATCATCGGCAAAGAAGAGGTGGGAGATGGGTAGTCCCGTACGGTTCAGCTTAATCGGTTTCCAACGGCCCCACGCCACTGCCTGGGAGATTAGTTGTCCAAACCGTTCAACACACAACACGAATAGATATGGCAAGAGAAGATCCCCTTGGCCGAATCCCCTGGCAGGAGTAAAGGTCTCAGATGGCACGCCTTGCCACAGAACTTGCATGGACACCGTGGTCACACACTTTATGATGATAGTGATTAAGAGAGTAGGCAGACCTATCTCGGACAGGGTGTCACGGATAAAATCCCAGTTAAGAGTATTATAAGCTTTTCTAATGTCTACTTTAAGGGCGAGATATCCGGTCTTCCCCTTAAAGTGTCTCATCGAGTAGATGATCTCTTGAGCGAATATGATATTATCGGATATTTTATGCCCCGGGATAAAACTGCATTGATTAGCCGCTACTAGGTGGTCTATGTGGGGTTTCAACCGGTTCACGATCACCTTCGAGAGAATTTTGTACATCACAGTATAAGGCTTATGGGCCAAAATTGGGAAAGGTTTGACGGGGATGGAACCTTAGGAATTAAAACGAGTAGAGTTTTGTTCAGCTCAGATTCCCAACAATCCAACCGAAACACCCACTGAATAAAAGCCACCACCGATGAACCTATCATCGGCCATTGACTTTGGAAGAAACGGGCGTTGTACCCATCCACACCTAGGGCTTTATTAGGATTAATTCCGAAGACAGCGTGATGAATCTCAGTAGCTTGGACTGGCAGTTCAAGGCCGTGGTGGCGCTTATCCGAAAGTGCCAGGAAAGCTCCTGACAGGGGAAGCGGCCGTCGTCGTTGCTCAGCATTCTTGTACAATTGGTCATAATATGTCTGGGCCATTCTTCGCAATAAGACAGGGTCCGAAATAATAATTCCTCGATAGTCCTGGAGGCTCGGGATAAAAAGTTGTTTTCTTTTGGTGAGGGTGAGGGTGAGGGTGTGATAGTACTTGGTATTGCGGTCTCCTTAGGACAGCCAGTCACACCTCGCTTTTTGATGCCAGCATATCTCCTCCTCGCACAAAACCTGGAGCAGTTCCCCGCCTAAATGATCTTCAAGGGCTAGTAAATAATCCATGTTGTGGTTCTGCATAGTACGCTGGATACCGGCCAGTTTGGTGAGTAGTCGTTGCTTCCAATGATGGATGCTGCCCACTTCTGTCTTTGACCACGACATTAGGTGGGCGGATAAGTCTCTTAGGGCCGTAAGCACGTCCCCCTCAGAACGGGACTAGTGTGCGGCCACCACCCTCTCGAAACTGCCCTGGGTGAGCCAAACATTTTGGAACCGGAACCTTGGGTTACCCATCATCCTCGGTGGTGGGGCTACAAAAGAGATGAGAAGCGGCCGATGGTCCGACCCCAGGAATGGAAGTTGACGGTTAACTGTGTTGGGAAATGATTCTAGCCATGTTGTAGATCCAAAGGCTCTGTCCAACCAAGCCTGCACGAGGCCTCGGCGCCACGTATATTTAGACCCGGAGTACCCGAGATCATGAAGGTCACTACTATGGACCCAATCGCGAAAGCGGGTCGAAACCACTTGAGACGATACAGCTCCACCCCATTTGTCTGACCGGTCGAGCTTCGCATTAAAATCGCCTCCCACAATCCATGGCTGAGTCTGAGTGGTACTAAGCCATGTTAACAGGGGCCAGAGATGATTTTGGGTGGGAATTTGAGGACTAGCGTATACGACTGTGAGCGCAAATTCCTTGTGGTCCATTCTAACTGAAGCATGAATAAATTGTCGATGGGCTAGGACTATCGAAACATCAAAAGGCTTTGACCAGAGAAGCCATATCCCCCCCGAGAAACCTATCGCTTCGACCCGAAAGGAAAACTAGAACCCGAGACTCTTCAGGATGGTTTCAGCTCTGGAACCACTAATACGTGGTTCCAGCAAGGCGAGAATGCCCGGGCTATAGGTGCGGATATGGTTGTCTAAAATAGTAAGAAATTTCGAGCTTCCAGCCCCTTGACAATTCCACAGAATTATCGACATAAACAAATCAAGGAAGGTTTAGACAGAATACCTTATTCCAGCGCGGGGTCTCCGCTTACGGGGGCTGCAACTGGAAAGATGTGGACATGGGCTTGCGAGTCCCCTCAATCAGGACGTCCCTGGTCCGAAAGTGTGTCCATCAAGCTATCGGGCTCGTCGTCTGGTGCCGATGGGTTGCGTGGGGTTATGGATCCGCTCCCCGGGGTCCGACATATAACCGTCACCCCTTCGACCCCGTCCATTTGTTGGGGTTGATCCGCAGGTGTCGGTGTGTCGCTGGGTGTGCTAGCGCATAGCACATCGGTGTGGGATGTAAGTTAGACTGCAACGTGCTGGGCCGCTTCAATCGGTTGTAAGGGCCACAGGAGGGGCCTGCATAGTTGGGCCAGAATCCATTGGGCCACTCATCTGATTGTGCTGTGAAGGGTCTTGTTGCTTGCTTGTAGAGCCCACCGTTGGATGTCTACGAGCTCTAGCCAACTGGGCTCCTTTCGAGCGCTTCCTAGAGTTCTCTGGGAAACTGCACCTACGTGTGGTCTGTCCCATCCCCATAAGATCGTTTATAGCCGTTGGCTTTGTCAGTGCCGTACATGCCGCCCCAGGAACGTTGTCCTCTGGCAGTGGTTGTCTTTAGGTAAGGTGTCAAATATCCTTCTCTTTCCGGATAACCTTTGTCAACCAACTAATATTTACCTGAGTGTTCATAGAGGCAATATAATTAGTATAAATGATATCATAAAAGTCTAAATCATGAATAACAAATCCTACAAATCTTAAAATTACCTATCAATGGTTTTGAAAATTTGAATCTCGGATTACCGATTGTATCAAGGGAAATACGAGAATTATGTGTTGATCCCTCCCAACTTGCTAAAACATAAGTTAATAGTAAGTCAAAGTCACATGTTGTCAATACATTTGTAGTTGTTATTCTTTTCCGTCCTTTATATTGCATTTGATCCTCCTCTGCAACAACTATCATTATATGTATACCATCAATAGCTCCATTGCATTTCTAATATAAAACAATAATTTTAAGATGATAAAACAACCATTTTCAACAAAAAAATGTAATGAAGGGGTAGGGGGAACATATTCAATTACCTTAAAATGTGGCATATATCTAACATCATTGGCAATTTGTAGTAGGATCTCTTTGAATTTGAGATCTTTTGGTATGAGTACATCCCTTGAAAATTTATATGGCACTCAAAACTTCTTTAAAAACTCTACTCACAGTTTCACCAAAATGTTAAAAACGCACTTCAATATTTCTATTAGTGGCACCTTTACTTAGGATATATACGAATAAACCTACTTTCTCCAAAATTGACATCATATTCAAAAGCCTCAAACCATAATTGTTTTCCAAAACCATGTGTAATTGCCGAAATATATTTGGATTCATCCTAAATGTATTAAAACACCAATTTTCATGACCATTCAATAATTCATTCGTCCATAGTTCTCCCGTTATATAGGAAGTCATACATGGTTCCTTGTATATATGGTTCAAAAAATACACACATATATAACCCGCTAAACAAACCATCAAATCCCAAAACACACTCTCATTGTCCAAAAAATGCTTAATTTGTGGAAGTTATATAATTTACATAACATTATCCTCCGTACTTACAAATCAACAAGTAAAATTATATTATAAATAAACAAGAAACTTTTATAACTAACTATTAATAATTAAATAATATACCATATAATAAAATTATAAATTACTAATAAGATAAAATAATACAATAAAATAAGTTAACTAAGTTCATAATGTCTCAATACACATAATGTCAATATAAGTCCAAAAATCATAAGAATAATAAACTAAACATAGTAATACAAAGAAACTATGTTTGATATTTCTTATGCTTCTCACGCCATACATAAACTTAATGTATTCAACCCTCTTTGTATCATCTGGTATGTTGAAAAATGGACCTTCTTTGTGGATCTTCAATCAACGTGCAAGAAAAGAAAAATTCAGGGGTACTAGCCTATAAACCAGGCAAAGCACATAGTTTTCCTATAGCATTTGCCATCATATGATGTGATGCACCAACACCAATACTTTGTGATGCACTAATAGTCATCTATTCAACATTTTCATAATGGAAGTATTCATCTCCATTGTTGCACTCTGTCTCTCTTGAATAAATTGCATCATATTGTCAAGCCTCACATCCATTGTTACAGATCCTTCTACCCTTTTAATGGAATCAGTTTTTGCACTCTTGTTACTTTGTGACCTATCACTTTTCAAAACCCTTTTGCATCTTCTTCTGTCACTTACTTCTTTATGTGTAAGATGAGGGTTAACAATAGGAGTAGATGTAGGGTTGGGTAGGTTCGCCCACAACTCTTCCCAATTACCAGTCATATGGTAACTGTTTAGACCATTAGTCTCATTCATATTGTCATAATCATAATAGCCTGACGGTTGATGATGAACATTATAACTATGAGGTAGAGAAGGAACATACACTTCCTCAACTTCTTGTTGTCCTTGTAGAGGGTTAGTCATAACACAAAATGTAATCTCCCCTCAGGCTAAACAACCAAAAAGTTGATCCAACTTACACTTAAGCTTGGATTAAATCCCTTCCTCTTTAATTGTTTTAAAATTGATATTATCTTATTAAAATATAAATAACTTAAATATAAATTATTTAACTAACTATTTAGCATTAAAGTAAAGGAAAATAAATTAAAATAAGGGCAAAAAGGTTAACCTTAATCTTCAAAGTCCACCACTCCTCACTAGCACCGATTATTCCTTTGTCATAGACCTATCCTAATCCCGTTTCTTTGTCTTTTAATTATTTTGAAAGACCCTATCTAGCTCTCATCAAATCAAACTTATTTTTAAGTTTATTTTTATCCCATTGTAAGTTGGTTGCTTTCTGAAACTCTTCTTCCATCTTCTTCCATAGTAACCTTTGACAAATAACTTCATCACATTTTCCCTTTCTCCTTTGAGTATATTAGTTACAAATGTCACAAAAGATAAGAAGTGTTTGTTTTGGTCAACGAACCATGCCTATGTCATTCCCCCTTGAGTTTCTCCTTTGTTTCCTTTTTGGGATGGTGTCATCTAATCATACAAAGTGAGAGAAGATTATATACTAGTTAATTAATTTTCAACTGGTTTCACTAGTTCATACAAATCAAATCAATATCAAAAAAATAAAAAATAAAAACAAAAATCTTGCTTATGAATCATATTTAACTAGCTAATTTTGGGAGATTGATTAGGAAATAAGTTTGACCCTAATATATTTTCCACCTTATTTTACCTTTCTTGAGGCATAGTCATAGCTTTGGAATGAGGAGACTTATTTACTTTTCTTATCCAAGGACTCGTTATTAGGAATGAAACATTAGAAGCAACATGGTTACCCAAAGAAACATGTCCCCCATTCAGTACATATCTCCTTGTCCATGTCTTCCCTCATCTTGAACTGCTAAATGTCTCATTTGATGTGGTTGAACCACCCATGAGATATGAATAATGACAACCCCATTTTGAAATAAAGTTGTAATGACGATTTCAAATCACAATATTATTGTACCCCCCAAAAAAGTAAAAATCACAAAAAAATTTATTATGTATACTTCAACAAAGTTTCTTTCCTTAGAAAATGATGGAAATGGCTACAAGCACAATGCCTGAGAGTACAGAGAGGACATTACTAGTATGCATTAATGATTCAACCATAGAAATGACCTTGTTTTTTGCATCAAATAAATAAATAAGTAACTAGGTAATGTTTGAGGAATTCTTATCATTAACTTCTGCTAATCACAAGAAGTTTGAGGACTCCTAGAATCAGTTTAAGTATTTGTTGAGCACAAAGTGTTTAGGAACATGATTAGGAGTATCAAAGGATATCCTTGTCCCAAGTTCATATTCTTGTTTTTCATCATAATTTAGTGAATGCCTATGAATTAAGCTGTAGTGTGAACAATTAGATTTTTTGGATGAAAACCCTTCTAAAGCTTTTCAAGATCTTTCACCAATAAACACGAATAAGAACTTTCACGTCCCTTATCAAGATTAGTTGCACATGAATTGAAGTGATTTCGATTACACCTAAACGTTGATCTCAGAAAGTGTTCCTCCAAGCAATTGAAGGGGATAAGTGAGTTGGGGTAGGAAAAGCAGCAGATAGAAGTGAAGGATAGATGTAGTTACTTGATGGAGAACAAGAACTAGGGTAAGCAATGGTTAGTGTTTTTTTGTGTGTAATCAACGTAAGATATTTGGAAAAGAGAGGTTCTAAAATAAAGTTTCTAAGATCTACATAAGATCATTTTGTTTATTAGGGATGGGACATTTGTACTTGGAATTCTAATTTTTCCACAAGAACTTGAAGAAATGTCATGACGTAGACAAGTAAAGAGTAAGAAATTTAAAGTGAGAAACATAGCATGGAAAATCTCCAGTTTCTTGTTGGTATGCATATTTATCCCTAAGAAGCAAATCTAATGCTAGTTGTAACTTGAGGCAATGAATTTTTGTTCATATTAATATGAAAAAACCTCAGTTTTTCTCTACTAAGTTACAAAATGGAGAATTTGGTATTATACAACTCTAGATAAGAGAAAGTATAGAGAGAGGTGATAAGAGAAAGTAGATTAGATGAATTAGAACTCTAAAAATTGATCTCTGCAACTCAACCAGTTTCTTGATCAATCCTTGTTTTAGTATTGCCTCTATCATTTCTTTCCTTTGATGATACACTATTTTGAAAATGCATTCCATAGTTACAACACGAACCTAGTGATAACAACGCCTGAACTATGAAACCCATTAAGACCAAATCCACGAACACATCCTTGTTGAATCTTACTAAAGTAACAATAACAGTAGCTCCATATTCCCGAATATATATAGTTGGTGATATTCCGTTAAAGAAGGGTTAAAAGGCTATGCCCTTGCAACTTTCTTAGCTTTCAAACTAAAGACTTAATCTAGCAAAATTTTTAAAGACTTCGAAATCTTTTAGGTTATTAGGAAGAAAAGCTTGTGCCTGATTACAAAACTCCAAGTAAGTATCCATGGCGGGTTGGTAATGGTGGGTTGTTGTGAAGATAGGGTTGATTTGTAGTCCTTTTGAAGCTCTTTTCAGAGCTACTATGAATGCCAACATAAGTGTATCTTCCATCGACGGGCAAGGCTTCAAATTTTAGACAAGGACATGAACACATTAGATGTAGGTGTTGAGAAATATAGGAAGACTAATCAAATAGAGAGACAAACAATAACAGAAAATTTTGCGTGCCATTCTTTAACCTCGTCGATTGATACACCTTTTGTGGAAATCTACTAATCTCACGATTTTGGGTTCTATAGTTCCAAATCAAAGCAAGGCCATGTTATGAAACAAAGTTAATAAAGAAATTTGAAGTGTTGAGAAATATGGGAAGATTGATAAAAGAGAGAGATGGACAACAACATAAAAGCTTACTTACTAGTTAACCTCTTCAGCTGATAAAGTGCTAATCTCACGATTTTAGGTGGTAGCTACTAATAAAGTTAAATCTGTATATGTGAGTAAAAGAATGAAATTTATATGAATAGGATAAAATTATCTTTATCTTTATTTCTATCTTCATCTCTATTTTTATGTCTATCTATCTCTTTAGTATTTTGTAATAACTTTTAAATATAAGTGTCTTTTTGTCTCTTAATTTTTCAGCTATTGTTTGAAAATTCTCATCATAGTAACATTTTCAAAAACAACATATTGGATTCAATCTGCAACCCAATCCGCTAATTATCAAACATGATTATTGGTTGTTGATGTGATCAAACAACTAAATACATCTTAATTCTCCAAAAAGTAGTTGATCTGCTATTTTCCAAACAAGGCCTTAGTGTATGAAGGTGACGGCTTAATGGGTTTTTTAGACTTAGGCTTTGACTTGGTTGATTTGGGCTTAGTGTTGGTAGGATTCATATACTATTTGATGAAAGGATAATTAAATTTTAATACCTTCTTATAGTCAACTTCTTCAGGGTAATGATGGTGGATAATAGATTGGTGGGATAAGATAGGTTCGTGAAGGATAACTCGGTTGGTTAACTGGAAAGGATGTAGGATAAGCTTCATAAATAGTCTTAGATTGTTCTTTTCGCATGTCAGCTTCCATTCATTGAAGAATATCTTTCACCTTTCTTAGTTCCTGTTCCTTTGTGGTAAAGGGCCAAAATATTGAGTATCGACATAGTGTCGAGGAGTCGCATCAAGTTGGGTTATTTGAGCTTTGTAAGATTTGTACAGTTTTTAGATCTCTATAGAGACTGTATTAACCTGTTGGTGAGTGACTTGCATTTGTTGAGTCAAACCATCAGGTTTGGAATCAATATGTCGAAGGACTTTGTTCTGGGCCAAAGATATCAGTTTTCTAGTTGAGAGTTTCATCAACAGGATTTGGGAACATCATTCCATGAGAACTTACGCCAGAGGCACGAATGTATGGGTTAGAGATGACCTTTTACTAGTAATTATTGTGTCTCTCCAATGGAGGAAAGTCTTCCTTATAAGAATTAACCATTATACATGGAATGATTGGAGTAGTAACAATTGGAATAAAAGGAATAATTGGCCAAGGATGTTTGGAGATTGATTCTGGATATGACAAAGGTTCCTTGTCAATAACTTTGAGCATTTCACAAATACTTCAAGGTTTTAGGTTTGGATTTTCAATCCAAGGTTCAGAATCATCACGATCATTATGGTGATAGTGAACTAGTCTAGTAGGCTGACAAGTAGAGATCTCCCTTTTTTGTTCTTTTTTATCCTTCATCATCGATTATACAGTTCATCATCATCATCAACACTATCTAATTCAGGGTCAGACATACTTCACAGTCTGGTTTGCACATAGATAGATCTACATTCGAGACAAAATGTCTATGATGATGACTAACGTAGATTGGTTCTCCATTAGGTTTAAAATAATAGATCGAAGGTCCATCTTTGCCTTCTCTGTAAGAAGACACTGGTTGAAACATCAGAACAGGGCCTGATGTATGAGAGGGTCTAGATTGGTCTTCATTGGGCCTGGTGTAGATGGATTTCATAGATCCATCTCATAAGGTCTTGAGAATAGGTGGAGTAGTAGTGTGAAAGGAATGCTTGTGAGGGGCCTGCAACACTTTTTGGTAGTTGGTGATCCCTTCAGTTGGCATCAACTTTTTAAGCTCGTTGGTGGTAACTGATTCAGGATATGGATGATGGTAGTTTGATCATGAGCTTTGTCTGTCACCATGCATAAGGCATCAGACGTGGAGTTTGACAAGTTAAGATCTATGGCATGATTCTGTAAATGGTAGATCATCTGGTGGTGAAAAGTAGCCATAATGACTGTATGATCTTGCTCTGCTCCAGTGATCTGGATCCAAACTTGGAGTCATTCAGACAAAGTAAGATCATTTAGCTTGATGTTGAAATCAGGAGCGAAGGTAAGGATGACACTTCCATTGTTAAGAGTTGTCAACAGGGTACCAATACCTGCTACAGCCAGGATATTTCTTCTAGACCATGCTTATATGACGTACCAAAATGCTTGGTATGTCATATAGACAGTGTCTATAAGAGATATCCTAGTTGTAGCAGGTATTCTCTTTCTTCCATGGAGGGTGAGAACAAGACTCATTGCTCCAACGTGTAGGTGTGTATAGTTCTACTCTCTTCGAAGAGAGACAAGCTAGGCACTGAAAAGCAACAAGAGTAACAAATGATGTCAACAATAAGAATCATGAATAAGAAACAATTTCTCATAACTTTTTAGGCAGAAAGATAAGATAGAAGGATTATAAAGTCCTTTAGTTTGAAAGATGAATGGGTCATTAAATCTTTTAGTTTGAAAGATAAAATGTGTATAAGTAAAGAGTTATTTCTTACAATCTTTTGATCAAAAAGATAGAAGACCAAGAATAAAAAGTAAAATTTTATTTTTTAACAAAAAGATATAAAAGGAATCGTCTACATAAAAAAGAGAAATATTTTGTCTATAAATTTCAACAAATTGTAAGGGCATTAAGAATTTAACTAAGAGAGATTAATTTTATTAAATTCCCATCAAACTAGTTTAAAAAATTAATTATTGAAATATAGTGAAAATGGTCACACAAATTCAGTCATTTAAATGAAAATGGAAGAAAGATAGTAGCTGTAACTAGGAATTTCTCCCTCCTTTTAGAAGTGGGTATACCAAAATATTTTTTACAATATTTGATTTAGAGAAGAAAAAGATGTTGGTGATTATGGTAAGTGGTAGGGACCACTTTTAAGCGCATCCAAATTGAATAAAATTAGCAAAGTTACAGTGCAATAATTAAATTTAAGTTTGTTAAAATTTAATTAAGTCCTTTATAATTGTTTATCAATAAATCTATTTATTCTTAAATATCTCTAAGTCACTCGGTGTTTTGCTCACACTCTTATTACGTAAATATTTAACACAAAAGGGTGCCAACTTCTTATTGATTTTTTCAAAAAATAACAAAAAATTATGAGTCCCTTCTAACTTGAAGCATGATATAAAATAACTATTTATTATCTTTTTATTCGAAACTCTTAACAAGAATTATTTTTAAAGCACTTAATTTTCTTGCAAATAATTGAATATACTCAACCTCACATAAATGGAATACAAATGATGTCTTTATATAAGATTACAATAATTTAGAACTAAATAAATTACATTATCTACTTACACTAACTCTTATTACGTTAATGGAAAGATATCATCTTTAAGCCACTAATTTACTTTAGCATATAAAAATATATGGTTTTAGAAGATATTTACTTTATTGCTACATTATTCGAAACACTTTCTCGCTAAATTTTCCCACATTTGAAGAAGTGCCTCCACTTTATAAGATGACGCTTCCAATTTTTCAGCACACTGCTTTCAGGTTCTTTCCATATGTAACTGCATCATCGTCTCTTAAAATAAATGCTTACTTCATCTTTGGGTATGATTTATTTAAATACGTTCATAATGTAATCACATTGTTCCATAACATAAGTTGGCAACAATCTAAGACATCATATACTAAACTCATCAAATTTACATACCTTTCAACCTCCTTGATGAAGTTAAGTGTCTTTGCATACTTTCAGACTTAGCACAACTTAGTTGCACTATCATCTTTAATCTCGTGTTCAAATCTTATCCATTAACTAAAATTTCTTGTTAACAAGCGTCAATGCATATCAACACTATCCTCATCTTGATCTTTCATGAATATTGCTTATTCCAAGGTCTTTGCCTTATTTTGTAGTCAATCTATCATATTTATATTAACTAAGTACTAAATATCAACCACAGTTGTTTTGTTAGCGCTTAAGCTATTGTGGTGAAATGGTCGCCTAATATGGTTAACGCTTGCAAGATTATGCAATGTAGACTTAAAAGATCTAACATTAAGCTTCTTGTTTACAAAGTTATTTTTATTTTTCTTTCTTTTCTATTTCTTGGATAATTGTGTTTATTTATTTTTAAATTACTCACATCCACCGCGAGATAAAACTGCATGGAACGATCTTCTGTCATAGCCCAACAACAGAAGCCCAAATTAGCCCATGCCGTCAACCACGGGACAATTGGAGAACCAATTTTATTACCTGAAGAAGCGCCAAATCCAAAAAACATTATCGGTTAACTGCCGTTCACGTAGCCACGCTTACTCTGTTCTTCACTCTCCTTGGATTAAAGATGAACATACCCTTTTGCTTGCATAATCAAAATTTTCCATTTACTCCCTTTTCCCAGGGAAAGTTTCTCTCCTTTTCCCAAAAGTCTCGATTTTTGAACTCTCGCAGCAAATTCTGTTATGAACCCAGTGGGTTTGGTAGCTTAAGTTGTTACAGGTTTGAACTTAGGAAGGGTGTCATTAGGAGCTCAGTGAGTGAGGTACAAGAGGAGAAGCAAAAGGAACTGGTTGTGAGAAGAGCTTATCCTTTTCATGAAATCGAGCCCAAATGGCAGCGTTACTGGGAAGACCATCGTACTTTTCAAACCTCTGATGATATTGATACTTCCAAACCTAAGTTTTATGTGCTTGACATGTTTCCTTATCCCAGGTATCTCTGATAAAAGAAAGCCTAAGTTTTTATTTTATTTTCTGTTCTTTTAGGCTTTGAAAACTTGATACAATCTTAGTTTAATGATTTGGTTCAGACAAGTGAGTAGATTCGGTAAGCATTTGTTGAGAAAGATAAGGCAAATTTGTGATGAATCATTCTGTAACAATCCACTTGCAATTATTATGGTCAATATCACTTTCTGTAAATCTTCGGTGCTTGGTTTTATATGCTTCTGAATTTGTTTATCACGAGTCACAGAGTTGTTTTGTTGTAAGTGGGGGCTTCTGTTTCTGGGTTATTGTTGCAGTGGTGCTGGATTGCACGTTGGTCATCCACTGGGATATACGGCCACGGACATTCTAGCGAGGTACAAACGTATGCAAGGTTACAATGTTTTGCACCCAATGGGATGGGATGCATTTGGTTTGCCTGCTGAGCAATATGCAATCGAGGTTTGCTTTCCATAATGCTGTAAAGTTAGCATCAATGTCGACTACTAGGGTTAGCATTGTCAACAATTGATGGCCTACTTGGCATACTTTACAGACAGGAACCCATCCAAAATTCACAACATTGAGGAATATTAACCACTTTCGCTCTCAGGTGATTCAAAATTCTCGGAATTTCTTCTAAATGAAAATTTTCTCCTTTATTTCATACATTGGTTTAATAGGAAAATATTTTCAATATCATTCTGATTTTCTTTTGGTTTAGATTTCAACAATATCTGGATTCTGAGTTACAAACTTCATAATAATGTATGCCCTTGCCTATCAAAACCAAAAATGTTGCATATAAGTGGATGCAGAGAATTGTTCACAAATGGCTCATTTGGGGTTCACTGGATCAGCTAAGATGCTTGATGGCCGTGGATGTGGTTTAGTTGATATGAAATTTAATATTTCAAAGCATTCAACTAAAGAAAATTGCTACTTCTTTGGGTTCTCAGGACTTTGCTAAGCATGGGAGTGACCCTTACACTTGAATTGTGATTTTTTTTTTCTGTGACACCAGTGTAGTGACATATGAACATTTTGCAGCTTAAATCATTAGGATTCTCATATGACTGGGATCGGGAAATATCTACTATAGAGCCAGAATATTATAAATGGACCCAGTGGATCTTTCTACAGCTATTGAAGAGGGGATTAGCATATCAGGTCCAGGACTATAACCAATCCAACATTCTAAACTATCAGTTGCTGCTTTGGACTCAATCTGATGGTTTACTGCCTATGCATTCAGGCTGAGGTGCCAGTCAATTGGTGCCCTGCTCTTGGCACTGTTTTAGCAAATGAGGAGGTGGTGGATGGAGTGAGCGAGCGTGGGGGTCATCCAGTTGTAAGGAAGGTATTTCCACGCGTTGCTTACTGTTTTGAGCTATTTTGTAAACTAGCTACTAACAGTTGTAAGGAAGGTATTTCCACGTTACAGCTTACTGTTTTGAGCAACTTATTTTGTAACCTAGCTACTATTTTCTCCTTTTGTTAAATTGTTTTGTGATTTCAGTGTTCTTGTTTATTACCAAGCAGCCAATGAGACAATGGATTCTTAAGATTACTGCATATGCTGATCGTCTTCTTCAAGACTTAGATGACCTTGATTGGCCTGAAAGTGTAAAAGACATGCAAAGGAATTGGATTGGGAGGTCTGAAGGAGCTGAGATGGAATTTTTGGTGCTTGATGATAATGGAAGGGAAAGAGACATCAAAATTACTGTCTATACTACCAGACCTGATACCATCTTTGGAGCAACGTAACTCCCATATCCTTTTCCCCTATTTTATTTGTTTGTCAAATTCAAACTAGTTAGAAAGTACTTGTTTTCTTTGATTAACTTATTGTGGATTGAGAAACCATTTTTTGTTCTTAATTGCTGATACATAGGTATTTAGTCGTGGCACCAGAGCATTCCTTGCTTCCGTCTTTTGTTTCTCCTATCCAGAGCAAGAGTGTATGTTGATTTTCTTTCTTATGATATCACGTGTCATGACCTTCTTAGCACTTGGAAATGGATAAGCTGATAAATTCTGATTGCAGGTGGATGAGTACAAAGAACTTGCCTCACGTAAGAGTGATCTTGAGAGGACTGAGCTCCAGAAGGAGAAAACTGGGGTCTTCAGTGGGTGTTATGCCAAGAATCCAGCTAACGGGGAAGCAATCCCAATATGGGTAGCAGATTACGTTTTGGGGAGGTGTATTTGAGCGTACTTTCTATGACTTACTAGTTTAGTCGTAAATTTTTAGGTTTCAAATTTCTGGTATTAATATTGGCAAAAATTTGAAGTTCGTTGATTCTTCTTTTAGGTCTCTAACATAAAAGTTTACTATGAACTTATGTTTGGTTTACTTAAATGGCTTACCTAATGTGATTCAAATTTATTAATTTGTGTTTTTGGTACAGTTATGGGACTGGAGCAATAATGGCTGTGCCTGCACATGACAGTCGTGACTATGAGTTTGCAATCAAATACGACATTCCAATTAGTTGGGTTTTGACTCCAGATGGTGAAGAATCTAATGACTTATTAAAGGCTTATGCAGGCGAGGGAATTGTTATAAACTCTTCGAATTTGGCAATGGGACTTGACATCAATGGCTTGCTTAGTAGAGTTGCAGCTTCTAAAGTCATCGAATGGGCTACAAGAACAGGAAATGGGAAGAAAAAGGTGTTTCAACTTTATCTAAAATTTAAGCTTAATGTCAAAGTTGGGGTTTGTGTCTAATTTACTAAATTAACATGGATGATAGATATATGTTGGGCCTTAAACATTCTGCTACTCAGGTGAATTACAAGTTGAGGGATTGGCTTTTTGCTCGACAGCGTTATTGGGGAGAACCTATCCCAGTTATTTTCTTGGAGGACACTGGAGAGAGTGTTCCACTTCTTGAAACTGAGCTGCCCCTTACGTTGCCAGAATTGGATGATTTTACGCCCACAGGCACAGGAGAACCACCCCTATCAAAGGCTGGCTCTTGGGTATACTTTTGGTTCCTTGTGAATATCTTTTTTCTACCCTGCTGTAGGTACGCTCCTTTTTAACAAGAAATATTTTGAAGCTTTTATGATTGTTCTTAGGTTAAGACCACAGATCCATTATCTGGAAAACCTGCAATGAGAGAAACGAACACCATGCCTCAATGGGCTGGTTCTTGCTGGTAACCTATTTTCCCCCTACCTAAAATGTTACTCTCTCTTTTTAGCTCTCATTTAGCACCATTGTGTAAAAGAAGTTGAACAATCTATTTTCTTTAGGATATATTTTTTTAATCTCCATTTAAGAGGAAGAAGAATGGTTCATATATAAGATATATTCAGATATCAAACTAGAAATAGCTTTATTTAAAGTGGGGAGTGATTCATGTGCAAGAAGAGCACTATATCTTTACTCAAAATCTTAAAGTATTGGGTTATATATCAAACTTATATATAAAGCATTGTTAGTTCTTATTCCTTGTTGATTTGGGAATCTCATACTCAACATACCTCTTCATGCTTAGAGATAGACATTTGGTGCATAACATTTTAAGAATGAACATTTGTGAATGCCCGCAAGATTGAATATTTGTGGAAATCCATATAATTATTGATCTCAGCTTACCATGTTAATTTTTTATGTACCTCAATTTTGGAGGATGAGTGATTCATATACAAGAAAGGGCTATAATTGAATGCCTTAAAAGTTTTGGGTGAAGATATGGACCGATGTTGTATATAAACCACTCATTTTCCTTCTAAATGGAGATTAATAAAATATTTAAGACGGTATCAGAGCCCATCCTATTTCAATGTTGGGCCTTTTAGCATATGTTCAATCCTGTGGGCACCTGCAGATGTTCTACAAATGTTCATTTCGGGACTTGATGGAGGTGTATTAAGGGTTAAACTCTCAAATCGAATAAGAATGAGAATTAAGAATGATTTATATAGAAGAGTTGCTCATAACCTAATGCTTTAAGGTTTTGAATTGAGATATGGTACTTTTCTTATATATAAATTATTGTTTCTCCAAAACGGAGGTTGAAAAAATTTAATATGTAATTAGAGCTACCCTAGTTTGACTATTTGGCTCTTTACATATGTTAATTTTTGTGGGCACCTACAAATGTTAATTTATGCATACATCACATACTAGATGTTCATTCTTGTGTTTGAGGGTGTGTATCAAATTGTTAAGGGCTTGTTTGTTTTCACTTATGTTTTTGATTTTTTTTCAAACTCAATTTAAAAAAAAATCTGTTTGTTTGTGTATGTGGTTTTGATTTCTTCCATTTTTCATAATTTATGAAAACTATAAAAAATAGTTTTTTTTGTAATCTAATTTAATATCAACTCAAATATAGATTGTTTAATATTAATTACTAATAAGAATTATGAAGAATTTAATTTAAGATAATATATTTAATTATTTAGAATTATGAATAATTTAATTTTAAAATAAATTTAGTTTAATAATTATTAATAAATATAATTTAAAATATATTCAAAATATATAAAATTTAAATATAATTTAATTTAATAATTTAGAAATAAATATTAATTTTATAAATAGAAATTAATCATTAAATTATTTATTTTAATAAAAATATTTAATTTTTTATTGATAAAAAATAATTTATCCCTAAATTTTATCTAACATATAATTATTATCAGTAATGAAAATATAACCAGATTTACACTAACAATCAAATAGTTTTTTTTTAATTTAAGAGAAACAGACATTAAAATCAGAAAACAAAAACTAAAAATTACAGTAGAAAAACAGAAGTGAAACCAAACAGTCTCTAAATTTCTATGTTCATTCCCAGGAATGAGGGGATGTATTAAAATTTTAAATTCCATATTTATCAAGAACAAAAATTAATAATGATTTATATACAAAAAATGGCCCATAATCCAATGCTTTAAGATTTTAGACGAAAATATGAGTCACTTTCTATATAAGCTACTTCTCCTCTGAAATGGAGGTTTATGAAAAATTTAACATTCTTTATGCTACACAATACTAAAAAATATTTAATTTGGCTCTTCCTTGTTAAAAGGAAAAATTAATTGGCAGCTCTCACCTATCTATACCTTTAATTGACAATTGTTTTGTCCTATTTTGATGTATCCAAAGCATCCCAAAGACAAGTCCTTGTAATGAAGATGTGAGGTCATCAATTTTTGAATTGTTTTCTAACTTTTAATTGCTATATACAACCATGTAAAGAATCACCATTTAATGATGAAGCATATTGCTATAGTTAATTGGTCAAATCGTGAATTAACTATCTAGATTGCGAGAGCAATGAAGGACGAAGAATTAGAGAAGGAGATGAGAAGAGAGTAAGAGAGAGAATTCAAATAGTTCCAAAATAAGAGTCAAAAGAAAGAAAAACAAATATGGTATTGCCTGAGTAGGTATTCGTTACACAATGACTATATGGAACAGTAAAAAAAATGTTTGCAAATAGACTTGAGCCACATATAAGTCTATTACAAAAGTATTTAAATAAAACAATACATTTCTTGTTTCCTTAAGGCTTCTTTTGTAGCATCATTCTTTGTTTATTTAGTTATCATTGTTGTTCCCAAGGTTAGCTATCTTTTATATAGCTCAGAAAAGAATTCTAGGTTGCATTTATTTATTGAGCCTTTTGTTCACTAAACCAGAAGTTGCGTTATAGGTTTATTGTTGCGTTTGACTGCCCTTCTATCTAATATTCATGTTGGAGCTTTGATCTATAATATTGGTTGTCGTTGGAAGGTCAGATGATACCTAATTATGCCTTTACATGTACCTCTTGAGCTGAGATACGTGAAACGTGGGATGAATTGAAGATTTAGCTAGCTATTGGAGCTTGTAGGCTACCCTTTCCATCTTCTATATGATGTTATATGGTCCATGGTATAATGGGGATAATTTGTGATTACTCCTCTTCTAAGGTGAATATTGTTTGTAGGGTTGAAACTTTAGGAATACTCATTCCCCCAACCTCGAACTATTTATTTGTTTTCTTTTTATCTACTTCTTGTTTCATTGGATGCTAGGCTCTTCTGAGATGGAATTTAGCGATTGGTAATGATTCTCGGTCTCATAGCTTGATTCACCAACACAATTTTGGAATCATCAGAGAAATGCGGTCCGTACACTGGGGGTGGATAACCATACTGAATTTCAAAGGGTGTTGAATTAATAGTTTTTTGATAGGTGGTATTTATACCACCACTTGGCTGGAGTATCCAATCGGACTACTTGTACAAAAAATCACTGCAAAAACATAGCAAACAAATAATTGATATTTTATTTATAGCTTATGTTTTCCTGTTAGACTGGGGATGATAGGTAGTGGAAAAGTTTAAGCTTACTGATAAGGATGCTTTTGTGGGTAGAACTTATCAAAGGAGAGGTAAGAAGCTGGGTAACGGCTGATAAGCTGGAGAAGGCTGGAGAATTTATTTAGACAGGAGCAATAATAAAAGATTAGATTAGGATAGTATTTGGATAAGGATAGTTAGCTTTTGAATGATTTTTTTTGGTTTTTGTTTCTTGATAGAGTTCTACTATAATAGGAGTCTTAGATGGATTGTTATTATCTTATTCTGCCTATATAAACAGCAGAATTATCAATGAATAAAGTGTTGAAATTATCATAGAAAAACAATAGTTACTTTAGCTGTAATTTATTCAGCTAGCTCTGTCATGAGCTAGCTACCCTTCATTCAAAAATCGGTTCTTCCTTCAAAGGGAAGAACAAAAACAAAGAAAGTGTTAGGACTAATATTAGGGGAAGGGATAAAAAGGGAAATAAACCTAGTATTTGGAGAGTGTACTCGAGGAGGAAGAATGAGGGAAGAGGGGGAAGTTAGTTAGTGTGGTGAGCTGGAATAACAGAATGGTGAGAGAGTGTGGGAGGTCTGGTTTTTGTGCGGGTGGAGAGAGGAGAAAGGTAGGCAGAAGTAAGTTGTCATTTTGGGCAGAGAGAATTGTTATTCTCCCTGAGGAGCATTGCATTGCTCTGGTTAGGAAGAGGTCTGGGAATTATCTTGTAATAGCAGTGCTAGCCACTGAATATACAAAATAATATACAACACTCTAGTTGATTAAGCTAGAGTTTTCTATCGGAATGCCCCATCCACTTTCTAATCTACTATGAATTCGGTTTTTAGACCACTTCTAAGGAAAAGTTTATTGGTATTTTTTAATGACATTTTGATGTATAGCAGTAATTAGCAGCAGCACCTCAAACACTTGGAACAAGCTTTACAGCTCTTAATGGAACATCATTTCTTTGCAAATCAAAAGAAATGCTTATTCGGACAACACACCATTGAGTAATTGGGACACGTTATTTCAGCTGAAGGTGTAGCACTGGATCCTATCAAGATCCAATGTGTTAAAGATTGGCCTATACCTAAGAATGTTACTAGAGTGAGAGGGTTTCTTGGTCTCACAGGGTATTATCGAAAGTTTATCAAAGATTATGGGAAGATTGCTTGACCCCTCACGAAACTCACCAAGAAAGACAACTTCTCTTGGGGTCCCGAAGCTCAAGGAGCTTTTAATAAGTTGAAGAATTGCCTAATTTCTTTTCCGGTCCTCTACCGGATTTCTCCAAGGAATTTATTGTGGAGTGTGATGCTTCTGGTTTTGGATTGGGGGCTGTCCTTATGCAGGAAAATAAACCTATTGCTTATTTTAGCAAGGCCCTATCTGCTACTGCCATGTCCAAATAAGTGTATGAGAATGAGATTATGGCTTTAGTGCTAGCCATACAACATTGGAGGCATTATCTTTTGGGAAGATCCTTCAAGGTGTACACCGATCACAAGACATTGAAGCACCTCCTACAACAGTTGTTAAATACCCAAGATCAACACCATTGGCTGTCCCAGCTGATGGGCTTCCGATTTGAAATGTTCTATAAGCCGGGACCAAAAAACAAGGCAGCAGATGCCTTATCACGTGTATCTATGGAACCAGAATTTCACTATCATGTTTCATCACCTAATTGGGTCGATTCTACTAAGTTACAACAAGAGTATCAAAGAGACCCATGGTTGACAGAAATTCTGCAAAAACTCCAAGCTAATCCTCCATCCGAAACAGAGTTCCACTTATCGGGAGGGCTACTGTTAAAGGGAAACAGGTTAGTTTTGTCTCAAACCTCCTCCCTCATTCCAGATTTCTTGCAAGAATTCCATTCTACTCCTAC
>JAOSBN010000002.1:15920519-15938676 GCA_027563595.1 Erythroxylum suave | reverse complement strand
TGCTAATTGAAACTCATCCGAGGCTATCTTGGCTTTGGTGGATATATGGCCATAAGCATTGGAATTAAGCTGTTTGACAAGTCGAAAGCTTGCTGCTCCCTCTCCCTCCACAAGCAGATTAGTCAATGGTTTGGCTGTCTCCCTAGAATATTTGATATATCCTTTGTAGTAACTGTGAGTCAAGAATCCCCTCAGCTCTTTGAGGCATCATGTTATGGCCACCTTTTTATAGTTTCTAGCTTCTTAATGTCGGTTGCCAATAATCAGAAATTGTGTGACCAATATAGTTTACCTGTCTTGCTCTAAAAATACATTTGCTTCCCTTCACTAACAACCGATCTTTTTGTTGTATTCGCATGGTTATTTGTACATGCTTGAGATGTCGTTGGAAGGACTTACTATAGATTATGATGTTGTCAAAGAAGACCACATTGAATTTTCTCAAGAAGGGCTTGAAGATCTCATTCATAAGGCTCTAGAAAGTGGACGTACAGTTGGTTAAGCTGAAAGCCATGATCAAGAATTTTTAGTGTCTTGCATAGGTTTTGAAGGCTGTCTTTGGAATGTCTTCAACATTTATTCGAATTTGGTGGTACCTCAACCATAATTCTTACTTGGAATACTAGCTTGATCAATGGAGTTTGTCAAGTAATTCCTCAATAAGCGGAATTGGGAACTTATCATTGATGCGTTTGTTTGATTTCCAAAACTCTATGTACATTCTCCACGAATTATCCTTTTTTAAAAACTAAAACTACTAGCGATATATGGGGGTTGATGTTGATGAATCGTTGTTTTATCAGCTTTTGCACTGATCTTTTAGTGGCTTTCTTTTGTTCTCTTGAATACTGGTAAGGTCTAATATTAGCTTCCTTCATCCCTTTCTTTCAATAAATCCTACGATCCTATTTTTGATTGGGTGGTTGTTGGTCAAGTCCCTCGTATATTGTTCCAAACTCTCCCAACTATCCCTCAAGTTCTTCAAAGGTGCTTGGTTCATCCGATTCCAAATTCATGTGTTGCAATTGACACTCAATAGTGTGCATCAGTTGTAGCATATATAGCCACCCACACTTGAAATTCTTCAAAACCTTATTGATATCTCTTCTAGAATTCACCTTAAAACCCTTAAAACTCTGACTTGAGTTCCTCGTCATCGTAACTAAATGGCCTATCATAGTGAGGTTTTTGAAGTTGCATAGAACATCATTCAGGTTTATCAACCACCACACTCCGAGGACCATGTTAGATCATCCTAAGGCAATAATTAAAGCATTTACGGTGAACTCCATACCTAATATACTCCAGATGAAGTTCTTGCCACATTGGTGACATTTTTGCTTAGGACTTCCTCCCACGTGATTTGAAAAGGAACTTTCTCCTTAATTTCACAATTGCTTTTCTTGATTACCAATACATCTATGAAACTATGAGTATTTGCATTGTCAGTCAGGATGTGTGTTGATCTCTTTTGGTGAACTCTTATAACATTCATTTGTTTTAATTTCATTATTGCTTGAAGTGATATGTTTGACATTTATTGCTGTTGCATTCTCCTCAATCATTAGTTCTTCCTCTTTTGTTGTTAAACCTTCCTCTCCTTCTACCATGTACAAATGAACCTGTTTTTTTTTTTTTTAATTTTATCGGCACACCAGAAGAATAACTCCTTGAGTCCCTTCACGTTGATTTCCTTGCTATTAACAATTCTCAAGGTTCGGTTTTTCTTGGCATAATTCTTAATGTTAGTGTAACCCTAATTTCTAGGGGCAGGAAGGATTCCATCTGCTTGGGTTACGTGGAGGCAGTTGGTCCTTGTACTGCTCCTTTTGATGGCAGTCCATTTCTTAAATTACCTAGGTTATGAGTTGATTTATTTTCCCCTTTGAAGTGAACCAAATTAGTGTTAATTGTGACTACTGCCACTTGTTTCCTCATAACCAGGCTTGCTTTTTGGAGGTTTTGGGGCAATTTAACCATTAACTCACTCCAATTTCAAACCTTTGAAGAAAAACCCCACCAAATAATTCTCAATTAATGATATCTTATTAAAGTAACTATCAAATTGTGCACAATAGTCTTGTACTTTTCCTTCTTGCTTAAATTCCTTTAGATCTCCAATGTGGTCTTCAAATTTGAATTCATCAAACCTTTAGTTGAAAGTGGATACAAACTCCTCCCAATCCACTGAGTCATGCCTTCTTCTAATTTTTGAAAGCTAATTGGTACAATTCATGAGCTCTCCCTTCTAAATGATAACTGTCATTTTCATCTTGAGATTGTCAGGGGTGCGATCTAGTGCGAAACATTGTTCGCGAGAATTTGGGAAGGAGAAGAGGGGTAAGAGAGGTAATCCAAGGAGCTCCAGAACAAGAGAGAAAAGAAAGAAAAACAATTCTACGATTGCCTGAGTAGTTGTTTGTTACACAAAGGCTATAAGAAACAAAAATAAAATATTTGTCAATAGACATAAGCCATGTATAAGTTCGTAACAAGAGTATTTAATTGAAACAAAGTGTTTCTTGTTTCCTTAAGGCTTCTTCTGTGGTGTCATTCTTTGTTTATTTAGTTGGTGTTGTTGATCGTGAGTTTTGTCTTGTCAGTTTCTTGCAACACATTATTTTTCAACTATTATAATAGTTATTATATTTATACTTATTCCTTCCTTCCTGTTGTGTCTACTCAAGTGTCTTGTTTTAGATCCTTCCTTTCTTTTATGGGAAAACATGAAGACATAATAATTTGAAATCTGTTGTTGAGAATCAGTTGGAGATTTTAATAGGAAAGTTCTATCAGGTTGCTTGATATTAAGTGTTGTTAACCTTTTCTTTTTTGTAATTGTTGGGTGTAAAGGGCAGCCATGGTTCTTCGATAAATTAACTGTTGTTAGGGCACACTTGAGTTTCTTAAAATTGAATTCTTGTTGTTTCCCATTTCCAAAGTGTTTTTGATAGTCTGAGTTTTGATGTTTTTGGTTCTCAACTTCTATGATAGTAATGGATACTTGAAATTTCATGCTTATAGTTTACTTTTGAATTATTGTCAGGTATTACTTGAGATATATGGACCCAAAGAACTCTAAAGAATTAGTTGATAAGAAGAAGGAGATGTAAGTGCAATTTTATTTCTTATATAAAAGTAACCCTGTTCTGTAGGTGCAAATACATGTTTATTATTCTGGTCAATAATCTTTTAGCTACTTTGGTAAACTTTTCACCTTCAGTTATTGGAGCCCAGTTGATGTCTATGTGGGTGGTGCTGAGCATGCTGTTCTCCACTTACTTTATGCAAGATTCTGGCATAAGGTTTGTGGCCTCCATCCGTTGAATTTGTAGGGAAACTTCATAACTTTTGTAATAGCTAATTGAATTTCTATTCTATCTTCTATGCCTCCTCATTAACTTACCATCGGGTTCGTATTATTTTTGGCTTTCATATTGCCTATTCATGTTTTGTGCGTCTCTTGTTAAATGAAATTCCAAAAACTCTTTTTTTTCCCTTTATTTTTGTGATTGAAGGCATAGGTTGTTGGTCATGTTTATGCTAATCAAACTAACATGAATTTTATAGCTTATTGAGTAAAATGGGGCTGTTTATGCTGCTGTTTTGATGACATACAACTTTCATGGATATAGAGTTCAGTAGATAATAATACTTAAATTGGTTGTGAGCTGTCTTCATTCAAATAGATTATTCAATTTTATTTTGTTTCTTTCTAAAAGAAGTAACTTCTGATTGAAATTCTTTTGCAGGTTCTCTATGATATTGGTGTTGTGTCAACCAAAGAGCCATTCAAGCGTGTCATAAACCAGGGAATTATCCTTGGGGAAGTAAGTACGATTTTCCAGCAACAATAAGCAATATTATGAACTTGTAATAACTAGTGTGGCAGGTTCAATACATGGCTTATAAAGACTCGGAAGGAAACTATGTATCTGCTGACTCAGTTAATGCGTCAGAAGAAATTCATCAAGAAATAATTCCTGAGGAGAAGGTAAGACCTATATGTATTAGTATTTTACCACATTTGATGCTGACACATTTGTGCAAGAGGAAGGGAATAAATTGTTTCATTGTTCTGGGGAGGGCTTTCGTTTCGGTGTTTCAGATAGTTGATTCTGACAGTAAACTGTCTATGTAGGTGATGAAATCCGGGGATGGATTTGTACTGAAAACTGATACTGATATTCTTCTGATTGCTCGAGCTCACAAAATGAGTAAAAGTAGGGGAAATGTTGTCAATCCAGATGATGTTGTTTCTGAGTATGGTGCAGATTCCCTAAGGTTATATGAGATGTTTATGGGACCATTTAGGTATACTTCTTAATCATAAGTCTATAGAAGGTGCATGTAGAGGTGCTTGCTTACATGTTGGCTTCCTCCAATTTTGCTTTTAGAGATTCAAAAACTTGGAGTACTAGTGGAATTGAAGGCGTATATCGGTTTTTGGGTAGAACTTGGAGGCTGATTGTTGGTTCACCTTTACCTGATGGTTCTTTCATAGATGGAACAGTGACAATTGATGAGGAGGCGACTTCTGAGCAGCTAAAGTCTCTCCATAGATGCATAGCTAAGGTTATTTATCAGTCTATTAGTGCATTCTCGCTGTTTTCACGATTAGCTTGTCGTTCTCCTGGATTCTTCTTTATGTTTTACTCATTTAGCTGTATGGTGCCAGTGCATTTGGGTTTCCACGATACCTTTTGAAGTGTGGCTGGAAAGCTTGATTCAACTACTTGTTAATGCAGGCAGAAGTCAATAATGGCATGTAGCACTCCATAATGAGTCTTCTTGCTATTTAATTTTGGATGACAGGTAACTGAGGAAATTGAAGGAACAAGATTCAACACAGGAATATCTGCAATGATGGAATTCATCAATGCAGCATACAAGGTTTTTTGATATAACTATTATTTCTTAGCTTCCGAAGACTGGATACTTGGTGCCGAATAATCTTACCCCTCTCCGTACTTCGTATAGTTACTTTTGTTTATCAGCCTTAATTTTCTAGTTGACTTAATGTGCGCTATTGCAATTTTTACATGTAAAAGTGGGACAAACTTCCGAGATCAGTTTTTGAAGATTTTGTTTTATTACTGTCACCATATGCACCTCATATTGCCGAGGAACTTTGGTTTCGTTTGGGGAACTCAGCTTCATTGGCTTATGAACCTTTTCCTGAGGTTATATCTTGTTTCTTTCCTGAGTTTATTCATTGGAATGTTTATTATTTGGTTTCCTGCTCACTGTTATGTTGTTTTAGTCATAATCATGATCGTCAATGTTGTTTTATTCATAATCATGATCGTATTCCTGTTTCTCAACAATCTATGACTTACCAATATTTTCCATGTCTGTACATTATGCAATGGAAACTGCCCTACTTCTGTATTATGTGCTAGCCCTTGTGATAAAAAATAGATGTGTTATTACTATGGAATCGTGTTATATTCTGGTTCTAAAATCCATATGTAGACTCCTGATTTGCAACTAGAACTTGATAGGTATCTCTTCTAGCTTGGAGGAATGTTGAAGTAGAAAACAAAAAGTAGAATGATGACACTGTCCGCATTCCTAAGTTTGTTAAATTTCTACAAGCACAAATTCTTATGTTTGTCAGTTTATTGCAGGCCAATCCTTTTTTCCTGAAAGAATCCAGCATAGTTCTACCAGTTCAGATCAATGGCAAGACAAGGGGTACCATACAGGTTGAAGAAGGATGTTCAGAGGACGATGCTTTTAGTTTGGCTACACGGGATGAGAAGCTATCCAAGTATCTTGATGGAAAATCTGTCAAGAAAAGAATTTTCGTGCCTGGAAAGATTTTAAACGTAATTTTGGGCCCTCAAAATGTCAAGGCAGGTGTCAGATAATCAATTTTACAGCATACCTGAACTAATGTTGTGGATGCATCTTAAGTGGAAGAATTGTAAAGCCTGTTGATTGAAATTCTTTATTAGTACACTTCTGGCAGCTGAACTTAAAATGGAAGTTGAAAGAAGCATTCAGAAATAGAAGAGCTGAAAGTTTACCATTTCGAGGATGTGTATAAAATTCGTCTTGAGAGAGGCATATACCATATTTTGAGTGTACAAAAGAAAATTTTTGCAGATACAAGCAAATGGAGAAAGGTTCTTGAGTGCATGTATTTATCTTGAACCTTAAATTGAGTTAACAAATGCTTGTGTTACGAATTTTCTTGTAGAGAAGTGTTGAGTACTGTAGTTGCTGCATGATGTGAAGTCTTTCCAAAGAAACTTTGCTTGTCCATTCACACCGGCACTGCAGCTGTCAAAGGATATACCAAGTGAATGTAATCAGAACTAGAGTGAAACTTAGTTGCAGGTCCTGAAACATGATTTGAAGCTAAGGGTGACAAAATCGTAAAGATAAATTTCATGATCAGATTGGCCATACATCCAAAGCCTTTTCCTTTAACAGCAACCTCTCAACTGCAAGTCTTGACAACTCGTCCCTAGTTCTCATAACAAATCATTCCAAGTATTGTTAGCACTTCGAGGTTGTGGTTTACAGGTTTATTGACCAACTTGCTGGCACTTGCCATGGTCTTATAATATTGCCTTGTCTGATTTGCAGTTTATATATGATTACTTTGATGTAGCACGGTTATGCTTACAAATTGACAATCGCTTGTCACTTTGCTTATCTAAATGTGGCTACCTCTTTTCTGTTGGATTTTGTTAGCTGACGTATTGATACTAGTCTATTTACAAGTATGTTGAGCTGACTTTGTTGATGGTCAGGATGCTCCAAAGACCATGTACAAACATTTTTTATCAATATAATTTTTTACATTGGATAAAAAAAAATCATTCCATGTATTTACATATATGGCATAATTTTTTACATCAAACCTTCTCTTCCAATGTTCTATTAAATTTATTTATATATTTATACAAAATAAAATTTAATAAAATATAATAATAACATTATAATCAAAACACGATATCTGTAACTTTACATCGGCACATATCACAGTAGTATGGACGTACAAACATCACCTCATTTTTGCTTTCATTCGACGGCGCGGCGAGATCCTGATCTCCTTTTCAAGAGAATCCATTTTTTTAATTCGAATTATATGCAAGTCTCCAAAATACGCTTCACTTCCCTTATTCCACAGCGCCAAGTTGTGAACATATTCTACCAAACGTAAACGCTGACTTTTTACAATTTACAGATTACCGACCGTTGTCATGTCTTGTCTTCGCTTCACGAAGAGAGCAAGACATATGTGTCTCCACTTTAAAGCCTCTTTAATCTGCCACCTCATAAATTTGCTCTCTTTTCCCATATGTTCCTCTCTTTGAACCTGTTCATGCTTCAATGTACTATTCTCCATCTCAGGTGTTCTTGTGCCTTCCATATTTAGATAAAAGCCCACTGAACTAGTGCCTTAATCGTTTGTTTGTCAAAGTTTTGGGATTTGGGTATTGGATTTTGATGAAAAAGATTGCGAATTTTGCAGGAAGAACCATGACCAAGAAAGCTCCAGCACTACCAGTACGACATCTCTTTTGGTTTGGCTGGAAGCTGCTTGTTATTCTCTCTGTCACTCTCTGTTTGATCGCTCTGCTCAGACTCCATTCTCAATCCAATTTATCGTCTCCAGATTCATTTTCTCCTGCAAGATCTCGTCTGTCTCGTGTTGCTTTCGAGGGTCTTCCTAAAATCGCCTTTCTTTTTCTCGTTCGCGGTAACCTCCCTCTGGATTTTCTATGGGGCAGCTTTTTCGAGGTACTATTTTTTATAGCTTTGAGTACGAATTTTTCGTCAGTTTCTTGAGAAAAAGGAAAAGAGAATGATGGGAGTTCGTATTGAAACGGAGTGGTTTCCAGAACGCTGACGTGTCGAAATTCTCGATTTATGTTCACTCGACGCCTGGGTTTGAGTTCGATGAGTCAACCACAAGGTCGCATTTCTTTTACGGTCGGCAGTTGAAGAATAGTATACAGGTGATTCTTTTATAGCACCAATCAAACTTGCAGTTTCTGTCCTCTTTTTCTTTTTTTTTAAAGTTCGTGATTAGGTATATGGTCTTTTTTATTTGATTTGCTATGGTTTTTTAATTGCCGCATGGAAGGTTTGATTAATTCCTTCTTCTGCCTGGGAAACTGAAGCTTAACTAAGAGTATCTGCAGTTATATCATAGCAGTTTGATTAAATTTAATTCAAAATCTTACCTTTCCTAAAATCTCTTTGAACGAAATCTTAGGTGACGTGGGGGGAATCGAGTATGATTGAAGCAGAGCGGTTGCTGCTTGCAGCTGCTTTGGAAGATCCTGCTAATCAAAGATTTGTTCTTCTCTCTGACAGGTTGCTTCTCTTTTGCTATGTCACCAATCTATCTCTTTACTTGTTGAGGGGCTTTTCCCTGGATTAGTAAGTGGATTTCGAGTGCCCGAGTAGGTGACATGGAGAAGTTGTTTGGCTTCGATTAGGACATCTTCTGCAAGTCAGAATACATCTTCTTATTCTTTTGGGGGTGGGGGTTTAAATGCTGAATTAGTATGGTCATTGGTTATAATTGAATTAACAGATTTTCTGCGTTGCAGTTGTGTGCCTTTGTACAACTTTAGCTACATTTATGACTATCTGATGGCTTCTCCAAGGAGTTTTGTTGACAGGTAGCTAGGAAGCTTAGCTCTTTACTATTATTTTTGGGTGTCTTACCAACAGTTGCACGAAAATTTGAAGTCTTAAGATTTAGCAGTTGCTTTATCCTGCAGCTTTCTTGATGCAAAAGAAGGTCGCTATAATCCAAAGATGTCACCTATTATACCTAAGAAAAAATGGAGAAAAGGCTCCCAGGTGCTTCTTCACTGATTTGTATACCAATATATTGCACTAAAGAATGGCTAATGGATTATGTTGCTTGAACTCTGAGTTGATTATCGATGAGGGTTGTTTAGCCTTATAACTGAAGAAATTTGCAGCTTGTGGCCTCACTAATATCAATTTTATAGAAAGCTATTTCTTATGAGATTGGTGCTCATTTTAAACAAGAAATGAACTGCTATCATGATATGATAATGATTTACAATCAGTCAAAATTGTGATTATTGGGCTTCTCTACAATGAGACATTCCAACAAGTTAATTACAGTTAAACAAGTTCTATCAGTTGACACCATAGAATAAAAGCTTCAACCGATTTATGCAGATCATTATCTTGTCAGAACATGGTAAAAAGGGATGAGTGAACATTGCAAAACTATAGTAGTGCATTTGATCGCTTACGTTTGCTAGAACAATTTCCATGGCTCTTTTTTTTTTTTTCCTCTTCTCAAAACTGATTTAGTATTGAAAGTATCAAATGCCAGACTGATAATTTTTAGTTTAGCAGTATTTCTTGAACCTTACAACTTAAAGATGTGATCCTACAGTTGTCTGCTTGGGCTTAAGTTGATCTTTCTTTTTTTTTTGTATTCACAATCAGTCAACTAACATAAAGCTTGATATCAGTGGATCACATTGGTGCGAAGTCACGCTGAAGTAATTGCTGATGATGGAGTTGTATTTCCCATCTTTAATAAACTTTGCAAGGTAAGCTGTTGCATACCTGATACATTATTTTGAGATGAATTTACACCTTCCTGTTCATTGAGGATGATAGTATCCTTGTTTCTTTGAATATGGAACAGTATTAACATTTCATTAGCAATCTGAGCATTGATATGATAACATTTCCCTGAAATTTTATCAGAGGATGTTAGACTGTAGATAACTTGCGTAATGTGAAATTATTGACCAAATTATCTGCATCTTATGGCAACATTATCTATCTCTACAGCGGCGCCCGCCACTTGATGTTGAAAAGGGAAAGCTGAATACTGTAAGTTTTACTCACTTACTTACCTGCATGATGAAGATTTAAGTAGTCTAAGTGAAGAAAAACTAATTTCAGATATTAGAAAATTTGATGTTGTTGGCTGATCGTTTGTGGGACTTACTGTCATTCCCTTTAGTTTTGCTAAGTGATTTCTCATTCTCCCGAAATGTTCTGTTTTGTGGGCCTATTTATTTAAAATCAATAAGACTGTTTAAGTGCTTGTATAACCAAATTAATGAGATGCATGCTACAAAAGGAACATAAAGTTCGCATGTTTACCAGCCGTAAATTTTCACAGAAAGGTAAACTGAGATAGGACCTCTATTCACGACTTCCGTATAGTATTTTCTTTATTGTTTGTTTTTCTTTGAAGGAAGTGATCTATTAATCTAACCATGCATAATTGAATGCAGAAACTTCAGAAGCAGCATAACTGCATCCCTGATGAGCACTATGTTCAAACGTTGCTAACTGTAAGTCCTTTTTAGATTTCTTATTTCTCAAGTTGAACACTTCCCGCAACTCTGTAATTGTTATTGACCTTTCCTCTTGTTAATGCAGTCCTTAGGAGCTCATTATGTTGTAGTCTTAACTGGGACTTTTCTTTCTCTTGAACGTGTTTATTTTAGATGAGTGGGCTGGAAGGTGAACTGGAAAGAAGAACATTGACTTATACAGAATGGAACATGTCTGCAGCTAAAATGGATAACAAAGGCTGGCACCCTTTCACATTCACCTATGCAAATGCAGGCCCTAAGAAGATCAAACAGATAAAGGTTATTATTTTGGCTCCTTTCTTCTCTTATTACCAAGATTAATGGGTTATATGTGTAAATAACACTTTCATCTCCATAAGAAGGGAATGTAATGAATTAATTTTGAACAACCTGGAGAGTTGAGCTGTCTGGCTACTTCACCCTTGCTCTTTTGATTGCTTCGTTTTGTGTACATGAGAAAGTTGATAACGCCCATCATAAATGTTTTTTATTCACATCATTGGACATTGTGATGTTTTTGCAGTTCCTTTACAATTTTCTGTTGATTTCTCGATTTGGTGTCATTTTTTTGAGCTTTCTAGTACTGTTCTGGATTCAGTTCCAAACATACTTCTGAATTCTTCTGCTTATTGATTCAACAGGACATCACTCATGTTTACTATGAGACCGAGGACAGAACAGAATGGTGTCATACTAATTCAACATCTGTTCGCTGCTTTCTATTTGCGAGGAAGTTCTCTCGAGGAGCCGCCATGCGCCTTTTGAGTGAGGGTGTTGTTGGTCCCTTTGATGCATCTGCATTATTAGCCACACCTGCATAACATAATACGCAAGACTATCTGATCAAATTCTAACTATCAACTGATCAATATAATAGCAGGTGAGGGCATTCCTAGGTCAGTTACACAGTTACAATTATACACATATCTTACAGAAATCAGAAGATAAGGGCATAGGAACAAAATGTGGCTGCGATTCGTTCAAATTTTGATGAGAATGAAATCGGAGATCATTTATTTTATAATCCTCGATACCATTAGTACTTAGCCTAGAGTTTATCTGATGTCTCAATGTAATTAAAGCAGAATTAGTTTCATGGGAGGTCTATTCTATGTATCCCCTGCCTATGACGGTGGTTTTTGTTAAATGTTTCTCGTGTAGACTTTTAAGGTTGTGAATATGCTTATATTATTTGATCTCCATTACATGGGGCGCGAGATCGATGTTAGGTCCATTGGCAGATTGACTTTTCGTACAACCTAGCAGAATCTCTCTTTTCTCTTTTAGCCAACCCCTTCTTTAGCTACATAACTTGCATAAAACATTATAGTCAAATAGTTGTAAAACTATTACACCATTTAGTAGTTGAATCATAAGTAATAAATAAATGTTAGAAGCTTTACCTACTTCAGAAAAAACTAGAAATGTTCATCGTACTACATTATTAGTTCTTGGTTGGTCAGGTTAATCTGAAGAGCCTCCAAATGCTATTAATTTTTTGTAATGTACATCCCACAACTCTTCTTTTCCTTCACAGCGCGATACAGAATCTTATTATTGGAAAAACAGCATAAAATTTTCTCCGAGGTGAGTGTGATTTGGGAACAATGAACTCCTCCACTTGCGTTTGAACTCAAGTAGTAGAGTAAAAGTTGCTGTGAAGCGGCAACTGCTGCGGGTGAGATTTGTGCTTCACTCGTCTAAAAATTTCCAAAGCTAGAGCAGTGAAAAATAGAAGTACAAGGAACCCTACATAAGCCCATTTCCATTTTTCTGCATGACCTTCTAGGCCTACCCCAATGAAAAAGTTTGTTATGATCATAGCAATCAATGCATAGCCTAAAACTTGGTGGCATATCTCCCACACCCTTCTGAATTCGTCCTCTCTCTTTGGTTGCAAGCAAAGACCAAGCATCTGTAGATGCATATGGACAATCAGACATGTAATAGATGATGAAAGATTTATGCAAGTATTAGCAAAAAGCTGGAAAGCTTACCTGTACAGTTGCGAACGTAAATATTACAATGTCAAGAATCCGGTGAGCTTTCGAGATGTGCTGTTTGGAAGAGCTTCCAAGCAAGATTCCAGTGGCCCAGCCAAGTGCACCCACGACATATCCCAGAGTCTGGCACAAAATGTGAATGTTGTACCACTGCTCGCATTTAAGGGGAAACTTTCGAAAGGATCTTGCAACAATTGCCCCCAAAGGCAACAGAGTTCCCCATCCTATGATGTTTAGCAGCACAGGAACCTGTTTTTGTTCATGACTCATTCTTCAATCCCAAAACAAAAAATCTTTGCTATC
The DNA here is from genome assembly GCA_027563595.1 of Erythroxylum suave. NCBI lineage: Eukaryota > Viridiplantae > Streptophyta > Magnoliopsida > Malpighiales > Erythroxylaceae > Erythroxylum > Erythroxylum suave. Next base: position 15,926,021 of record JAOSBN010000002.1, on the reverse strand, counting down.
GTGAAAATGCACAAGAAAATCAAAATTGCTCTTACACTCTTGAGGGGATGCTTGGGGTGCCTACCACGTTGACCCTTTGGAGATCTTAGGTTAGTTGTTACTCCATTCTCCATTTCGTGAACGAAAATATTATCCCCAACTTGACCTGCATGATTTTGTGTGTCCGCTTCCAATACAGAGACATCCACATTGCATGAACTTGATTGTGCAGTAACAGCAGGCGAATAAAATGTAAGGCTGACCAGGATTACTTGCCAATAAACATTCATAGTCTTTGGGAGCAAACCTTGTGTAAATTGAGGACCACATAATGCAACAACATATATGACTGTGTCAGGAGTTCATGGATATCTCACAATTTGTTTCATGAACTAGGTTTCCACCCCCACAATTACTATGTGTACTGGTTGTTTAGAATATGTTCTTTTCTTGTGTGCTTAAAGAATCCTGTCTGACTTTCTTGAACAGCACAAATCAAATCAGATATTATTCTGATCTTTATCATGTGCCTGTCTGCTTCTAATTATTCTAAATCTCTTTTTAAGCTTGCGTTTTGGCCCTAAAGGAGTTCAAAATGATCATTACGCAATAAACATGTGATGATAGGAACATATCAAAGTTAATTAAAATCAATTCCAGGTGCATTAAACAGGACATTTTGATCTATAAATGGCAAAATAAGAGTTTAAAAGAAACAGACGATCATTTTTGAGGCCTTAAAATCGTGGCTGAGAGATTGCCATGAATGGCATGAGAATAATTACTCTGCAATATATTTCATATTAAATGTTATCTGCAACCGACTAATTAAAATATTGGACCAAAAGTAGAGTGATGAGGTTTTCTGTTCCTGCATTCTCTTCCTACTAGAAGCAGAAAATTTCTACATTTTTCCTTGTCAATAATGCTTTTAGATTATTGCATATATGGCCTAATTGGCCCCTTATGGTTGCTTGGTTCATAAAAATTTATAATACAAGTTTAAAATTCTATATACAAGTAAGTATGTATGCCTCCCTGTCAATTTATAACGAGGCAACCTTTGATTGGCAGAAAACTTGTCCAAAGTATTTGGCCTAGTTTTGTTGGTAGGCCAACTTTCCTTTGCATCTAATCAAGTTATTTCTTCTTTCGGTAATATACAAGTAGTCTCATTGAATCAAGACAACAAAGGAAAAGAAAGACTTCTAAATCAATTCACCGACTAATGTCTGAAGGAAAATGTAAAGAAAAACAGTAGGGTTCGAGGAATGATTTTCATTCAATTTGTAATGTATGTACAGGACAATATAAATATTACTCTAACTTCTCTCCTACTAGTTGTATTGCCTAGAATCAAGGGAAAATAATAACTACCGAATCTGTGTTGTACAATGCAAGTGTGATGAAAGAAATAAAGAAAAGGACAAAACAAGAACAAGACAAAACATGACATAAAATGACAATGAGCCAACAAAAAATGAAAAGGACATAGTGAAATGGTAGAAGCCTAATAGCCGCCTGAGACCCATCAATTTATTCTTGGGTCTTCTATAACCCCCCTTTTAAGTCAGGGGTTCGGTTGAAGACCAAATACTTCGAACTTGTTAATGAGACCCAAGAAAACTCGAATGCATAGAGCTTTAGTGAACAAGTCTTCGAGCTGTCCTTTAATGTTCACATGCTTTAACTCAAGAAACCCTAGACTTACGCAGTCTCGAATCAGATGGAGATCAATCTCAAGGCGCTTCGTTCTCTTGTGAAAGACGGGATTTTTTGAGATGTAGATGGCGGCTTGGTTGTCACAATATAAAGGTATGGGTGCTTGAATCTTAACCTGAAAGGCTTGAAGTAATTGTGAAATCTATTTTATCTCACAAGTAGCAGAGGCTAGGCTTCTGTACTCCGATTCAACAGAGGAGGGACTCACGGTTGTTTGCTTCTTGGTTTTCCAAGATATTGGAGATCTCTCGAGGAACACACAGAAGCCGGTTAAGGAGCGCCTGGAGAAGACGTAACTCCCCCAATCTAAGTCGGAATAGGCTACAAGGTGAGGGCTTTCATTTGTTGCATAAAAAATCCCTAGATTCTAAGTTACCTTGAGGTATTTCAGTATGCGTTTAGCTACTTCCTAGTGTGGCTGTCTAGGGTTGCTCATGAAGCCTAAATATTGTAATCTTTCCACTAATCTTCTATAAACTTCTGGTTTATCGAGTAACTCACCTTCTTCAGTGGTTAACTTTGTTCTAGGGACGATGGGTGTTGCACAAGGTGTGCAGTCCAATAAATTGGTCTCCTATAGAATATCTTGTATGTATTTTCCTTGTGTAAGTATCATCCCATCTTCTACTCTTGCTATTTCAATTCCCAAGAAGAACTTTGCATATCCTAAATCCTTAAGTGTGAATTCTGCATTCAAGGCTCTCTTCGTTGATTGCATTTGTTTTTCACTAGCAGCTGTCATTAATGTATCATCCACATAGATGATTACTGCCATGAACTCATCTCCTTTGCCTTTAGTGTATAGGCAGTGGTCTGCTTCCGATTTAATAAACCTCCATTGAGTGTAGTATTGAGGATAACTCTTTATTCCATTGCCTACCCGCCTGCTTTAAACCATAGATGGATTTGATGAGCTTGCATACTTGCCCTTTCTTTGCTTTAATGTAGCCTGGTGGGGGTAGCATAAATAGTTACTTTTCTAGGTAGCCATGTAAAAAGGCATCATTAGTATCGCATTCAAGGGCAGAGCCTTGGCCAAACCCATGGATTTTACAGTAAATTATCTTTGTCAACATAAAATCTTGAAACTCTTTGATATAACAACATCAAATGTGGGCAGTCCCATGAAGGGCAAGGGTACTAGAATTGAGAATACGACTTATTGTCACTGATATTGACGAATAAAATGAAAAGTTGAAAAGGTATTGGTTTTAATAGAGCAAGCATTCTTTCGAGCAGGGGCAGAGCCACATAGGGACAAGCCCCCGTGCCAACTGGGGCTTGTCCTTGGCCAAACCCCTGGTGTATATATATATATATACATACTATGCTTCCACATTCATACTTACGTAGAAGGTCACCGCTAACACAAATTTAATATTTTATTAAAAAAATTCTTGCATTCAATGAAATTTTTATTAAAACATTGTTATTATTATTGTTATTTACAAAACTTATGAGACTATTTTACAGCGATTTTAAGTCATGGCAACTCGCTGAAAATAATTATCATCCATTAGCTCTAATGTCTCTAAAAATTTGTAAAGACATTGTAATTTGAATATTTTAGTTAACTTCATTTATGAATGTGCTTTTTGAAATTATTTTTTGAATTAATTTTGAATTTGCCAGAAGTCTTCGCCGCTAGTCTATCGCTGTCCAATCAGCCCCGACTTTAAAATATTTTTGGCTCCGCCACTGATCGCATTGATGGATTGGTTACCTCACTTTCGTTTATATAAGAGCTGTGCTCTCCTATCAAATTTACCTCACTTTCTCAAGTCTTCGTATGAGCTTTCCTTCAAATCAATAACCACGGCGTTTCTGAAACTAATGTTTTCTTTATTGACAACAATGGTTATGGTTGGAGTTCTGCATCTAGATAATCATGTCCAGAAATCGGTCACGGTAGCTGAATTTTTCCTGTCTGAAATTGAACAAGTAAATTCAATCACATCCTGGCACAGCACAGCCAGAGAACCAACATCACATGCAATAAGTTCCCTCGCCTGAGTCGTCTGAATAACAGTCCATGTCCCGATTGTTGCAAGAAGAAATGTGCAAATGTCAAAACTGATCGTTTCAACTGTGGAATATGTGGATAAATATGCAGGTACACTGAGATATTGAACTGTGGAATATGTGGATAAAAGTGCAGGTACACCGAGATATGTTGCAAAGGAATGTGTGAGAATGCTTCGTTTGACATGAGACGTTCTGGTGGGTGCAACATTCAGTGTAAGAAAGGGGAATTATGTACAGTTGGGATCGGCAGAGTGTTTCAATGGCTGACGATTACGTATTTCCAGTACATAAGTGTACCTGCAATTTTCTTTAATCAAAACGTTCGACCCTAAGAATCTATTATTATCAGCAACATATTGTATTTACTGCCATATAAATTTAATATTATCAGCTTGAGCTTTTCTAAGTTTCTGTTTTTATTTTAAATAAAAATAAAAATATGTTTATTTGTTAATATCATTGTCAAATTTTATTTGAAATTCATATATTTTGAAAATATTTAAATTAAATTAAGTTGTTAATAATTGTTTAATTTAATTATAGAAATAAAAATATATTAAATAAAATTAAATTATTTATAATCCTTTCTAATAATTAATATATTAAATAATATATTTATTAAATTATTTTTTAAAAATTAATAAAAATCACTTTATGGTTTTAATAATTTTGAAAACTGGAAGAAACTAAAACAAAAATAAAAACCAAAAAACCTAAAACTCAAACAAACATTTTTTTTTCAAAAATTGAAATAAAAAACAGAAATTTAAAAATAAAAGTAAAATCAAACCAACCTAAAGTTTTAAATAAGGAACAACGAGTTATAAAAATTATATTTTGACTATGTGCTATTATGACCCTATTTGGCAATCAGCGGATTGCATTTGCTGATAACTGATTCTATCAACTGTTAGTTGATTTTATTAATGATTAGTTGACATCTCATTAATATAGTCGATTTGACTAGTAGATACCATCAGTTGTTTATTTAAAGATCGATGTTTGATAAAATTAACTGTTTAGTATTAATTGTTTATGTGTAAAGTGACTTATGAGGATATGACTTAAAAAAAAGAGATTTATAAGAACATAACAACTATATTTTAGTACTTCTTTGAATATTTTCATAAGAATTTATGCTTATATTTCAATTTGCTTTAGTCAATCAGTCAAAATTAAATAAATCAAAACCTATTTGCCTATATTCAAAATAAAAATAGCTATTTAAATTAATGTTAGAAACTAAACTGAAAAATATAGTATTTAATGAGCATAAAACTTATTTTTAATTATATGAAATGTAATCCCTTAATAAAATTGGTTTTATCTTATAACTAAAACTAAAATTTTAAATAATTTGATCTATAAAAATTAACATTAAAATAGTTTTTTAGACATAATAACTATTTATAGAAACATTTTTATTTTTAAAATATTTAAATGTAAAAATATATTTTAAATTTAATGATTTAATTTTTCTTAATTGCAAAATTTAATCCAAGGATTGATAAATACCAGTGTTTTGAAAACCGGACCGAACCGGTCGGTCGGACCGGAAAACCGGTGAATCGGAGTATGAAACGGTCCGGTTTAGCCCGTATTTTTTGTGAGTGATTGAACCGTTCATTTTACGGTCGGACCGGTAAAAACTGCTGAACCGGTGAAAGAAAGAACCGGCCGGTTCATTTAAAATGCCTTAATTTTGATGATTTCAACTTGAATGAATATTATAATTAGTAATCTTTATTTTATCTTTTTGATGAAATATGACTAGTG
>JAOSBN010000002.1:15897270-15918009 GCA_027563595.1 Erythroxylum suave | reverse complement strand
TGAGTATGGTTATAATTTTTATTAAAATTTCAATATATTTTATCAATTTCATCAATTGAACATGAACCACTTAATTACAGGATTTATTATAATTTCAACAAATCAACGATAAAATTTTTAGAAGTTTGATTTCATGAAAAATATGATTAAAATAGAGTTATCTCTTAGCTAATTATTTATAATTACAACTTTAACAAATTATTAGGTTCTAATAGAAACAGGATCACAGAGTTGTGTAATGGTTTTTTTTGTTAGAAGTATTAATTTATTGATTTATCGAAATGAGTTCGATTGGTTTAACTTTTATTTTAGAGTCGTTTGGTTCAACTTTTTTTAATGATTATTAGTTTTTCATTTTGATAAAAGGTTCACTTTTGACCCTAATTTTTACACTAATTTGACCAAACATTCTAGAGTGAACAATTTTAACCATAAGATTTGAAAAACTTTAAAGTATAACAGAAAATTTAAAACTCTCTTTTAAGTGTAAGGTTAGAGTTGACGTAGCATTTTTTAAAATGTTTTTTTAAATATTTTTGTGGATCCCTGTGTCATGTCATTGATGAAGTGATAAGGTAGAACCTAGCTACTTTTTAAAAATATCTTAAAAATTAATTTATTGATAAATGTGGGATCCATTTTTTTGTTTAATTTATTTATATTTCTCTCTCTCCTATCTCCTCCAACTTTCTTTTCTCTTGTCATTCAGCTGCTAAAACTAACTTTGTCACTATTGAAACCTTCAAGAGTACTTCGTGGGAAAAGAGTCTTTATTGATCTCAACAAGAAGTCTCAGGCACATAATTACTAATCTGGAGTTGAAAACTAGACAAATTTTCAAAGGATCACCTCTGTGACAATATACTTTTTACAGGTCATAATAAATATCAAGAGCAAAAATGTTGAAGGAGCCTTCTCCAAGAAACATAAATGTAAGCATTGATCTGGTTAGATATTGCGTATATATATCATTTACCCTGTGAATCTTCTTTAACAGGTGTAGTTTATGGAGTTTGTGATGACACACTTGCATGGCCTTACAGAAACGAAAGGAATAGCTTAGAACAAGTCCACTTCGGCGTCAAGACTATACAATGTCTTTTGGAATTCAACTGCAAGAATGAAATCCATAAGCAAAGGATTCAAAATCTACTGTGTCAAGTTGGCCACTTTCAAGTAACAGAACTTGTTAGAGCACAAGATTAATTATTTACCATTTATAAATTCATTTTTTCTTGTATATACGTGTATGAATATCCTTTCAACATTCTCTCTCTTGTAACCATAATTTGTATTATATAAACAGAGCTTGGGTACACACACAGTGTGTGCTCTAGAATATTCTTTTATATTACGCACGAGTTTCTTTCTTGGTATCAGAGTGACATGGCCTCCATTTCAGCACCTTCCTCTATTTTGTCTGCTATCGCTTCCTCCATTGCTTCACCTTCCCCCTCTACAAGAATGTACTCTCTTTTTAACTCCTCCAGCCAAACCACCTCTATCAAGTTGGATAGAGGAAACTACCTTGTCTGGGAGTCCGTTGTTTTGCCTTTGATCGAAGGCAATCTTCTTCAGTCCCACATCAATGGGTCGGTTACCACTCCTTCTCGTTTTCTCTCTGAAGGAGAAGAGATGACCCTAAACCCAGCATTCGACGAATGGTTTTCTGTGGATCATCTTCTCGTTGGATGGTTACGTAACACCATGAGCCAACGATTGGTGCTCAACTTCTTCATTGCCGCAGAGCTCACGAACTCTGGGTTAGTGCTGGTGAGCTAACCTATGCATCCATGAAGTCTTGTGTGATAGTGCTCAAGTCGGAACTCCATCAAACACTTAAGCATGCTATGAAAATGGACGAGTATCTTGCTAAGATGAAAAACATTGCTGATCAACTAACTTTAGTCGGAGCTCCCGTTGACACAGATGACCTAATACTGTATACTTTGAATGGCCTTGACACTGAATACAATGTTGCTGTAGTCAAGCTTATTGGTTAAACGAATCTTACCTGGATTAGTGTTCAATCTGCTCTTCTTGCTTTCGAAAGTCACTTGGATCAACTCAATCATCTTTCAACTATGTCTATACAGCCTTCTGCAAATTTCGCCCAACATATAATGATGCTCAAAATCCCTCTGTTAATTCCAGACGTAGTCCCTTTGAGCGTGGTTTTGGACGTGGATCACGTAGATTTCATGGTCGTCGTTTTCGAGGATGTCGAGGTGTTTTTCATAACATCGGTCGTCCATACTGTCAATTATGTGACAAGCACGGACATGTTGTTGTCGACTGTTCCATTAGTTCGACAGATCATTTCAGCCTCCTTCCAATTATGGTTGAAACTCTAGTGGGTTATGGTGGAAGTCCTCCTCAAGCCTTTTATGCTCTTCCACAAACTATCTTGAATCCATCCTGGTATATGGATAGTGGTGCAAATTATCACATCACTCCATATGTTGACCAACTCGAGAATCTCACGAATATAGGTAAGCCTCATCATCTCTATACTTGCACTGGAGAACATACTCAGGTTATAGGTATTGGCTCTACTTCCTTGCCCATATCTAATTCCAAATTTTATCTTAAGGATGTTTTGTTGGTACCATTTACTACTAAGAATCTTTTAAGTGTTCACCGACTAACTAAGGATAATCCTATAGATGTCCAATTCACTAATGACAGTTGTATTGTGAAGGACACGGACAGGTCGTCCTCTGGTGAGGGGGAAGTTAAGTAAGGGAATGTATGCCATGGGTGAATCCGATCGGACACAAGCTCAAGCTCAGGTTCATATGGCCACACTTACATATACAGAAAATGAGTTCCTCAAATGGCATTACAAGCTCGAACACCCCAGTGATATAATTTTAAAACAAGTATTAAATAATTGTAATGTTAAAGCTCAGTACAATAATTTTGTTTGTGAAGCCTGCCAATGTGGAAAATCTAAATATTTACCATTTCCTAAGTCCCTTTTGCATGCTTCCTCTCCTCTAGAACTGATTCATACAGACCTCTGGGGTCCTTCATCAGTTCCATCAACAAGTGGTCACCATTTTTATATTAACTTCATTAATGACTACAGTAGATACACCTGGCTATATCAGTTAAAACATAAAGGTGAAGCCGTGAATGCCTTTCATCTATTTCGGGCACATGCTGAAATTCAATTCAACACCAAAATAAAAGCTATTCAATTAGACATTGGGTCAGAATACAAATCTCTCATACATATTACTCAAGCAACAGGGATCAAAATGCGTTTCACTTATCCCTATACATCTGTATATAATGGAAGGGCTGAACACAAGCATAGGATATTGTTGAGATGGGTTTAACTCTCCTAGCTCAAGCTCACTTATCTCTTGCTTATTGGGTAGATGCTTTTCAGATGGCAGTACATCTCATAAATCGATTACAAACTCCAATACTTGAAGGATCTAACCCATTGTTTTTCTTGTGTAAAACAGAGCCTGATTATAAGGGATTATAACCTTTTGGATATGCATGTTATCCATGCTTGGATATGCATGTTATCAACAGAAAGGAGTCAAATGGCTCAGTGCCTCAAGTCCTGTATATGTGTCTAGGCATGTTGTACTTGATGCCTCTATTTTTCCATGTGCTGCAAGTTTTATTAATCACAGGCTGAGTTCATCTGAAAATGAGTGTATTATTCCTATTATAATCACTCAGAATGGGCCATCCACTACTTAGAGCACTAGTTCAGAGTCTCAAGCACCAGTTGAAAAGAGTGCAACACCATTAAATAGATCTCCAACGGCTTCACCATATTGTGGACTGTCTGTTCCACCAGAAACTGATGAACTGACCTCAAATGATCAATTGTCAGCCCAACACAGCATGTCTGATAGTTCGATTGATGCTTCAGCTCCAATCAACATACATCCAATGAAAACACGAGCAAAGGATGGAATATTTAAGCCTAAATATCCATTTGTTGAACTACTTAGTATAGAAAGTTCAACTCCGTTGGCTCGAGCTGTAGAACCTCATAATGTTTCAGATGCTCTGTCTTCTCCACACTGGAAACAAGCCATGACAGATGAGTTCGAAGCACTTCAGCGAAATAAAACATGGGTCTTAGTTCCATATACTGGTTCACAGAAATTAATATATTGCAAGTGGATTTTAAAGACGAAGTTCAAACCTGATGGTACTATTCTCAAGCACAAAGCCCGGCTTGTTGCGAAGGGCTTTTAGCAAACACTAGAGATTGATTATGGAGAAATCTTCAACCCTGTGGTTAATCCAACCACGATTTGCGTGATGCTCGCCATTGCTGTCACCACTGGGAGATACGATAGTTGGACGTCAACAACGCATTCCTCAATGGTTTTCTCCAAGAAGATGTCTATATGCAATAGCCTAAAGGTTTCAGTGATCTTCGATACCCCAACCATGTGTGTAAGCTAGTGAAGGCACTATATGGACTTAAACAAGCACCCCATGCTTGGTTTGATTGTCTATGCTTCACTTTATTGAGTTGGGGTTTTTAGAATGCCAAAAGTGATGTTTCATTGTTCTTCCTTCGAACTTCAAGCCTTACAATATTCATCCTTATATATGTTGATGATATGTTGATAACTGGAAATAGCCCCACATATCTAAAAATGTTTGTTCAAAAGCTAAATGCATTATTCTGCTTGAAGGACTTTGGGCCAGCTTACTACTTCTTGGGTGCACAAATTTGCCGACACAACTCAGTAATTCATCTAAGCCAAACCAAATATTTACTGGACATACTAAAGAAGTTCAATATGCTAGATTGTGCACCAATTCCTACTCCAATGGTCACAGGACAACAATTTTTCAAAACAAGCGGTACACCGATAAAAGATCCTACTCTCTATCGTAAAACCATTGGGTCGCTTCAATACCTCATCAAAACTAGACCTGATATAGTATAATCTGTTAATAAACTCAATTAGTTTTTGTCCCAGCCTACAAAAGTGCATTTTTAAGGTGTAAAGCGAATCCTTAGATATCTCAAGGGTATGTATCAACTTGGTCTACATGTCAAACCATTTAAATCTCTTCAGCTAACAACATTGACTGATGTTGACTGCGCTACTGATATAGATGATCGAAAATCTATGGCAGGGACATGTGTATGCCTTGGAAGCATGTTAATCTCCTGGTCCTCACAGAAGCAAAGAGTTGTATCTTGGTTAAGCATTGAGTCCTAGTATCGAGCTTTCGCAGACGGTGCTGCTGAGATCAAGTGGTTAAGGTCATTACTATCTAAACTTGGTTTGCATTTACAATAACTTTTTAAGATCTGGTGCGACAATCTAAGTGCTCGAGCCTTAGTTGTAAATCCTGTTTAACACACAAGAAGTAAACATATTGAGATCGATATTCACTTCATCCGAGATCTCGTTTTGTCCAGTGTCCTTGATATACAATATGCACCATCCTCTTGCCAAGTAGTTGACTGTTTCACAAAGGCATTAACACATACACATCGCTTCATCGTGGCAAATTCGGGCTGTCCATCTCACCCTCTCGTTTGAGGGAGAATGTTAGAACATAGGTTTAATTATTTACCATTATAAATTTATCATTTCCTATATATACGTGTATGGCTATCCTTTTGACATTCTCTCTCTTGTGACCATAATTTGTTATAATTTGTATTATATAAACAGAGCCTGGGTACACACAATGTGTGCTCTAGAATATTCTTTTATATTACACACGAGTTTCTTTCTGAGGAGTGTTTAAGTTTAAGTAGTATATAGAACATTATCGATCTTGTATATACAGTCCAAGAGTATGAGATACTAAGGTTTATAGCGGTTAAAAGTGATATCCTGATGCGATTATGGACTAAAATTTAGCTTAGCTACGTAATACGATGGTATATTTATATGTACACCTGCAAGCATTTTTGCTTTTGGTGAAGGTAAAGCACTATGCAGAGCAATGAAGCCTTATTTATTTTCACTCTTTTTCTGGGCTTTCACTTGGAGAAGCCTTGAACGATTTGCTGTGAATCTTGAAGAAGATGAGCAGTTATGGGAATGGAAAACTGAAAAGATATTTTCGTATTGAATCAACTCAAATGTAATGTTTACAATGCTTTACATATATACAAGAAGAATTCTATCTAGAAGTTGCTAAAGAAACATGAAAAGAAAGGATAAGAAAACTACTTCTAATCAACCTGACTAGCATAACTAACTTCTAAATTAATCTTCTAATTATCTAAAACAGCTTTGTTGATTACAAAAAAAGAACAATATGTACAAAGACTACAATCTTCAGTCTGATCTGAGACTATTGAACATCATCATCACAATGATCATCCTTCATCCTTGCCGCTAGTTGATCATTGCCATAATCATCATCAAGACTTTCATCAGTTCAGCTTGAGTCTGAACAAGCCCTTTACGTATCACTAGTCTTACAACAAGTGAAGCAGCTACAAGTATCAATTTGAAGTAAATGACCAGCTGCCTCTACATGTACTTGATCAAAATTCCTAGTTCAAGTATCTGAAATTTCTAATACAACAACTCTGTGGTTCAGAGGATTATGCTGCTGTTTATTTATTTCTTTCAAGAATGTTAGTAAGTGAGGTGTTGCTTCTGAGAAAAAGAGAGTGACTGAAAAAAGAAAAAAAAAAGGCTCAGCTACACACAGTAAGTAGCCTACTACAATACAACAGTTTTGTTGATATAAAATAAAACTTTCTTTATTTAATAGTACTCACGATATTATGACTTTATAATTAGTATTCAATATAATATACTATATGGGGATGTGAAACTTCAGTTCCTCTGGACAGTCTACGAGCATTAAACATTGGTAAATGCTAATTTATGGGTCAGAAATTGTTTAGGACGTGTAGAACTAAGAGGCACGTGATTCTCTCCAGTAATCACGACCTTGCTTTTGCAGCTTTTCTTGGGCTCTTACCAGAGCCCAGGCCGTTTAAGGAGGGCTGGAAGGAGTACAAGGATAATGGGGAGAGAGAAGGGTGGAGATGGTTACGAGAAAATGTATTTGCAAGGGAGGCGATGGGCTACAGTACTATTGAAGTTAGATTTGATGTTGCCAAAGGAACCGAGTACAAAGGTTTTATATATGGTGTTGGCCTTACCTTTGAGTCCTGTGGTGTCCCTCATGGATCTTCGATTTGACTAATGCGGTTCCTGATGAGCACAAGAACCTTTTGGCTAATTTGGTTTGGGTTCGTGAAGGGAGACATAAGCTGAAGCTCTTTGATCGTTAGTACTGTGCAATTACTGTTCCAGGATGATGTATGCGTAGAAAACGCAAAAGGAATTAAGCAGTACTGCAAATTGATTGCTGTGCATGCTGGTTTAGAGAAAGGGAAAGATGTTGAAGAGCAGCTGGCATCTTTAAAAGCCAATGATACCCAGGCTCCCAAGATTGAAGCATTTAGTGGAAGGAAACATGTCTGGGATATCCCACAGAATTTAACAGAGAAACCAACCATTATAATTAGTGGTCACCATGGGAAGCTTCATATTAAAGATCATAGATTAATCATTGATGTGGGGGAATAGAGAGCAATCCAGTTGCTGCACTCGTGCTTCCTTCAATGAAGCTAGTCTGCGATGCTGATAATCCAACCAAAATAGCATGAAATCTGCAGGGTATTACGAGTAACGTCCTTAAATCATAGATGGGCGCAAGCACTGCCCTCAATCCTTGCAAACCTGGATGCATTTCTTTGACAAACTTTTCTTATTCAACTTGGTTTTGTCAGTGTATTACTCCAAAATATGTAATCATACGGGATTACTGAACTCTCTAGTTATAGAATGTGTCATTTGTAGAGTTTAGATGCTAGCAGTCTTCAATCCAGGATGTAGATGGAGTTTAGATGCTTGTTCATCTGAAAAAAAAGAAGAAGAGGAAGCTCTGCGGCAGTTGCATGGAAATGCATTCACTGAAGAGACCACATTCCCAGATATTTTATGCAAGAAAACACACACATGACATGCCCGAAATAACTGAGAAGGAAGGTTTGATTATTTGATTTAACCCACAACTTTGTCCATACTCCATCTTTCTATTACTATTTAAAAGGTAACTACTCCAATGGGGTTTGATTAAATTTTCTCCAAATTGACACGAGACGCTTGGAAATGTTAGCTCAAAGAGACTTGGAACTTGATCTTGGTGTCCATTAATATAACTGCAATGAAGAGTGAAAACCTTTACTTTTGTGCCTTTCATGCTAAAATTAAGATCCAATTCAACAAATCCATCTGCATTTTGAGAAGTGACAAAGCTAAAGAACATGTTTCCCATATTTTTAAATCTTATCTCTCTTTCAATATGGTATTATTCATCAGTCATCAAGTATTGTTACCATTCAACAAAATGGTGTAGCAGAACGAAAAAAATTGTCACTTATTTGAAGTTTCCTAGGTACTAATGTTCCATATGCAGATGTTGTTTCCACTACTTGTTTCCTAATCAACCGAATGCCTTCTTCTGTTCTTGACGATCAGACTGCATATTCCCTTCTCTTTCCCTCATTTACATTTTACCTCTTGCTCCTTGAATTTTTTTGGTGTATTTGTTTTGCTCAAGACATATGACCTCAGGTCTCAAAACTAGATCCTAAATCTCTTAAGTGTGTCTTTCTGGGATATTCTTGTGAACAAAAAGGATATCATTGTTACTCTCCTTCTTTGGGTCGTTACTTGGCAGCTGCTGATGTTACCTTTTTCGAATATATGCCTTTCTTTGGTTCTCTATGTCCTCATCTTTACACCCTAGTGATTTAGGGGATGATTTTCTTCTTTATACTGTCAATGAACATGTAGTTTCTTCTTCCTCTCGACCTGTTATTTTTCAGGTTTATTCTTGACATGTGCAACATTCTATTAAGGCACCTCTTATTAGCTAAGACATGGACTTGACTCATTCTACTTCATCTCTAGATTCCTCACCACCACATGATGCTAGCCTTTACCTTCTTATGCCTACCATCATGAGCCAAGTATGATGCTAGCCTTTACCTTCGTACTGAAACATTGGCTCATGATGGTAGGCAAACTGCAATGAAAGAAGAGATGATGGCCTTAGAGCAAAATCATACTTGGATTTTGTGTCTCTTCCTTATAGAAACGAGTCATTAGCTGTAAGTGGGTGTTCACTGTTAAAATGAATCCTGACGGTTCTGTTGCTTGATTAAAAGTTTGGTTTGTTGCTAAAGGATATGCTTAGACATATGGGGTGGATTATTCTAAGCATTTTTGTCCAGTTCTAAAACTTTCTTTTGTTCAACTATTTATCTCCATAGCTGCTACTTACAGTTAGGAACTTCACTAACTGGATGTGAAGAATGTATTCTTACATGGGGATTTACGTGAGGAGATTTACATGGAGCAATCACCTGAAGTTATTGCTTAGGGAGAGTCAAGGAAAGTGTGCAAATTAAGAAAGTCTATGTATGGCTTAAAACAATCTCCTTGTGCTTGGTTTGGGCAATTCAGTACTATAGTGATTGAGTTTCACTTACAAAGAAGTGTATATGATCACTCGGTGTTCTTTGCATCATCTAATTTTGGGTGCATTTTATTGGTTGTATATGTTGATAATATAGTGATCATTGGAAGTGATGAAGTTGGATCACGAGGTTGAAAGCATTCCTTGGGACTTTTTTCAGACAAAGGATTTAAGACCATTAAGATATCTCTTAAGAATTGAAGTTTCTTGCAGTCATAAAGGGATATAACTATCTCAAATAAAATATTGCATGGATTTATTAAATGATGCTGGTTTTATTGAGGCAAATAAATGTGATGCGCCTATGATACCAAATGTGAAGTTAAAAGATGGAGATGGAGACATGTTTGAGATCTTGAAAAGTATAAGAAGATTATGAGAAAATTGAATATATCTTACTATCACTCATCCTGATATTGCCTTTCCAGTAAGTGTTGTAAGTCAGTTCATGTCATCTCCTAGAACCTAACATTAGGATGTTGTTATTCATATTTTGAGATATCTAAAAAGTGCACCAAAACATGGCATATTATAACAAAATCATGGTCACCACACGATAGAAGGTTTCACGAATGTTGACTATATAGGAGATCTTTCAATAGGCACTTTACCACTAGTTATTATGCTTTTATTGGAGGCAATCTTGTTTCTCAGAAGAGTAAGAAATAAAGTGTTGTATCTCGATCAAGTGTAGAATTCGAATATAAGGCTATGGCATAGATTGCCTGTGAACATATATGGTTACGTCATTTACTTGGTAAGATATGAACTTATGATGGGACAATGAAAAGTATTTATATTGCAAACAATCTTGTGTTCATAAGAGAATCAAACACACAGAAGTCAGCTGTCATTTTACTTGGGAAAGCTAGAAGATGGATCAATCTCAACTCCACTTGTCAGAATACGGAGCTAGTTGGCTGATGTATTCGCTAAGGCATTACCTAGGAATCATGTTAATTATATTTGTAACAAGTTAGGCATGATCAATATCTATGCTCCAACTTAAGGGGGAGTGTTACATAATATAGTAGCTATATTGTATAGCTAATGTAAATAACATATTCATAGGGATTATAACATAATCATAGGAATTTCTTTCCTAGTTTAGCCTATGTACTCTTGGATAAACACCTGTATTATTATAATATAATAAAGGAAAATCATTCTTCTCATTTTCTCAGTTTTATTTAATTAAAAATAAAATACAATTTGGAATAGGCATTATTACAAATCACCATGTAGCTCTCATTTAATGATGAAGAAAATAGAAAGAGAGAATATATAAGGATTAAAAGTCTTTATGCCATTTATATTAAGATAACATAGCTAAAATATTTGTATAGAAAAGCTAGACTTTTTATAAGTGTGCTTTCAGAAAAATTAGTCATTTACTTATTTTAGCATTGTATATACCTAAGTTTCACTTTATAAGTATACCATCCTCTACATATCTTAATTGAAACTAAATGACTTTGATATAAAAAATCAAAATAAGATTAGACATATATGCCTTAGATCACAATACAATTAAGCCATGAAATAACTTCTTTAATAATAGGTCTTCACCTAATATCTTGGTATGAATATTTAACAAGCAATTTAAAAAACATCTAATAGTTACTTCTTATGTATTTATCTCACATGGATAGATCAATAACTTTTTCCTCTCCTTTTTAAATTTCATATAGAACTTTTAAGAGATTAACTCACTACAACTTTTTCCTTTGCAAAATTTATAAGCCTTCTACTAGTCAAAATCTTAATAAGAACAATAATGAAATTATAAACACTAGGCTTACATGTTACATCCGATCGTTTCCTAATTAAGTGTGTCATAAATATGCCATTTTTAATTATACTAACTAAAGAAAAGACATGGAAAGTTTATTCATAGTAAAAACTGTGGATGCACATTGTAAAAGTTTGTGTATGATAAAAGAGCTGCAATGGTATGATCTTTTAGTAAGACATGAATTTCATATAACAAGTTCAAATTTTCAAACACCATTATAGAAATTACGAGATAGATTAGTGTATAAAAGTAGGTTGTAGATAAAAAATTGGTATAGATAACAAATATATCATGTCCAAACCCATCTACACTATATACATGAACATTGTCAATCACCTTCCATTCTCATACCGTCCACTATATACTCAATGCACAACCTAAAGAATAATTGAGAAATTAAATTCAGCAAAACAATAAAGAATGGTATGAAACACTTACTGCAGCTACGAGTTTAGTTGGTGCAAATACAAATGACTATGAAGAATGACATGTCACAATTTGTAGCCAGTGTGAAAGGAGCCAAAAAAGTTTGTAGTCAGTCTGAGAACATTTTATATTGCAAAGAAGAGTGAAGAAAAGGTATGCAATAGGGAAGAAACAATGCGATTGAGAAGAAATGGGTAAGACAATCTAAATCCAAAATTAATTTAATTTTCCTTAATTAGTTTAATTAAGTCTAACGTGTACAATTAAACACAATTGTAATCATACACTATAATAGAATGGCTTTTTAAAGACAAAATAATTTGTCACCTAAATCATTGCTAAATCTTGGTAGCAAATTACTATAGGCGATGCTGTTACAAATCATCGCAAATTATGCTTTGTAATGAGTAGAACATGTAGCCAAAATAAATACATGACGATAGACAGAATCGTCATCAATGATATTTTGTTATGCTTTCTTTCATGGAAAAATGTTATTAGCTACGTTACAGTAAACGTAGGTAATAAAATTTACTGATGAATCAATAATCATTGCCTAACATTATTTGTGACGGTTCAATATTCGTAACAATTTTTTTCGCTACATTTGTAAAACATAGCCAAAACTTATTGCAACATTTTCCAAAACATGGCTAGAAAATTTGGGTGACAATTTTTAATTTTTTAATAAACATTATTACTAAAAATTTTATCATGTTAATAATAACTATTTTCACATTTTTGATCCATATTATTGTTTGCAATATTTTGATTTTTGGTTTTATAATTTATTATACGAAAATATAATTAAAATAATTAGAAATTAGAAACATTTTATATAAGCAATTAAATATCATTAAATGTTCATTACATATGAAAGGTCTCAAATTATACCATAGTTGAAATGTTACATGTTCATGAAAGTGTATGTGATAGGTGTTAAAATTGTGATATGATTGTAAATTGTATATATCTTAAATTTTGGTTATTGGATCATACTTAGTAACTTGGAGTTAATTAATACCATTAGCGTATTGAGGTATTAAAATGGCCATTTGGATTTGAAAATTTTCAAGTGGCAAGACAAGTTGGTACATGAAAACTAGTATGACTAAGCCTATACTTTGAATGACATTTGGTAACATTGATTATGTGACAAGTGGACTAGGAAATAATTGACAAATGGACCAACTATTAAGTGACAAGTGGACTAATCTTGGAGTGAGATGTGGACTAACTAATTGGTGACTAATGGTAGCATCTTAAGGTGTTTAGTGGCATCTTAATTAAGGAACACATGGCTAACATGCCTAGGTAAATTGGTGACACTTAGTATGATGATGAGGCAAATTCCAGCAGCAAGTTTCTGTTGTCTTTCCTTTTGCTTCTCCACCAAATTTGCTCTTCTTTTCTCTTTGCATTATAGTCTTAATCCTGGCCAACTTGTTGCACCCAGCACAAAACAACCAAGAAACTAGCTAAAAGTGATCTCCATATTGTTGTTCAAAAATCACTTTGTTTTCACCTTGAGGTCTTGTTGATTAGCTAGTTTTTTGAAGTAGAAATTTGGAGTTAAGTAGGTAAGGGAATTCTAAACTTGATAGCATGTATTAATACAAGTTTTATGATAATTGAATTGGCATGAAGCATGTGTTATGATGTTTATATTTGGGTGTTGGAAAAATAATTCTGGTTTGGCAAATGTTGTTTCAGTTTTAATGCATGTGAGATAGTAAGTTATGTGTTGTCTAATGATTGATTTTTGAATTGAGTTTTTGAGTTTAACATGAGGGATTCTATTAAGACAAGTATCCTGGATGAAAATGGGACGTTGCTGGTTAATTTGCATGTCTTTGACATTACTTTTGCATAATAAGACTAAAGTGAGTTTATTATAGTGGTTCCACTGAACAGACATCAGTATTTTATCCATATCTTGATCTGTAGATATCCAAATGATATAATTTTAATTGTAGATTAAACTGCATACATATGTATAGGATTTTCATGAAGGAATAGAATTTTATTTCTATTTCTAAGGGTTTTGAAATTTGGCTTGAACTTGAGTGCTGGTTGTTGTCCCTGTTTGAGAACAGTCTGTATAGTATTTTGGGTATAACTTTAGGAATAATGAACCAAATTGCATTAACTTTATTTCGTTAGAAACTTAAGACATAGATGAATATTTTTTTAGGAGAACATATTACCTAGAAACCTTAGTTTCTATGTCATAATGGCCATACAAAACTGACCCACAAATATATTCTGAGAAAAAATGGAAATTTATGGAAAAATGGGAGGCCACGATTATGGCAATCACCCCACAACTGTAGTCAAAAGCATTAGCTTCTGTCACAATCATGGGAAGTTAGCCCACGATCATGGGTAGTCCTTAAGAAGGAGAAAATGTCAGTTTTAGATAAGTGTTGGACTATATAAGGTTAAGGTACTTAATAATGGTTTAATTAAACTTAATTGAGGTTGAAAATGAACCTAGATGATGTTAGATTAATTGAGTAAAAATTAATTTAGTTATGGATTGTTAATTGAGGTAATTACTTAAAGAATATAAGGTTAGTGAATAATGTGTCTAATGTTAAAATGTATGGTATGTTCAAGATGAATGTGATAGTAAGAATACAAATGTGTTCCAAAGGTTTTATGCGATGTGAATTAGATATGGATGTTTGTGAATTGGGAATTTCTATAATGCTATGTAATATGTAATGACTTAATGTTTCATTGATATATTGATACAAATGCTTATATTTATAAGGCACATTGAATTTGATCAAAAGGGAGTGAATATGTTCAATTTGAGAAAATGGAATTAAAGACATATGTTTTGTACTACAACTATTTTATATGATTCTAAAACCTGAAAGGTTTGTTTTAAAACTGCCAAGTCGTACTATTGGGTAAATAGGTATGTTTAGAAGGGTTGGCAGCTGCTTCTGTGACACTTTGATGTCTTCTAATATTGGCACTTCGGTGTCTCCTGATAATGACACTAAGGTGTCTCTTGATATTGACACTCAGTGTCTTATGTTACTTAGACATAAGTCTCTCCTGTTCTGTGATACCAACCATAGGTATCTTCTGTTCTGGTCCCGTTACCTACTTTTATAAAAAAGGATTAGTAGGCTATTCTATTTGTGTTTCGATATATATTTAGTTCTTTGTTCAGTTCTGATGCAAGCTAAGTTATAATACTTTTATGTTCTGTTATGATGTAATGGTATTTTGTTTTGAAATACTTATAAGCATCGTTCTAATGCAAGAATGTTCTGTATTGATGAATCATAGTTTGTTTTGAGACATAATGTTTGGATTACTCTGTAATATGTACAATTAGAGATTGTTGTGATATGATTTGAATTTGTATATATGAATTTTAGATGACTGTTAGAAACAATCGCAATTATGCATTATGTTTAGTTATTCCTCACTAAGCTTTTGGCTCTGTGTAGGTTTTGATAAGAAGATTTAAGGACTGGGACAAAACCGCAGTGGCCAATGAAAGATTTGATATGCTTGGAAGTTGTTTATTTGAGTTTTTGAGTTGTATAAATGTAATGAGACATATTGTTTTTTGATGTAAATGGTTTGTAATAACTTTAATATAGGTTGGCTTTTGAAATTATGGCATGTATTATGATAAGCACAGTATTTATGATATGTTCTGTTTATAAAATCACATATAATGATATGTAATGTATGTTTT
Organism: Erythroxylum suave; assembly: GCA_027563595.1. Lineage (NCBI taxonomy): Eukaryota > Viridiplantae > Streptophyta > Magnoliopsida > Malpighiales > Erythroxylaceae > Erythroxylum > Erythroxylum suave. Next base: position 15,902,542 of record JAOSBN010000002.1, on the reverse strand, counting down.
CTTGAGTTTTAAAAGTGGCTTTGAAATGTTTGGTATGTTTTAGTTCTGTTTTGTGTGGCATTTGCATATCCTTCTAGGAGATATGTGGGTGTTACAACAAACGTTAACAAAAATATTTACGTACAAACTAAGATTCGTTTTCATCGTTACTACTATTTATATAATTTAGGCCAAGTTTTTGTTTGACCATCTTTTCAAACTTGGCTAACTTTTGTTCATTATATTCTAACTTTGTCCACTTTGTTCTAACTTTTTTTCATTACATTGTAATTTAGCCTTAAGCGACTGATTCTTCTCTTGAAGATGGGTAACATATGCTAGTCTTGATGGGGATGAAGTAGTTGGCTTAGGGCAATACCTAAGACCTTTGATATCGCCATATCTTATACCAAACATATTGTTGCAAATGTCATCTACATTTAGCTCATTTTTGTCAGACAATGATCTTTGTAACAACTTCTACGTCTTATTCTAAAATTCAAAAAACAAAATCAATATTTAATTAAAATATTATTAGATGTTACTACATAAATAAATAAACTTAAAATTTAAGAAAAATTTTATACTCATATAATTATTGTGCACTTCTTCAGATATCCAACCTTTACCTTCCTTATAGTTTGTCATTTTGTAGAGTGTGATCCTATCACACTCTTCTCCGTGTAGTTCATTTTGACTCTTTTTTATGGAAAAAAGAATTGAAAACAAAATAAATAACATTGTATTTACTAATATAATTATAACTTCTGAACAAAGAACTTACAAATTTATATTGTACGACAACAAATGGTTTGGAGCCTTGGTTGTGAGGAGTTTTCATTTTTTCTCTATTAACCTTGGCTTTCTGACACTTTTCCTAAATAAAGAAAGAAAATAATCATTAAATTGTGTACAAGGTTAATGGAAGGAAATGTGAAGAGAAAGAAGACAAATATTAACATTGTCGTTTCCCAAAATGTAGCTAAAAAGTTTTGTTAAACAGTATTCGAATATTTGGCTACCAATTTACGAAATCGTCACTAATGCTATAATTTTTATATAAAATTTTAAAATTTGTAAAATTTTTTAATATATCATAAACATAAGTTATTATAAAAATTGTATAAAATAAATATAGTTTCGTGAGACCACATAAAATTATGAAATCATATATATTAGAAAAGATTAACAATAAGTATAAATGACATTTTTGTTAATTAAATTTATTTTTACATGTTTATAAGCATTCTCATTAATAATAAATTTGATCTTTGAAATGACATTATTATTAACTACATTTAATTTTAGGCTTACAATTAAATTTTATTTTTAAGAATATGATATTAATATTTATTGATTTCCATTTTTTACTATATTGCAATTTATTATTATTATTATTATTTTATTATTATTATTATTATTATTATGATGATGATGATGATGATGATGATGATGATGATGATCATCATCATCATCTTTATATATTGTAATTAATATAATTTTATATGAATGTATAGATAATAATTGTAACTAGTATAATGATTTATGAATTGTTACATAATATATACATTTTCTCATATCTCACTTATGTAATGTACATATTGCTCTGTTTAATTATAATTATCTATTTATCATATAAAAAATTTGTATATATATATTATGTTAGCCAAAGGTGAAGCTAGCAATCGGTTTTTAAATGCTTACCAAATGGTTTATTTCTTCTGACTTAATTAAAAATGACGTCGTTTACCTTAACAGCAAATGACGCCGTTTTCTGGTAGGTTATTAACATGAAAACGAAGCTGTTTTTTTGTGTTAGCCATCATATTTCGTCTTCATAGTTCATCGAAGAAGTGTCATCTCCTCTTTTGCAATCGTCTCTTGTCCTATGGTCCTCACCACCGACAAAGCATCTCTTGTGTTGGTATGTATTATTCTTCTTTTTTGCTACCAAGAACCTTCCTTATTGTGCTATATTTTTCAGCTACGTTTTGGAGTTTATGTGGGTTTTCTATTCTGCAAATGGTGTATAGGTTTCCCTTTCTATTTGTGTATAGAAGATGGTGAATTTTGTTTCTGTATTAGATGTCAATGGGTAGACATTCTTTTCCACTTCTGTGCTTGTTTGACAAAGCCCTGCTAACTATTTGATGGAAGGTCTATCAAATAATCAAGATATAATTTGTAACAGATGTTTACATACATATTTACCATATGATTTGTTTTACACCAAATCCGTACCACTTATAGTATACACATCATAAGGACTTTATTTCAACGTGTCATGAGACTGTGATTAGACATAACAATTAAAAGTCAAATGGTGAAAAGCGGAAATATTAGCAAGGCATCAAAACATATATAAGTCACCAACGTATAAGTTTGAATATTTAATTCAACTCATTTGGGAATGGTTAATTACTTCATATGACGAATACTTCAAAGGAAATACATATTGATTTGAGTGTTTTAATCTTTTTATGCTCAAATTCTTAAAATTTATTTGCTAGGGAAAAATAATTGTTTTCAATATAAACTACTAGTTTATATTGAAAATTTCACATTTTTATTATAATAGTAATATAACCTTCAATAGAAAATATTTTATTTTTGTACATAAAGTACATGGTCTTGTGTACTCTAGTATAAATTCTAAAGTTGAGACATCATACAAAGGGTAAATGGATAACTTTCATTTCAATAAGGGCAAATGAGTACTATCTTAATATTAAATAGTCTTCTATGAAAAACTTTTATTTGTCCTGCAAATTTCAACTTGTTTCATCTTTTTGATCACTCCCAACCTAATGCTTTTTAGGCATCTAAATAGGAAGATAGAAGATGCATAACTAGTGAACTATAGTACTTTGACTTATCATTAACAAACTAGCCTAAGAGATCATATAGACATGGTATGCAGAAATTGTCTTTTGCATCATTTCATTCCATGCCTAGAATTTATAGGATTTGATTACCAAATGAATTTAATTAAACATAATGAATTTTATGCTAAATTGACTTTTCAAATTTAAAATGTTAACATTAATTCATCGAGGAATGTCAACATGGCGATTAGTTTTCAATGGTAGAAATGAGCTATGCTGGGAGGAATATGACAAAATTTTACCTATTGAAGAACGAATTGATGCAAAACAAATTTTCTCATCGAACACTAATCACCCCTTGTCTTTTATGGCCGATCTTCTTTTTCAAGGTTTTTAGTATCATCTAAATTATCTCTCTTAATTATTTGCATCTTATTTTCTATTAGGAAGTTATCAGATGAACATTTGATTGTATATACTATATGTTGTGTAAATCTTAGTTGAATCTTCAAGAGAATATAGATGAAAATGGAAAAGATGACAATGTCCTGACAGTTGGTACATGATTAGGTCAATCGGTTATTTTGGAACAATCTTCGATTCCAATTACTATATCTGTTCAATTGGGTATACATCATTATACGATTTGACATAACTAACTATTTAAGTTCTATACTAATTATGCCCTAAGTGAAACGCATTGTATTGGTATTTCACCTAATTTAGTGATCCATACTGCATTTGGGAATTTGTTCATTGTATCTTCTGGTAGTTTAGTTATAGCCAAGAAGTTGTTAGAAGAGGGTGTCAATAACCTAACACCTGAGGGAAGATCTTTGACATTTTCAATTGATGCCTTCAAACATGCAAGGACCCTTCTTGGGAATTCAAATATAGGGAGCTTATTTACCTTTACTGACTCTTATGTCACTTGAAATCCAAACAAATAATTATTTCATTTCCTTTTCAATGAAATAAGTGTGAAACTTTATATTATTATGCCTGTAAGAATTTTAGAAACAATCTCTCTACTAGTTATAGGTAAGGCAGCATACTATTGAACCTTTCAAACCTCGTATATCAACGAGATTCATACTAAGTGTTGATGTTGTTGTCATTATTGTTGTTGTTGTTGTATGTCTGTAAGAATTGTTAAACTTTCAATTAAATTATTGCACTGCTTACTTGCATAAATCATTATATAATATTGCTTACAATTTTCAATATTTTGAGTAATATTATTTTATTGTTAATAAATATTAATGATTAGGGATAGTAGTCACTTTAAATTTATTATTTTTATCTTATCAATATTAAAATTTTAGGTATGCTTATCTTTTTATATCCAAAAAGATAATTTATAGAGTTCTGATGCATTAACTATATATTTAAACAAATTTATGAAAAATCATATATAAATGTCAATTATAATTAACCTTAGGATTATTAAGCACACTTACAATTAAAAAATATCAAATTAATTATAAATTCTTTAACATCGACTTTTGGTGATGATTTCAAAGTTTAGTTGCCAAAAGTCTACATTTGGCAACGAATTACCTATTTCATCCCAAAAAGTGTGTTTTTTGCGACATCTGCAATTCTTGTTACCAAACGCTCGACCTTTGGTGATGACATAAGCAAGCCGTCACAAAATTAGGCACTTTTTGTGATGATTATGAAAAATTGTTGCTAAATAAATTGCTTTAGCGACGACATTATTTAATGTTGGGACCCGATCCGAGAACCGGACCCCAACTAGAATGGAAAGCGAAAAACGAAAACGAAAAATTTCGAAACTAAGATGAATCGACAGCGAATCGAAAGGTTCGAAAGACAATAATCGAAACAAATCGAAGGAACGGATCCTACAAGAAGGAATCCGACATGGAAACATAAAGCGAAATCATAACGGAAACTAATAACATACGAATTAAAACGAAAGTGGAAGCAAATCGAAAACTTAACAAAGTGGATCCGACATCCGAAAACAAAGAATAGAAAAAACAATCTCGTTGGAAACCTTAAAACTTAACTATCCGAAAGTCCGTCCAAATCGGTACAATTTTTTTTTTCATTTCCTTCACCTTTATCTAAATGTTATATTGCTCAAATTCACATACTTTCCTCAATTGGAAAATTTCCTCAATAAAATTCTCAACTCAATAGACAAATCATAATCATTATACATAATATCATAATTCAAGTCTTTATACAAGGTTACCATGTCATCCCAAATCACATTCAATACCTCAGTTCCATATTCGAATTCCTAATTCAAATCCAAATCCAAAAATCAATCACACTTATGTTCACTCACAAATCATTTCAATAATCATACATAATCCCATCCATAATTTAATTCAGGACATATCTTCATACATAACCTCCAAGAATTCATATCATTTACATTCCGAAATAGATACACTACAAACTTGGATGGCATTTCAAGCCATTTACAAACCATT
>JAOSBN010000002.1:15883776-15897170 GCA_027563595.1 Erythroxylum suave | reverse complement strand
TTAATTGTCTCCCAATTTTCAATGGCACTTGTCAATAAATTCCATAGTCATTTATAAAAATTTCCATTGCCATTTGACAGTGCTTTTTCCTATCGGTAACCAGTCAGTCTGCCACTTAACATTTTTCTTAGTCCAAAAAAGTATCCCGAAATTTCCAGAAAAATTTCTAAAATTCTCCAAAAATTCAAAACTCACAAAGACATACTCCAATTCAATTTTTAAGCACAAAAATCACATTTATTCACAATCACATTTCTTAACACTTATACCGGGAAATGTCATAAATGCATGTACAGTCATTTTTTATGTGCAAAATATACTATTTACATGTATGCGAATGCTAGATTATGCATGAACATGGAAAGGCATTTCTAAATTCCCATGGACCACTCAAAATTACTATTCTACCCTTCCCATCGGTGATGGGATGTTACAATATAACTATGGATTGTGTAATTAGGCTACCACCTACACAAAAAAAGAATGATGCTAAAGGGGTGATAGTGGACAGGCTGACTAAATCCGCTCATTTTCTTGCCATTAGAACCACTGACTTTTTGGAGAAGTTAGCAAGATTATATCTTCGAGAGATCATAAGACTCCATGGAGTTCCAATATCATTAGTATCTCTATTAGTAATAAAAATTAATAAATAAAGGAATTTATGATCGCTAAAGTGGTCTAAATTGTTGATTCCATTATAATAGGCATAATTTAGATAAAACAATTGTTTAAACAATTAAAATCAGTAATAATATATCATCTAAGAACTAACTACATTGAGAGTTGTTTGGTGAAGTTCCAAAGTACGGTTTTAGTTAATATCTCAAGACTTGGGACCTAGTACGCCCGTCCGGGCTACTAGTTTGTCTGAAATGGTAAATTTTTAATTTGATTTCCTTTTTAGGTCCTATCCTATTTTAGAATCGAATGTTATCCAACAAAATATAGTAAAACCTCTATAAATTTAACATTTGAAATCATGTGAATTTTAATTAAAATTAATTTATTAATTTATAGAGTATTGTTATAAATTTAGTTACTTAAAATTTTCATTATATTTTATCGATTTCATCAATTGAATATAAACCACTTAATTCCAGCAATTATTATATTTATTATAATTTCAGCAAGTCAATTATAAATTTTTAGAAGCAACAAAAAATTATACATAAAATCTAACTAAATTTTGACTTCATGGGTATAAAAATGATTAGAATATAATTATATCTTAACTAATTCTATATAATTATAACTTTAACAATTAATAGTTTGTAATATAAACAGGATCATAGAGTTGTGTAATGGTTTTTTAATAAAAGGTTTAACTTATTCATTTATCAAAATTATTAAACTATAAAAATGATTATATAATAAAAATCATTTATCTAGAGGTTATAGTATGTCAGGACTTATACTTTTTAGCTCATACGAAGCCTTACAATATTTTAATATCTATTAGTCAAACTAACATCTTGTTAAATGCATGTTGTACTTTGTAATCATAAAACAAAACTCTACATTTTACTTAATTTTGTAATTATAATTCAAACTTTGAAAATTGTCAATTAAATTCCCAAACTTTCTTTTTTCAAAATCTAGCCCGACGTTAGTATCTTAATTAAGGTTGCTAACCTGGTAAGCCACATCAGACATAAATCTAAACACGTATGATTACAGTTGTGTTTAATTGTACACATCAGACTTAATTAAACTAATTAACTGAAATTAAGGAAGATTAAAAGAAAAGGGTAAAAGCTCCAACCTAATTTGGGATTCAAGTTATCTTACCTGCATACCATTCTATATCGCACCTTTTCTTCCTTATTGTACCCTTTTTCTTCACTATCACACCAATCTTTTCTTTGCTCCTCCTCTTCGCAAATTGGGTTACACTTTCTTCGTTGTCGCACAAATCTTCTGTTATCACACACCATTATTCACTCCTCTTCACATTACAAAATTTGTGATTTGTTCCTCTATCACACACCATTCTTTATTAACATCATTCTTCGCCCCTTTTTCCATTACAAATCTTGTCACACTAGTCTTCTCTATCATGTTATAGAAATTGTGATTTTGAAGGATAGAGCACTAAAAGAAAGAGGTGTAGCTTGTTTATACTTTCATTGTGTTTTCTAGTTTTTTACATTTAAGTTCTTTTTCATTTTTTTCATTTTTTGTGTTTTCTAATTCATTATTGGAAAACCAAGAAGTTCTTAATATGTATTTGGCTTAGGAATTATGTTTGGAATATAATGTTCTTAGATAGTTATTGATTTATCCTTTTACATGTGCTTAGGTTATTTGGCTTAGTGCTTAAACTTCGCACAAATTTAAAATATTTTGTGAAGATTTTTTCTAATATTTTACCATGCTCCAGAATTAGGATTGAGAGGACTACCATGCTTAAGTTCTAACCTTTCTTTGTTGTGTATATGTTTGCACTAGCTAAACCAGTAGCTGTAGTAAGTGTTTTACAATATAAGACAAGTTGTTTGTCCCTTCCTTATGGGTATTTGTAACTTTGTATCTTTTGTTGAATTTAATTCTCATTTCTTCTTTGGGTTGAGTTCAATTCTCAATTCCTCCTTAAAACTAAATATATCAAAATTATGATGTCAACCATATATCGATGTTCTCTTGATTTCCTTAAGATATCACCATATAAAAATGAAAAGCATATGTCAAGTATATACATATCAGAAGGTAGTTAATGTCAAGTATAAACATTCATTTTAACATAGAGACTCCATGGAAACTTTTGGTAATTTTTCTTCTGAGTATAAACCAATATTTATTTAAGGCATGAATCCCTGTTAATAGTCCTAGTCATTTGAACCAAATTTTATATAGGAATTAGGTATCTTTTTTATTCTTCTCTTCAATGTTTCCAATTATCCCAAATTGAGATTCCTTACTTTTTTCTTTCTCGTTTTTCCTCTTAGAATATATATCATTTTTTAAATATTTATTTGTAACTTTAATTCAGTATAAACATTTTCCACTAGGAAAAAATCCCCTTTGATGGAAATTATCATTTCAATTCTTCACTCTTTGTCATCTTCTATTGTTTTTCCTTATTGTGTTTTTGTAATTAACCCCCTATATTATTGTAGTAACGTGAATATAATTTATTCAGTTGTTTTTTTGTAGGTAAACCTATAACATTTACTTTACTTTGTCACACTTTCCTCTAGCTCATTTTATTTAGTTTAAACTTTTTTACATATTTCCATTTACAACCATCTTTTTAAGTATTATGATATATATCATTGACAAAAGTGCCCAACATTTTACAGATGTTAGTAAATTTTGAATTTTATTATAGTAAAGTACTGGAAGGACATGATAATAAATATGTTGGGCAAGATTGTAAGGAAGAAGGATATGGGTTGATGAAATTAGCATACTAGTCCTAAAAGGAGTTTTTGAAGATAAAGGACATAGAGTAATATCTATATTTTACATATTTATTAACGAGTCAATGAGAAGCTTGAAAGAGTTAAGCTTACACCATAATAAGGATATGTTGCATATGCTCCAACAAATAGATGGTTTGAATTATCACAATGTTGAATCTACTACGAGCATAGTTATGAGCATCCTGCAACATGTGATCTTCCTTCTTGTCTTTTTGTATCTTTGGTATAATAACCTTCTCCATTGCAATCCTTTCCACTAGCACTGACCCTATTGACAATATTATCTTATTAAAACCAACTATCTACAATTATGGCACATCTCTTCTCATTTGTCCTCGCCGTAACATATTCTTAATCATCAGTTGCAAATAACTTGTAATCAACTGAATCATCTCCAAATTTACAAACCTGCATGTGAATGAAGTAATCATATTGCTTCATTTGGACTTGGAACATCCCCTCATCATTCGTACTCACTTTTTGATGTGTATTATCAACATAGTTATGAAGTTTAATCACCAATTGTTATTGAAGATAAAGCATCTATTACAAAGAAGAAATACATTTTCGTTAATAAAAAATTTGATATGGAAGATTTAGGTTTAAAATTGGATTGAATTTTAAGATCAGATGTAGTTGAGGGAAGCAATCAGAAACTATGCAATTACAAACAAATATGATGTTTTACTAGCAAGATCTGATAAAAGAAAGATGGCAGTTTATGAGCCACATTATCCTTTTCAAGTATATGTTAGTTGGATTAAAAATGAGAAAACATTTATTATAAAGATAGTAGAAAACAAGGATAATTGTAAGAAAGTACAAAGAAATAAATAAGCTAACAGGAAAAGGATAGCAAATGAATTATTAAACAAGTTTAAAAGGAACCTGAATTAGCTTATTATTGAAATGATGGATGATCTCCAAAGAAAATATGCACTACAGGTATTAAATCCCACTGTTATAATGCTAAATGAGAAGTTATTACCATGCTAAGGATCTATAGAGGTCATTATGTCAGGTTAGGTGTTATGGACAAGAATTATGATGAGCTGACAAATATGGATAGTATATTATTCAAAGTGAACTTGAAGAACTATTTGAAAAACCAATATTCAAAAGGTTTTATGTGAGATTTAGTCCTTTGAACTATAGTTTTCTCAACTGAGGTAGAAAAATAATTGGATTATATGGATATTTTTTGAAGACATTCCTTAGAGATGTTTTATTAACTATAGTAGGTCATGACGAAAATAATCAAATATTTTCTATATCTTACATTATGGTTAAGGGAGAAAATTACCAATCATGGCATTGATTTTTGAGCATTCTTATAGAAGATCTATACATAAATGGGAATGTATGGACTTTTGCTAGCAATTAGCAGAAGGTAAACTTTAAATATCCATATATTTGATGTTAATTTCTTAATATGATTTAAAGTTTTTCAATTTCTGTTATCTTTTCTGTTACAGGGTTTAGTGGATGCATTAAAGAATATATTCAAAGCATAGAAATTATGCCTAACATGTCTATAAAAAATTTTCAAGTGTTTAGAAGGCCACACATATTGGAGTTTATTTGGTAAGTATTGAGTTACCCAACAAAAGTTGAATTTAATGAGGTGATAGAGTAGTTAGAGAGTATTTCACTGAAAGCTTATGATGATTTCAAAATTAGGAAACCAAAGACTTTTGTGAAGGCATTTGTTAGCATAAAAGTGTGAAATAGTTCACAATAATATATTGGAGACATTTAATGGATTCATCTATAAAGCTAGAATGAAAAGCTTAATCAATATATTAAAAGATATCCAAGTTTTTTTAATGACTTGGATACATGAAAAAGGGCAATATGCTCAAATCTAGTGATGATATATGCCCAAGAGTGAGGAAGAAAATAGAGGTTACAGAATGGGAAGCAATATATTGTATGAGACAAATGGGAATTTGAAATTCAGTCACATTTTTTGTGGACAAGTTCGTCATTGATTTACAAGCACAAACTTTTCAACATAAACTATGGGATTTAATAGGGATTCCATAAACATGTTATAGCTTTTATATCATACCAAAGGAAGAATATTGGTGCTTATATCTATTGATATTACGAACGTGATTGTTATTTGAAGAATTACCAATATTATATAGAACCTATTGGTGGTCCTAAATTTTAGCCAAAGAATGAAAAATTTTTAGCTAATATTATCTCTATTAATCAAAAAGATGCCTGGGAAACCCAAAAAGGCAAGAAAAAGGGATAAAACTAAAGAACCACGAAATCTCAACAAATTGAGTAAGGTTAGAGTGGCTATCAGATGCGATCATTGTTTTAAATTTTGTTACAATATAAGAAGATACAAAGATAAGAGTCAAATTATAAGGTAACCTAAAATTATTATGGTATTTATTACTAATTTTTCGTGTCTCTTCATTTCAGTTGTGGAGAAAATGTCAATTTATTCATCAAAAAGTATATGAACATGTATAATGCATTGAAAAAGATGAAGGAAACCAAAAACTAAAGCCCCTTCATTCAATTTTAGTAGACTTCTAGTTTGAAGACCTTCACAATCAGTATTTATAGGCTCAAATAATGTAGAGAGAAGAGAGTGGTCTAATGGTTAGCGAATATTCACATTTAATTTCAAGTTATTTTTCTTGAAATTATATAGCATATGTCTTTCGTTTATACATGCAATTATAGGATATGTAATGATATTTAGGGATTTTAGTGGGAATACATATTTACGACTAATGATTTATATACATATGTACACTACTTATACATAATTATAAAGGAGATGCTAATATTTAGCTTTTTGATCTTTTTACCCTTTTAGATGGCTAGTCAATGCTAAGTGGTAGAACCCCTGAACAATAATGCAACCTCAACTTAAACTTCCCAAAATATAACTGTCAATATGAATCAAACTAAGAGGAGGATAAAATTAAGGGAAAAATAATTTATTCCTAGAAAATATCAAGTTGTTGATGACTGAGAATTTGGTTACCAACTTCTGGTTGTATATTGGTTTTAGATATGTATTAATTATCATTGGGTTGACAATTTTGACATTATTTAGTTCATATTTTGAACATGGTTTAATAGAAATATTTGAATGTGTTTTGATTGATAATTTGATAAGTTAACACTACTATATAAGTGTTATGTTATAAAATTGCTAGCTATGCTTTGCTCAGTAATACAGAATTGGTGGTTCATCCTCTTGGTCTTGTCTTTATTTTATCATCTTGGAATTTTGTTCTTGTCCTCATTTTTATCATTTTGGAATTTTGGTCGAGTCCTCATTTTATCATCTTCTTCACATATGCATGGTTTTCTAACATTTGATCCAAGTTTAGATATTTTTTAATGTAGTAATCATTTTGACATGCTCATTTGTTATGTGTAATACATGATCCAGGTTTAGATATTTATAGTATTAAATCTTCTGTCATGTTGTTTTAAGGAAACAGAGCCTAAAAAGAAGCAAAATCCTTCTCCCTATAAATTATTTTCACTGAAATAATGAGTTCATCAAATTAGGAGTAGTCAGTTTCAATTCCTTTTCATTACCTCTACAACAATGAACTTTGCAAATGACTCATCATTAACACAACATACTACTTGCATACTCATTGGTTTCGTTGTTCTTTCAAGACAATATATTAATTTCAATTACTAGAAAAGGAAAAATTTACCTATTGGGGTACTAAAGTTGATAGATTGTTACACAAGGTTTTATTTAACAAAAAACAAAATACAATTTTGGAATAGGTATTAGGGTTAATTGCAAAAAAAAAATTCAAACTTTGCTCAATTTTGCAATTATACCCCAACTTTAAAACGTGGCAACAAAATCCTCAAATTTTTTATTTCTTTTAATTCTAGCTCCAACTTCAAAAAGTGGTATTAAAATGTTCAAATTTTTATTTTTTTTCAATTCTAGCTCGACGTTAGTGTCTTTGTTACATTTGCTTACATGACTTGTCACATGTTCTAGAAACCCTAACTATTAATACTAGAAACCCTAACTATTAATGTACATTAGCAAAAATTAACACGATAAATGAAGATTAATGAAACAACATTATTTAATTACATAAATAAAATGACATCATTGTTTAAAAAATGACCTAAATCAAAATACGTAGCCCTAACGACCTCATGCTTTGATTTTTAGTCTTTTCCTTCATTTTTAGTTTGTTCTCTCGACACTTTCATTCTTATATTTTCAGATTGTGTAGCCTTGACGCCCTCATATTGAGGGCATCTAAAGAATGAACTGAAAAGGAAGAGCTTTACTGGTACAATACGCCACAATGTAAGAGTAGTTTGGGGCATCGGAATAACAAATAGAAAACAAATGGTTGAGGACGTCGTGAGAACAAATAAAAAACGAAGGGCTAAGGCTGCATAAACTAATTTATGGATTCCATTTCTAGAATAGGCACCATTTTATTAGTCTTCTTTTGTTGTGTTAATTTTGACTAATGTGTATTAAGGTTAGGGTTTCTAGAACACGTAGCAAGTCACGTCATCAAACTTAATGTAGACACTAACATTAGGTAGAATTGAAAAAAATTGAAATTTTGAGCATCTTATTGCCACTTTTTGAAGTTTAAGCTAGAATTGCAAAAAATAGAAAGTTTTAGCATTTTATTATCACTTTTTAAAGTTCAGGCTATAATTGCAAAATTACGCAAAGTTTGAGATTTCTTTGTAATTAACCCCTAGATGTTATTACAAATCATCATTTAGCTCTCATGTAATGATGAAGAAAATAGAAAGAGAGAATATATAAAGATTAACAGTCTTTATGCTATTTATATTCATATTAAATAACCAAAATATTTGGATAGAAAAGCTGACATTTTGTAATTATGCTTTCATAAAAACTAGTCATTTACTTGTTTTAGCATTGTACAGATCAAAGTTTCACTTTATAGGTATACAATCCTCTATATAACTTAATTGAAACAAAAGGACTTTGATATACAAAATTAACTAGATTAGACACATATGCCTCGGGACTGTAATAATATTAAGCCATGAAATAACTTCTTTAATAATAGGTCTTCACCTAACATCTTGGTCTGAGTATTTAATAAACAATTTCAAAAACATGAAGTACTTACTTCTTATGTATTTATGCCAAATAAATTTATCAATAATTTTTCCCTCTCCTTTTCAAATTTTATATGGAACTCTATGGAGCTCTTAAGAGATTAACTCACTTCAATTTTTTCCTTGCAAAATCTATAAACCATCTACTAATCAAAATCTAAATAAGAACAACAATGAAATTATAAACACTTGTCTTGAAAGTTGCATTTGATATTTTTCTAATTAAGTTTCCTAAATGTCCCATTTTTAATGTATTGTTCTTTAACAAAGGTTAAGAGGCCTACATGAGGGATCTTTACAAGGTATTCCTTAAGTTCCAGTAAGAAGAGAAAAGATAGGGGATGCTTATCTATAGGAAAATTTTGAGATGGATATCACAAAATGTTGTGACTAATAGAAGAGCTGCAATGCTTAATTTAGGATGTTTACCCTTTTCTTTTAATTTTCTTAATTTTAGAGAATGAGTTTAAGTAAGTTTGAAGTGTACATTTGAATACAATTGTAAGCATAAGTATTTGTCATCTCAATAACATTAATGGAGATACTAACATTGGGTTAGATTTGAAGAAATTGAAAGTTCGAGTATTTAATTGTCACTTTTTAAAATTTTATAATTATAAAATTAAGTTTGGGACTTTTTATAAACCATTTATTTAAAGCATAAAAAATCAAGATTTGGTAGATAATTACATATGTACTCCTAATTATCTTATCTGTAAGTGGTTTAGTCTTAAGATATCCTAGTTACTATTGATTAAGGTATCCCTTAGAGAGAGACCCAGATTGGTAAAACTATAAAATTGAAGATTTAACTCTGAATAATTCGGTGGAAATCCAATATTGCAGAGATCATTTACCTCTTTGTTTAAAGCCATTAGAGAGGGTCAAACCTAGCCCGTACATAGTATCTATTTTTGGTACTCTGATATCACTTGAGAGCAAGTGCTTTCCTAGCGGTCTGCGAGTTGCCTAAACAGCTGCGTGCCCGGAGTTTACCCAGAAATTAAAACAACCAAACTATATATGTCAACATCAGATTCAACTTTCCACGTATGAACCTAATTTAGTACCACACTCATGCTCTATTTTGTTTCTTTTTGTTTTTTCTTGTTCTCATTTCATCATCATAAGTTGCACAGATTTGTTAAATCGTGCAAGATAATATGGTAATGAAAACATCATTAGAATGATAATGACCATCTCCAGAAGAAATAACAAAATATTGGAATTGACTCCACTCGTTCTCTGCAATATGATTAAAAAGTGTCTTTTAACAATCACAACATGTATAAGTTCTATTGATCGTATTATTAGAAATTCATATGTACAAATTTCCTAAACGGAACTAATGCCTTTAATAAAGGACTTAAGAAGTATGAAAAACTCTAAAAGCGAAGAAACTACATAGATAATAGATGAGAGTTTTCGAAAGAGAAAGTGGAGAAGAAGGAGAATCTAGCTACTGTGCTTATGTCAAGTCATCAGTTAACTTTGCAACTTGGTAATAACAAAGTTCAAATTCTTACCCTTTACTTCAGATGAGAACATTTTATACTCTCACTTAGAAACAAAGCTTCCCAAAGAGGTCTGTCGATCGATTTTATGACAGGCTAATTAGTTGTTATGTGAGCGGTAAGAAGATGTTGAAGTTGTATTTGGAGTTGGTTTAATGGATAGATTCCAATCCTAGTGAAGCCCTTTATGCTTTTTGATAGACTAAAGGAAAAAAAGATCGTTTTACGACAACGACCAAATTCATGTATAGGTAGAACTGTCAGACTTCTGCATGCAGACATTGAAAATTCTCACTATTAAACTGTTTTTTTTTTAAACGCCAAACTGCACCTAACTATA
This sequence comes from Erythroxylum suave, assembly GCA_027563595.1. NCBI lineage: Eukaryota > Viridiplantae > Streptophyta > Magnoliopsida > Malpighiales > Erythroxylaceae > Erythroxylum > Erythroxylum suave. Next base: position 15,886,761 of record JAOSBN010000002.1, on the reverse strand, counting down.
TGCCCAAAGTTAACTTTGTCTTTCATTGGCTGAAAACCAAGAAACATATTCTTCGCGAGGGACGAATCCGTTGCTAGCTCAGTTACTAATCCGATTTGCCGTGAAATGAGACAAGTTCCCTAGAGTTTGTCGTGCCAAGGGGAGTCCGGGTCCAGATTGCTGCAAGAAGAAATGATGATGGATGAGATGAGCTCTGGAATGTGTGGAAGCAAGTGTAAGTACCGTGAGATATGCTGGAAAGGGAAGTGCGTGAACCCACTGATCAGCAAGAACCATTGTGGTGGATGCAGCATCAAGTGCAAGAAAGGGAATGCATGTGTCTTTGGGATTTGCAATTATGCGTAAATGACCAAGTATCGTTATTACATGCATCCATAATTTATGTACTCAATATTTTTGCGTCTCACTTCGAGTGCGTGGCCAGCAAAAGGGCACCCGCGGGATTTCTTGAGGGGCACCATCCATATGTGATGTTTCTTGGTTCTTTGTTTATTTCCGTTACTCAAAGTATCGAATATGAAAAAAAATCTGAAAATAACTTTGTGTCTTATATGAACTGATAATATACAACAGGTATATAAATACAGGTATTGGTTACATAGGATAGAAACAAATCTTAGAGATACTAGCGTATCAGTTTAAATGCATATCAGATTATAACTATACAACTAAAATTATCTAATATGCCCCCCCCACAAGCTGAGGAAGGGGAATCGCATAAATGAAGCTTGGATGCAAAATGATTGAACTGCTGTTTAGGAAGTGGCTTCATAAGGATGTCTGCCAATTGATCAGAGGAGGAGAGAACATCAACAGTAACCTCCTTGCGAGCAATAAGATCTCAAATGAAATGAAAGTCGATTTCAACATGACGAGTCCTTGCATGGAAAACAGGATTGGAGGAAAGAAATACAGCACCAGTGTTGTCACACCAAATGCAAGGAGGAGTAGAAAGTTGCACACCTAGTTTAGCAAGCAATTTCAAGAGCCACTTGACCTCAACACATACATTAGCAACAGCTTTGAATTCCGATTTAGTAGAGGAATGAGCAACAGTTTGCTACTTACCATATTTCCATGCCAGTAGATTGTTCCCCAGAAAGATGAGAAAACCACCAATAGATCTTCGATCATTGGGGCACCTAGCCCAATCAGCGTCACTAAACATAGTTAAGCAGTGAAGAGAGCCTCGAGAGATTAACGAGGAAAGAGATATAGTATCTTTCAAGTAGCGAACTAGACGCTTGAGAGCTTGAAAATGAGTAGAAGTGGGTTGGTGAAGAAATTGACACAGTTTATTGACAGCAAATGAAACATTTGGATGACTAAGGGTGATGTATTGAAGGCTGCCACACACTTGCCAATACAGAGTAGCTTTAGCAGAAGATAGAGGAGTGTTAATGGATTTGGACAAAATATAACCTACTGCCATTGGAGCAGAAATGTGTTTACAAGTGCTCATCCCTAAGAAGCACAGACATAGGACATGACACGGATACGGACACCGGGACACTCCAACTTCTAAAATTTAGTGGACATGGACACGAACACGGCATATATATATATATATATATATATAATAAAATTTAGAATTAAGAAAAAAATTTAAAATTCATAATATGATATATATTGATTGATATGTTTCAAAACTTCCAACATCTTGATATTCATACATATTTGCAACTTTATAAGTCCCTCTAAAAAACATGGGGCATATATTCCATTAAGTAATTTGTCTACAATCTCCTATCCAAAAGTAGATAAAGAAATAAATAGTTAAAGGTTAGAATTAAAAATAATTTGCTCGGATGGTAAACGGTCGAGATTTTGAATCCAGCTGTATCCGAGCTGTGTCTAGATGTGTCTAAGCCGACAGAAATTATTTTTTAATTCCAACACGTAAGGACACATGTCAGACATGTGTCCACAGTACGTCAGGTGGTGTCTGACACGCGAACATGACTCCATTTTGCCGTATCTGTGCTGCATAGGCTTATCCCCATCTTATTCAAAATAGTGGATATAAATTGTCGATGAGGGAGTAGTAAACCATCAGAATGAGGATGAACCTCCATACTAAGAAAGTGATAAAAATTGCCCATGTCACGCAGAGAAAACTCTTGAGCCAAACAAGAGATGATAGAATTAACAATGTCAGCAGTACTCCTTGTAAAAACTAAATCATCAACATAAGCCAAGAGAAAACATAAGTGTACACCATGTTTATAAATGAGCAAAGAGGAATCGACATGAGAGCTAGCAAATCTAATACTAGAGAAAAAAATGTTGAATCGGTGATACCAGGCATAAGGTACCTATTTGAGGCCATATAATAATGACTTTTTCAATTTGTAAATAAATTGAGGATGCTAAGAATCAACGAAGCCCTGTGGTTAAACCATGTCGGTAGTCTCGTCCAAGTGACCGTGTAAGAAGGCATTACTAACATCCAAGTTTCTAAGAATCCAGCCTTTGGAAATGGCAATTGTGAGCACGGATCATATGTGAAAAAATGTAGATACCAATTGAAAAAATGTAGGGGGTACTAGTCGTTTCGCAAACATTCTAATTTTACTGTCGTGGTCTCTAGCAAAAAAAAATCAGAAAAATTAAACTCAACAAATAAATCAACATCGAGATTTGTTAACGCAGTTCGACACTCCTTGTATACGTCTGCGGGGCCCTCACCTAGCTTAATCACTTTCACTGAAGTACAATAGAATTACTCAAGGCTTTACTGAGCTGACACCACTCAATCCTGGACACTATCCTCAACCTCACTTCCCGTGAAAGATTTTCACACCCAATAGTACAACCACCTTGTACTAACCTCAACAAAGGATTTTTCTATGCCACTCTTGTAAACGATCTAGAAGGGGGGGTTGAATAGATCTTTGAACCTTTTTCATAAAGTTCTACAAAAACCAGAAGTTAATACACACAAAACAATTAAACAAATTTAAATGCAAAGAGTAGGGAAGAGAG
>JAOSBN010000002.1:15844208-15883676 GCA_027563595.1 Erythroxylum suave | reverse complement strand
ATTGAAGGAAATTTCCATCTTGATTTCACACTGATTTATCTGCTATCAAGTCTTCTATTTAAATTACAACACCTGAACTAATTTTTTAATCAATTCTATACATTTTATTATTATCAAAACATAAAGGGATTTAATTTGTCAACCACCATTAGTCCAACAACTCTTAATCAAAGACAATTAATCAAATAATTAAGGAATAGCTCAAGTGAATAAAATAACTAGAAATAAAACCAAAGACACTTGAGTCAAAAGAAAAGAACAACTTCCTGAAAAGTTAAACTCCATTGAAATAAATCTGAAGTCGTCGCAACAAAAATGGGAGAGTAGTCCACCCAAAAGCCAATCCACAAATCTTCCTCAATTTAGCCTCCAACAAATTAAATGGATATCACTAAAACCTTCAACTATTTTTCAAAAATTCAAAACATGCATATTGTTCTTTCAATGCAAAATTCTACATATTCACTTACCTTGAAGACCCACACACATACGCAAAAACCCACTTGCTTTGGGAAAGTTTATTCAGAGATTCCAACACCAGAAATATAAGGAAGGAAAAGGAAAAGAAGTCAAGCTTCTTCATATCTTTTTAACGTCAGAGAAATAGTAAAACATTATTTAAATCCATTAACTTTGAAGAAGCACATGCAGTAGCCTCCTTCTCTTATCTGATGCCTTTAAATAAACAATAGTTTCCCAATGCACATAGAGTTCTTCACATACACGCCCACTAAATTTTTATCCTAGCCAAAATCTCACCAAAAATGATAGACTATATGTGCGAGAGCTGGGACACACAAATATGGACAAACCTACTTCATACGCACACTCCTACACCTCAGACTCACAAAAAATACTGCTAGCCTTATTTCAGTTGTTCACAAAAAAAAATCACAGCACCTGTTTCAGTTGCAAGTTTTATGTGTTGTGCTATATTCTCAATAGCAACAACGTGTATTGTTTTTTCAGAAAACCCTTTGTTTATCCAGGTAAAAATATCACAATACCTTTAAAACAATCCTTCACCAAAACAACTCCTATACAAGATACAATTTTATTCTATCTACAAATTTATCCAACTGGTATTTGAATTCAAACTGATAAAAAGATGTCAATTTAAAAATATGTCAAAATAAAATAAGATAGATATATTTAACATATATCTAACAATATGGTCATTGGCTTAACAACTGGACTAAAAGTATTGGTGAAGTCAAGAAAATATTCTTGTATGTAGCCGCAAGCAACCAGCCTTGCTTTCAAGCATTCGATAGTATGATCATCCTGTCTTTTAACCTTATAGATCCATCGGTTACCCACCATATTAGTATTGGGAGGACAAGGGACAAGGTCCCAAGTGTGATTACATTGGAGAGCATCAATTTCAAGTTCCATAGCTCGTCTCCATTCAAGTTGTTTGATGGCTTGAGAAAATGAGGTCGATTCGATGGATGGAGAGGACAAAGAGAGATTAGTAGTGAAGTTGGCTTAAGTTTTGGGTTTGGGAGGTCGAAGGCTTATAAGATGGACACGATGAGGTGGGGGAGGAGGCTCTAAAGGAAGGATCGAGACTGGAGGTAAGGTAGTTGATAATTTGTTGGAGGAGTAGGAATCTAGGTCAACTACGAGATTGATGCCATCAGGATTAAAAATTTGAGAGGAGGTAGAAGGTGGGGCAACCGAATTAGGAGAAGGATGGGAGGTGGGACGAGGAACCGATGGAGAAGAAGGAAGAGGGTCTGATGGTGGCAAAACAGGGTCCAACGGAGGATTGGGGTTAGAAGATTATGATAAGGATGGAGAATGAGTAGCAAGGGATAGAGGTTACCTGGAGGATCAGATGTTGTTAGAATAGAAGCAAGCAATGGATGAGATAGGTTCAGCCAAGGAGATGAGTTAGGGACAAGAAGATGATGACAAGGCGTGGAAGGTGAGTCTGAAATTTGATGAAAGGGAGAAATATATTCATCAAAGTTAACATCGTAGGCATAATAAATTTTTCCAATGTCCTTATCCAAACACCGATAACCAAGATAATGAGGTGAATAACCCATAAAAACACATTGTTTAAACTGAAAGGAAATTTTATTTTCTTGAAATGGACAAAGTAAAGGATATATAACACACCCAAAAGTATGAAGGAAATTGTAATCAAGAGCTTGATTATAAAGAATTCGAAACCAAATTTTGTTAGACAATGCTGCAGTGGGTATATGATTAATGAAAAAAATGGCAGTGTCAAAGGCAAAATTCCAGTACTTAAACGGCACACCACAATAACCAAGAAGGGCAAGACCAATGTTTAAAATATGCCTAATTTTTCGCTCATCATTGCCATTTTGTTCAAGGGTGTGTGGGCATATAATTCTGTGATGAATACCATCCTTTTGGAATAATTTGTGTAAAGAGCGAAATTCTCCACCCTAATCTGATTAAAATTGTTTGATGGGGGAATCAAATTGTTTTTCAACAAGAGCTTTAAAATGGCAAAATATATTGAACACCTCACTTTTGCATTTGATACGATATAACCATGTAAATAAAGAACAATCATCGATGAAAATAACAAAATATTTATGACCAGAGGAAGAACAAATAGGAGCAGGCCCCAAACATCTGAATGAATTAAGTTTAAAGGCCTAAAACTACAACTATGATTCAAAGGTAGGGAAATCCTATGAAGTTTGTCAAAACAACAAGAGGAACACGTAATAGAGGACAATTTAGAAGAAGAACGTGGTAATTGAAATTGACGAACTAGATTACGAACTGTGTTAAAACTGGAGTGACCAAGACAAGCAAGCCAGTTTTCCAAGGTAACCAAGTAGGCAAGAGCATCCGAGTTGTTTTCTTGATGAAAGGTACTACTTAGTTTGTAAAGGCCTAACTCGCTTGTTCCACGTAACATGATCCTCTTGGTAACCCAATCCTTCATAAGACAATGGTCAGGATGAAATTAAAAAAAGAAATTATTGTCACGACAAAATTTTTTAATAGAAAGTAAAGACTTGGTAATGGGAGGGACATGTAAAATATAATGTAGGAATAACGGTCTAGAATGAGAGGGAATAAAACTTGATCCAACACGAGAAATTGGGAGTTTGGAACCATCTCCCACAAACACCGAATCGTTACCCTTATAATCATCACTGATATGTAAAGAGTCCAGATCAGGAGTGACATGATTATTGCACTCGTATCAGGGTACCAGAGGAAAGGGTGACCATCTGGTGATGAATCTGATACAAACTCAGAGGAATGCATCACTGGTAGATGTGCTTGAGGGCAGGGACGATCATGGTGGCGATGGCTAGTGGAGTGAGAGCGAGGAACGAAATTGTTATCAAACCGTCTCTTGCGGTTAATAGCAATATGATTAGTGTAACCACAAATTTGACAAGCAACATAAGAGGAGAATGACCCATCCGAAGAAGAAGTGAAGCCACATCTCCCATGATTACCACATCCTCTGCCTTTTATAGAATGATTGGCAGGTGTAAAGTGTTGGACCATGTTAACCATGGGTAAAGCAGATTGATTTGCTTTAAGAAGTAGTTTATGGGCTACCAACTGACTGTGTAGCTCATGAAAGAGACTGGAGTTTGACACTATTGGAGTCCGCCAATAATTCCATTATAGTCAGCTCCAAGCTTGTAAAATATAATGGCATTGAATCTAGAGGCAGAGATGGCCTGCTAGACTCAATGTATAGACAATAGCCTTAGCTTGATACAAATATGCAGAAATCGACTTGTCTTCCTTGGAAAGAGAGTGGAGTTCAATGTATAGCTGTGTTAATGTTTATCTTTGTCCTATTTTAAGGACAATCTCTTTTTTCTTTTTTTTTTCACCCTTCAACTTCCGCTTATGATATTCTAAATTATGTTAAAATAAGGAAACAAATAATTGGAATCGAGTCTAGCTTTAGAACTAGAACATCAATTATATTGATGTGTGTAAAAATAGTATGAAATAAAAATATAACACTTGTCCAGATCTTATTAGTTATTAGATTAATACAAAAATTATGTCATAGCTTCGAAAGCCATAATAATCCTGATTCAATTTTGATTCTTTTCTCTTCTTTTTTCGATGACTTATCTATGAATTTTATTCCATCAAATTCTACTTGTGCGCTCTTCTTTTATTTTCTTCTTCTTCTTCAATTTTGACATAATGATTTTTTTAATTATTGCAACAATTATCTTTTCCCTCTAAAAAACTCAAGCCCTTCCCACTTCTAGCATTTAAGACCAATGTTGCACTCTCTAGTCCTCAATTGTTTGATTATCTTCAGAAGCTTATATCAGCAACGTTCAGAACATAGAGAAAACAAATAAAAGAAATGCATTAACTCCGTCGCCTACCGATAATATTCTGAAGACCGTGTCTCTTTTTCGCGAATCTTGACATTGACATTATCTAGGATAATCTTGAACTTTTTTCAAGTAATGCCATCCATTAAATAATTTTTATTAACATCACCAAAAAAAGGAAGGGGTCTCATTTATGTTTAGAACTTTTTTGATGATGTTGCTATATGCCAAATAACTTGTAAAACATAATCATATACATCTATTAAACTTTATTAAAAAATCCCAGATTTAAGGAACTTTTATCTCTCGCCATTGCTATTCTTTTCTAAACTCTATAAACTCAGCTTAGATGGTATATATATGTGAGCGGAGGAAGATGGAGACCATAGTGCCCTAAGCTAGCCTTATATGGCGAGCTTCCGTCAAGCTTGCCCATATAGCTCTGGAAACGGCTATCGGAATCTGCAAAGCATGGAGAACGTTACCAATGCTCTAGTCAACATTACTAATGCATTGGTTAAACTGTTGAACGACTCTATCAACCTTACATTCTCCCACTTAGTCTAATGGTCAACTTGGTAACTATATTCAAGTCTATCTTTATAGAAAATAGAGTACATAAATTTTGCTGATAAGTTTTCTACCAAATGAGCTCTATCTTCTATGTATTACAATGCATAATATTTCCTAACCTTGTGAGAGTCTTTCTTTAAGAGTAAAAAATCATATAAAAAAGAAATTTCTCGATTGTAATGCATAATAATAGAGGGGCCTAATCTCATATTTACAACATGATCACTGAATTCTACTAGAAGCATGCCTTTTGTCAAGGGATATACAATCATCAATTCAGTGCTAATTTGTTCAATAACAACTTTCTTTTCTTTAACCCATTATAATGGCTAAGTACTTGATGTTCATATGTTTAGTTGGACTCCCACTCTTATTATTCTTAGCCAAGAAGATAACCACTAAATTGTCACAATAAATCTTTATAGACTGGGAAATGTTATCCACAATCTTAAGCCTAAATATGAAACTCTTTATCTATATACCATCTGACGTAGCCTTAAAGTAAGACACAAACATAGCTACTATAGTAGAGGAAGCATTGAAGGTTTTCTTGGCATTCCTTTTGCAAGCTAGTATAAAGATATAACCTAATATTGATTTTTATGCATCAACATTGCTAGACTAAGTTCTTAATGGACTAAGGACTCAATGGTTGCTTAAATGGATAGATCATGGCTAATGGACTTGACAGATTGATGGCCTCGGGTCTCCGTTCCTCATTTTGTGGCATTAAGGCACCAAAATTTAGGTACTTTTAAAATAAAAATAATCATAGACAAAATTAATATTAAAATAAGAAGAATTTAATTCCTTGGTAGGAGCAGAACAAATACACAAACAATTTAATTGAAATAGTCTACAATCACTTAGACATGAAAATAAATTGAATTGGGCAGTAAAACAAATAATCTACAAATAAATAACGAAAAAAATAGAAAGGAGGAGAGTCACAAACGTGACTCTTAATTCTCACACCCGTGAGAAATGCAAGCAAAAGTCACGGGCATGAGAAAATTTTCTCACAGTCGTGACTAAAGGAACATTCTTATAAAAATACAAAAGTCGTGATCGTGATAGTGCTCGAAATTTAAGGTTCATCGCAATTATGCTCAAGCACGATCGCGACTTTCCTAAAAATTTGAGATTGTCACGATCGTATACAATCGGGATTATGTTTGCGTACGATCACGACGTCCCTGTTGCACATACCCAATTAAAAACTTCATGACTTTCAATTCATAAGTTCAAAAATTACAAACTTTATGTCGTTAAAAAGATAAGAGAATGATCTAAAACTTTCATGAACACAATTTCGTCAAATTTTGCTTAAATCAATACAGCACACTTTCATTCCTTTATTTTCTTATTTTCTCTCATCTGTCAATATACTTTCCTTACAAAACAGAAGACCCGAATCCAACAAACATGAACCATACATATAAAACTCCCAACTTAACCAATTTACTACAGGAAAATCTATTCAAATGTCCTCATCAACTATCAATTTTGTTCCCAACTGAAAATAGGAATTTTAGCAGAAGGAATTTGAATATGAATAAAAGGAATTCTTCAACTCTTGCTGTCATTCATTTGTCAAAATAAACAGAGTAGGTACGTTACTCCAATTACAAACAAAAGCCACATCAGTAACATAATTACAAAATTTCAATCAGAAATGTTTATACTAATATGCTTCTAAAGTTACCAAAAATGATCCAAACTAACTTAGTACAAAAATCTGAAATTCTTATAGTTGCCGAACTTTGCAAGGGATCAATAGTAATCTACTTTTTCTTTACTTGAGGAGTGGAAATTGATGGGGTAAGCTGGGAAGCCCAACGGCTAATATGCTTATAGCTACTAGTGACGAACCCCACACACACAAAACAATCAAACAATTACATATATATATATATATAAGGATTCAGTTCACAGAACACATACTTAAAATTTCAGTCATATAAATCATACCATGTATTTTCCAACCATTATACAAAGCATTTCATCATATATCATACTCAACAAATTACAATGAATGCACAAACAATATGACTCGAGAGAATCCCATAAAACGAAATGGCGAAACCAACGTTTACACCATGAACTAAATGAGTCCATTTTTCAGAGCTCATATGTCACAAGCATGCAGCCAAGAGGAGACTTAAGGTCAACGTGCATGTGATGAATGAAATGATATCTCTCTTGCCCGCACAAGTCAAATTTTCAATACTTTCACATTTCATAACATATTCATACTTTCATGCTTTTTGCTCTTTTCTCCTTTTCATTCATACCAGAAGCAGTAAAATCTTTCAAACATAAACATGATATCAAATTCACATAACATATTTTTCCCACATTCACAATGGGTAAAAGCAAGCATTCAAGTATACATACAAACAAATAATTTCAGCTCATTATCACAAAAACTATAAACGTATTACCCACCTATTTTCTTATACATCCAAGCTCAAGCTTGCTCTTCTTCTTCTTCTTGATTTTGACTTTTTCGTTCCCTTCAACCAAGCATATTTTTCCTTCAAATAAGCATGTTTTCATTTAATTATCATACACGAATATAATTCCATAAATCTCTACTATCTAAAAATGAGCTTAGATTTAATCCACTCTTGGTTTTTCTAACTAGAAGAAATAAAATCTAGCTAAGGGTTCATAAAAATCTAAAAACATAAATCTCTTATTCATCTTCTTTCTCTCTTTATTTCAGCTCATAAAAACCTAGTTTCTCTACTTTCTTCTTCTATCAAAACAAGAAAAGAAGATAGATATGACCAAAAACTCAGCTGAATCTTGTCATCCTCTTCTTTCGCCTTTCTTTTTCTTTCCTTCTTCTTCTTTTCTAGTTCATTTTTTTGCCTCGTCTCTTCTACTCCTTTCTACAAGTCCCCCTCTTTTTCTTTGTTAATACACACGTCTCTCTCCTTTTTCCTAGCCTTTCAAATATGTCTCTCCCTTACACGACTCTCTCTGCTCTAGTTTCTTCTAGGTTCTTCTATGATTTCTCTCTTTGTTTCTTTCCTAAACAAATTCTTTCTTATTCCTATTTTATTATTATTATTTCCAGCTCTTCCCTCACACACATACACTTGTTCTTCTCTTATTATTCTAAGACAAACTCTATCCTTTCCAAACTTGCCCTTCTACATTTAATCTAATACCTTCTAATTTCTTGACTTAATTCTAACATTTTGATTTAATCCATACAACCATATGTAAATAATAATATACCTAATTAAACTCCAAAAAAATTATTAACTCAAAAATTCTGATTTTTTCTCATGACGAAACACCATCAAATTCTCATTTAATAATTCTAACTTCCAAAAAATTCGGGGTCCAACACAGATCATGGCTAATGGACTTGACAAATATAAGATTTGAATTATCACAACGTTGAAATCTACTACGAGCATGGTTATTAGCATCCTCTAACATGTGAACTTCCTTTTTATCTTTTTCTATCTTTGGAATAATATCCTTATTCATTGCAATCCTTTCCACTACCTCTAACCCCCTCGACAATATTATCTCATTTCAAACCCACTATGTACAATCTTGGCACATCTCTTCTTATTTGTTCTCGCAGCAACACGTTATTAATCATCAATTGCAAATAACTTATCATCAACTGAATCATCTCCAAATTTACTAACCTGCATGAGAATGAAGTCATCATCTTGCTCCACTTGAACTTGGAACATCCCCTCATCATTCATACTCACTTTCTGATGTGTATTATCTCATATTTATTAAGTTCAATTAGAAGTTTGTAGTGATGATAAAGCATCTATTCCAAAGAAGAAATACATTGTCTTTAATCCACAATTTGATATGAAAGATTTTAAGTTTGAAATTGCAATGAATTTTAAAGTGAAATGCAGTTGAGGCAAGCAATAAGAAACTATGCAATTACAAACAAATATGATATTTCAATGGCAAGATTCGATATGAGAATGAAGGAAATTTATGAGGCACAATGTCCTTTTTAGGTATATGTTAGCTGGATTGAAAATGAGAAAACATTTATTATGAAGATAGTAGAAAACAAGTATAATTGTAGGAAAGTGCAATGAAACAAACAAGCTAGTAGGAAATGGATAGCAAATGAATTCTTACATAAGTTTAGGAGGAACCTAAATTAGTCTATTACTAAAATGATTGATGATCTCTAAAGAAAATATACACTATAGGTAACTAAATCCCACTTTTATAATGCTAAATGAGAAGCTATTACTATGCTACAAGCATTTATAGAAGGTCATTATGCCAAGTTATGGTCTTATGGATGAGTTATAATGAGTAACAAAGATGGAAAATATATTATGCAAACTGAACTTGATGAAAAATTCGAAAATTTATTGTTAAAAAGATTTTATATGGGATTTAGTGCTTAGAACTATAGTTTTCTCGATTGAGGCAGGACAATACCTGGGTCAGATGGATGTTTTTGAAGACAATCCTTGGAGGTGCTTTATTAGTTGTAGTAAGTCATGATGGAAGTAATCAAATATGTCTATATCTTAGGTTATGGTTAAAGGAGAAAATTACCAATCGTGACATTGGTTTTTAAGCACTCTTATAGAAGATCTATACATAAGTAAGAATGTATGGACGTTTGCTAGTAATCAGCAAAAGGTGCTTTAAATATCCATACATTTGATGTTCATTTATGAAAAAGATTTAAATTCTTCAATTTATGTTATCTTTTTTGTTACAGGGTTTGGCGGATGTCTTAAAGAATTTTTTTAGCATAGAAATTATGCCTATTATGTCTATAAAAATTGTTCAAGTGTTTATGAAGGTCACACATATAGAAGTTTATTTTGGTAAGCAGTGAGTTACACAACTAAAGTCGAATTTGATGAGGTAATAAAGTAGTTGAAGAGTATTTCACTAAAGGCTTGTGATGATTTCAAAACTAGGAAACCGAAGACTTGTGTGAAGGCCTTTGTTAGAACAAGATTGATGTGTGAAATAGTTCACAATAATATATTAGAGACATTTAATGCATTCATTTGTGAAGCTCGTACGAAAAGCTTAATCAATATGGTAAAAAATATTTAAGTTTCTTTAATGCATGACTCAGATATATGAAAAAGGGACATAATGCTCAAATCTACTGATGATGTATATCCAAGTGTGAAGAAGAAAATAAAGGTTGCAAAATGGGAAGCAAGACATTGTAAGACCAATAAAAATGGGAATTTGAAATTTAAAGTCACATTTTTTATGGACAAGTTCATCGTTAATTTACAAGCACGAACTTATCAACATAGACTATGGGATTTAATAGGGATTTCATAAGCATGTTATGGCTTATATATCATATCAGAGAGAGGATATCGGTGCTTATATCAATTGATATTACAAAGATGATTTTTATTTAAAGAATTATCAGTATGCTATAGAACCCATTGGTGGTCATAAATTCTGACCGAAGACTGAAAAATATTCGACTAATATTATCTCTATTGATCAAGCAGACGCCTGGAAGACCCAAAAAGACAAGAAAAAGGGATAAAACTGAAGAACTGTGAAATCCCAACAAATTGAGCAAGGATGGAGTAGCTATCAGATGCCATCATTGTTCTAAAATTTGTCACAATATAAGAGGATACAAAAATAAGATTCAAATTTTGAGACAACCTAAAATTGTTAAGGTAGTTATTATTAAATTGTTTTCTCTTCATTTCAGCTATGGAGAAATTTTCAATTTATTCATCAAAAAGTATATCAATATGTATAATGCATGGAAAAAAAGGAAGGCCACCAAAAACTAAAGCCCCTTCATCCAATTTAGTAGACTTCCAGTTTTAAAACCCATACAATTAGTGTATACATGCTTAAATATTGCATCTTCTATCTTAAAAAGAGAGAAGAGAGTGGTCAAGTGATTACTAAATATTCACATTTAATTTCAAGTTATTTTTCTTGAAATAAAATAACATATTTCTATTGTTTATACATGCAATTAGAGAAAAAGAAGTGATTTTTTGAGATTTTAATGGGAATACTTATTTATGGCTAGTGAATAATAATGCAACGATAACTCAAACTTCCTAAAATACAACTAGCAATACAACTCAAACTAAGAGGAGGATCAAATTGAGGGGAAAAGGATTTGGTCCTAGAAAATATTAAGTTATTGATGACTGAGAATTTGGATACCAACTTCTCGTTATATATTAGTTTGGGATATGCATTAGTTATCATTTGGTTGACAATTTTGACAATATTTGTTCACAATTTGAACATGGTTTGTTTGATAATTTGATAATTCAGCACTTTTACATAAGTGTTTTGTTATAAAATTGCTAGCGCTTTGCTTAGTAATACAGAATTGGTAGCTCACCTCTTTATCTTGTCTTTATTCTATCATCTTGGAATTTTGGTCTTGTCCTTATTTTTATCATTTTGGAATTTTGGTCATGTCCTCATTATATCTTCTTTTTCACATTTTTGTGGTTTTCTAACATGTCATCTAAGTTTAGATATTTATGAATGAAGTAATCATTTTGAAATGCTTATTTGTTATATGTAATATATGATCCAAGTTTAGATATTTATAGTACTAAATATTCTATCGCATTGTTTGTAAGGGAATAGAGCCTAAGAAGAAGCAAAATCCTTCTCCCTATAAATTATTTTCACTAGAACAATGAGTTCATCAAATTAGGATTCATCAGTTCCAATTCCTTTGCATTACCTCAATAACAATGAAGTTTGCAAATGACTCATCATCAACACAACATACTACTTGCATCTGGTTTCCTTGTTCCTTTTAAGACAACATATTACTTGCTGTTGAAAAAGGAGAAAAAAATTTACCAGTTGGAGTACAAGAGTTGATAGATTGTTACACAAGGTTTTATTTGACTAAAAACAAAATACAATTTTAGATATTATTGCAAATTATCATGTAGCTCTCACGTAATGATGAAGAAAACAAAAAAAGAGAATATATAAAGATTAAAAGTCTTTAAGCTATTTATATTCAAATATTATAGCCAAAATATTTTCATAGAAAAGCTTGGCATTTGCAAGTATGCTTTCATCAAAATTAGTCATTTACTTGTTTTATCATTGTATAGACTGAAGTTTCACTTTATAGGTATACCATCCTCTATAGAACTTAGTTGAAACTGAAGGACTTTGCTATACAAAATTAAAATAAGATTAGACATATGCCTTTAACCACAATATTATTAAGCCATGAAATAACTTCTTTAATAGTAGTTCTTCACCTAATATCTCAGCCTAAGTATTTAATAAACAAGTTCAAAAACATGCAATAGTTCCTTTTTATGTATTTATCTCAAATGGATGGATCAATAACTTTGTCCTCTCTTTTTCAAATTTTATATGGAGCTCTTAAGAGATTAACTCACTATAATTTTTTCTTTTGCAAAATCTATAAGCCTTCTACTAATCAAATCAAATTCTAAAGAAGAATAACAATGAAATGATAAACATTTGCCTTGAAAGTTGCATTTGATCTTCTCCTAATTAAGTGCCCTAGTCCCATTTTTAATGTACTATTCTTTACCGACCAACATGAGGGATCTTTACAAGGTATTCCTCCAATTCTACTAAGCAGAGAAAAGATAAGGGATGCTTATCTATAGGAAAAATTGGGGATGCATATTGCAAAAGGTTATGTTTGATAGAAGAGCTGTAATTGTATGACCTTTAACAAGACATGAATAACGTATAACAAGTTCAATTTTTTAGACACCATTATATAAATTACAAGGTAAAGTAATGAGTAAAAGTAGGTTGCGGAACAAGAATGGGTGTGGACAACAAATATGTCATGTCCAAACCCATCTACATTATACAAATTAACAATTTCACTCACTCACCATTCTCACACCATCTTCTACATTCAATGCATAATCTGAAGAAAAAATGAGAAATTAAATTCAACAAAAGGACAATAATAAATTAAGTGAAACGCTTACTGCAGCTGTTGGTTTAGCTGGTGAAACATTTACTATAGTTACTAGTCTAGTTGGTGCAAACACATACGACTACGAAGAATGATGTGTGACAGTGGTGCGAAAACGAGCCGAAAGAGTTTATAGCTGGTATAAGAACACTCTATAATGCAAAGAAGAGTGAATAAAGGTACACAATAGGGAAGAAAAAGTGTGACTGAAAAGAAAATGGGTAAGACAATCTAAATCTTAAATTAATTTAGGGGTTTTAACTTTTTCTTTTAGTTTTCTTAATTTTACTTATTTAGCTTAATTAAATTTGAAGTGTACAATTAAATACAAGTGTAATCATAAGTATTTGTCATGTCAACAACATTAATAAAGAAACTAACGTTGTATTAGATTTGAAAAAATTTGAAAATTTGAGTGTTTAATTTCCACTTTTTAAGGTTAAGGTTATAATTATAAAATTGAGTAAAATTTGGGATTTTTTTATGATTAACCATTTATTTAAAGCATAAAAAATCAGATTTGGTAGATAAGAATGAGATGTTCTCCTAATTGTCTTATTTAAATGGTTTGGTCTTAAGATATTTGAAGACATACTCCTAGTTACTATTGATCAAGGTTATCCCATGCTAGAGAGAGATCTAGATTGGTGAAAATATAAAATTGAAGCTCTAACTCTGAATAATTCGGTGGAAATCCAATATTGCAGAGATCATTTACCTCTTTGTTTGAAGCCATTAGAGAGGGTCAAACCTAGCCCGTACATAGTATCTATATTTGGTACTCTGATATCACTTTAGAGCGAGTGCATTCCTAGCGGTCTACGACTTGACAAAACAGCTGCGTGCCCGGAGTTTCCCCAGAAATTAAAACAACCAAACTATATATGTCAACATCAGATTCAACTTTCCGCATATAGACCTAATTTAGTACCATACTCATGTTTCTATTTTGTTTCTTCTTTTTTTTTTTTCCTTGTTCTCATTTTATCATCATAAGTTGCACAGATTTGTTAAAACGAACAAGATAATATCGTAATGAAAACATCATTAAAATGATAATGACCATCTCCAGAAGAAATAACAAAATATTGGAATTGACTCCATTCGTTCCCTGCAATATGATTAAAACGTGATTTCTCCAAAAAATCTATATATATGATTGAAAAGTGTCTTTTAACAGTCACAACATGTATAACTTTCTATTGATCCTATTATAATATCCTAAACGGAACTACTGCCTTCAGGAAAGGACTTAAGAAGTATGAAAAACTCTAAAAGCGAAGAAACTACATAGATAATGGATGAAAGTCTTCAAAAGAGAAAGTGGAGAAGAAGGAGAATCTAGCTACTATCTGCTTATGTCAAGTCATCAGTTAACTTTGCAACTTGGTAATAACGAAGTTCAAGTTCTTACCCTTTACTTTAGATTTTAAGAGAACATTTTATATTTTCACCTAAAAACAAAGCTTCCCAAAGAGGTCTGTAGAACAATTTTATTATAGGCTAATTAGTTGTTATGTGACCAGTGAGAAGCTGTTGAAGTTGTATTTCGAGTTGGTTTAATGAATAGATTCCAATCCTAGTGAAGCGATCTTTATGCTTTTTGATAAACTAAAGAAAAAAAAGTTGTTTTACGACAACGACTAAACGCATGTATATGTCGAACTGTCAGACTTCGGCATGCAGACATTGAAAATTCTCCCTATTACTTACTGTTTTTGTTTTTAAAAGCCAAACTGTACCTAACCATATGCCCAAATATCCTAACTTGGTTTACTTGATTGCCAAGAAGCCGTTGGATTAGACCACTCCACTGTCGGTACCCCCATTGAATGCAATTTTCTTACGCTTCCACACTTGTTTACTTAACTAGCCTGAAGTCTCAATCTATAAGTACCTCTATAACCCCCCCACTCTTCTACACCCCAAAATTCAAGTCTTCAACTAGAATCTACATTTCCCAATTAATTAATACACCAGATGATGGTTTCCGTCAAGATTATCTTCTTAATGGCTGTGCTCATGGCAGCTTCAGCCACTGCTCAATCCACCATACGATCAGAAGAACAAACTCTTGATATCAGCAGTGACAATGACGAGGACGCCACCCCGGATGAAAAATTTGGTCTTTCATTGGATGAAAACGAAGAAACATATTCTTCGCGAGGGACGAATCGGTTGCTAGCTCAGTTACCAATCCGATCTGCCATGAAATGCAACAAGTTCCCTAGAGTTTGTCGTGCCAAGGGCAGTCCGGGTCCAGATTGCTGCAAGAAGAAATGTGTAAATGTGATGAAGGATGAGATGAACTGTGGAATGTGTGGAAACAAATGTAAGTACCGTGAGATTTGCTGTAAAGGGAAGTGCGTGAACCCACTGATCAACAAGAAACATTGTGGTGGATGCAACATCAAGTGCAAGAAAGGGAATGCTTGTGTCTTTGGGATGTGCAATTATGCGTAAATGACCAAGTATCATTATTACATGCATGCATCACTTACGTACATGAATAAGTTTGCGTCTCACTTAGAGTGCGTGGCCAACAAAAGGGCACCCGCAGGATTTCTTGAGGGGCTCCATCCATATGTAATGCTTCTTCGTTCTTTGTTTAATTCCGTTGCTTATATTTATTTACAAGTTAAAATGCACAAATAAATATTTCATATTAAAATTACTTGATGTTCTTCGTTTTCTTGTATGCATAGTGTGTATGTTTCATCCTGTTATAAGATGGTATATGTTAATATTTATCTTTGTCCAATTTCAAGGACAATCTCTTTTTCTTTTCTTCCACTTACGCTTATGATTTTCTAAATTATATTAAACTAAGAAGATAAGTAATTGGAAACGAGTCTGGCTTTAGAACTAGAACAGCAATTATTGATGCATGTAAAAATATTATGAAATAAACATATAACACTTGTCCAGATCCTATTAGTTATTAGAGTAATACAAAAATTACATCTATAGCTTTGAATACTATAAAATAATCCTGATTCAATTTTGACTCTTTTCTCTTCTCTTTTCGATGACTTCTCTACGAATTTATTTCTTTAAATTCACGCACACCACAGATTGTGATAAGCTTCATTGAGAAGAACTTCAATGTTAGGGTGCTTGCAAGTACTTTATTTGAGGTTTTGAATTGCTCATCGCCTTAAGCAAAGTCCGGACATCATTATGTTGGTAGACAAAATCACATATGGCAGCAAATATTTTTGTTTTTTTGAACAAGGTACTTAGCGAGTTAGACTGTTCCCATTTCTCATAAAGAACTTAAGCATCTACAAAACTATCATTAATATCCTTAGGTGGTTCTTCTTTCCTTATAATTTAATCAATATCCAACCACCTCAAATGAAGGAGAATTCTTCTTCTAAATCTTACAGTTCTCCCATTTCAACTCAGGAGTGTCAGAATTAATACCAACAGTTTGAATTGCTGCATTTATAAATATATTAAAATAGCTACATAACATAAATCTATCGACATGAAAATTGAATGTGGGCTATTCTTTTTAATTCAACGAGATTTTTGCAAATTTTATAATAAAACTATTAAAAATATTAGTTATTCCTAATTTTTATAAGTAAATTAGGAGAGTTTTAATATTTTATCTTGGCCAATTAGCTTAATATAACAAAAATTCCTGTGGGATAAAGTTTATTATACTAAAACAATGAACTAAAATTAAATGTCCTTAACACATTGTGTGATCAAATACATAAACATATTATTTTGTATAATGAAGGTTGTTGTGGATAAACCGTAATAATAACATTAATCACTTAAACATTTTATTCAAATTTTATTCATAATACATGTATAACAAGAAAATAGAGACATAATAATTATGTGAACAGAAAAATACATACGAAGATTTATATAAATTATAAATGTATCCTATAAATTCATAAAGCATTTTAATTATGAATTTAGACTTCAAATATTTTCTGGGCATTATATATAAAGCTTTTTGAAATGTATGAGCCTCGAACTGCACTCAATGGTTCTTTTTAATGGAAAATAACGACGTTTGGCAAAAGAGTGGGTCTTTTTCAACATTTAGTTGGGTTGTACAACTTAGTTCTTGACTCGTTACATGCTAAACTAAATGTAACTTTTTGAATGAGAGAACACATTAAAAATTAATATTATAAACATAGGAAAGAGAGGGTTGTCGAAGCCCCAAAAATAATTCTAATTCACTAAACTTCTTGTAATGGAATCAGGTCGAATCCCTATAAAACAAAATATTAGTTTCTTAATTTCAAGTAATAAAATAAAATGGGAGGTTTGGATTAATTAATTAACTAAAATTAACAAGGAATTAAAATAAATTAACTGAATATAAAAGGGATAAATTCAAAAAATATGCAACACCAATTCAAGGGAAAAATCTCATCTAATTGTAACATTGATCAATCATCTAAAAAGAATAAATGTCACAATTCAAGTAGTTAGTTTGAAACATATTAGGATAGTCATAATAAGTCTTAAATTTTCCTAAACTAATTGGCTCAAACTTAGCATCCAATCAATTCTTACCACCAATTCACTAGGTGTGATAGCATCCCATATCAAATAAATGATAGCAATAAGCTTAGTGAAAAAGACTGAACCCATCATAAAGCATATTATAAATAGACTTAGGCTTTAAGGAAATTAACATTTCTCACCTAGCTCTCTCTACAACAATTGTAGAATTCTCTCAGCTTGTTCTGTAGATACTATTAGTAGCTAAACACGTATGTGACTATAATAGTTAAAATGAACCCACTTCAGGAACAGTTCAAAAAAACAAAAAGAAAAAGATTAAACTATAGAATAAGATATGTATTATGATTCATACTTTATTGCATTTTATAAGTTAATCATATTATATAATTGTAATTGATTTTGACTTTTGACAATTTAAAAAAACTTTATTATTCTATTATGCATAGGATTGAATCCTGGCCAAATTTTGCGGACAAAGTCTTGGCTTAGGCAAATACCAATAATAGATGAGAAATGCTCAAATGAAGTAAACAATTGTTGCAACTATCATAGGTTTCCAACTTATATACCATCCAAGTGGTTTATAAAAAGATAATCCATAATTATAGGTGGATTTCTTATGTTTTACGTTTTATGTCTGAAATTATGAATTATATTTTTCAATTTGTCACTATAACATTACTAAGGTTCGTGGAATTGTTAGACCACATGAATCAAGAAAGATTGTACTTGCTGTAACTTCTAGGTTCATAGAATATTTCACTGATAAGCCTCAATAAAGCTGCATCATGGATTTCTAGCCTATATACCATCCAAGTGCTTTATAAAATAGATCATCAATAATTAGAGGTGGATTTCTTATGTTTTATGTATGAAATTATGAATTATAGTTTTCAATTTGTCACCATAATATTACCAAGGTACATGGCATTGCTAGGCCACATGAATCGAGAAAAGTTCTTCTCGTTGCGACTCCTAGGCTCGTGGAATATTTTACTGATAAACCTCAAAGAGCTGCATCATAAGTTTCTAGCCTATATATCATACAAGTGGTTTATCAAACAGATCATCCATAAAAGATCAAACTCATTCCATATGCAGTAAATACGTACGTAATTTATACATCTAGTCATCAATGATTCAAACAATATTCTAACAGTAACACACCAAAATTGAGAAACTCATACTATTAAAGCATAACATAAAAACTAAATAAAATTTGGATGACTTACCTAGAGCGACGGACGAACAATGATTAACACGAAAACAAGGAAGAGGAACCTATAAGAAATTGGGCATAGATTAATGTTACTATAGAGGAAAAGAAGGGTATATTTCAATCAAAAATTTTACACCTTTTATTTTCTAAATATCAATTAATGCAGGGATAAACCACAAATTCTTTTATTATATTTAAGTGTGACAAAGATAATTTCTTAAATTTTTATATGTAGTTATTTATAACAATAATTATATTTCAGTAGTTTAGTCCTTGCCTTGTTTTGGAAATTTCAAGCATCATAATTTTTATAGAAAGTAATGTTGCAAATAATTGACCAAATTTACTATTATTTTTAATTCCAGTATGGCATATACCAATCAATAATGAATAACATTTTGTATAACTTTTTAAAATTATAAATAGTCCCTCAATTTTATAAAATAAAAAATCTCTCAATATATTTTGTTGATGTCTAAATCAAATGTCTCAATGTTACTTTGTCATGTCTACATTCCTCTCTCATAGTCTATTTATAATTTTAACATTTTTCTTTGTGAATGTTTTATCATGTTTAAAAAATTAATCAAATTTACTTTGACTTTGTACACAACATAATAAAAATTTTAATTCAATACATAGACTTAACCGTGTCTATTTTCATTAACTAATTCATCAACCAATATAGAATATAATCTAACTTGGTCTAAAAAGTTATAAATGGTGTTTGGACTTTATAATAATAACAATACAAATCATCAATATACAAGTATTCTAACTCATACTAATCCTCATACTACTAAAGATCCCTCGACAATATATTTTATTCATTAGAAGAGAAAATAGTCAAAATACTTGTAGTCCTTAATTAAAGAACTACAACATGTGAATAAAAAATACATCAAACCAAAGATAAACTAATCTTGTATAACAAATTGAGATCAATGGTACATAAAAGTCCCTTTTTTGTAGAAATAAATTGAAACCCAAAAAATCACCAATTAGAAAAATTGCATACTTCTTCTCTATCTATCTATAACATGCATAACATCGTAAGGTTAACATCTTTTTGACTTTAAATTGAACAATCTAAATGAAGAATTACAACAATAACATTTTTTAAATAAATTGCATCCTCATACAGTTTGCATGTTGCATCCCGATTTCATCCTTAAGCTTAGCACATTTTTTGTTACCTTTTACATTTAATGATGTAATGGAACTTGTGAACAAAACATATGGTGCAACAATCCAACTTTAGCCTTGAAAATCAATAGGCACTTAAGAAAGAAAATTTCCCATAATAAGACTATAAAAGTTTGTTGCCAAACATTGATCTTAATTATTAGTTAAGGTCAAAAGGAAGGTCTCTCACAAAATATCAAATAGCCTATAGATTATGTAAAAACCCTTAGTATATTTGTGTCAGCCTCTTGTTTTCCTTTTAGTTTAAAGTTGAGTGCATCTAAGCCAATGACAACCTATTTGGAGGTTACGAAAAAGGAGAAAAATGCTTGAAGAAGCTTCTGACTTAGGAGAAATAGAAAACTAAATTGTAGCATGAGAGCTAGACAAGATATTGCAAAAAAAAAACTTAATCCATAAATTGCAAAAAAAACTCTTAGCAGAACTTTTATCGAACATGTTATAGGTAGTACCCAAACAAGCTTCCTAATCCATCTAGGCAAAACATCAACCCATTATCGATGCATTCATCATCTCTTTTGAATACACATCATTATTAGAATCCACATTCCTTATCAAACAAACCACAACACACATGGTTGACAACACAAAACCTAACAAAATACAAAACCTAAATAAAACAACGAAAGCAGAGCATAAAAACTCAGGTGCAAAAGAGGGATGACTTACCTCGACAGACAACAAACTAGAGATGACGAAGAAGACCAAAAAGTTGAAAGAAGTCAATGACAGAAGCTAGAAAAAGATAGAAGTAGAAGAAAAACAACGTCGAAAATTAACTGTGGAGCTTCGTTTTCATGTTATATTTAACAATGTTTGAACATTTGGTGACGATTTCTAATGTTGACAATTGACAATGATTCTCCATAAATATCGTCAATGTTGACAGGGTAGCATCTTGCAACAATCTCATGGAATCATCGCAACACGTTGACCATTGGCAACGAATTAGTTAAAATGTCACCAAATGATTGTCCTTTATGCTAACCTTTAGGCGATTTTTTCGTAGATGTGTCACTAAAGGAGGTTTTTGGCAACAATTTTGTAAATCGTTGCCAATTCTTTCCATGTATATAGATTTATATATTTAACAAATTTTTTGTGATACATATTTTCTATAAAATAGTATAGAATTTATAAATAATAAATAGAGTTTTATGACACTACATAAAATTGTCCAATCACATATTTTAAAGGAGAAACATAAAAAGTATAAATTTTTGTGATATAAATTAATTTTATGTTTTAGTTTTATAAATTTTTTAAATAACATTATTCTTAGCTAAATTTTTAATGATCCAAATTTTTGAATTACTCATAATGGACCAATAAAGAGAAAAGCTTATAAAAGGATAAGTTGAGCTTGAGAAGGCTTAAGTTCATTTCTCTCTTAAACTCTTTTTCCTCTAGGTTACTATTCACTCCCGACTTTCGACATTCATACCTTCACCATCTGACCACCATTTTTAATGACCTAAGGCTATATGGAAAACTCTCAAGACATTCTACAAAACATCTAAACTTGTTTCTTCCAAACCAAACCCAAATTTGGAGCAATCGTGATTGGAAGCTTCGATTCATTTAGGTAAGTCACTAATCTCCTATTTTTAGTCATTTTTTGGTAGAACTAACACCATCACAGTGTCTAAAAGCCCTAAAAATTTAGGAGATGAGGGAAACCTAACACCAATTTACCTATTTTGCTGGTGAACAAAAATGGGTCACCTTTGAGCTTTAAACCTTCGATTTTCACAAACCGAGAGGATTTTTGATGCAAGATGAGTGTCAAATTTGATTTCTAGAGATAAGCTCATCATTTTTAGGTAGGTGGTGAAGATCACCGCCACTCTAACGCTGATGTATATACCCCACGCTCTGGTGATGGTAGTGATTTTTAGACTAGCATAGAAATGGTCAATTTTAATTTTAAAAATTCTCAAATATTATGCAGAAAAAATTTCATAAAACAAACGTATTGAAATTCTTCATAGTTTGTGAGACAAAAATTTAAAAAGGGTTATGTTCTTATATAAATGCATGAAATTAATTAAATTGAGTTGATTTTATTAGAATTGAGAATATCTTGATGTAATGAGTAGAAATAAGGATGTACGGGTTAGAAAGTGGCATATTTGAATTATGATCGGATTTATTATAAATTTTTGCGATGTAAATGTGGACTCAATTAGGTTTAGACATGTAGTTTGAAGGCCTAAATTGAGTTGTAATTACTGTTGGTTATAGAAGTGTCTTTTCATTATAGGAATGACCTTCTTTCGAAAGGGGGCTGTCCATTTTACAGGAAAAATTCTGCCAAATTTTTAGTAGACTCCTCATAAAATGTGACATCGTCGTTTTTTTAAATAGAAAATAGAGCTCCTTAATATTGAGTCATGGTCAATCCTCAAGGTATCTAAAATTAGTTTAAATTTTAAATCCTAATGATCATTTCTATTTTTCTTTCTATAGATAAATCAGAAGTAGAACCTTCCACTTCAAGACACTAGGTTCAACGCGGAGGAGAGCATTCTACCTATGAGTTAATATTCATGATTATGAACATGCATTAGAATTTTATATTCATCATGGAAATCGACATCATTTTCATATGCATGCATGACATTCATACATATGGATTGACACATGTATACATATTTTGGTTGTGCAATGTTATGCTGTCTTGATATATGATGATATGGAGGATTGTTATGGTATGAGTTACCTGATGGGTGTCACTAGTCTATACGCACAGTGAATTAATCAGTCAGGTATAGATTTGGGTTAGCACTGGATCCATTGATTGAGATACAATGTGGTTGGGGCGGTTCGATTAAGATTGCTTTTGGATGGCACTCATGTTGTAGTGAGGGTGTGGCAGTTTGGTTGAATATGACTCTCGGATGGCAGTCCACTACATTGGATCAAATGACCCGTGTGGAATAAGAGAGCCCCTATGACTATAGTCTATATGTAAGGGGTATGCCATAAAGTCGTTCGTTAGTCCTCCATTATTATTTGTGATTGTGATGATTATGTGATATGATATTGTTATGGGAAATGCATACATGTTTATAAACAAAATCATTATGTTATGAAATTGCATTATAGATGTAATACATTATAAATATATACATATATATGTATCATTTGAAATCCCTAGGAGGGCATAACATAACCATAATAATAATTTACTAAACCAGGTCTGATTCTCCTCAACTATTTTTTAGGATCTTCTTTTCGAATCTCTTTTAATAGGGTACCTTGTCAGTCTTCTTCCTCTCGGGTGATTCGATGTATGTTTGTTATTGACTTTTGACTCTAAAGTTGCAGTAGTCTTGTATATATCGGATTTCCCTTATATTAACTATCTTAATATTATAGCACATTGGGTATTGTATATTGATAGAACTATTTGATTATTATCAACATGAGTATGATCATTTTGAAATCTCATCTTTACTATAGATACAGGGATGTGATGGCATTTTAAGCTTGCTAAGGGTCTAGTAAACCTTAAGTTTATTATTCCTTTAGTGTTGATCACGATCCAAGGTTGGGTGGTGACAAAATTTATTTTTAGACTTACAATCATTGTCAATAATATTAATTTTAATTTTTAAAAATATGATTTAATATTTGATATCATATTTTCCATTTTTTACTATATTGTAATTATTTTTAATTATATTGCAATTAATATAATTACATATGGAAATTAGTATAATGTTAGATGAATGTATAGATGATAACTGTAATTAGTATAATAATTTATGAATGTATAGATAATAGATGAAATTTCTTATTCCTTACTTATGTAATATATTAGTCTATTTAATCATAATTCTCTATTTATTATATATAATTCTATACTTTTATATAAAACTTATATATTATATATAATTTTTACAATATATAGAGTATAATACATAGGAATAATGTTTGAAGACAAATTATAAAAATCATCACAAAGGTTTCACATTTTCGTCGCAAAGTTCAAGCCAAAATCATGTCGTTTTATGAAATTGAAAACCTAATTACCCAAATGTAAGAAATAAATTGAAACCTCCCCGACTAAAAGAGTCTCCAGTTGCTTCCTAATTAGGCTTGAACTATTGAAGGTGATCTTCTTCTTAGAGTTGGTGAAGTTGCCCAGTATGGGTTCCTTTGTCTTGCTTCACGCCTTTTCTTCATCTTTTCATCTTGGTCATTGTTCTGCAATAGGTAGTCATTAGCTTTCTCTTGGAGGAGTCACAGATCACTCCTATCTCAGGTGAAAGCTAACCTTGAAGTCTGAAATTACTTGGTTCTTTTGCTAACTTGGTGTCTTCTTGTTTAATCAAGATTTATGAATATCATATTTCTCTCTAATATCTAATAACAATTCTCAAAAATAATTAAGATTCAATCTTAACATATCCATTTATATTTAAAGTTTAAACTAAGAAACTTAAACCAAACTGATAAAAGTAAAATAAAAAGTAAAAAAGGAGTGAGAGAAGATTTTTTCAAGGAATATCATATAAGTAAGGAACTTATAGAATCATGTTGGAGGTTTTCTTGTGAGTGTTTAGCTTTATCAACTTATCGAAATGGTCTTCCATTCCACCAAAGACACCTTAATATTTGAGGATGTTGATTAATGTCTCCTTAAAAATGGATTGTTGTTTGATATGATGATAGCCCATATATTGGAGAAACTTATAGCTTATTTTTAAAGGACTATTTTTTATAACTTCAATGAGAGGTTGCTTAAGGAACTTTGCACGTGAACATCTCGATTAGTGGATCATTACCATCATTCATTTTTTAACAATGAGAACCTTAAGCTAAATTTATTACTATTATTCTATAATAGTAATAAATTACATGTTTTTGGTGAGGTTATTGAAGTAAACACATCAATAATTTCAATTGAAGAACCCAACCTTATTTTAAACTTGAATTTCAAAAGAAACAAAGTTAAGGGTTGGGGGAGCTAACGATATGATATATATAATTTTTGTTTATTTTTAGTAAAATTTTCATAAATATGATATTCATAAATCTAGAGAAATATGATATTCAATAGGTTACAAACTCAACTTCAACAAGTTATATTGGCATATTAACGATGAGTGGCAAACATAGAATAAGCTTGTGCAAGAGATTTTTGGATGGTTCAAAAATTAGATTCCAATAATCTTTGTTTCTTCTATGAATATTTTGTTAATTGCACATAACTTCATATAATTTTTATTTTCCTTATTAAATTGTACACTCTGCTTCTATGTAGATTATAAAAGATCACTTGTTTTGTTTATATTGTCTTTTTACGATAAAAATGTTAACATAAATTCATATCAATGTGGCAATTAGTTTTCGATGGCAAAAATGAGCTCCAATAGGAGGCATGTGGCAAAATTATCCTTGATGAAGAACAAATCTATGAACAACAAATCTCCTCATGAAAGTTTAATCACCATTTGCCTTCAATGGTCAATCATCTTTTTCAAGGTTTTTAATATCAATTACATCTCTTTCTTTATTATTTGTATCTCATTTTTTGTTAGGAAGCTATTAGATGAATGTATGATTGTATATACTACGTGTTGTGTAAAGCGTCCTCGAATCTTAAAGAGAACATAGATGAAAAGGAGGCGGTAGCGATATCTCAATGGTCTGTACAGGATTAGGGAAAACAGTTGATTTGGAACAGTCATCGATTATAAAAACTATATCTGTTCATTATGATAATGATGAAGTCATTCAACCTAGTATGCATATATTTGAATTTAGGTTCCTTATACCGTTTTAGCTTTTTTATTTGTATATAGTTTGTCAATTAGGTGAAATGCATGCTACATGGAGTTCATCTATTTCATTGGTCCATACTATATATGGGAAATCATTTATTATATCTTCTACTAGTTTAGTTAAAGACAAAAAGTTATTTGAATAGGGTTTCAATAAACCAACTCCTAGTGGAAGGTCTTTCAATGGTTCAACTGATGTCTTCGAACATGCAAGGAGCCTTCTTGGGAATCCAAACATAGGAAATCTCTTTACCTTATCTACTAAGTCTCATGTTACTTGGAATCCAAAGAAATAATTATTTCTTTTTCTTTTGGAAGGAATAGGCTTGAAACTTTTTTTATTGCTTGTCTATAATAATTGCTGAATTTCTAATTAAACCTTATATTACTTACTATGTATCATTATATTATATTACTTACCATATATCAAATTTTTTTGTAAGAATCATATATCATTATATTACAAATTTCATATTAAAATTATTTGAAAATTTTATGACACCATATAAAATTATGAAATCATATAATTTAAAAAAGAAAATAAAAAGTATAAGTCAATGTAATATTGATTAATTTTGAGTTTATAGTTTCATACATTATTGAAATGGTTTGACATTTTTATTAACTAAATTTATTTTTACACTTATAATTATTATCAATAATATTAAATTTGGTTTTTCTGAATATGATATACAGTTACAAAATAATCAAGTCAAAGTTAGTCTATTCATAATTATAAATAAGAGTTATTTTGTTATTTAACCTTTTACGGACGATTTTTTAAAAATAGTCTCCAAAAATCATATTTTTCGCGATGATTTAAAAAGTTGTTGCCAAAGGATAGCCTTTTAGCGTTTAAAATAATGAACTATCGCAAAAGGACGAGCCTTTTGCGACGATTCCAAAAAAGCATTGTCAAAGGCTTGCAATTTGCAACACTTGTGTAAAGCATCAGAAAATGGAAAGGCTTGGGCTACGTTTTTAAAAATTGTTGCTAAAAGTTAACTTCTTTTCTTTTTGTTACAAAGGAAAAGCACAACATTACAACGTTAAATCATGCCACAGTGATACAAGTTGCCTTGATTATCCAATTGGATAAGTAAACCCGTTTCTGGAGGAGGCTCCTGGAGAACATGTAGTCCAGGTCTTACTCAAACAGCGTAGGCAGCCAGACTATCAGCACTTTTGTTTCCCTCCCGGTATATGTGTTGGAACTTTGTCTCCCACTCTTGGCCCAACAATGCTTGGATTCCCTGCACCACAAAACAATTAAACGTTAGCATACTTGCGGGAGATGACAGGATACGGAGCACTTCTACCAAATCCACTTCCAAAATGATACGCTGGAAACCCGAGTTCTAGGCCAACTGAAGCCCCGCTAGAACACCTCTCAATTCAGCTTGCAGGGGCGAACAAGTCTCAAACTGATATAAGAATCCTCCTCTCTACTGACCAGTGCTGTCCCGGAGCAGCCCCCCAGCCGTGGCTACGGTTCCTCCCTGGGGGGTTTGCTCCATCGGTATTCACCTTGATCCAACCTTCCGGAGGATGTTGCCCTATCGGAATGCCCAGTCTAAGCACTACTCGATTAGTAACCCGCTGTGCATGTTGGACCCAGCCTACATACTGGAGCACTAGACGATGGCCCTCCACCGGCCACTCAAACCCTGTTTCAAAAAGGCACTTGTTCCTCCACTGCCACAGATACCAACATGCAATGCCAAATTTGTATGTCTACGCACCTTCTTGTTGAATCAGATTGTTTTGTATCCACGCCGCGTTTGTGAGCTGGAAGAACTCAATCTGCTGGCCTGGCGGAATGAGGTTCCTCCAAAAACCTTGTACTCGACTACAATCCCGGATCGCATGAAGTGCAGTTTCCGGTTGTCCACAAGCCTGGCAACGATTGTCCGTGGTGAAGTACCGTCGAACCCGCTGGACGTTCATCAATAGTTTACTGGTAGCTAATAACCACAGGAACGCACGGATCCGCTGTGGGCCTGGCCACGCCTATATGACTTGCCAGAGAGTTACCGAAGGCCCCTGCTGTGAATCCGTGATCAGCGCATACGCCGAGCCGACGGTAAACTGTCCCTGAGTACCTTGTCCCCACCGTAGACTGTCTGCCCCCCGGCTATTCAGTTGAAGGCGAATAGCATCCAGGTAGGCACACACACGCTGAGACAAATACGGCCTAATCAACTCCCATTTCCAGGTACCATCCGTATTAACCAAGTCAATAACTTTGGCTGACAGGAGTGGAACTGGGACTGGAGAGAAGGTTTCCTACACGAGAGAACCCAAATTATCCACCCATTGGTCCAGTCAGAAATTTATTCGACTCCCATCCCCTAATTGCCAACGTGCCCCCCGACGCACATATTCCCATATAGTGAACAGCCCCTGCCAGAGAGCCGATCCGCTACGAGTTGGCAAATTAGCGGGGAGGTCGTGAAAAGGCATGCGATATTTGGATTGAAGACATTGATCCCAAAGCGCAGATTGCTTGGTAAGCAGAGCCCATCCCAATCTTGTGAGAAGGGCATCATTGGTGGCCCGAATCCGTTTAAGCCCTAATCCGCCATTCTTTTTCGGACTACACACAGTTTCCCATTTAACTAAATGAGGTTTCTTGTGATCGTCGTGGGATCCCCATATAAAATTCCGCATGAGCGTCTCAATCTGATCGCACACGGTTCGGGGAAGCCTCACAGTTTGCATTGTATAGATAGGAAGTGATGCTATAACTGCTTGGGTTAAAGTAACCCGACCTGCTAGCGATAACTCCTGGGCCTTCCATCCCGCTAACTTCTGCCGGACTGTAACTAGGAGGTATTGATAGGTGTTCCTCGTGATGCGCTCATGGATTAGGGGGACGCCCAAGTACTTTCCCAGATTTGAAGTACGCTGAATGTTGAGTTCAGTGCTAATCTGGCGAGCGTCAATTGTCCCCACATTCTTCGAAAAGAAGATACGAGTCTTGGTCAAGTTGACTTTTTGACCGGAAGCTTCACAGAAGGTTGTTAAGACCGTCGAGAGCTCTTTTTCTTGGTTAACTGTGGCCTCCCCAAACAGAACTAGGTCATTGGCGAAAAAAAGGTGCGAGATTACCGGCCCCCGAGTGCCCCAGCGGAACGGCTTCCACCTGCCTTGACCTACCGCACAGTCAATAAGATGGCCTAATCGTTCGATACAGAGGAAGAAAAGGTAGGGTGACATTGGGTCCCCTTGTCGAATTCCTCTGGTGGGCGTAAATGGGTCTGACAATTGACCATTCCATGCCACTCACATCGACACCGTCGTGATACACTTCATAATAATATTGCGCAAAAATGATGGAACATTCACCGCTTGGAGTGTATCATGGATGAAATCCCATTTAAGCTTGTCATAGGCCTTTTCTAAGTCCACTTTAAGCGCGAAAAAGCCACGCTTTCCTCTTTTCTGGTACATGGTATGAATTATCTCCTGGGCAATAATAATATTATCGATGATTTGTCGGCCCGGGATAAAACTGCATTGTGTAGGTGCTACTACCTGCGCCAGGAAAGGCTTCAATCTGTTTGCGATGATCTTGGAAATCGTTTTGTACAAGACGGTGCAGAGACTAATGGGCCGAAACTGATAAATATAAGTAGGGGACGGATTCTTCGGGAGGAGGACTAAAATGGTTTGGTTCACTTCCTTGTCCCAGGCGGTCGTCGTAAAAATTCTCTGGATAAACGAGGCCACTGCCGGACCCACAGTATCCCACTGGGATTGGAAAAAGAGCGCCGTAAAATCATCAATGCCTGGCGTTTTATTGGGGTTCATCCCCATAATTGCTGTCTTGATTTCAGGCGCTTGGATCGGCGAGGCTAAATTAGTGATCGCCTCCGGGGGGAGACTCGGAAAGTCCCTCATATGAATGACACCGGTGGGATCCTCCTCCTCTGTCGAATAGAGTTGCGCAAAGTAATCGCGAGCTAAATTTCGCAACTGGTCCTGATCCGTAATTGCCGTATCCGTATGATCTAGTAATCGGGCAATATGCAAAGACTTCCGTTTAGTACGTGTCACTGTATGGTGCCAGTATAGTTCCTCTTCACAAAGCACCTGAACCAACACATCGCTTAAGCAATCCTCCAGCTCGAGTAAATACGACGAGGGGGCACTGGCCAAACCACGTCTGATACCTTCTAATCGAGCCATTAAACGACGCTTCTTGTGAAAAATATTCCCAAATACAGTATGATTCCATGTCTGTAATTGGGTCGAAAAACGAGGAAGGAAGTGAACTAAAGAGGCAGGCTGTGGATGCCACGAATCCGCAACTAGTTGCGAGAACTCGGGGTGAGCCAGCCAAGCTGATTGGAACCGAAACGGGGTAGGCGCCCTGAGACCCCCAGGCGGCCCACCAAATGTAACTAGGAGTGGGCGGTGGTCGGAACCCAAAAACGGCAGGTGTTGATTGACTGTATGGGGGAAAACTTCCAGCCACGCTTTCGACCCTAGGACTCGGTCCAACCTAGCCTGAATGGCACCTCGTTTCCAGGTATATCTGGACCCCACATAGCCCAGATCGTGAAGACCACTCTCATGAAACCAAGAACTAAAAGCTCGGTGGACCACAGAAGTGTTCGGAGACCCTCCCCTTTTATCCTCCGTAGTTAATTTGGCATTAAAATCTCCCCCAATTAACCACGGACGGGTCACGGATTGACCAAGTTCTCGCAGGATTTGCCATATGTACTTTTGGGTGTGCTACTGGGGACTGGCATACACAGCCGAAAATTCGAAAGAGAAATTCTCGTACTGTATCAGCGTATGAATGATTTGTTTATGCGCTACCAGAATGCGGATAGTAAAAACCTTATTCCACAGTAGCCAGATTACCCCTTTGAAGCCATCCACTTCCACTCGGAAAGAAAATTCGAAGCCCAAGCTAGGAATAATTTTATTCGCTCGAATCTCGCTTATTCGAGTCTCTACTAAAACCAGAAGCCCTACACGATAATGCCTAACGTAATTACGGAGGATCGTACGGAATCGGGTGCTGCCTGCACCCTGGCAATTCCAAATTAGCACCGACATAACGACGGGAAAATATTTATTGCCCCTCTCCTAGGGGTGTATCCGGTACCATATCTATCTGACCGCCTTCCTCACCGTTCGGTGATTGGGTCACCATATTATCAGTCTGTTCCGCATTGGGATATCCTTCACCCAGTAGCGAATCTCCGGGACCCTCAACCGTGGTGGCTAAGAGGGTGAAGGGAGCACCCCCACTTGGTTGAGGGGTTGGGTGCCCGATCTTCCTGCCCTCTAGCGTAGGTTGCACTGTCGAATCCCGGATCCAGGGTTGGATCAATTCGGGGCCTTCGCAGAGGACGTTATTGAGCCGGACCGCTTGGTGCTGGACTGCAACGAAAGGTTGATATTGTCGAATGTTGCCTGGTCTCTCGAGTGTGATCCGGGATTGGACTTGACTGGTCTGGCCTGAGGCTTTCGGGGCCTGAACCAGACCTTTCTTCTTTTGGTGCAGCCCTTGAGGGGTTCTGGTGCGGTTTGGGCTGGAATGGGAATTGGGAAGCCCAGTAGACACGCTAGGCCCAGCTTGAAAGGTGATCCCGCCTGCTGGAAACGACGCCGCCTGGAGCGTTTCATTAAACGGTTGACGCAAGCCATGTCCCTCGCGAGTTTCTGCTACTTCTCCATTCGAGAGTTTTTCAAATCGCGATCCTCTCTGCCACGTATGGGAGTCATTGCGGTGGGCGGCTGTGGCAGGGAGCCGTTGGGATGGGACTCGCCTGGGTGACCGTTGGACTTGGATCCATGGTCCTAACCCATTGGCGGTCCCTGCGGTGAGTGGGTTGACTGCGGCGGGTTGACCCAAATGTAGGGAATGAGGCAGGTCTCCCGCCGCCGGAGGGACGTCAGCGTTTCCAACCGACGTGTCCGTCCTGGGTTGAGGGTTTGGCGGGTCGGAGAGCTTCTCCGGGCACCACCCAATATCATGGCCTACTCTACCACAAGAGAAGCATATATTGGTCAGGCCCTCATACACGACAGGGATGGTCTCCCCGTCGAGGGTTACTGTCGGACGCAGAGGTAAGTTCAGATTAATTTCAATGGCAATTCGTGCATACTTACCTCTTTGGGCGAGTTGTGTTGCTGTGTCTAGCTTGAGTGCTGACCTATCAGGCTCCCTAGCGCGAGGAGGATTTCGGGGTGGAAACGGGTGATTGGAATGCTATGGAATCTCACCCAAATGACCGCCTTATTGATCTGGTCGTGGGCTGGCCGGAAGTCTAGTGTCCACCGCTGGATGGACAGAGCATGGCCGAATATGAGCCACAGTCCATTGGTTAAGGCATTGTTGAAGTCGGCCTCCTCAAGGAACTGGATGAGGTAGAAATCGAAGTCAAGGTCGATAACCTTGAGAGGGCCTCGGGGAGTCCAGAGGTGTTGAATCCTTTGACATAACAGCCGATAGCCTATCTTCTTTCCGAGCAGCTTAACTACTACGGCCTGAGACCAGTGGCTATCCAGTTGGTCCTTTAATTGTGGTGAGAGCTTAATGCCTGTCACGTTGCCTTCAGAAATCACTTGTATGTCCCCTTCTGCAATTTCAATTGGGCGTTCTTGGGGCCATGGCAAGACCACTGGTGCTGCTCCTTCTTGGTTTCCGTCAACGACTACTGTGCGGTAAGACATTTTGGGAATGGAGTTTGGGTCCTCCTCACGAGGTCTGATGCGAACCTTCTTGGACGGTTGTCCAACTGGCTCCATAACAGCTAAAGTGGGAGTGTTGGACATGCTGGGTAGCTGGGTTGGGTCTGGTGTGCTGTGACACGTCTGTTGGTCGTGGTTTGGATTGTTGGGAGTGTGGGATTGCAGTCTGGTGATCGTAATGTTTTTACCAATGAACAGTAAATTTCAGAGAGATTGTGTTGTGTATTATTCTTGCCTTTACTTTACCTTTTTTCTTTTTGTTTTTCTTTTATATGTCATAGCGTGCACGAGACTTCGCTTCTGGAGTTAGCAATTTTTGCTTCTGTTTACATAATTTGTTACGTCTCTAATTTCCATTTTCTCCGCCGAGCTTTAGTCGTAGAATTTATGTAATGTAACCTCTTTACTACATCTTAATGTAAAACAACTTTAAGGGGCAATTTGCGCTATAGAATTGTTACCATCATACTATTATTTACTTCTTTATTTTTAACTACTTTGTTTCCATTTTCAAGTTTTTAGTTATTATTTTTAAATTTGGTAAAAAAATATTTATTTGAGTTTATATTTTCCATTTTTTAGTTTTTAGTTTTTATAAATTATGAGAATCATAATTTTTATTTTTTTATAATCGGGCTTACTACCAAAAAGAATATCAGTACAAGTATCATAGAAATAAAAGGGTGGACATCTAACTAAAATTGATCTTAAGAAAATCTCTCAATTCTCGTATAAATTACAAGATAAAAAGCAAGCTCAAAGCTTTTTATGTATGTTAAATTATGCATCAAATTTTATTCAAAATCAAACTGAGATAAGAAAATCTTTTCAAATATTGTTAACGAAAGATCAAAGAATTGAATTTTCACCTTACTTGGTCGAATAGGTAAAGATAATTAAAATTATGTGCTTTACTTTACCTAAGCTCTCTCTACCTTCTGATAATGATGATTTAATCCTTGAAACTGATGCTTTTGATCATGTTTGGAGCGGAGGGTTAAAAAAGATAGATTACAATCATGTTCATATTAAAAACTAATCAGTTGAAACTTTTACGAATACCCAACAATGATATCATATTAATGAAAAAGAATTATTTGCAGTAGTAAAGAACTGTCAAAAAATTTATTACTTCTTATTACCAAAAATATTTTTATTAAGAACTGATAATACTCAGGTAAAAGCATTTATTCAAAATAATTTGCCCTTTAAACCTGAATATAAGAGATGTATAAGATGGCAGACACTGTTAGTTGAATATTCTTTTGATATTGAGATAATTAAACCTAACAATAATATTCTTGCAAATTTTCTAACCAGGAATGGTCAGCTCTAAAGAAGAAATATTTGGTCTATTGGATCAAATATCTGAAGATGTAGATACTTGCCAAGTACGAATAAAAGATATGCTAGATATTGCTCAATTTCCCTTGATATCAAAAGAAATAGTTGAATTACTTTTTTTCTTTTTGCCATGTATGGCAAGCTAAAATAATTCATTTTAAGTAGACTGAGCAAAAGCTTTATAGATTGATTAACAAAGTTCAGATAACTAAAGAATCTGAATCTACTAGATCTTCTCCTATGTCTCAACACATATCTCAACATATTCAGCTACAGGTTGTTACTCTTGATACTATCTCTTTACGACGAGATACTTCTCAAAAACCCCAGATATCAAGAAATATTATGATTGAAAGTTCTCCCAAAGATCATCCTATTGTTTAAGCACATTATGACATCATGAGAGATCTATATTCCCTACAAAATAATGATTTTTGCTATATTGATGATTTAGAAATATATCCTAGATTGAATTTTTTGCAAGAAGCTCATCTTTAAGAAATTAAAGATTGGTATGATTTTGGCACCATCAGTGTTATCTATTTAAAGAATCCATAATTTCCTAAGATTTCTTCTTTACCTAAATGGATTCAAGAAGGAGTCAAAGATCGTTATTTAAACAACCCAAAGATAACTCCAAAAGATACTCTAATGTTGAAGATATTATCTGTTGGACTAGATTTTTATGAACGATATGATGTTTATCATTTCGTCATGGTTGGAAAGTCCAAACACTTTCCCATTACGATAAACACTAAACTAAGGAAAGAATTTTCAAAGTTCACCAAAATCTAAGAAAATACAAATATATCTATTAATTTTACACATATCACATAGTTGAAGTCTTTGTAATGCAATAACATATTTTCCTATAGTAGTAGTATCTTTTAAAATATTTCCTTCTCCAATAAATTCTAATTGAAAAGCTTCAACAACTCGAGTTATTACAGTACCTATAACATTATTAAAATTAAATATAAAATTTTTAGAGTTTTCATTTAAATATTTCGAAAATAAAACTGAACTATTTAATAACACTTTTTCTAAAAATTGTTTTGTAGTTTCATAATCCATTTGATTGATAGAAATAACTACTCTAAGAGCAGTTTCCCATCTATCAATTACTTCTTCTATATCTTGAATGCAATCAATATCTAAATAGATCCCAAAAGGGTTTATGGATTCAGCTTTCATTTTATCTATAGGGTAAATCTATCTTAGTCTTTATTTACCACATAAGTTCCAACATATCCTTTAAAAGAAGGTTCAATTTTAGAGACAATAGTCCCCATCCCAATACCTCTATGATAATGGATATCGCTTTAGGTGAACTTGAAAATTTCTCTCCTCTGTTTAGTGATCTATCACATTGGGAAAGTTTTCAGACTTTCTAACCACGATGAAATGATAAGCATCATATCATTCATCTTAATAAAAATCTAGTCCAACAAATAATATCTTCAACATTGGAGTATCTTTTGGAGTTGTCATTGGGTTGTTTAAATAACAATCTTTGACTCCTTCTTGAATCCATTTCAGTAGAGAAGAGATCTCAGGAAATTCTGGATTCGTTAAATACATAGCGTTGATGGTGCTAAA
Source organism: Erythroxylum suave (assembly GCA_027563595.1). Taxonomy (NCBI): domain Eukaryota; kingdom Viridiplantae; phylum Streptophyta; class Magnoliopsida; order Malpighiales; family Erythroxylaceae; genus Erythroxylum; species Erythroxylum suave. Next base: position 15,848,444 of record JAOSBN010000002.1, on the reverse strand, counting down.
CCATACCAATCTCTAATTGCTTAAGGATGAGCTCCCTGCAAAAAACTCAATCTAGGATATATTCCTGAAAAATCAATATAGTAAAAATCATTATTTTGTAGGGAATATAGATCTCTCATGATTTCATAGTATGCTTGAAAAATAAGATGATCTCTAGGAGAACTCTCAATCATAATATTTCTCCATATCTAGAGTTTTCGAGAAGTATCTGGTCATAAAGAGATAGTATCAGCAGTAACAACCTGTGGCTAAACCTGTTAAGATATCTGTTGAAACATAGGAGAAGATCCAACATATTCGAATTCTTCAGTTATCTGAACTTAGCTAATCAATCTATACAGATTTTGCTCACTGTAGTTAAAATGATTTATCTTGGATTGAAATACATGGCAAAAAAGAAAAAGAAGTAATTTAGCTATTTCTTTTGATATCGAGGAAAATTGAGCAATATATAGCAGATCTTTTATCTGTGCTTGACAAGTATCTATATCTTCAAACATTTAATCCAATAGACCAAATCTCTCTTCTTTAGGATTTGACCATCCCTGGTTAGAAAATTTGCAAGAATATTATTGTTAGATTTAATTATCTCAATATTAAAAGAATATTCAGCTAATAGTGTCTGTCATCTTATAGATCTATTATATTTAAGTTTAGGGGACAAATTATTTTGAATAAATGCTTTTACCTGCGTATTATCAATTCTTAATAAAAATCTTTTTGGTAATAAGAAGTAATAAAATTTTTGACAACTCTTTACTACTACAAATAATTCTTTTTAATTAATATGATATTGTTGCTAGGTATCCGTAAACGTTACAGAAGCATACCTGTATAGAGACTCATTAATTTTAACATGAATATCATTGTAATCTATCTGTTTTAACCATACATGATCAAAAGCATCAATTTCAAGGATTAAATCATCGTGATCAGAATGTATATAAAGCTTAGGTAAAGTAGAGCACGTAATTTTAATTTTTTTACCTGTTCGATCAAGTAAGGTGAAAATTCAAATATTGGATCTTTCTTTAACAATATTTGAAGAGGTTTTCTTATCTCAACTAGATTTTGAATAAAGTCATATGTATAATTTAACACACCTAAAAAGCTTTGAACTTGCTTTCTATCTTGTCATTATCTGGGAATTGGGAGATTTTCTCAAGTATATGAGGTTGAAGTTTTACACCTTTACCATCCCTTTTTATTCAAAGAAATTCTATTTCAGTTTGACATATCTTAGCCTTTTTCTCAGAAAGAGCAAGACCATGTTTTTCACATAAATCTACAAATGTATGAAGATGTATGATATGTTGCGCAATATTCTTGCTAGCTATCAAAATATCATCTACATAACAATGTATAAAATTATGATACTTGAAGATATTATCCATTTTTCTTTGGAATATCTTAGGGGAATTTTTTAAACTAAAAGGCATTGCTAACAATTCATAATGTCCTTATGGAGTAGAAAAGGTAGTATAAGGAATGTTATCTTTGTTCAATTTTATTTGCAAAAATCCACTTTTACAATCAAATTTAGAGAAATTTGTTTTCCTTTTGTTAATCAATGTTTCTTTATGAGGTAAAAAGTATTCATCGAATATAGTATTATCATTTAATTTTTTTATAGTTTACTACCATCCTTGCATTAATTCTAAGTATCTCTGCATGGTTTCTAACCATAAAGGCGGAAGAGGAATGTGGAGATTTTCTAGGTCTAATATTCTTACGACTTTCTAATTCTAGAAGTTGTATTCGAAAATCTCTAAATTGTTTCCTTTCTATTTTTGTTCCAAAATTGTAAAGGATTTTCAAAATAATTTTTTCTTATTTTTTGTTTAACTATTTCTAGTCCATCTTTGATAGTTTTTATCTATTGATATTTGTTTTCTATAATATTTTCTATCTTTAATAAAGGTTTTCCTTTTGGAAAAATCAGTTTTTCTTTAAGGTTATACCCTTTACCACATTGGGTTGTGCAAGGTTTAAAAGAAATAGGGGTAGAACAACTATAAGAATTTTTAATGCGATTAATGATTATCCAACGGCCATAGGGAGCTTTGAAATGAATTTGTTGCTTAAGAGTATCATATTAAATTTTATGGAATAACTAAAGAAATTTTTTTCCAAGAAAATAGCAATACCATTATCGTAGAAATTAAAGGGTGGGCATTTAATTAAATATGATACTAAAAGTATTTGGGGTTGTTGTATTCTAGCTGATAAATGTATCTGATGATTAGAAATAACTAAACCTATGATAGGTTAAAGTCTCATGATATTGTGAAGGAAACAAGTCGATTTGCATAAGCAAGAACCTACTCTGCCATCTATATAAGCTGCAAAATATTCATCTCTCTATTCTTTATAGGTAATTTCAATAAATACTAGTTGGACTAGTCATTATCGAGGAACATATATGTGTAAGATAACTAGATCCCATATTGAGTTATCTTATATGGTTGAACTTGTTCAAGAAAACTAGTTGCCAACATTATCTCTAAATTAAATCCTTCATTTTCTACTAATAATCTTACCGATATTTTAGTATCTCTGATTTTAGTAGTTATCTCCACAACAGTATCTATATGGTGTACTTCACCATTGAAATTTATATATTGATAAGGTTTTTTAGCATAAATTTTATCAAATTATTTATTAAATTACAATTTATATAGCTTCCACTCGTACTAGTATCCCTTAAAATATGACAAGGGATATAAGTAGTTCTGTCAAAATATTCTCCTTTTATTTTATAGTTGGAGCTTATCTTTTTATCTGCTCGTATTATATTTTATTATATTTAGTCTACTAGTAACACTCGTTTCAAAATAAGATAATCTTGATAATAATCTATTATCAGAAGACAACGAAGGCTTTTGTTGTAAATCTTATGAAAAATATGTTTCAAGTTCCTCTATATTTTCCATATATGGAGGATATATTCTTTCTACTTTAGAAAATATTTTTGGAAAATCAATAATATCTTTATTTGCAAAACATTTAGTATGATGAGTATTTGATAAAGCATAGGATATTGTTTATGTAACATAATACGGTCTATTTCCTTCTTTGATTAAATATTTTTTTAAAAATCTTGAATTAGAGAAAATGTCTTGTCAAAATCTTTATCTTTTATAGTACATGATATCTTAGGATAAATGTTAAATAAAAGTTTTTGATATCTAAGATTGCCTCTAAGAATTCCCAAACAAGCTTCTCTTTTATTATGTATGCTGTCATCTACAATAGCAAGATTGATGGGGCTATCAATTCCTTCTCTAAAAGTAAATCTAATTACCATTTGAATTGAACTAATATGTATCCAACCTATTTTATCACGAATTTCTTTAGGCAATTGATCAAGTTTTCTAAAAATATCTCTTTTAAATAATAAGGGAATCATTACTTTATTCGAAGTAAGACTAATATCGAAGGAATTTTCTTTAAGATTAATACCATAAAACATATGGTGTTTTCTATTTTAATCCAATTTTATCTAATAAATTCATATTAAATCCACTATAAGAATTTATAGAAAACATAGTATTCTGAATCTTTTTAAGTATTCTTCTATCAATCAAAGCTTCTTGATTGTACTTGTCATGTTGCTCAAATGTTTCTATTATACTATCTGTAATCAGTCATTTTGGGTGATAAATATTCTCGTATTTCACTCATTTATATCATAATGAGATGTTTCTTCATATTCAGTATCAACAAGTATAAAAATATTTTCTTCAAAAGAACAATCTTGAAAAGTATTGATTTGAATAAAGTCTTCATTTTATATCATCATTTCTATATCATCATCCATTTCAATTTTCTTTTTTATGCAAACATTTAGGGCATTCATTAACATAATGTCATTTTTCCTTACAATAGTACCATTAACATTCAGTTATCTTTCGATTTTTTCTTCTATTTCTTTTAAACACAGGTTTTTTAGGTTTATATTATAACATCCCATTACCTATGGGGAGGCTAGAATAGTAAATATGAGTGATTAATGAGAGCTTAAAAATGCATTTTTCATGCTCATGCATTATATGATATGCTCATATTCATGAATTTTGAATTTTTGCACATGAAAATAATTGCACATGCATTCATGAATAATTCCGGGTATATTTGGATTGAGATGTGTTTTTTGGGAAAAATTGTGAATTTGGAATTATTTATAGTGAAAATTTTATTGACTAGTGGAATTATTATATTTGTGAATTTTGGTGA
>JAOSBN010000002.1:15817126-15840365 GCA_027563595.1 Erythroxylum suave | reverse complement strand
GTTGGTTCGGGTCCTTTGACAATTGGGTGAGAGTGTTTGTGAATTGGTGAGTGAAAATAAGGAATGGGGTAAAAAGTATAATCTGAAACTTTGGGGCATAACCTGGACTGATCTAGGCAGAATTGGGCTTAGTGATTTAAATGAAAGTTTTATATTATCCTCTTAGCTTTCTATTGCTCTAAAAATGGGAATTTTTGGACGTCAAATGTAGAAGTTATGCTCATTGTAATGTAGCTGCGTTTTGGAGGTCATTTATGCGTAATTGAGGTAAGAATTTGGCTTTTAGGGTAACCGAACTTTAACTGATTAAATTGGAGCGTTACAGGTCGAATTAGGTACGATGGTCTACATGAAAGTTGTAGATCTTTCTTTTAACTTTCTATCGCTATAAGGATTGAAATTTTTGGATGACTGATGTGAGAGTTAGAGCCCTTATAAGATGACTAGGTTTGAGGATCTTAAGCATAATTTGGTATAAGTTAGAATGAATGGTTACCTACTTTTAATCGATTAAATTGTAATGATACATGCAAAATTAGACAAAGTTGTCTTCATGAAAGTTGTAGGGCTTGGTATGAGCTTTCTATTGATATATAGATTGTAATTTTTGGGTTACTGGATTGGAAGTTATGTTGATTTGAAGTGAAGGAGTTAGAACTGGGGAGTCACGATCGTGACCAGGTATGATCGTGACATCCCCAAGTCACCAACGAACTCATGATCGTGACCAGGCACGGTCGTGACATCCCAAAGTCACCAAGTCGCGATCATAATGTAGCACGATGGCGACAGTCGCGATCGCAAGGCGATGCGATCGTGACTGTCCAGAGGTTCGCCTCTTGCGATCGCGATACAGACATGAAACTCGCGGTTCGCAACCGCAACGTCTTCAAATAGTGACTTCGCGATAGCGACCAGGTCGCGATCGCGAGCCACCAAGTTTCCAGAACCGCCTGCACCGCCTTTCCAATTATTTTACTTATTTATAATTAATCTTTTATCATCAAATTATTTATTCTTTGTTTATTTTGGCTATGGAAAATTTTGAATTTAATGATTAAGTGTTATTTTATATCTCCTATGATATATCCATTAATTATTTTATAACAGTCAATTGTGGTTATTACATGTCCAAAATTATTTTATGACCCCACCACGAATTTTTCCGTGTCTAGAGTTTTTTAATTAAATTTAAGGTTATAATTTATTTTATTGAAATGTTTCCAATTATTATTTTTATTACAAATTCATTTCAAATGGTGACGCATAGTCGCCATGAATTACGTACAGGGACCAGGGCCAACATTTTTGGTATCAGAGCAAGAAGATGAATCGATATTAATCAAGAGTTGGACTTCGGAAATGAGGTCTAACAAAAACCCATTTTACCCATCATATTTTTCAAAAAAGACCACTCAACTCTGTCACAAGCTTTACTGATATCAATTTTAATTGAGATTTTTTAGTAGAATCAGCTCCCTAAGATCCTTGATGATCTCAGATTTTATAGAATCCATGGAGGAACTTTTGTTTGCAAACCTTCTGGAGTTTCTTTCTTTCCATAATATATGTAAGGTTATGGATTAGCTTGTTAGGACTTAAGTGAACTATCAAGTTAATCAATTTTTGCGTAATCTCAATGAAGGAGTTCCCTGGATTAAGCCATAGACATTTTTTGGTGACATATCCCATATGGTGATATTGTAAGGACATGTAAAAAGATGTGATCTCTTGTTTCCATATGAACCCGACACATTGGACAGATATTGTCCACTTGCAGATATGTCACTCTATTAGAGGTATTGAGTTTATTTTTTATTGTTAACTATATTATAAAGGATATTCTTGGAGTTGAAGCCTTGTTCCAAATGATCATTTTCTAATCAACCTTGGGGCTTCTTCTTCTTAATAGATCTTTAGTGATTTTATTGGTTAGTTTATGGATAGGTTGGTCTTTCTAGTAGAAGCTATCAAAATAGTTTAGGTTTGGGGAAAAAAGGTTGTCAGTGTCTCAGGCTATGAGGGAATTGCGAAGATGTATCATTGATCATTTAGCTAAGTCTCATGTTGAGAGAAGAGATTTGTGGACTGCTTAAAAAGTGGAAAGATTGCAAAAGTTTTCTTAGGCCTGACTAATTGTCAAACCAAACAAATGTCAATTTGCCATTCCCAATTATCCATGAGCAAGCCTAGTCCTAAGCAAGGGCAAGAACAACACCTACCTAGGGCCCACTATCATGAATAATAAAATAGGCAACAAAAAAGTTCCATATTTTGTCTCATTCTATTCTTTATGAGGCAAAAAGGGCCCCTATTTTGCCTCTTTTTGTTTTTTATGAGGGTCCACTCTTAGTTCTCATAAAGAATAAAAAGAGGCAAAATAATGGTTATTTTTTCCTTTGCCTAAGGCCTATAAAAAGTTAGGAACGAGCCTAAACATGAGACCTCGTCTTGAACCTTGTCTCTCAACTTCAATAGTTGGTTAAGGAAATGAGAATATGAGGTACTTTGTCTAATTCCCCATATACTTTTGCCTTTGAGGATTGTAACCACATTATCAATAGTGAGCTTTTAACTATCAATATCCACTAGGATCTTTTAAGTATCAATGCCTAATTTGTGATCTTGATTGGAGTGATGTTCAGTCCACCTTCATCTTAGGGAAGACGTAAGTCTATTCATTTCACTTTGGTTGATCCTTTAGCACCATTTGGATGGCTCCATAGAAAATTTTTGTGTAGCCTTTCAATTGATTTAATTATACCTTAACAAAGGAAGATTTGGGAACTCTAATATATGTATAATGAGTTTAGCACTAATTTGATTGGTTGCAGCTTACCAGCATAACAAAGAAATTTGTTTACCCATGAGTTCATCCTCTTCTGAATTTTCTCTAAAAGTGGTTTGTATTCCATGAAATTGGGCCTTTTGGTTGAAACAAGTAGTCCTAAGTAAATGAGAGGTGGGTTTTTGAACTTCATTCTAGTAGCTTGAGTGATGAGTGGTTCCAAAGTATTGGCACTTTTGGAAAGAAGGAAGTGACTCTCATTTGGGTTAATTTGCAGCTCAGAAAAGCACTTGAATATGTTAAGACCTTTCATGAAAGTTTGAATAGAGTACATATTTGCCCTACAAAATACTTTACATATACCCTGCAAATTATCATTATAGTTATTTATATATAGAGAGAGAAAGAGAGTTATGTCAAGAGTGAATGAGATAGTTTATACAAGGTTTTACATTAATATTCTTTTAATAAAGAGAGTTTAATAGTAGATTATCAGAGCAGTTCAATTTTAAAATAAAGGAGAGATGTCTCAATTCTCGCCTGACACCCTTTTTTGAACTATGCATTACTGAAGAGAATGAACTATAGAATCTTTATGAACTAAAATATAATTATGACATTAACAAAATATAGAGAGATGATCAAGCTTTATCTTGTAGTTGTTGGAACACAATTTTTTATACAATTTCTTTTATGCCTCTAATGACAATGTTCTTCGTAAAAAGTGGACATAGATAATAAATAAGAGATTAATAAAGATTTGGGTCATAGATTTCCCAATTTTGACATAAGATACTTACTCGATTGAATAAGTACATTAAATCAAGAATTCTTATAATTTCTCATATTCATATATTCAATTCAGTGGAACTCTTCATTCACATCTTTTCCATCAAGAATTTTCTAAAACTCGTGAACTTTAGAAGTTGGAGTATTCTACTTTCATGCAATTAATTGAGTTCAACAAGTACTAGATATTTCACGATCAAGAGTGTAGCACTACTTATAGTAGTGGTCCTTATATTAGTGTATGCCCTACGAACCAATTATAGAATGTACTGTAATTTATTAGTTGTGATTTAGGTAATGTCAGACTTCGACCTTATTTAATATTAGGTAGTTATAATGTCTTGCTAGAGACCACTTGTAACTTATGGGCTTAAAGAAACTTGAGCCTACTACTAATATTAAATAAGCCTAAAAGGTTACACACTAAGAGACTGAACATTCATTAGGCTTTAATAGGTTTTGGATTTTTAGGCTTTAGTGTTTTACTATATATATAGACGTATAGTATGACTTTAGATAAGTAAGACTCATCTACCTAAAAGAATAGTGTCGTCCTCCTTAAGTGATAGAGAGAGAAAGGTCTAAAGAGTGGTGCTAGCACACCAAAAGTGTTTGTTCGATCTCGCGAGGGTGTGGATACTGGTAGAGACGCGGCATTTAACGTGCTCTTCCGACACTACGAGCTTCTTTGTTATTTTTGCTGCAAAAGATAAAATCTAATATAAATTTGATTTCGATGTTCACATAGTTCTTGGTATTTCAGATTTGCAAAATGTTGGTAAATATTATTGCATGTTGATAGTCCGAATTGCTAACACCTTATGTATCATATTAACAATCAAAAGATGGGCAAAAGGGTTATGTGAAAATTAAAGATGGTTCATTTAATTATTATACATAAATTTAGGTTCATGATATACATCATTACTTTATTTTATTTGTCCTCCTTAGTTAAAATAAATATGTTTTGCTCTTTAAAATTCAAAGTGTAAGCTCTTGTACAAATTTTAACAATTAGTTATTCTGATTCTACATATTGATCATTTTGAACTAAAATAATTTTTTTGGTAGAATATTCATATTATATAGAATATCTTAACTCTCAACAGTTACAAGTGTATATAAAAATAGAATGCTCTTGACATTTATGTGTGGGATCGAGTAAATCCTCATTTAATTTGACCTTTTTCATTAGACGAGGCTCTTACATGTTCTGTAGTACCCCTATACATACCTTACCTATATGAAATGTCCTTAATGTTAGTTGAGTATTAGGCTCTCCAATTGATTAACCTGCAATGATATTCACATCTTCTCCGAATTCCTTTAATGTCACTATAAGTAGGACTTTAACTATAACATAATCAACATATCTAAAATGTACTCCTACAAGTAAAAGGAGATTGAACAAATATGGTTGTATTCTAAAGATTATGAATTGATTGACAAGTCTAATCCTGACATCTTGATTTCAAATGGCCATGCATCCACTACAATAAAATAGGCTACAGGCTACAAACAATAATAGTTTTAAAATGTCATGTATTATATTCGTGACATTACTAAATTGTCGCTAAAAATTTCACCAATTTCCCATTGCAAAATAATTTAGGTGATATTTTCTTGAATCATAGACAAAGTACAATTATTATCTACAAATCATTTTTATACCAAAAATACCACAAATATGTAGCTACATGTTAAGAAAAAAAAGTTAATATTGGCATGAAAAAATTTATGCCAGAGACAGGCAACGAAAAAAATAGCAAATATCATTTAGCTATGCTTTATGTTATTGTAATTATAGATTATTTGCTATGTTTTATAATTTTATAAGTATGCATTTTTAACTATGAACGTGAGAAAATGTGGCCAAATTTTGTTTTCAATATTTTGCTTGGTATGTAATTATAAGCATTTTACATCATTTTCTATAAAACATCTTAAGATTTTTTTGTTATTGTTTTTTAAATAAAGTTAAAATTGTTATTACCTTCTATTTTGGTTTTTGTTTAATATTGTTATTTGTATTTTTATTTGGATAAGTTATATTTTAATTCTCATCCTTAATTTTGTTTAATATTCTTATTAAGTTGAGGGCCAATAAAACAAATAAATATTAAGTTGTAGAAAGTTATTGTTAATTCAAATATCGATGCATCCAACATATGGTAATCCATCAAATTATATCAACAAAACTAATGAAAAATATAACATTTATAGTTGATACTTTATCTAAGTATTCCTTATAGTTTGTAAACAAATAATAAAAAATACCATAAATTGAAATGTTTCTATACATAATGTCAAATATTGTAGCAAAAAGTATTATCCAAATTGATACCCCTATAATAAATAACAAGCTTGATTCAAGTCAACTAAAATTACTATAAGAAAATTTATAGACTAATTATATTCTTCATATTAAAGCAAATACCGTATAATTTTACCATTCACAACATGCATAGTTAAAATTTTACTTATCAATTTATAAGGTCACTCAGTTGCATTTTTATCCATTTTTAAATTTGAAAAAAGTATTAAAGTTAAAATATAGTATATATTTCGTAAGCGACTGCGCATCTGCCTGATGCAGGCCACAATCGTGGCCCATACTTGAGTTTTCTATCATAATCATGGTAGAAGACTCAAGATTATGTCTTCTGAAACTCCTCTGTTCTTCGATACTGACCCTGAAATACTAGCAAATACATCAAGGTGCCTCAACAACATAATATTTAAGCTCAAAAGCTTGTACTAACCCATAAAACACAAATAATTAACAAACTAACATAATTCTAACCTAAACACATACTAAATGATTGAATTAACGGCTAAACACATCAAACTATGCCCTGAAATACGATGTAATTTACACGTATCAAAAATGTAGAGGTAGTTTGAAATGAGCATAATTGGAGAATTATTATTCTTTCTTGGATTACAAATCAGACAAATAGAAAAAGGAATCTTCGTTAGCTAAGACAAATACAAAAACGAACTCATCTAGAAATATCATTTTGAGAATGTCAAACCAATGGGTACTCCTATAAACACTGGAACTAAACTAAATAAAGACAAAGAACGCAAAGTTGCAGATGAGACAAAGTATAGAGGAACGATTGGATCACTGCTACATTTTACAAGCTCAAGACCAGACATGATACTTAGTGTGTGTCTATATGCACCCTTTCAATCAAATCCAAAAGAAAGCCACCTTTAAACAGTCAAAAGAATCTTTCGATATTCCATGGAACTATAGATTTTGGACTATGGTTTCTGAAAATTTATTCATTTGACATAATGGGCTATTGTGATGTAGATTATGCAGGTGATAGAGTCGATCGAAAAGCACAAGTGGTCACTATCAATTTCTTAGAGGATGCCTAGTATCTTGGTCTTGCAAAAAGCAAAATTGCACAACACTTTCGACAACTGAAGCAGAATACATAGTAGTTGCTAACTTGTGTGCTCAAATCTTATAGGTGAAGCATCAACTACAAGATTTGTTTCTAAACTTTTTTCATATTCCTATATTATGTGCTAAGACTAATGCTATAAATCTTTCTAAAAATCATGTGCATCATTCTACGACTAGGCATATAGAAATCAAATATCATTTTCTTAAAGATCATGTTTTAGAAGGAACCATTGATCTTTTACATGTTAATACTAAGAATCAAGTAGCTAACATTTTCACTAAGCCATTCTTTGAAGGCAGATTTGTTTGTTAAGAAAAGAACTTGGTATGTGCAAACTCTCTGATATTATTTCTACACGAATTTTCTCTTCCACTTTTCTTTACATTTCATTTAGCAGACTCCTTCTATTATGATTCCTTAGAAACTCTCTCTTAGTTTAGTAGGCTCCTTAGAGTCTAGAAGGCCCCTCTCAGTTTAAAAGCCTCCTTTTAGGTTAGTAGGTTTCTTCTATATTAGAAGCCTCCTATTCTTTTTAGAAGGTTTCTCTCGAGTTGACATTCTAAGTGAGACATGTCCTAAAAATAAGGAGTCATTTATGACGTCATTTCAGCTTTTTAAAAAATGCATGCAGCCTGACAAATCTACGTATGCTTCTATTAGAAGATATGCAACTGATTAGCTTACTCTTCCGGCTTATACGTCTAGTCATCCTCTCACAAAATCAATGCTCAAGAATCACTTAGTATACTCTAAGTAAACTTCTCTCATCTTCTCTATTATTCTCTTTGCACCCTAACTCTCTACATTCTTATTGCCTTTTATTTTCTCTCTCAAACTTCACCAAGCTCATCTACAATGGTAAGAAGAAAAAAATCAAATAGATAGAAGAAATTTTTGGCCTCAACATCTAGCTATGGCAAAACACCTTGTCATGAACAAACCTCTGCTTCTAATTTCTCGTCTTTGTCTCTCATAGTAGGTCCTCTAAACACTACTACCGAACTTGTCCCTGTCTCCTCAAAGCTCCAAACTTTAGAAATACCCATTTAGGAGACCCCAAAAGACAAGAAAAGGAAGATTATTGCTATATCATCTCTAGATTATCCTGATTCCTCTTCAGATGACAAAGAAGAAACAATCGGAAAACAATATGCTTCTAACTTAGAAGAAGAAAAAGAAGAAAAAGGAAAAGAAAAGAAAGAAGAAAGTGAAAAAGAAGAAGAGACTTTCAGTAAGGGGGAGTTACTAAAAAAGGTGAGATTCCATATACCTATTCTCTTCCTACCCATTCCTACTCAAACAACTACCACAAATCCTAAACCTGGTCCTAACTAGAAGAAATTGCCTGAAGTGCACTGGGCAATAAATGACGATGGTTTAGATGAAGAACCTTCTCGATTGGAAAGAAGACCGCGGACTAGAGGAAATGCTACAAAACAAGCTCCACAAAAAGAAACTACTGAAGCAAAAGAAAAGAAAAAGGAGAATCAAAGAAAAGAAAAAAAAAAGAAGAAACAAGAAAAGGCAAAGAGCTTTTGGCTGAAGAAAATATTGAGGATGTCATTACTAGGAATGAGTTATTCCTTGAAGAGGCTTTATGAAAAGAAATCCCTAAGGCCAAAAGAATAATCAAAGAAACTAACCATTCTTCAGAAGGGAGAGTTTTTGGTACCAGTGAAATTATTCCAGTAAATGGAGGCTAAAGTAAGATACAAGATGCACTATAAGAAGAGAGAGGTGGTGGCTGGATGCATCTTGCCTCCCTATCTATTTGATAATATAGGTATTCCCATCACTCCCTATTTTCTTGCTGTTGGTTGGGAGAATTTCTTAAGCTTGGACAAAACTGTAAGTGATGAACTGGTCAAATGTTTTTACACACATTTAAAAAGGGAAGAAATTAATGGGAAGCTGGCAGTCATCTCCTCAATACATGATTGTGAGATTCTAGTTACCAAGGAAATCTTGGGAAACATTCTAAGCGTAATTCTGGAAGGTAGGACAGACATTCCTTGTCATAAATGGGGCAATGCTAACATTGATCTAGGAGAAGTAGTGAACTTCATTTGTATGAATATTGAAAATGTTCGTGAAGCTTGGTGCAGACACTTAAAACTTCTACCAAGATGTCCTGCGTCCATTTCAGCTACCTTCATTTTTCCAAGTAGTAGTTCAGTAGAGAGGTATAGTCTCTAGACACATTGTGGCTTACAATTTGTTAAAGGAAAATAAGATGAATCTCCCAGCAATGATCCTGAAGTTCATGGTAGATAAGGAAAGTCATAAGAATACAACTAGTGGTCTACCTTATGGAATGTTGTTGATTAAGATTTTTGCATATTTTATAGCGTTGTTTGATAACCTCAATTGGTATGAGCTAACAAAGTTTCATTCTACCATTCCTTATCCCACAAAAGTCAGTCCTTATCCCACAAAAGTCAGCCCCTGTTCCACTCCAAAGCATGAATGACCTAATCTTGCAAAAACTGAGGTACATTTGCTTTAATCAGGATCAAATATGTGAATAAATTGATAGCCTCCAAAACCAAGTCTTGGATTTGCAAATTCTCCTTAGGAAAAATCTTTACTAACTGTGTCAATTGATTTTTTTATTTTTTCTATTTTACTTCAGTTCCTCCCTATACTCTATTACTTTTGAGAATGACAAAGGAGGAGAGTTTGTGTGGATATATTTTTTGCATATTTCTAAATATATGATGATATATTTCTCATTGCATATTTCTCAATACTGCCCTAATTATATATGAGATTGATTATGCTGTTGAACTTATGAAAATCTGTGATATATAAGCAACAGGTTACTTTCTTAAGAGACATTGTCCTTCCAAATGTCTGAACATATAAAAGTTACAGGTATCTGAAATCATCTATTTTCTTTTTGAATTTTGAAAAATATATCTATTATTACTTGTCATCATCAAAAAGGGCAAGATTGAAAGCTCAAGGTTTATATTTAACAATTTTCATGATAACTATGTAATATTTTAAAATTCAAATTTGATTTATTTCTTTGTATAGATAATGGTTTTTTTGTTTAAGGAAATAAAATCATAGGAAAATTACTTCCTTTCTTGTAGGAACCTTCATTATGAACTTACCATATTATAAATGGTTTATCTGAAAGGATCCTACTAATTATGAAGGTCATATATTAGCCTTATGATTACTGGAAGATTTTTGGTAAAGATGACATCGAAGCTATTTAGATTTAAATCCATCCAGTTGACTAAAGATGCAAGTAAAGCAATAGCTAGTTGAAGAATTTGACTATTTAAAGAATAGCAACAACATTAGTGAAAAAAATGAACATACACAGACTTTTGAAACATTCGAGCAACATCTATACTCTTGATAGTCATATTATTCTTATTATGCCTTAGAAAGTGAAATCACTCTACTAAAATAGAAATTATTATTTGAGAACTTACTTTTGATTTTACATTTTCTTCTTTTGTAAGCTTTTAGAAGCTTGTTATACACTTTTAACGTAGAAGGTTGGAGAACCTTGAAAAATATACACTCGTGAGCTTGAAGAGGCTCATCAAACTACCACTTGGTTTTTATAATGAAACATTCAAGTTGGATATTTAGGGACTGGATGTAGGCTTAAGTTAAAAATTGAACCAGTATAAATCGACCGCATCCTTCGCTCTCTTCTATTAACTTTTAATTTTTTTCATTATATTATGTGTGTGTTTATTTCAACAAGAGGCTTCTTCACTTTATAACAGGCTCCTTTTGATTTCAAATTGCAAGACGTTCTTTTTATTTTTAATAGACGCCTTCTATTTTAAATTATTTTTAACAAAACTTTTCATTTAGTAGGCTCATGTTGTTTAACAAACTTTTTATCGCTTAATAGGCTCCTTTCATTTAAAAAAGATTTTATCGCACAACAAGCTCCTCTTATATATAGGGACTGGACGTAGGCTTAAATTACAAACTGAACCAGTATAAATCGACTGCATCCTCCTCTCTCTTCTCTTAATTTTTAATTTTTTTAATTATATTATATGTGTGCCTATTTCAACAAGAGGCTCCTTCATTTTATAACAGACTCCTTTTGATTTCAAATTGCAAGAGATTCTTTTTATTTTTAATAGACGCCTTCTATTTTAAATTATTTTTAACAAAACTTTTCATTTAGTAGGCTCCTGTTGTTTAACAGACTTTTTATCGCTTAATAGGCTCCTTTCATTTAAATAAGATCTTATCGCACAACAAGCTCCTACTATTTTAATTATAGACAGGCTCCTATCATTTCTTTTTGAACTGAAAGTAACTTGCAAATTTTGTTAAGTCATACACAATTCCCCCCCCCCCCCCCCTCGTGCGTGTTTGCTTTATCAATAAACATTTATGTCAACATAGGTAGTGTGTTCTGATGAATCTATTTGTGTGATTTCTTAGCCTCAATCAGTTAATCCATTCCTTTTAACAACCATATTTTTTATTTTCGCATGTAGCCGTTAAAAAATGACAACTTTTTTGCATTGAGAAGTGATTGCTAGGCTAAAATAGCTTGTAATTCTTTAATTTTTGTGATGTACTAAAAATGGTTATTAGGTGTTGTTCTTTAAGTGATGTTCATAACATTAAGTAAAATATTAATATTGGATATAAAAGCAACTGAACCCATCTACTTCACTTTTATTATTTGATTCTTTCAAATTAACAAGGAATTTGCTACTATTTTTATTGATTGCAACCTTAGAATGTGCTCTGGTTTTATTAAACTTTAAAGGTGAGTGGTAAATTTAGAATGTGTTTGTGTGGAGGATCTTTGCTTCTTCTGTGCATATTTTGTTAATTGCATATAACTTCATGTAATTTTTCATTTCCTTATTAATTAAATTGTACAATCAGCTTCTATATAGATTATAAAAGATTACTTATTTTTCTTTCTATTGACTTTTCAGAATAAAACTATTAACATAAATTCATTGCAGAATGTTGACATGGTGACTAGTTCCCGATGACATAAATGAACTCTGCCAAGAGAAATATGGAAAAATTCTCCCTAATGAAGTACAGTTCGATTCACAACAAATCTCCTCATCAAAGACTAATCACTGTTGCCTTCATTGGGCAATCTTTTTCCTCAAGATTTTTAGTATCATCTGATTGACCTCTCTTTCTTTATTATTTGTATCTCATTTTCTGTTAGGAAGCTATTAGACAACCGTTTGATTTTATATACTAGGTGTTTTGTAAAGATTCCTCAAATCTTCAAGAGAATATAGATGGCAATGGAGGCGATGGTGATGTCCTGATGGTCCATATAGGATTAGGGAAATTGTTTGTTCTAGAGCAATTGTCATTGCAAAAATTATGTCCGTTCATTTTGATGATGATGAATTAATTCAATCGGGTATAATTTTGTTCAAATTTGGGTTCCTTCTACCATTTGATTTAGTTTTGATTGTTCTATACTATTTATTCCTTAGGTGAAATGCATAGTACATGTGGTTTATCTAATTCAATGATCCAAACTGTGCCTAGGAAATTATTTGCTGTATCTTCTATTAGTTCAGTTAAAGTCAATGAGTTGTTAGAAGAGGGGGTCAATAAACCAACTCCTAAAGGAATATCTTTAACTGTTTCAATTAACACCTTTAAACATGCAAGGAGCTTACTTAGGAATTCAGATTTAGGGAACTCCTTTACATTATCTAACCAGTCTCATGTCACTTGGAATCTAGAAAAATAATTATTTCTTTTTATTATCGAAGGAATAAGTGTGAAACTTTATTCATTGTTTTGTCTGTAAGAATTGTAAAACTTTTAATTAAAATCTTGTATTACTTACCATATATCATTATGTTATATTGCTCACTATATATCCATATATTAATTATTTTCTGTAACAATTATATATCATTATATTACAAACTTCAAGTTAACACTATTTGAAAATTTTATGACACCTTACAAAATTGTCAAGTCATATAATTTAAAAGAAAAATAAAAAGTTTAAATCTATGTAATATTAATTAATTTTGAATTTATAGTTTCATAAATTATTGAAATGATATGATATTTTTGTTAGCTAAGTTTATTTTTAAAATTACAATCATTTTCAATAATATTAAATTTGAATTTTCTTAATATGATGTTTAGTCACAAAATAATCAAGTCAAAGTCAGTGAATTAATAACTATAAATAAGAGAGTTATTTTGTTATTTTAGTCGTCACCAAAAGTATGGATTTTAGCAACTATTTAAAAATTCATCGCCAAATGATAGCCTTTTGGCAACCAAAAAAAAACCATCTAAAAAAGGATGAGCATTTTGCAACGATTTCAAAAAAGCATCATCAAAGGCTTATAATTAGCGGTGCTTTTGTAAATCATCATAAAATGGAAAGGCTTTGGTGACGATTTTAACTTTTAGAAGCGATTTTGAAATCATCACCAAAAAAAACATGGCAAATACTCAACTTTGTTATAGTGAGTTTTGCATCTTACAACATAACTGCTTAAAAAATTAATCAAATTCACCTAAAGTTATTGACATATCCTTTGACAAACACTCATGTATTCTAACAGGAAGAAACTATTGTAGAAGCAAATGATAATCATGGCTCTTTAAGTCCAAAACTTTTCTATCATATACATTGATACAATATGCTATATTAGAGGCATACCCTTCAAGAAATTTAATTGATTTAAGATACTAACAAAAGTTTGTTTCTCATCTTTTAATGTAATGTAACAAAGTGGAATCGTGTATGACTCATCATCTCTCATTTTCAAATACAAATATTTTCTTATAATCATATCTTCCAAGTCTGATCTAACTTTAATTGTGTCTTTTGATCTACCATCAATTCTCATTAAAGAGCGTAAAATATTCTCATAAAATATTTTTTAACATGACATGATCACATAGAAAATTCTTTTAATAAGGAATATTCAAAAAGATTCTTTTTTATCTCAATATTTGATATGATTCAAGAGCATATATTAACATCAAAATGAATACATTACATGCATCTCATGCACCTTGATTCTTATTCATAGTTCAAAGTCAAGAAACAAGTAAACGATGTTGTTCTAAGCTCGAAAATTTTCAATAAATAGGTTTTGAGGTTCAGTCAACCCGAGTCGGGTCCTATTGTCATCTCTAACGAATTCTAATATTTTATATAACCAATATATAAAAGCAAGAATAATTTTTGCATTATCATTAGAGACAACAAAATTAAATTAATTGATAAATTTTGATTTAATCAAAAGTAAGATTAGGGTAATAATATTTTTAAATTCAAATAATTATAAAATAAGTCAAATAAAATTGAAATTAATAAATTAAATTATATTTAGTGACTAAATTAAGACAAAATATTTTCTAAATTCTAATCCAATTTTCCCCTTGACTAATTCGTTGGTGAGAACTTATAGTACATGATCTTGTTTTATTCTATTTTCCATTTCACTAAAACATTTAGCATCTTAGAAGAGGCCAAAAATTGAGTGGAATAATTAGGAAATGTAGATATTCGCCACCTCTTCTTTATTATTAGAATAGAGATAGTCGGATCAGTTCCTCCTCTCATATATCTCTATAATTTTGACTTTAATTGTTGATAAATTTTATGCTAAATTGAATTTTCATAATAAAATTGTTAACATTAATTCATCGCAAGATGTCAATGTGGTGACTAGTTTCTGATGGTGAAAATGAGCTCTGCTCGGAGGATTGTAACAAATTTCTCCTTAATGAAGAACAAATGAATGCAGAACAAATCTCCTAATTGAACACTAATCACCGCATGTCTTTTATAGCCGATCTTCTTCTTCAAGATTTTTAGTATCACCCAAAATACCTCTCTTTCTTTATTATATGTATAATTTTTTTAGGAAGTTATTATGTGAACATCTAATTGTATATAATATACGTTATGTAAAGCTTCCACATATCTTCAAGAACATATAGATGGAAATGAAGGCGGTGGCAATGTCCCGATGGTCTATACAGTATTAGGAAATTTTGTTATTTTGGAATAATAATCGATTACGAAAACTATATTTGTTAATTGTAACCATGGAGTCATTTAATAAGATATATGTTATATCTTTTATTTAGTTTTGGAATCTTATTTATTAATTGGACATATAAGATATTAATTGAATAATGACTTGGATACAAAAGCTAAATGGATGATCATTTAGTTGAAAAAGAATCCTATCTTAGTTTGAAGTCCATCTTAGGTTGGAGTGTGTACACATCACGTCTATGCGTGTGCATGTGTGAAGACTGGTTGGAAGTTGAAAAACTAAGACAAGCTATTTTTTTTTTTATCTTTTACGAATGTGATGAGATGAGCCATGGAAGGTAACAGGGCGTAAAAGGTAGCTTTGGTTTGGAGTAGTAAAGTGCACTTATTATTGATTAAAATCAATGTTGCAATGGGTGTTTTATAAAAGCTGAAAGATATAGCTGCGGTGATCCATCTCCAAGACAACAGGTCTGCGTTAATTGAAGGTAGAGAATTATAAAGAGTGTAGTGGGTGTTGCATTAATAAAAGTAAAGATTGCGTGTGTGGCATTGAAGTGTGGTAAAACTGCTGCAGTCCTTCACGCATGAGTCCTTTATGTGATGAAACTGCTGCAATGGTTAACGTGCGGCAATTAAGTTGTTGGGTGTGTGTGGAACAGAAGCATGTGTGTTGATTGTTCAATGAAATAGATACTACAGTTGACGCATATGTTGGTGAATAGAGCTAAACAACGTTTGATTGGTTGTGTGAGCCACGGTGAAGGAGATTTGTGAGTAAGGGTTGACGTTGCAGATGTCTTTCATTATTGAGCATATCGAAGTGAATTGTTGGTGTTTATGTGAATCAGTCTATTATTGTTGCGACAACTTCCAGATCTATTTCAGTGGAACGAAACTCATCGGGAAGATCTGGAAGTTGTTCTTTTTATCTCAAGTGTATTATTGTTTTTGTTTCTAGTTATTTTAATCACATGAGTTGTTCATTTAATTATTTTTATTATCAAATAGTGTGTGAAAATACTCTGTCGAGGTTAGTATGAGATGGTTGTACTATTGGGTGTGAAATTCTTTCACGGGAAGTGAGGTTGAAAGATATTGTCAAGGATTGCGTGGTGTCGACTCAGTAAAGCCTTGAGTATTCTATTGTACTTCAGTAAAAGTAATTAATCTAGGTGAAGGCCTTACAGAGGTAGATAAGGAGTACCAAACTACGTTACCAAATTTCCGGTTTTGATTTATTTTTGCTTCTTTTGATTGATTTTTGCTTTTATTTGTTCCAGAGACAATCACATAAAATCGGACAGCTTGCGAAACACCTACCCCCTATGGTTTTTCAGTATAAATATGTTCAAATTTGGGTTCCTTATCTTGTTTGATTTAGCTTTGATTATTCTATGTTGTTTGCTCATTCGGTGAAATGCATGGTACATGCGGTTCATCTAATACAATGATCCATACTGCATCTGGGAAATTATTCATTGTATCTGTTGCAAATTTAGTTAAAGCAAAGAAGTTGTTGGAAAAGGGTGTCAATATACCAACAACTGAGAGAAAAACTTTGACTATTTCAATTGATAGCTTCCAACGTGTAAGGAGCCTTATTGGGACTCAAGACATTGGAAACTTCTTTACCTTTTATACCGGAATCTAATGTTGCTTGGAAAAGGAAAAAATAATTATTTCTTTTCCTTGCTAATGGAATATTAGACATGAAACTTTATTTATTATTTTATATCTAAGAATTGTTAAACTTCTAATTAAAATCTTATAGTTCTTACCATATATCACTATATTATATTGCTTACCTTATTTCAATATTTATTTTTATTATTATTTTATTGTTAATAAATAATGATTAAGAATAATAGTCAACTGAAATTTATGATTTTTTAGGTACTCCATTTTGTTTTCATAAAATTTTTGTATGTGCTATGTACAAATAGGTATCATTAAAGAATCATTTGCGTATAAATCTATATATTTAAACAAATTTATAGAGTATGAATGCATTAGCTATTTAAACAAATTTATCAGAAGATAAATGAAAAAATATGAAAAAACATATAAATGTCAATTATAATTAACCTTAGGATTATTAAACACACTCATTATTAAAAAATTATCTTTTGAACATTATTATTTTTAAGAATACTATCTAAGACAAAAATTCCTTAAGAAATACGTAAGATATAAAATGTTTAATATAAATTTATGGCGACTATTCTCATATTTGTTACCAAAAGTCCAACATTAGCGACAATTATGAATCGCCTAATATTAGTGAAGAAGTTTCTGAAATCACCGTAAAATTGCTCTCCTTCTGCGACAAATTATATTTATCCTCACGAAATATATTTATTTAACGACCATGCGGCAGAAAGTCGGAAAAAGCTAGACTTTTGTCGACGATTTTGGGAATCGTCGCCAAAAGCTTACTATTAGCAACGTTTCTAAAATCTTCGTAAAAAAACATGGCAAATGTCAGTTTTGTTGCAGTGACCATATTAATATTTAATTTTTAGTATTATTAGACCATGATAGGTTTTCGCCCACTGTTGTGTTCTTATAATTTAGGGTGTTCTTTCCTCTTATTTTTAATGTCTTTTTGTGCTTGCTACCGTAAAACTTCTTACAAACAGTTAGCACTGGGACACGCTTTATCTTGTGATATAAAGTCTCTTGGGCAGCTGATGTGAACAGGGAATGCAGTGCTTGAAACATGTCAAATTTTATTTACTTAACTATTGAAGACCATGCATGCCAAATTAATTGAAGTTGAAAGAATAAAATTTGACAAGACAAAGAAGAAAGTGAAACAACTAGAAGAAAACCGGAATCTGGCCAAAATAACTCATGGAATACAAAAAAATGTTCTTATCTTAACGAAAGGAAAAGTTGTTTACACAGAGAAAAATCAAAAAGAAAAAGAAAAAGGTAAGTGAAGGCAGTTTACTTGCCTGACAATTTCTTAGAATAGCCTATTCTCATTGCTGTGAACTCCGCATGTGACTGTTGCTTTAGCTCTCGCTTTCTTCCAATACCATATCGCAGCCCCAACTCCAAAGGCCCCAGCGCCTGAAACTGCAGTCAGAGCCCCTGCATCCAGAAAGTAAGATAAGCAAATCCAAAATATACGCCTTGCTAGAAACACATTCGGTTTACCTGCAATGACTCCAGCGTGGCCATGCCTGGAAGTCCCATTATCTGTAAAATAACACGCAAGTCCTCAGCATTTTTGGACTACTAAAGGTTTACCAATACAAAAGCCTTGATATGATACCATTGCAGTAAGTGGTGACATTTCTCTGGTTACATAGACACAAGAAATTCTGTGATTGAGTATCGAATCCACAGGTTCCGGCCCCTTTTGTCATGTCCTGACACTGAAGGCAATGCGTAGTCACAGGAATATCAAAATTTACTCTAATCCCATACTCAGGAACCTGATCATAAGGAGAATTTCCCCCATTATCTCTCCAGTAGATACTAGTGTAACTTGCACAATACTTGAGCATAAGCCTGAGCGATTCAGTTGCTTTGGGTTGGTAAGTACAACAAGAACTAGAACCTAATGCGGTGGCACATCCCGGTAAGTGCCTACAAAGATAACTAGCACTGTCACAAGTGGAGTCGCAGCGATCAGGGAACCGTTCGCAGAAGATGGGCTTTGGCTCCACAATCACATTCTCCGCGCTGCAATTGAAGAAGAGGTAATCATTCTGAGAGGATAGAGTCAAATGCGTGCTTGTGTCCAAGCTAAAAGGTCGAGTTGCACGATAGTTACTGCCATCCTCACATTTCCACATGAATGGATCGGTGACTATGATATGGGGATCTGAGTAGCTTATGCTTTGTACTTGGTATTTCCCCGAAGGGGTTCGAAGCTCAAGAGAGCCCAAATCGGTGCAGACGAATAAGTGCCTGTAGTAAGGACTGCCACACCCATCATCAATGCCAAAAGGGTAGTTGACTGGGATAGTTCCACATGAGGTTCTACAATGGCTGGCCTGAACTGCTGTGAATCTAAAATCTGACAAACTGGTTAACAATATGATTAGGAGAACAGGACATAAAAGAGACTCGTTTCCTGACTTTGGATTTTTGATGAAGAGTTGATCCATTAGAGATGTGATGAAAGTTTTGATGATTAATTCCAAGTGCCTTAACGAATAAATTGGTAGCTGGTAGTGCAATGAATTAAAGTGAAGTCTTAATGAAGAATACAGAATCTGTGTGAGCTGCTTTTTCACTTTTTTTTCTTTTGTTTTCTTTTCTTTTACATGAACACCGCTTCACTTGATGCTTTTGCTTTATGTGTTTTAGAAGGTAAACAAAAAAGAACAGTGCAGCAGTTAGCAGGCACACGATGATTTTGTTCCCTGAAAGTAAAAGCTTTAAATGATCTATTCTAAAGCCCAGAAAAGGAGAAGTCTAAGCCCAATGCTCAACCAACTTCTGCAGGAGTCTCCAAGTCCAGGCCTATTACATCAAAATCTTATCAAGGCTACTACAACTATTCAGGGTCAAGGGTAGTTTTAATTTCCTTGGAGTTTGGTCAATTTCAGTGTCAGTGGCCCTTTCTTGTGGGGGCCTAACTTGACTTGGTATTGAAACGGTGGTTGTCAAAGATGTATTATTGCGACTTATCCGATTGGTCACAGCTAAGGGCTGCGACGACTATGCAAGTCCAAGTTGCATAGCCGAGGGTTTGAAGTCCATGATCTAATTAAATACAACTTTTTGAAAAAGACAATTCGGTCATACCAAACCCGAAAAGACCCATCACATGTCTCGTTCAATGCTCTAAACAGCAGACACCTTTTTTGCTTCTACTCTTTAACATCCTATAAGTTGGTTCGTATGAATGCCCGAAGCATGGAGAGAAATTTGAAGATTCCCAAAGGCAGCCTATTACACACTAGTTGGGTATGTGTAGGCAACCGAAGTTGATAAGTTTAATAATTGTGATATATTATAACAAAATTCTGAACCAAAGAAAAATTTGCATAATCTGGGGATGGAAGTTCATAAAGAGAAGACAAATGAAAATGATGATCAGAATAAAATATAATAACCAATTTTCAGTTGGATAAGAAACAAAAGGTCTTGACAAATCCAAAGACTCTGTACATGGAAAAGGTATCTATTCTACTTATCTCAAGAATATGCTAAACAAGCTTCTGGTTGAAAATTTGCCGCATGTGTCTGCAAAGTCTGACCGTTCTTTACGATTCCATGTCCAAATTTCAACTTTGCGGCAAATTTGCGTGCGCAGCTGACCAGAAAAAAACCCATCTCCTAGTCCATACTATTGATTTTCTCCGTCGAGGAAAGACTATAAGATTACACCTGTAGCTTTAAGGACACAAAGCTTGAGGCTACTCCAATTGGAATATGTCCAACTCTTAACTAAGCTGATAAATTCCCAAGCTTAGATAATACCGCTGCTGTCTGTTGAGGGTTATTGTAATATTACAATCTGTGAACGCAAAATATAAGAATAAATAAGGAACATTTAATAGACTCATCACACTAATGAAAATAACTAACTTTCAAGCCTTATATGATTAGTATTGTACTTTGGTAATTTACAAAGAAAAAGACGAAGATCTATTATACAAGAAAACATGATTTTCCACAGCCCTTTCCGAAACGTCATTTTCCATAGCCTCTTCCTCTTGGGAAAACAGGTAAAAAGGAAATCCCATCTGAAACTAGGATCACAAAGTTTTTAATGTTCATCACATAATACGTAGCTAACTGCATTTTCCATCTTTACATTTTTTATTTGCTATTAAAGTCGCATCATCTTAGTTATATTTCTGCGATGCTTCCTATCGTTAAAATTTTTTACTTGTTTACCATAAGCAAATCAAAGTTAATTTGTTTACATACATTAAAAAGCAAAATTTAGTTAAAGATAAACAATTACATGGCGCAAGAAAGATTATTTACTAAAAATTTAGATGAAAAATAAATAATGTACGGTAGCAAAAGAAGTATAAGAATGTATGACAGCTGGAACAAATTCCAATGTATGACCAGCTAGTTTAATTCACTTATGAATAAGTATCCATCTTGTTTCAAGCTTCATGAAATAAATTCAAATATTTAAGAGTAGAACTTGTGAGGATCCAACCTTATAAATTCTAAATTAAAAATTAGTATTTGTAACTTATATTTAGTTAGATAGTAAATGTTTGTATCATAACTCATACGTTTTATTCTTAATACTATTTCGTGTGTCTTATTTATTTCAATTTTAATTAAGTTAGGATTCTACCTTATCTACCTAATTATTCCAATAAAAGGGATCAAAGCCTAATTATTGTGTGTATATATTCACGCATATAATTATTTTTTATATGAAATAGTGGGAGCTGTTTTCCTTATCTAGAACAATATGAAATAGAAGCAATAGTAGTCAAATTTAATAAAGAGAAGTTCAATAAAATTAATTTCTTATTACAAAAGTTGAAAATGCAGGATATCCTTACAAAGGATAATTATTTTGTGACCATTCGCAGAAAGCTCATATATTTTGAATGAAATGAAAGAAAATGGTATGAAGATTTGTCAAGCGCTTAAAGGAGGAGAAAATAATAAAAGAGATATAGGATCATCTCACAAAGTTATACGAGATCAAGTCACTCTACAATAAAATTTTTCTTAATCCACTTTGTGACTGAGCATATTAATAATTTAACTATTACATTCTCTCAGTTTACATCATTGGACTATAGAATAGGAACACATGAACATATTGAAATTCTATTTTATAGTTTACCAATATGTATGATTAACTTATCATCAACTTAACTAATAATTTTCTTATATATTAATATTTAGTCTTTAATGATGTTGTAGTCACAATTATAAAGGAAGGAAGTCAAAGCAAGAATAAAGAAGATAGACAATTTGATTTAAAATAAGTCAAATTCTTAAGGGTAATAAAAGGGAAATTAACAAAACACATTATAAGTCAGAGCCAAAATTTTGGTAAATCAAATCAAAAATTAAGAAGAATTTAAAATATTATATAATCGTGGTAAGAAAGGTTAGTTGAGAAAGGATTTTTAAGATTTAAATAACAAAAATTTCAATCCTTGAGAAAATATTGCAACTATTTTAGGTGATAACATTGCACATTGTGCAATAACAACAATAATTGAAAACAAAAGAATCATAAAAAGGTCACTATTTGACATATGACTCTTTAACTCAGGAGCTACTTTTCATTATAAACCTATCATAAGAGGATTTTTATATAATTACGATGATTTACATCTAAACGTTATTGGTATTGAAATGATTAAGTTAAAAACATATGACGGTATAATTTATACTCTTCAAGAGGTACCGACATATGGATGGCTTAAAGAATTAATTATCTTTTAAGATTTTTGGAATGTCTTAAGTATAAACTATAAATATTCAATAAGATTTTAAAGATAATTTGAGGTGCACTTATACTTATAAAGGGAGAGAGGATAAGTGCAAACTTGTATAAATTAAAGGAAGAGATATTATTAAAAATAGAAGCATCAATCGCTTTAAGTAATCAATAAGTGCAAACTTGTATAAATTAAAGGAAGAGATATTATTAAAAACAGAAGCATCAATCGCCTTAAGTAATCTAAGTAAAAGATCTTCAATGCTATGGTGTTAAATACTTACAGATATATTTATACAAAGAATAAAGATCCTTATTGAGGAAAAGTTGCTCCTTAGGCTTATAGAGTATCATTAACCATTTTTTAGCAGTACGTTATATTTACTCTTATTTATGGAAAACACCAATTTCATCCCTCATAAGAGTAATGTACCTTGTTTGTCCAGTGATTATTATTCCAAAAAAGTGTTTAGTGTATCCTATAAAGAGGAAATAATATATATTCTTAATCTTCAAAGTTATTAAGCACTTGTTGAACTTGAGATTTTGGGGAAAATTCAAGTTTGAGAACAAATAATAGAGGAGAATATAACTTTACATTGGCAATGATTTTGATGTATTATGTCAGTAAGAAGGCATCAAAGACAATTCATTATTGCATACACTCTCTTTAACAAAGGAAATGGTTAATTGGATGAACAAAACTCTATTAAAAAGGGCAAGAGTAATATTAAGATCTTCGTGTCTAAATAACACTTTCTAAGTATAAGCAATTAATACAATTTATTACATGGTGAATCAGAATTCATTAATTACAATTGAGT
>JAOSBN010000002.1:15790450-15805114 GCA_027563595.1 Erythroxylum suave | reverse complement strand
TTACTTAAATACTATTGGCAAAAACTTCCTTCTATTAATTAAGTAAGGGTATAATGGAAAATACTAAAATATCATGAAGTTATTATTGGAAAGTAAAATTTTTACCACATATGTAGTTTCCTACCGCAGCCTCCTTTCTGCTTATCTATGTCTGCGGTGGCACCGCAGTTTTTCCTAACCTGTGGTTGTTAGCCGCAAATCTAAACATGTATCTGCGTTTGGAAACTGCGGTGGATAAGTACTTATCCTAACCGCACCGCAGATCCAAACGCACCCTTGGTTTATTCTAAAGCATGGTTGCATATTAACTAATGCATTTATTAAAGATTAGGAGCTTAGCATAGTAAGAACTCAATATCAAATTCTAGTTTTAATTTTTTTTCAAATTGTTACAGACAAATAAGAAGAGAGACGATCAATGTGATTCTTGCAGATGATAAACACTGAAAATGTGATGTGAACAATAAGGAATGTAAGCAATAAGTTGCAATAAGGAATACTATCTATGTAGCTTTCTTGGTTTAAAATATCATTTGTAATTGTTGGTTTGGCATATAATGGGAATTACCCTACAACGATCATGTAATATCAAAAGTTTTAAGCTCTATCATCCATTAATTAACAAGAACATCAAGTAATTATTCTAAATTCAACCCATGTTTTATTAGTAATAGTAGTGATTAAATTAAATACGAGACCGAGAACAAATTGAATATGAATCAAAGTTCTCGACTCATTCGTAAAAAGCAAAAGACTAGCGTAGTTGTGTTAGCCCGCAGGTAATATTTACACGTCAGCATCATAACTAATAAGACAAAACAAGAAAAAGAATACGGTCAAGCGAGGGAAGTGGGTCCCAGGGCAGAAAAGAAGTCAGATCCGGAACGCGGTGATGCCCTTTCACTACTAAATGAGGGGCCCCACGTCTTAGACCAGCAGAGCCGGGCCGTCAAAGTCGTTGACTTGGAAATCATTTTTCTCTTTAAAAATGTCTTTTCTCTATTCCTCACGTGGAACGCGCCGTACAATTCGGGGCGGTGGTGGGTGATTCATCTCTCTCTCTCTCTCATGCTTTTCCCGCTGTATTTTTATTTTCATTTTAATTTAAATGAATGGGTCAAAATTCTTTCTTGACGAAATGTGCACGAAACCTCCTATTTGCCCCTTTCTTTACTTTTTTCCAATCATCAACGCAAATGTTCGACAATTGAGTTCAAAATAAGCATAGAATTATAAATAAGAATGTTTAAAAGTTAATAATCCCTAGTATCAGTAAATGGTAGCGGGTCATAAACAATGTTTTGTAGCTCAAGTAAGTCTACGTGGGAAGAGTAGGACCCAGTGCCAGGAGCGTACTGACGCACCATCTGACGCAATAAAATGAAATGCGAGAGAAGAAGAAAGATTAGATTAGCACATCCGTAAAATTCTGAGGAACAGAAATTAAAATCTAGGAAAAGTCTAAGCGGTCTTCCGTCCAACCCCTTTTTATAGCCGACCCTATTGCACCGGTAAAAGACTTCACAGACTTCTTCCCACATACACCAACTGTAAGCTCTCTCTCTCTCTCTCTCTCTCTCCAGCTTTTATAGTCCCTGATTTACTTGGGCGCCTGCATCTGTATCTTTTCAAGTCATCGCACTCTTCCTCCCATCAATTTATGGACAAAGGATGGGGTCTTACCCTTAACTCAGATCCTCTTACTTTCTTCCCCAGAGCCAAGAATCCTCCTCCTCCTCCTCCTGCTCCAACAGCCTCTGTGAGCTCATTTTCCACGAGCAAGAAAAACTTTGACATGGGTGGTAGTGGTGACTCCGTTGGTATATTTCAGTTCCCGGTGAACCTTACCGGCAGGGAAAATCACGGCGGCTCTAGTCCTTCACAGCGTGACCACCACCGGGTTGCTGCTGGTGAGGTCGACTTCTTCTCCCAGAAGAAAAGGGATTCTTTGGATGAAGATAATAGCGATTCTAAAATCGCAAGTTTTGTCAGTGTCAAGAAGGAGCACAATCATTCCCAGGGTGAAGCCGCTGCTCCTCCTCCAATGTCCAGTCTTGATGTAAATGTAAGAATAATCGCCAACTTTTGTCTTGTCTGTATTTTTAATTAGATAGCTATTTATTATATAGAATTATTCATTTCTTTTGTTTCTGAACCAGACTGGGTTGCACCTTCTTACTGCTAACACTGGAAGTGATCAATCAACGGTGGATGACGGAGTATCATCAGATGTCGATGATAAGCGATCCAAGAATGAGGTAAGACGATTGAAGAACACAACACCAAAAGGTTATCAAATTTCGTGCAACTGTTGCGTGCATGTGTACGAACAAAGTTGGGTTTTTAGACTTAAAGGATTTTAGTTGTTGCAGCTGGCAAAGTTGCAAGTGGAGCTTCAAAGGATGAACACAGAAAATCAAAGGCTTAGAGACATGCTCGGCCAAGTTAGCAAGAATTATGGTGCGTTGCAAATGCATCTTGTGACATTAATGCAACAACAACAGCAGAAGCAGCTTAGCCATGGGGCTGAAAGCACACAAGGGAACGAGGTACGTATTTTCTATACGCATTTAAAAATTGGCCTCAAGAATTTGAATAAGGAAATTTTGTCAATGGTTCAATTAATTAACTGTGCTGGTTCTTATCGGTGTTGCTTGCAGGTTGTTGAACTGAAGTCTGACGACGATAAACACGAGGTAGTACCGAGACAATTCATGGATCTAGGCCCTTCCGCCGAAGCCGACGATATATCTAACTCATCATCTGACGAGAGGACACGTTCAGGATCACCTCTAAAAAACATAAGGCTCGACAAGGGTCAATATGATCAAGAGAACTCTAGTCTCCGCGATGGAAAAATGGTTGGTAGAGAAAGAGACCAGAGCCCAGATGAATCTGAGTCACAAGGATGGAATCCTAACAAACTCCAGAAATTGAATTCTGGTAACAAGGGTGTTGATCAATCCACTGAAGCCACCATGAGAAGAGCCCGTGTCTCAGTTCGAGCACGATCTGAAGCTCCTATGGTACGTATGCAACAATTAGCTTTGCTCAAAACTGCTAATTTTAAATTTCGGTTACGAAGATTAATAGTTTGTTCATGAACGAACATAGATAACGGATGGGTGCCAGTGGAGAAAGTATGGACAAAAGATGGCCAAAGGAAATCCATGTCCTAGAGCTTACTACCGGTGTACAATGGCAGTTGGTTGTCCAGTTCGCAAACAAGTAAGTTAAACCTTGTGTAGTTAAATCTCTCAGTTTCACTTAAAATTAAGGACAAAACTAATTTAACTAAATCTGGTGAATTACAGGTCCAACGTTGCGCAGATGATCGGTCAATCTTGATAACAACTTACGAAGGGAACCACAACCACCCTCTACCTCCTGCTGCAATGGCAATGGCCTCAACAACAACAGCGGCTGCAAGTATGTTGCTTTCAGGATCAATGTCGAGTGCAGATGGCCTAATGAACCCAAATTTACTGGCAAGAGCAATCCTCCCTTGCTCGTCAAGTATGGCAACAATCTCAGCTTCAGCTCCGTTCCCAACTGTAACATTGGACCTCACTCACAATTCAAACCCTTTACAATATCAACGACCCCCTGCTCAATTTCAAGTCCCTTTCGCTGCCCAACCACAAAACACTGGTGCCATTTCAACTCCACAATTGCCGCAGGTTCTCGGGCAAGCACTGTATAACCAGTCAAAGTTCTCCGGCCTTCAGTTGTCTCAAGATGTAGGGTCTTCACAATCAGCTCACCAGGCACCACCACCACCGCCAGTACAGCAGCCTTCCCTAGTTGACACAGTCAATGCTGCCACCGCGGTCATCACGGCGGATCCCAACTTCACTGCTGCTCTAGCCGCCGCCATCACCTCAATAATCAGTGGTGCTAATGGCACCACTGCCCCCACTAATCACAATAGCAATAGCAATGGAAACAACACGAGCAACAGAAGTTAGGAATGGGTTTCTTTTGTTCTTTCTGGATAGTTTCTCACTTTATCAGGATTCGTTCTTTTTCCTTCTTTAATCTTTTAACACTTCATTAGTTACCCTTTTTCTTCTTTTCCTGGGGGGATGAAAATGAGGTCACATGTCCATACACCTTATCGTTGTTCTTGTTGAGAAAGGATTTGGGTTAGAACACGAAAGGTCTCATTAATTCTTTTGTTGTTAGTTCACTTTCAATAACTTGTTTCGAATTGTTCAATGAATACACCAAAAAGAGAATTAATCACTGATTGATTTTATGCCTGTTCTTTTACTTTTTTGGGTCCCAGATGTCCGTTCTCTGTTTAATGTCCGTTCTTTACATCTATGCCTTGACTTATCATTTAGAAAGCAATAGCCACAAGGAAAGAAGGAAGAGGAACTATATATACATAAATATATTGTTGGGTTTTACAGTCAAAAAATACGGCGGGCTAACGATGTTTGACACGGAAAAAGAAGGCCTGAGAAGTGTGCAACGCAATGAAGGAACCTTAAATAATGGACTTCTAATCAAAGAGGGACAGTTCCAAGAAGCTACGTCTACGTGTTAGTTGGACGAAGTCGAACCGTAAATTGCGACTTGGGGGTGAAAGGTCAAATTTAGTTCAGACTAAACAAGGGTAGAAGAGGCAAATACTCCATGTAGTTTCGTGGAGAGTAATGAGGCTAAGTTGTCTTATTGGACAATTCAGATACGTTTGTCGACTTCTTGTGCACCTTTGATTGACATCTCGTCACGTCATACGCATTCAATCAATCATGTGACTCTGCATGTTGTTTCCCTAGTTTTTTAAGAAGGAAAATCAAGGACGTGGAGCTTTTGTGGGTCGCACCGTACCTCATCCACCGTACATTACTGAGCCACTTTGTTGCGCCACTTGCCCATGTTTTATGTGAGTGTTTTACTTCCACGAATTTGGGCAGTAACTGTTTGTCTATGCTAAATTGGACTTGTTGCCCTTCCTCGGGGAAAACACGAATCGTTAATGTTATAGAACGACTCCCTATGCCCTAATAACCACGTTGCATGAGCATGGCATAAGATCAAGTTTATCAACATCTCGTGTTGCAATAGTTCTTCAAGAATCCAAACTTCTATATCTATATCTATATATATAAAAGTAACCTTTACAACCATAAACAATTTCAATCCCATAAATCTTACAATAGTTTATCTTGTTCTTGACATTCTTCAACAAATAGTGATCTTGAATCACACACCACAAGAAAAACAAGTTTTTGAGACGGAAATTATCGACGGAAAATAAAGTTTTTTCATTAGGAATCAAACTTGGTGATGGAAATTACCGACAGGAAGAAAAGTCGAAGAAACGATCATTAATAAATTTAGCGATGGAAGTTTGTGTATCCGTCGGTACTTTTAGCGACAAAATTTTAGATCTCTATTTGTTAGTTAAAGAAAATTTATCGACAAATTTATAATATTTAGTCACCATTTTGCGGACGAAATCCCAATATTTTTCCAGTAAATTTGTTAATGGTAAATCGTAAGTTCATTGCTTAAGTTACCGACGTATATGTAACAATCTGTCACTACTGATAGAAACATGAATCGTCTCTAAAGTTTTACTAATGGACTGATATATTCCATCGGTAACTTATGGACGAATTTATTTATTCCTTCACTAATTAGCGATGAAATGGTATGTTTCGTTAGTAATGTACCGACGAAAGGTATCGTCTCGCTAATTAACGACAGAATATTGTAGTTCCATTGGAAAATTTAACTTTAACAAATTTCTACCTCCATTTCTCACTGTCTACTCGAGTTTTCTATTCATAATTTTATGATTTTTTGTATATTTAATTTCTGTAAATAATATGACATTGATTGATAAATATAAAGTAAACATTATTCTTATTGTTAATATAATAAAAAATTAAAAAGTACACGAATAAGTATCTTGAAAATAACTGTAAATTAAAAATTTATACAAAAACTTAAGAGTAGCAAAACATCAAATACATTCACTTATCTATCTAAGTTATGCAAGTGGTGAAGGCGGATGCTTTGATTGTTGTGATGAAGTCATGTCCCTCCCCTTCAACTGACCCATCTTATTACAGAGTTAGGCTATGCACTCTATCGACTGTTGCAATTGAGTTGCCAACCTCTCTATTGTGCTCTTAAGCTGAATGACTCTTTTATTTGATGTGGACTACCTATTAGATGCAGTTGTAGTGCACGAGATGATTGTAAATAACATATGTTCGTAAATGAATCTAAGCTAAAAATCTTTCCATGGCGGTCTCTACCGCCCACTGCATCAAGATATGCTTGACTCTCAACAACAGTTTCAGAGTTCTTAGACTGTCATTTAATGTTTTCTTGTATTTGGTTCTATCATTATAATTGTTTATGTTAATAAGTGATACTTTTTAAGAATTAATATTAAAGTATATATTTTACATACATGAAGTTGTCTACATCAGGTATTAACGAAGGTTACACCATTATGCTTCTTGGTGTAAGTGTGAAAAAGAGCTAACGTAGTGTGGATTTCCTACCCATAGACTTTTCTTGCATTATAATTAATTGTTAAAAGTGAAATATAATTTACAAAATTTTGGTAGAATTTTCTCTATTTTTATGATATTTACCCCAGTTAAACAAAAAAATTAACTCTAACATCACAGCCATTAATGGCACAAGGCATTTATAACGCTATTATTCTTCATAATGCACATATATTTTCATTATAAATTTCATACATCAAAGTACTTTGAAATCAAATTTCACACATCAAAGTACAAAAATCATAATATAAGTGTAAAGTTTTGATACTTAAAAGTTGAAGTGCATGCCCCTAGTGGGTCAAAAAGCCTCTAGTGTGTATGAGTAGACTCTCTTCATCTGGTCGCCCACGTTTGTTTGCATAATTGCACTCTGAAATGGATATTGCCTCGGGTGATGCCTAATATTGTTGCCAACGACTCTATATTTCTTCAGATATATATGATGTTGTGCACCATTTTTGTGTATCAAAGCAAGAAAGTTCCCATAATGTGTACGAGCTCGCCTCTCTCATACATTATAAATTACAACATCAAATTTTGAATCCCAAAAAGTTTCTTTCTAAAAAAAGAAAAACATATTATAAGTACTTATGAACAACAATATTTATCTAATTAACGCATAAAATTAGATAAAATAAACAAGATTAAAGAATATATTTTGAGTACCTTAAACTCCTGATAATAGAAATTCTTTGTCAGCTGAGAGACATTCTTCCATATATAACCCTCAACATCTATCCTCTCCTTGAACTTGGACGAGATATTTCTTTAGCACGTTCTAGATGGAACCAACCTAATATATAAGTTTTTTAGATCATTTTCAAATTAAAACCTATAACTTTAGTATAAATCTATGATGTTATCATATATTACAAAATTTTTAAAATTTTACTTATAAATTGTTGACAATTGTGATGTGCGCTCTTTCATCAACTCCCCTAACTCCAAGCTGGAGGTTGCCTCCTTCATCCGCAACGTTTAGCCCCGATATCTTTGTCGATATAGGGGTGGTGGATGGTATAAGGCTGGTGAATGGTGTAGTAAGGCTATTGGATGATATAATAGTAGGTATAGAAGGTAATGTCTCATTTGGATGTGCAGTAGCATCTACAGAATGTGATGCTTTACCTATAAATGCACTGAAATCGTCGTAACCTGAGCCTTGGTTGCATCATATCCTATTTCTCTTTGGTGGCATATTTTTAATCTGAAATTCACATTTTATTGAATTTTTCAGTAATAGAATAATATAAAATCAATATATAACAATATATTGTTGATTCAATCATATATTTATTCATATAATATTCTATTACGAACACAAAATAATCACTATCAACACTTGATTGTAAATCAAAATCATCATCAACCTCTTTTCTCAAAGAATTAGAATCAAACTGCAGCTCCTTTTCAGATCTCGCCCTCCTCATCCTTTCTAGATGAAATTTCAACATATTCATCATTTAGATCGTTCTAAGGATCATCTCGTCATATGTTAAACATGCATTTATTTTATTAACATCTTCCTAAAACGCTTCACTTTCGATTCTCTTATTTTCTCCTTTTCTATGTAATTCCAAAACACTTCTAGGTTTTACTTTGCACGCGGCCAACCAATCTGATTTATCTTGCCGTAAGTTGGGAAAAAGAACATAATACACTTGGATTGCTTGCATTGCTAACACAAAAGGTTCAAATTGTCTAAATCTTTTTCGTTGGTTGATTTCAAATTGTCTAAATCTTCTTCGTTGGTCTAATCACTTTGATATGATAATTCAACCAATTCAATTATTACAATTGAAACATACATATTTTTCGAACAATTGAGGAAAGTATCTTCCAACTTCTTTATTGATATCATCGCGTATTGTTTTAGGCATTAGCTAGCATAGTTATTGCTTGTATAAACTAAAGGCATTGTTATATATTTTAGTTAAGAACAACAGTAACTTTGTAAACTTCAATAATCTATTTCAAAATCAACTTAAGCTTATTGTATGAAAGGTTGGACCTATTGATAATTCAATAAAATATAATCATGATAACCTCTATTTCTTCCGCTGGTAACCTTTTTCTTGTTGAATATCCATTTGTTTGTCCTGGATATGTGAAAATGCATAAGTTACTATCAACATCACCCATTTCTCTCTCATTGTCATTAAGAGAAACTTTTCTTTCTCTTGTGTACACATGCGACTCATAATAATGTGAACAAAATGTACTTGCTTCCTCCATTAAATAAGCATCACATATCGAACCTTCAACTATAGCCTTGTTTTTGGTATTTTTCTTCAAGTGATGGAAATACCTACATTACAAATAGGGTTATTACAATTTTGTAATTAAATTATGCTATGACGCTTATTTAAATATTAATTATAATTACCTCTTAAATAGATACATCCATCAATATTGAACCAAACTAACGAGTTTAGCCTTAAGTGCTAAATGTACGAGTAGATGTTCCATACAGTTAAAGAAATTTGGAGGGAAGATCTCTCCTAATTTGCACAAAATAACTGGAATTTTTCTTTCCGATTTTTCCATTTCAACTAACTTTATTTCAGATGATGTTATGCTTTTGAAAGATAAACTTAATTATGTTGTAGCTTCTCAAACCTTATTCACTAGCAACTCCTGAAATGCGATTGCAATTAGCCTTTAAATATACACATAAAAATCATGATTTTTCAACCCAAATAATTTGTACTTCCTCATGTCCACACACCTTACGAGGTTTGAAACATAACCATAAGGAAACGTTAGACTTTTCAATCATTCACACAAAATTTTCTTTTGTTTTTTTGTCCAAAATGTACGTGCTTTTGGATAATTACCGATACGAAGATCTTTATCTAACTCATTTCTTCTACATTGTCCTTTGTCCTCCCCTAAATGTTCATTATGGTGTTAAACAAATCATCAAAAATATGTTTCTCAAAATACATCACAGCTAGATTATGACGTATCAAATTACTGTTCCAATATGGTATATCCCAAAAAATACTTCATTTTCTCCAACCAAAGTTTTTACTAATGCTTCTATTAACTTCTTAGGCTTCAAGTTTTGTAATTTTCAGCAACCTTAATTCATCAATCTCCTACAATATATCTCTTCACCAGCTTTGTGAATAGGAGGATGTTCTTGTACCATCCTATTATTAATGAACTTTCATTTATTGCGGCTAAATGGATGATTTGGAGGAAGACATTTCTTGTAGTTGTCAAACCAAGAAGTTTTGGCCCCATTAGGGAGATAAAACGTATCAAAATCATTGCTACAGTAAGAACAATCCAATTTCCCTGTTAAGCTCCATATAGATAACATAGTATATGCAAGGAAATCACCAATAGTCCACATCAAATCTGCTTTTAATAAAAAATTTTGGTTAAGCGACACATCATGTGCCTCCACACCAAATTCTTAAAGATGATACAATTCAGTACCAATGGTTATAAGAATACATCAATTCCATTTTTTACAAATTCTT
This sequence comes from Erythroxylum suave, assembly GCA_027563595.1. NCBI lineage: Eukaryota > Viridiplantae > Streptophyta > Magnoliopsida > Malpighiales > Erythroxylaceae > Erythroxylum > Erythroxylum suave. The sequence continues at coordinate 15,795,084 of JAOSBN010000002.1, read as the reverse complement.
CATTATTATTGACATCATAAAAAATTTGTAAATGTAGCTTTCAACTTCTTATAAGTCTTATAGATAATAAATTTCTCAGGTAATTTCTTTACTATGGGCATAAGCACATTTTATGCCCCAAAATAGTGAATATCACCTCAATGACATTACCCTATACTTTTGCACTCATCTATAATTATAGTGTCAGGTGAATTCCCATTCACACATCTCAACCATTGATGAAAGAGTTAACAAAAACTATTAATATTCTTGCTTTCTAGGAGTGCAAAACTAAGTAATATCGAATGCCCGTAAATATTTACCCTAATGAATTAGGCAAATGATATTTGATATCTGTTAACGAGTTAAGTGATATCAAGCATGACTACATGATCAAATTTAATATATACTATGTGACTCCTCATATCAGCCCAAAAAACATTCCTCAACTTGCCTTCCTCATCATGGTCAATTTTGTCAAAAATCTACCATCCTTCTCCTTTATTATAATAAATATCTTATAAACCACTTTTATATCTCTATTCTTCTAATCTCACTCTTTTTGACCTATCGATATGATTAAGACAATCCTTACGTAAATATGTTATGTGCTCATACTCCCCTGTAGCTATAATAAAAGACTCTGCAATTGTGCATAACCTAATTTTGTACCTATCATTTATTTTTAATTTATGTCTAACTTGATTATTCATAACTCAATGTTGCCTCATAAACATTCCATTACTTGAAATTATTTTTTGATTATGCACATCTTCTTGCTTGATTATGATCTAAATACCTTTCTCCAACTGGCAATTTACTCAAGCATTGCACCTAATTCTTTCACAGCTCATTTTATTCGACCCTCATAGCTTGCACAATTAACCCTTATGACATATAAATGTTATGCTATTAAAGTTTCCATTCTCATATTTCTTTTATCTTCTTATAGAAACTGTAAAATCTTGGAACCTTACATATTTTTAGTACAAATTAAAAATTGTTTATGAATTTTCAAACTTCATTCCCGCTTGAAATACTAGCTTTGTTTCAATGTCCTCTGACCCATTACATTATCATGTTCCATCTAAATAACTTTTCTCGTTTTCCATTTTATTACTTATTACACAACCATATGATACCATAAATTTTAACCCCTTTTAAAGCAAGGATCCGTTTATAACAAATTATCAAGAATTAAATAAAAGCGGAAGCATATCTGAATCCATTGTGAAATTTGCACTGGAGTCTTGCGGTTTGTCTTCCAAATTAGAATGTAGCCTTTTCTTCAGAGTTTTCCCTCTTTTCTCTGTTCTCTCTCTAACGATAGTATGTCAGAAAAGAATTATGCATATGTTTAATTTGGGGACTATAACCACTTTTATTAGGGTAAAACCTTAATCTAATTTATAGTTTGGCCCATCATAAAACTAGAAATTATAAACCCGATCTCTACACATATAAAGCCCACACTTAAAATAGAAACATAAAGCCCAAAATACAATAACCATATTAGACCACTTTAATTAATTGGGCTCAACTTTATATGATAGTTTTTATACACAACTATACGCATATAAACCCACATATCTCCTACTTGGGCTATATGTGTTACTTTAAAATTGTGTACTAACCTTATGAGTACTTAGAATTTTGCTACTGTTACTGTATGTATCCCCAGACAAGCTGGTCCATTAATCATACCAACGTAGGATCAAAGAGTCTTTTGCTACAATTAACGTAACTAGACCCATCAATGGTCACATATGCTGATATAATCAAATGACATGGATCAAGCATGGAAATTATAAGCAGCATGATCTTGTATGCTTATTTCCAATTGGTCCAACCTTATGCTTTAGTGAGATCAATTTTACATAAGTTTAAAGACAAAATAAACCAAATATCTTAAAGTTGAAAATAACCTCGAACAAATTAACCAAAAATTGTATCTAAAATGACAGTGGAAAATTTATAATATGAAAGCATCTATTATACAAACTCCCACAGAAATTATATATCCTGAAAAGATGCAACATCTATATGAGCAGTGTGCTCATGAAAGACCTTAGGTGGCGCTCCTTTAGACAGCGGATCTGCAATCATGGATTTTGATCTAATGTGTTGTATAGACAATAGTCCACTCTGAACTCTCTCTTTAACAATTAGGAACTTGATGTCAATGTGCTTCAACTTTGCCGAGCTCCTATTGTTATTGGAATAGAGCATTGTCGAGTTATTATCACAAAATAACTTTAGTGGTCTTTCAATAGAGTCCACAATGTGCAACCCTGTGAAAAAATTTCAAAGCCATATCCCATAGTTCGATGCCTCATAACACATTATAAACTCCGCTGCCATGGTGGAAGAAGCTATAAGTTTCTTCTTGGCATTCTTCTAGGAAACAGCTCCTCCAGCAAGTAAGTAGATATAGCCCGAAGTGGATCTCCGACTGTCTTGGCATCCAGCAAAATCAGAGTCAGATAACCAATGATCTCCAGGTTATTCGATTTTTTGTATGTGAGCATATAATCTTCCGTTCTCTACAAGTACTGCATGACCTATTTGGCTGCTTTCCAGTGATCCAGTCCCGGGTTACTTAAATTTCTCCTTAGCATTCCAACAATATATGCAATATCCGGACATGTACAAACCTGGGCATACATTAGACTTTCAACAGTCAAGCATATGGAATCTTCTGCATTTCCTTAGCTTCAAAGTCATTTTTGGGGCATTGACTTAAACTGAACTTATCTCCTTTAGACATCGGGGTATCACCTGGTTTACAATGTTGCATGCCAAACCTTTTAATTACCTTTTCGATATAGCTCTTTTGTGATAATCCAAGAATACCTCGACAGTGTTCCCGATGTATTTGAATCTCTAAAACAAAAGAAGTGTGTCACGACTCAGAACCACATCGAGCACATGACACCCACAACATACCCGGGCTAAGGATACTCATGGTACCCTTAACCCAGCTATGCAAGGCTAACTGAATATCAATCTTAACGAGAATACAAATTGTTCATAAATAAGTTATTTACAAACCACAAGACAATCAAAAGTTAATTTACAAAATTTTAAAGCATATCGACATGATCATTTTAATAAAACAGTAAAACAGTTAAACGGTAAAACAATTCATGAGCCACTATGCAACTAAAGTATAAAATAAAAACTACCCATGTGCGGTAATGTCCCGAAACTATCAAAAGACCATAGGATCTACTCAGAACTTCAAGCTCACTAAAATAACCTAAATGGTTAGAAAGCGGAGGGGGTGAGTATACTATGTACTTTGTGAGCAGGAAAAACATATGTCTCGAACAAATCCCGATACACACTAAGACAGTATAGATAACCCATAAGGTGAACATACAACACATAGAAACACATAGGCCTAACCTATGACTCAACTTATACTGGTTAAGAACCATATAGGCCTAGCCTATTAATTTACTCATCCGGTGAACATAGGTTCCAATTCCAATACACAAAGCATAAAAACATCACATGTATAAATCAAATCTCAACAGAATAACAAATATCAAGGTAAACCAAAACAATCATGTGTGACACCACTAGTCAGCCAAACTAGCGTGCACACCCACCGATCCGTGGTGAGTCCAAACTACAGTCAACAAGAGCGTCATGACCCTAGGTGATGACCTCAACGGTGTCCAGACCCTAGGTGTGGAATCACCCGCAACTCCTATAGAAAGGTGTCGGTAAGGAGACTCGACTTTTATGTAATAAATCAGTTATGCCTAGCATACGATTGGCCAATCGTTTCCTCACCAATCATAAAAAAAATCATATACAAACATTGAATACTAAAAATCAAGTAAGACATCTTGCCTTTATTTATCGATCTAACCAATAAAATGGGACCGTGCCAAGGCTCTAAGCCAAAAGAAAATACATGCATGTAGTACACATGACTCGATTATGCATATGTAAGTTTCAAAATGTTTTTCATGCATTGAAAGTTATCTTTTGCATTTTAAATGAAAAGTTATTCAAAACTGTAGTAAGAAAATCAAACATTGTCCTTTGCACTTCAATTGTTGAAAACAATATCATTCCTTAAAATATGAAATAAAAACATCAGTTTCACTCCAACTGCAAAGAGTTATTCAAAAGAAGGTCATTTATTAAATACATAAGTATAGTAGCATTTAGTTAATTATACTATGCATTACCTAGGTTCAAAATTCACATACAAGTCATCATACATGTCTTAAGGTGATCTAATCCTATATGAGAAATATGTCTTCCCCAACTCACCTGAAAAGAAGATGTGCACTACCTTGCCTTCAAAAATCCTCAGTACTAGCTCCTTGATTCCTACTCCCAAGCCTTTATACATAAAAAGACATACAATGAAATTACTAATTAAACATTTTTTTTTCATAGTTATACAGTATCATATAAGTGTATAAAATACAATATCATTCCCTTTAAGTTATAGGATTCGACCATTTAGCTTCTTATATGGTTACTCCTTACCATTCACATTCTCTTCTTTTTTTGCATTTTCTAAGGCATTTAATGTCATTAACCTAATACTTGCTCATTTCGAAACATACTTATGCACATCTTTATCCATACACATTAGGCCATTACTCATCAATCTAAGCAACAATTCAAGT
>JAOSBN010000002.1:15756505-15782895 GCA_027563595.1 Erythroxylum suave | reverse complement strand
GTTGCTGCCGGAAAAAGGAGGAATCCTGCTCCTATTAACACAGGGACTGGAAGTGTAACAAAAGGTATAACCCACGAGTACTGATATATATATTCCATAATTTTTTAATTTATGTTTTAATTAATTGTTTCTTGTTTTTGATTCATCGACTTTTTTTTTCAACAAGAAGAATAGGAAAGAAAAAATAGAAATAAAAACAAAGAAAAATATACAAAACATAAATGCAATTTTCATGAAATTATATATTCTTAATTAGTATAAATCTTTTACAAATACTTGACATATTCAACACAAGAAGGGAAAATAGGTCAAATGATATGACCAAAATACTAAGGGAAAATGCTTATTCTAAAGAAAATGAAACAAACTTTGAAAATTGCAAGCATTTGTACGCATAGAAAAATAATATAGAATTTTAATTCTTGAACAGGGATTGGACTTAATTGTAGACCTTTATTGTAGGGCTTTCAATACATAATTTTCATTTTAACAACCTATTAAAAGAATACAAATTTTACAATCGAATAGCGAATTGTCAGCCCAGCAGAATACTTTCGCCAAGAGTGCTCTTTTCAATCTCTACATATTTCACCGCGCCATCGAAAATTCCCTTTGCCCCTACCATACTCCAGCTTGGAAGTTTCCACCACTTGTGCAACGTTGAGCCCTAGGATTTGACAGCTGACTTGAAAAACCACCTACAGATGCTTTATACCCAATCATTCTGGATAATGCTTGCATCCTCTGTATTACTGCAGCTATTGGAATAGAGTTAGCCAATGCTTATTCCCTAGATACCATCATTACTTCTTCCTTAGGAAAAGAAGTTCACGATCCGTAGGCCTTCTACCTCCATGCAGCATTGCTCCATCAAGCTTTTTCCCAATGCAAAAAATTCCCCACTGTTGCCTGTAGTAAGATTCTGGGCCCTGTCTCAGTCCTTGTGTGGCTTATCGTCCTCTCGGACCAACTACTGATCATTGCCTTAGTAAGCTATTACCTCACCAACTAGCTAATCAGACGCGAGCCCCTCCTCGGGTGGATTCCTCCTTTTGCTCCTCAGCTTACGGGGTATTAGCAGCTGTTTCCAGCTATTGTTCCCCCCCAAGGGCAGGTTCTTACACGTTACTCACCCGTCTATCACTGGAAACACCACTTCCCATCTGACTTGCATATGTTAAGCATGCCTCCAGCATTCATCCTGAGCTAAGATTAACCCTCGTTACATACCTTGATCCACTACTGTCTCAATAACATTTTGTGCTACAGTTTGAGCAGCAAAAGGTTTTTCCTCTTCTCGTACCCTTGAATCCATAAGTGTCAGTGAAAGACTAAGAGATCAACTGACCCCATACATCGGTAATGGTAATAATAGTACTGTTGAAGCTTAGTTGAACATAAAAAAACTCCTTTTGGTATTTTACATGGATTCTTATGTGACCATACGTCTATTCCTGCGTGAACCTATTTTATTTTTTGTAAAGATTTTCTCATATTTTATCATCTCATAAATATAAGTCAGGGATCTATGGATATATCCATTTCATGTCAAAGTAACTCTTTAATTTTGTACATGGAACCTTTTAGAGACCTCCCATGTAGAAAGATTATCCTTGTCTTTGTTTGTCTCGAGTTAGGAAAACTTACTATAATTCATCCCCGCCTACGTATCAGTTGACATTTTTCACAAATTTTATGAATAGAGGCTCTTATTTTCATATTTGTCATTCCTTAATTCTGAATATACATACTTCTTTTCTGAAGAAAATGAATTTATTTTCATTTTGAAATCTTGCCATGTATCCCTATAAAATGAAAGGAATGTTCAAGTTGAGAAAAACTATGTTGGATCTTTCCTAAAACATATTATAAAACTAGATATTTCTTTTCTAAATAAATATGGAGAATACTGTAGGAAAGTGGTTCAATAATTAAGCCTTCCTAAACCCATTTTTTCTCTTTCATTCTATTTTTAAAAACCTCTTTAAGGATCTACTAAGGGAATATAGGAGGAATGTTATTAGAAATTTGTTCTTTTTCTTTTTTTACAAATAGGAAGTCCATATCAAATTCGGATATTAGAAAGATTACCATATATAACACAAGATTTCTCCACTAATTCTTTCTAGGTGAGGTTCTCGGTTTGTCATTATACCCCGAGAAGTGAAAATAATTACAATGCCCATCCCACCTAAAATTTTAGGAATTTGTTAATAGTTAAAATAGATTCCTAGACCGGGTCAACTTATCCTTTTTAAATTTAGATTAATTTTATATGTTCCTCCTCTATTCTTTCTATGTTGTAAGGTTAACTCCACAAAATTTTTGTTGCCTTCCCGATGATTTTTAAATAACAAGAAAAAGAATCTTAATGATTTATTGGGCAGGATGGCGAAACGAACCAAGAAACAATCCATGTATTCGGAGTGCTCATCGATTAACCCTACAAATGAAATAAAAATAAATATTGAAAGAGTAAATATTCGTCTGCAAAGGTTTCTTTTTTTATGTTTTTGGATTCCTAAACTTTAAGTAATATATACCATTAAGTAAGATTATACCATTCCGATAATCATATCATAAAATAGTAAAATAAATAATAATCATAGAATAAATAATAATAATAATAAATAAATAAATAAATAAATAAAGATTTGTGATAACATTATGTTATAACAAAAATGAGAGTATCTAAAAATAATTAGATCTAAATATATAATAAACATCTAATTCTATCTAAGTATATCCTATCTAAGTATATATAAATATTCTATCTATTTATATATATAATCTAAAGAGATTAGTAAACAGATTAAATGAAAAGGTTCCCGCAATTGATTATAGTATTATAAATATAATTTCTATTTTTATTTTTATTTTTAAATATTTTTTGATCTTTTCATTTGCAAGGAGTAGAGATGGAACAGAAAAAGAACCATCAACTATAACCCTGAAAGGACTCGGACTCGAATGGTGAAATAGTATCTCTTTCGCAAAAAGCATGTTTTTCTTACCACAGCACAAAGAAAACATTTTTTTGCGAATGAACAAGATATTTAGGAATTGTCCATACGTAAAATCATAATTTTTGATACAGGACTTTTCCACATAAAAAGGGAATCTTTCGTTACAATAGAAATAGAAGTGATGTAAATTATTCAAGAATCGAAGTCGATTTGCTTTATAAAAAGAAGATATCAATGAACTTCTATGAAATGGTTTCACAAGATTCTTTCAGATCCGAGAAACAACACTCGGAGATGTTTTTCCTTTTGGAAGATAGAGGAGCGAAACAGTCAACCTATTGATATTGGAAGACCTAAAGGATTCAACTTCCCCTGGAGGTAGAGTATTACGAAAGGAAGTTGATCATGGATTATTACTATAATTACTAATATAATAAGTATGGAATTGATTACTCCTTGGTCGATGCCCGAGCAGTTAATGATAATACAATGGAATAGAATAGGGTCTAATTTGAATTATTTTGTTCTGAAACAAAGATATCCACGGGGTGATTCGTCCTATTTAGATATTCACGACCAAGAAGTACTGGATTCTCTTTCAGGTAGGCCCTGAAAGGAAAAGGAAGGCTGGAATGCCAGCAAACGTCTATTATTGAATTCACCCAACCCGACAGTCCCCTTTTTTGGGGGAATATCCAGTGCCAAAGTCACTGAATGGGTAAGTCACCAATCCCTCAAAGGGACTATGTAATGTACTTTTTCTGTTGGGTTACAGGCAGGCATTTTGCTCGAGGTTTCTATTGTATCAATCTACCCTTGTGTAATTCCTATTGAAGCATATACTTGAGGGTGGTTGCAGGGTGGACGATTTCAAAACTGACTCCCCATTCATTAGATAAAAGATAGAGAATATCACTAAGATTTTTGGATCCGTTATCGAACTTGTTACAAGATCTCGGATCGAATCGATATATCAATATCGATTCGATCCAAGATCTCTTGTCGAATTGCTCATTCCATGAGTCAATATTATGCCTTGAAGAGGATTCGAACCTCCATGCTCTTTGGCATGAGATTTTGAGTCTCCCGTGTCTACCATTTCACCACCAAGGCATCTTGAAAGTGAATCATATTCCATGAATATGATATCTATCTAGTGTGATATATGGAAGATATGACAAAGGTAGAGTCTTGGACTCTTTCTATTGATCGATCATGTCATCTAGGCCCCAGTCGGACATCCAATTGCTTTGATTTAAATTATCTGGATGATACCTTATATATATATTATTATATCAAAATTATATCAAAAAATGGACAATTAAACCCATTTCTCAATTCAATAGAAGACCAAATAGGTGAATAGAATATGGTCTCAAATAAGGAGATATATATGTAAAAAAATAGGTCCTATTACGCCTATTCCTAATCCAAAATGGAATGGAATGACGGATAATTGGCAAATTGTTTAGATAATAATAGATGTTTTAAATCAAGGAAGTATCAAGAGTACTTTTCCTCCAAGTGTTTCTGTTTTCTGTTGGGTGCAAATTTGACAAGCTCGATAAGTAAAATGGCAATAAAGTGTTTCATGTCTTTTTTTTTTGTTTTGTTGATCAGGTGACACCCAGATTTGAACTGGGGAAAAAGAATTTGCAGTCCCCCACCTTACCTGTTGGGTCCCGAATTTTTTATTTTATTTCATTAAGCATGATTTGAAAAAAATTTATGGTCTTGCTAGATAAATCATTTTATTTGGAGTTCAATTGTTACGTCAAGTTTGGGATGATTTTTTTCATGGATTGATGGAATTAAAGTATTAACGTTCTAAGGTGATATAAGGGCATTTTTGGAAGACCATTTAAGATTAAATAGACATTAGGCATAAATGGAAGGGAAAATTAGAAATTTCACACTCATTAAAGGTATAAAAAGAGAAGAATTAATTATAGTCTTGTATGTGAGTGAAAGAAGAAAGAAAGAGAAGTGGAAAAAGAGAAGAATTAATTATAGTCTTGTATGTGAGTGAAAGAAGAAAGAAAGAGAAGTGGAGAAGGAAGAGAAAAACAACTAGGGTTTTGGAAATTCTTGAAGAATTTGAAGACTTTGAGGCTAAAATAAGTAAGTATGAGCATTAACCCTTCTTGATTGTTAGATTAAGCATATTTAGGGTTGGTTAGAAGTGAGAATAAAGTGAATGTGTGTAGGAAGTTGTTGATGAATGGTTTATGTGAATGTTTTAGTGTTTACCTAATGATCAAAAGTAGACTATGAATTGTTGTGAATGATATTGGGTTGGAATGAAGTTGGAAATGAAGTAGAAAAGATGGGTTAGTGTTAAGATGAGTTATATGTGAAAGGTGGGAAGTAAAAAGATGAAAAATGTCCCATAACACATTCTCAGACTAGGTTTTTGGATAATTTCTCCACGGCAAACTTTTTGATTTAGCCGCGATGAACTCAACTTTCTAACACAGAATATGCTTTCGTATTTTAGGCATAACTTTTTGTGTAGTTATCCAAATGAGATTATTTTTGATTTAGTGTAAACTAGAGACACAGGGATACAATTTAATGATGAAATAGAGTTTTAATTCAGTCTCTAAAGATTTTAATATTTGGATGGAAGTTGAATATAGAATGATCTTTTAGTATGAAAACAGCATGAAAATTTTTGGGGAATAACTTTTAGTGTACTTAACCAAATTAAATGATTTTGGTGTCATTAGAAACTTAAGACAATGGGGAATATTTTTATAGAAGAAAGTGTTATCAATTTTTATCATTTACTTGATCAAAATGATCATGGAAAATTGACCTGAAGGTTTGGATTTATGGAAGGGTTTTGGTTCATGAAGCTTAGGAAGTGCATGGGTTTAAGTACTCTAAAATCATTTTAGTGAATGTATTTTCTTACGGTTCTAAAATTAGAATTCCTATTGAAATTGGGATTTTGTTATTGTTAAAGGAAATCAAGAACGTGATCAAGAGAGGCAAGAGGAGCAAGAGGAAGGACATACTTAAGCCACTTTTATAAGCAAGGATTTCAAAGTGGGTTACACTTTTATAATTAAGTAATAAGCCCCTAATGTTTCTTTGAAATCAAGAAAGTTTAAAATGTTTTCAGTTGTGTTATAAATGTGCCGTTAAGGCTTCTTGAATGCTTTGATAATGTGCCACATGTTTGTATATAAATGATGTTATTGGTTTATGAAATGAATGATGAAAATGATTTTTGAAAGGATGTTGACTTTTGAAACGATATTATGGTTATCAAATCAAGTTTTGGAAAAATGCCATTGAGGCAATATGTTTACAAGTTGTGAAATCCATGATTATATGGGTTTGTGGTAGTCCCCTAAGTTAAGTCAAGTGCAATTTGAGAAAAGTCTACTCCTGCCTGCCCGTTAGTGGCATGGAGCTCCTTCACAGACTCCTATAAGTTCACGACTACGCAAGACCATTAAGTGGGATTGTGATAGTACGTTCTGTTCACGGCTACACTGGACCCTTGTGGGAAATGTGTAGTACGTTCTATTTTGGATCCACCCTAACCATTCTAGATGTGCTTACGTGTTTACGATTTGTGATCAAGTTGATCAATGCATAGATTGTGTTATTTATGAATTGGATTGCAAGAAGAAATTTGAGAAATATGTGCCTATGATTCAATGTAAATTATTTAAATGGTTTTGCTTGTTACTGGTTATAAAATTGTTACCTATAAGCTTTAAGCTCACCCTCTCCCAATTCCGACCCATCTTCAAGTGAGGAGCAAAAGATTGAGTAGTTAAGGGTTACAACATCACTTCGAATTTGCATACTTTTAAATTTTGAGTTAGGCTTTGGAAATTCAAGGGTTTAGTTGCATTTTAGGTATCTTTTGTATTTTTGGATTATGAAACAAATGTTGTATTGTGGCTTGAAATTCAATCAAAGCCTTGTAAAACTCTTACTTTTCATATTAATGAAACATGTGTTTGGTTTGTCTATGATTTTTCATGTTTTCACAAAGTATTCGATTATGGAAATGAGATTAAGATTTTGAGAAAATGTTTATGGTTAGGTTCTTATCCATTTTTTTTTTGGGTTGAATTAATGAATGTGGCTGAAGGATTTTAAGTTTGCATTTTAGTAAGATAAGTAGTTTGGGTTATAGGTTCTCCCACAGGGTTTTCGTCGCGACGAAGCCAAGAGTTCGTCACAGCATAATTCACCCGAAGGAAATTCTGCTTTTCTCGTGGTGATTTCACCGCAGTGAAGTTATACTAGGATATGTTCACCGCAGCGAAGCCTGCCTTTGCTTTCGAAGGATTTTTCTTCCAAGTTTCCAAACGAAGCCTTCCTCCACGCTGAAACTTTATGATCCCATGTCCGATGTTGGGCTCCGAAAACTGGGTCCAATATGTTGTGGTATTAGAGTGACTAGGTTTAGGTCCAGTTTTGCGACTAGGTTTAGGAGTATCCTAGGCATGAAATGGGTAGTTTAGGACATGAAATGAACATGGATCGTTTTAAATGAACGACTTGCATTGTTTTGAATTTTTTTACATGATTTGAAATTGTTTTATACGATTTTAACTGTTTTGCATACTTTGAAATTGTTTAGCATGAACTAAAGATATTCAATGGTTTTATATTCAAGGAGTGATTATGCTACCTCGAAAGAGAACTCAAGGAGCTATGACTCGATCTTGCTCTCACCAACGGAGCATGGATGAATCCTATGCCTTGTAAGATGCGGTAACACACTCTGCTCCTAATTCTGAGGTACCTATTGCATAACATGAAGTGCCACCATCTCCTTCTCCTATACCTACCATAGATCCGCAATTCTTTCTCATATGCCATAGGCCAAGGGTCACAAGTTTCGATGCAAGCTCCAGTAGATAGGAGTGGACAGTATGACTCACTTTGCAAGTATGGAGCTGTAGACTTTAATGGTCTACAAATCCGGAAGAGGCAGAATGATCCGCAACTTTGTCTTTTGGTTTTGCCCTTGGAGGTCGAATTAAAAAATTTAATTCCAAGGATTACAATATAGGTTGCAATCTTGGGTTGTCTTACTTAATTGGAACCTAATGTAATGGATCTAATCTAGCCTAAATGTCATAAAATGCAACCAAATTGGTTAGGAAGGGGGTTTGGTTCTTTAGAAAATTAACAAAATTAAACTAAGTAAAAAGGAAATGTGTAAAAAGATGTTTTTGGATTTTTGGGAACAAGAAATTAAAAGTTAAAACAATGATCAAATTTGATAAAATCCTCTTGAAGAATGAGCTTTGGCTGACATGGTTCAAAACAAATCCTTTTGGAGTAAAAATCACTAAGTTTCAAAATGAATAATCTTAAAGAACCCTTTAAGTCCAAGGTTTTAATCAATGAACTTCATTTCTTAAAACCTTGTTAAATGCACCTTAATGAGTGCCAAGGGTGAGTTAATGCAAATGGTCAGTTTGGTGATCAAGCATTGTCTCATCATCAAACACAACTAGGTAGATAAAGGAGAATTATCAAAATCACAAAATGACATATATGAGACTTCATATATTCAAGCTCCAAGTTCTACATCAACAAACCCAATAACACAATTCGTTGTTCAACACTTCATTAAACTATAATCAAGAAAATCCAACTACAAAGCAAAAATCCTAACTCTGGAGTTCATAACAGTGCAGAAAGATATGAACAAACTACTCCTCTTTGAAGCCCATTGAACTCAAGTCATTGCTACATCTTCAAGAGGAACTGGTGCTTAGCTAAGCATTGCTCTGGGAGAACTCACAGCTGGAACCCTACCAAAAGCATCCATTGCAGCAGCAGCCGGTGGTGAATACAGTGATAGATAAAATGAAAGAAAATGGTGGATGACGGTGATGGATGATAGTGGTGTGGAGTAAGGTGTCGGGGAATGATGAGAGAACCTCTCTCTTTTTGTCTGATGGTATCTGTGTTGTATATTATGCTGGCTAACTTAATTTAGTAGGTTTTAAAACAACGAAGATGGGTCGAGTCACAAAACGTGTGATTTTTCCCAAAAATAGTTTAGGTTTTTGAAGGTTCGCTAGGGTGAAAGTCTCGAAAGGATTTGTTCTTCATTGGCTCCTTCGCCGTGGTGAAAGAATTAATCTTCGTCGCAGCGAAATTCTTCCGAAAGTTCAACTTGGATTTACCATTTTTCGTCTCGGTGACAGATCCACTTCGCTGCGGCAAACTTCCTGCAGCATTGACTTCACTTCAGTCTTCTCTCATTCCATTTCTTCTTTTTGAACTCCTTTTCCTTGAGTCTCATGCAATAAAAAGATGGTAGTTTGCAGTATCAATTGTTCTTAGAAAATTAATTAGTGCATTTAATCTTAATTTGTAGCACTTTTCACCTTTAAACTACATAAAATAAAAGCACACATTCAAGAATCAATTTAAGCACCAAAGCCAAAGATAGGAGTCAAAAAGTATAGTAAAGGCCAGTCACAAATTTATGTTATAAACTTGGGCTCAATCACAGAAGCATGGCTGAAGAGGACCGAGAGAGTTCTGCTTCAGATGAAGTGCTCCAATGAAGAGAAGCTGCATTATGCAGTTAGCTTGCTGCAAAGGGAAGCACTTCATTGGTGGGAATCAGTGCCCCACAGTCAGGTTATGCCTCTAGTGTTTTCATGGAGAGATTTTGTAGAAGTTTTCAGGAAGAATGACCTCTCCATGGTTTATGTACAAGAGAAGGCCAGGGAATTTCTGAATCTCACATAGTGGGACATGAGTGTGAGTGAGTATGAGCTGAAATTCACTCAGCTTTCTTGATATGCAGCCAACATCATGGCGAATGAGGAAGATAAATGTCGTAAGTTTAAGGGAGGTCTCCATTTGGGGATCAAGAAGAAAGTCTTGATCCACAATCTGTGACTACCAACAGTTGGAAGATGCCGCACTCCAGGTTGAGAAGCTGGAGAATATTAAGTATGAAGTGAGCAAGAAGAGGAAGAACTGGGAGCAATTTTCCAAAAAGGGGTTGAGTGTTTCAATGCCTAAGAGGGGTGTGAAGAGCTCTTGCACACAGAGTGAGGCAAGGAGTAATGCCTCTGCTAAGAACAAGCAAGCAAGGGCAGTGTTAATGCAAGCCTCAATAGGGGAGAATGCTTCAAGTTACTGGGGGCATGCTTTCAATGTGGATAGAAGAGACAGATGATTAGGGATCGTCCCCAAGTAACAAGGAATGAGGGGTTGTGGTTACAAGCCCCAAGGAGAGCTAAAATAGTGGGAACCAGACCAGTCACTGAGGTGGTCAGTTCTGGAGCTACAAGGAAGGTTATTCCTCCAGGAAGGCTAAGGGGTTAGGCATAGGCAAGGGTGTTTGCCTTGATAAGGGAGGAAGCTGTAGCTGTGCCTAAAGTTGTCACAAGTATGGCTCAGTTACTTAATTCTGAAGTATATGTTTTGACTGATTTTGGCTCCACGCATTCATTTGTTTATGCAAGTATGATTTTACATGGTGTGAATTCAATGCCTTTGAATAGTCCTTTGCTTGTTAGTAAACCTCTAGGGAGGAATTTGATAATCAGTTAAGTGTATAAGGGTTGTGAACTCTTCATTGATGGTGCTAAACTAGTAGTGGACTTACTACCTCTAGACCTAAAAGGCTTAGATGTTATACTTGGAATGGATGTTACAGAGAAGTATCAGACGAAGTTAGATTGTGGCCTTAAGGATGTGGAATTTAATTTGGGCAATGGAGAGAGGGTGATTTTTAGAGGAGACAGGGGAACACCATCACCGAGAATTGTTTCAGCTCTGTTAGCTGACAGGATGATGAGAAAAGGGTGTGAAGCCTTCTTGGCACATGTTGTGGACGTTGATGTGAATGAAGGGAGGTTAGAGGATTTTTCGGTTGTACAAGAATTTCATGATGTGTTCCTTGAGGACTTACGTGGTTTGCCACCGGTGAGGGAAATCGAGTTTGCCATCGACTTGATTCTTGAAACCACCCCCATTTCCATACCTCCTTATAGAATGGCTCCAGCTGAATTGAAGGAGCTTAAGGAACAGTTCGAGAAACTATTAGAGAAGGGGTACATAAGACATAGTTTGTCACTTTGGGGAGCACCTGTTTTGTTTGTTAAGAAGAAGGATGGAACATAGCAGATGTGTATTGATTACTGCAGACTCAACAACATGACCATTAAAAACAAGTACCCTCTGCCTCGAATAGTTGACCAGCTACAAGGAGTAAAGGTATTTTCAAAGATTGATCTCCGGTCAGGTTATCATCAGCTCAGAATCAGGGAGTCTGATGTAAACAAGACAACCTTCAGGACACGGTATGGACATTATGAGTTTTTAGTCATGCCTTTTGGATTGACTAATGCTCCAACTACTTTTATGGATCTCATGAATAGGGTCTTCAGGGAGTATTTGGATCAGTTTGTCATAGTGTTTATTGATGGCATTCTGGTTTATTCCAAAGGTGAAGATGATCATGAGGAACATCTCAGAATAGTATTGTAAATACTGAGGGAGAAGGAGCTTTATGCTAAGTTCAGCAAGTGTGAGTTTTGGCTTTATGAGGTAGTATTCCTTGGACATGTAATTTCGAAGGATGGGGTACATGTTGATCCCAAGAAGGTTGAAGTTGTGGTGAATTGTCAAGCACCAAAGACAGTGACAAAAGTGAGGAGTTTTTTGGGTCTAGCAAGGTATTATAGGAGATTCGTTGAAGGATTTTCTATGATAGCTACACCAATGACCAAGTTATTGAGGAAGAATTAGAAACTTATCTAGAGTGAGGAATGTCAAAAAAGCTTTGAGGAGCTCAAGAGCAGATTAACAAGTGATCCAGTTTTGATTTTGCCCACTGGAGATGAGGTTTATGCATTGTATACTGATGCTTCAAGAAAGGGTCTGGGTTGTGTGTTGATGTAGGAAGACAGGGTGATAGCTTATGCTTCCCTGTAATTGAAGCCATATGAGTTGAATTATCCGACCAATGATTTGGAATTGGCAGCAGTGATTTTTTCCTTGAAGATTTGGAGACATTATCTATACGGAGTTCAGACGAAGATTTTTATGAATCACAAAAGTCTCAAGTATCTGTTGAGTGAAAAAGAATTGAATTTGAGACAGAGAAGATGGTTAGAACTAATTATGGATTATGATTTATTGATTAAGTATCATCCAAGAAGGCCAAATGTAGTGGCTGATGCCTTATGTAGGAAATCATCAATAACCTATGTTCACAGGTTAATATAGAATTTACGTATAAGAAACTAGATATACAAGAAAGGGGGGTTGAATGGTGTATCCTTTTCGTGAAGACAAAATCTTGTTAAGAACTTCTCTAGCTTGTTAAAAGAATATGACAAAATTTAAATCTCAAATAATTTCTATATACTTGTTTAACAACAAAAAAAACCGAAGTAGAAGGATAGAAGATAGATGCTCCGATTTTTATATTGGTTCACCCCAAACTGTGGACTACGTCCAGTCCTCAGAGTTCGTCTGAGTATTTCACTATACTTTGATAAATTACAAGTATTCTTTCTTCCCTTTTGGAGCCTCTTCAGGTCTCTTAAACAAAGTATTCTTGATTTTTTTCATGGATTGATGGAATTAAAGTGTCAATGATATAAAGTGATATAAGGGTAGTTTTTGAAGACCACTTAAGTTTAAATAGACATTACGTATAAATGGAAGGGAAAATTAGAAATTTCACACTAATTAAAGATATAAAAAGAGAATAATTAATTGTAGTCTTGTATGTGAGTGAAAAAAGAGAGAAAGAGAAGTGGAGAAAGAAGAGAAAAACAACTAGGGTTTTGGAAATTCTTGAAAATTTTGAAGACTTTGAGGCTAAAACCAAAAAGTATGAGCATTAACCCTTCTTGATTGTTAGATGAATCATATTTAGTGTGGGTTAGAAGTGAGAATAAAGTGAATTTGTGTAGGAAGTTGTTGATGAGTGGTTTATGTGAATGTTTTAGTGTTTGGTTAATGATCAAAAGTAGATTATGAACTGTTATGAATGATATTGGGTTGGAATGAAGTAGAAAATATAGGTTAGTGTTAAGATGGGTTATATGTGAAAGGTGGGACGTAAAAAGATGAAAAATGTTCCAAAACACATTCTCAGAATAGGTTTCTAGATAATTTTTCCGTGACAAACTTCTGGATTTAGCTGCGACGAACTTAACTTTCTAACACAGAACATGCTTTTGTATTTTAGCCATAACTTTTTCTGTAGTTATCCAAATGAGATTATTTTTTATTCGGTGTAAACTAGAGAGTACGATGAAATAGAGTTCTAATTCAGTCTCTAAGGATTTTAATATTTTGATGGAAATTAAATATAGAATGTTGTTTTAGTATAAAATAACTTGAAAATTTTTGGGGTATAACTTTTAGACTGCTGAACCAAATTGAATGATTTTTATGTCATTAAAAACTTAAGACAATGGGGAATATTTTTGTAGAAGAAATTGTTATCAAATTTTATCATTTACTTGACAAAAATGATCCTGGAAAATTGACCTGAACGTTTGGATTTATGGAAGGTTTTTGGTTCATGAAGCTTAGGAAATGCATGGGTTTAAGTACTCTAAAATCATTTTGGTGAATGTATTTTCTTAAGGTTCTCAAATTAGAATTCCTATTGAAATTAGGATTTTCTTATTGTTAAAGGAAATCAAGAAGGTGATCAAGAGGTGCAAGAGGAGCAAGACGAAGGACATCCTTAAGCCACTTTTATAAGCAAGGATTTCAAGGTGGGTTACACTTTTATAATTAAGTAATAAGCCCCTAATGTTTCTTCCAAACCAAGAAACTTTAAAAGTTTTCAATTGTGCTACAAATGTGTCGTTAAGGCTTCTTGAATGCTTTGAAAATGTGACACATGTTTGTATATAAATGGTGTTATTGGTTTATGAAATGAATGATGAAAATGATTTTTGAAACGATATTATGGTTATAAAATAAAGTTTTGGAAAAATGCCATTGAGGTAATATGTTTACAAGTTGTGAAATGACTTTGTGGTGGTCACCTAAGTTAAGTCAAGTGCACTTTGACAAAAGGCTTCTCCTGTCAGCCTGCTAGCGGCATGGAGCTCCTACATGGACTCCGATAAATTCACAGTTACGCAAGACCATCAAGTGCGATTATGATAATATGTTTTGTTCATGGCTGCACAGGACCATTATGGGAAATGTGTAGTACGTTCTATTTTGGATCCAACCAAACCATTTTGGATGTCCCTACATGTTTATGAATTATGAACAAGTTGATGAATGCATAGATCACGTTACTTGTGAATTGGAACCATTTCAAGTATCTTTTTTATTTTTGGATTATGAAGCGAATGTTGTATTGTGGCTTGAAATGTCATTAAACCCTTGTAAAACTCTTACTTTTGATATTAATGAAATATGTGTTTGGTTTTGTCTATGATTTTTCATGTTTTCACAAAGTTTTCGATTATGGAAATGAGATTAAGATTTTGAGAAATTGTTTGTGGTTAGGTTCCTATCCATTTTGTTTTCAGGTTGAATTGATGAATGTGGCTGAAGGATTTTAAGTTTGCATTTTAGTAAGATAAGTAGTTTGGGTTATAGGCTCTGCCATAGGGTTTTTGCCACGGCAAAGTCAAGAGTTTTCCATGATGTAATTCACCCAAAGGAAATTATGCTTTTCTCGTGGCAATTTCACCGCGGCGAAGTCATACTCGCATATGTTCGCCGCAGTGAAGCCCGCCTTTGCTTCCAAAGGATTTTTCATCCAATTTTCCAAATTCTAAGCCTTCCTCCACTCTCAAGCTTCATAATCCCATGTTCGATGTTGGGCTCCAGAAACGGTGTCCAAAGTTACCACTTAGCCATGCCGTTAAGGCGTTACAAAATGGACAAAAATACCTCCTTTTTAAGGGCTCACCAAACTATTTGTTTTACTTGGAGCTTGAATCCTATTTTTCTTAATTGCTTTCCTAAAAAAAGTTCTTTCCATTTTTGGATTGGATTTCTCTCTTCAATTCATTTTTTATAGTATCTTAAAACATATGTTATACTAACTTGTTATCCTTTCTATTAAAATGAAAACGCAAATATGAATTTTTAGTGACAAAAGCAAAAATCCTAAGGAAAATTGGAACTATTAACTATTGATTATGAATTCAAGAAGGATTCTTGGATTTGAATTTGAATAAAAAATTTTCTGATATAAGAAAATAAAAATGGATACAATTGATACATAAGTAATACAATAGAAGAGACATTTGCTGATAAGCTTGAGCTTGTTTAGAAACATCATCATAAATAATTAAAGTATGTCGTTCACGGTACATAAAATATTTAGCCAGAGCCGCTCCTGCATAAAGAGTGAGATATTGTAATGTAGCAGAAGAATCCGCCATTTTGGCTACCACAATAATGTAGTCCATTGCCCCTCTTTCCTATAAAGTGGTTACTACCTGAGCCATAGAAGATGATTTTTGACCAATACCTACATAAACACATATTACATTTTGCCTTTGTTGACTGAGAATCGTATTCGTGGCTACGATAATTTTACCAGTCTGTCTGTCCCCAATAATTAATTCTCACTGACCACATCCTATAAGGATCTTTGAATCAATATCAATAAGTCCTATTTTAAGAGGCTCATATACCGAACGTCTCAAAATAATACCTGAGGTGGGAGACTTGATTAACCTAGAATCAGAAGCAGAAATTTAACCTCAATCGTTAATAGGACAACATCTTGATTGTAAAACTGTAAATTGTAGAATAGGACTATGATTTAATCTCTCAGTATCTCTCTCTAATCAAAATTATTCAACAATGCTTAAATGACGTTGTTACAACATTAATAGTCTTATTCAATAGGCTCTAGTATCTTGATTGAAGATAAGTTGTAAGATATCTAATGAAACTGTCGCTAGAGTTAAGATCTCATTGAAAGCAAAAGATATCAAATATTTGGAGTTTCTTTTTGTATATTATATGGATGATCTGATCTGCAAGGACTATGATTGGGAATTGTTTGATTGTTTTTCTCTAAGGAAGGGACGAAACATAATCAACTTGAATTCGAGATAGCTATTTGAAATCTTAGTGAAAGACTGGATTTGTTATCTCATGTTTGCTTTTCGTGAAAAAATCCCAATTGAAGTGGAGGGGCTCTTCAAACAACAAAGAGTTGGGTGAACTATTCAATCAAATGATATTGGGCATGTTTCCTATCTCTTCTCCAGAAAGAAGTGTGTTATTTCTTTGCAAAATTGTGCTCAATTTCATATGTGACAATTTCGCCAAGATCTTTTCGTTAGTTGGGGGATAATCCGCACGAATCAGATTTTTTGAGGAACATATTGAGAGATAACTGGATTTGGTTAGACAATGTTTGGTTGGTAAACAACGATTGGCTTTTTAGGAATATATCATCAAATATTCAATATGATTCCACCTGCAATGCCTGTTAAAAAATAATCGCAAAGGTAAATCCAACCATGAGGTAAATCAGTAGCTACTCCTCTGATACGAAAATAATTATGCCTCATTCTCATACTAATGGCAGCTTTGAATAAATCATATACTAACTCTCTTTCTCGAAAAATATAGAAGAAAGGTGTTTGTCCACTAACATCTACCATAAAAGGGCCAAGCCATAATAGATGAGAAGCTATACAAGTCAACTCCAACATAATTACTCTGATATAAGTTGCTCTTTTTGGTACTTGAATATTTTCCAAGAGTTCTGGTTCGTTTATTGTTATTGCTTCTGTAAACAGAGTAGCTAAATAATCTCAACGTGTTACATAAGGTAAATATTGTATAATTGTTCGGTTTTCTACAATAATTTTATTTATTCCAAGTTTGAGAGAGATATTAGGAGAGATTAAAAATTCTCACTACTTCTTAGAATCATAGACCCAATTCAATTCAGTAGGATCTTTCATTCACATTTTTTCCATTAAGAATGTTTTATAAAACTCTTAGACTCCCAAATTTGGAGTATCCTACTTTCAGCAATTCACAAAGTTCAACAAGCACTCGATATTTCAAGATCAAGGGTGTAGTACAATTAATAGTAGTGGTCCTTATATATCGTATTAATAATTGAAAGATGGTCAAAAGAAAAAATCTCTATTTGGCGAGGCTTCTTCCTATACCTATGAATTCCATTGGACCCAGAAATGATACATTAGAAGAATCCTTTATGTCTTTCAATATCAATAGATTGATTGTTTCACTCCTGTATCTTCCAAAAGGAAAAAAGATCTCCGAGAGCTATTTCCCCAATCCGAAAGAGAGTACTTGGGTTCTCCCAACAACTAAAAAGTGTATCATGTCTAAATCTATCTAGGGTTCGCGGTGGTGGAGGAACTGGATCAGAAAAAAGAGGGATTCTAGTTGTAAGATATCTAATGAAACTGTCGTTGGAATTGACATCTCATTCAAATAGAAGGATATTAAATATCTGGATTTTCTTTTTGTATATTATATAGATGATCCAATACACAGGGACCATGATTGGGAATTGTTTGATCATCTTTCTCTGAGGAAGGGGCGAAACATAATCAATTTGAATTCGGGACAGCTATTAAAAATTGTAACGAAAGATTGGTTGTTTTTCTATGAGATTGTAATGACATATATTAGACCTTGGACATATAATAGTTCTGAATCGAATCTCTATAGAAAGAAGATCTTCTATCTCATAGTAGCCTACTCTAGTCCTCTTACAAAACTTTCATTATTGGTTTAGCCATAAACTTTACATGTTTTTAGCGATTCCCATGGCATCATCAAATGATACAAGACTTGGATAAGAATCTACAATGCACTAAAACACCTTTTGGATGATCCTTTACTCCGAAAAAGTGTCAATGGATACTTAATCCTAACATGAAGGAGGTGGTCAAGAAAGAGATCATAAAACTCTAAGATGAAAGGATGATTTATCCCATCTCTGATAGTGAATGGGCAACCCAATATAATGCATACTTAAAAAGGGTGGAATGATAGTGATAGAAAGTGATAGTGGAGAAGTAATTTCGATAAAAACAAGAGTATGCATAAGTTATCGTAAACTTAACTCAGTGACTAAGAAAGATCACTGTCCTCTCCCATTTATAGAATAGATGATAGATTCTTAGATGGATACTCGAATGATAATCATATTTTCATCTACCCTAATAACTAGGAGAAAACCACATTTACTTGTCGCTACAGTACCTTTTCTTATAGACAGATGCCTTTCGGACTTTACAACGCCCCGACCATATGATATCCATCTTCACTAACATGATAGAAGACATAATGGAGGTGTTTATAGATGATTTTTCAGTATTTAGAGATTCTTTTGACATTTTTCTAACTAATTTAGACAGACTTCTTCAGTGATGTGAGGAGTCACAATTAGTGCTGTATTGGGAGAAATGTCATTTCATGGTGCAAGAAGGGATAATGTTAGGACATAAGATCTCACATAAGGGATTTGAAGTTGACAGAGGAAAAACAGAGGTGATAGAAAAACTTCTACCGCCAAGCAATGTAAAACAGATGCAAGGATTTTTAGGTCATGCAGGGTTTTACCATCGATTCATTAAAGATTTTTTGAAAATTTAAAGGCCTTTATGAAACCTTTTAGTCAAGGTTGTTGCCTTTCTTGTTTGATGATAAGTGTATGTATGCATTTAACACCCTGAAGTAAGCATTAATATCAGCACTAATTTTATCACCACTATATTAGACCCTTCCATTCAAAGTCATGTGTGATACAAGTGACCAAGCCATAGGTTGCATTTTGGGAAAAAGGAAAGATAAGAAGTTGCATGCAATCTACTATACCAGTAAGACTCTCACAGGACCCCAGCTGAATTATACCACTACAGAAAAGGAATTACTTGTAGCAGCGTACGTGAGTGATAAGTTTTGACAGTATCTTTTGGGTTCAAAGGTAATTGTATTCACTGACCACACAGCACTAAAATACCTTTTCAATAAAAAAGATCCAAAACCTAGGCTCATTCACCGGGTTTTACTTTTTTCAAAAATTTAATTTAGAGGGGAGAGATTAAAAAAAAAGTAGAAAATGTGGTTGCAAACCACTTATCCATAATTGAGGGAGGGGAATGCAAGCCAAGTAATGAAATTAACATAAATTTCCCCAATGAAACTCTGATGCTACTCGAGAGCTTAACTACACCATGGTTTGCGAATATCGCCAATTATGTTGCCAGTAGTAAACTTCTGTCAAATCTCTCTTACCAACAAAGGAAGAAGTTCCTGTATGACTTTAACCGTTATATGTGGGATGAACCAACCCTATATGGAGCTTGTTTAGATAGGTCGTTAATGCGACATTGTGTTCCAGATAAAGCAATGCTAGACATCCTAAAGCAATGTCATGAAGGTCAGTATGCTAGGCATTATGGAGACAACAAAACGGTGACTCAGATACTAAAGAGTGGATTGTACTGGTTGCTGTTGTTTAAGGATATACAGACTTATGTGGCATAATGGGATTAATGCCAGAGAATAGATAACATTTCAAAGAGGGATGAAATACATTTATTCAACATTCAAGAAGTAGAAGTCTTAGATATTTGAGGCATTGATTTTATGGGTTTGTTCCCATCTTCAATAGGGAACATGTATAATTTAGTGGGGGTTGATTATGTTTCACATTGGGTTGAGGCAGTAGCATCTCCAACCAATGATGGAAAAGTAGTGCAGAAGTTTATTAAATGACTATTTACTCAGTTTGAGTGCCACGCATAATAATAAGCTATAGAGGCACACATTTTTGCAGAAGATCTTTTGATGCCCATTTAAAACAATATGTAGTGCACCACCAAGTTGCTATACCTTACCATCTGTAGACTAGTGGCTAAATGGAAATTATTAACCGGGGACTGAAATGAATTCTGGAAAAGACAATGAACTCGAGAAAGGATTAGGCAATAAAACTAGATGGTGCCTTATGGGCCTATAGGATAGCGTATAAAACACCCATTGGGACAACACCTTATAGGCTCATGTACAGGAAAGCTTGTCATTTGCCAATCGAATTAGAACATAGAGCATACTAGACAATTAGAGCATTAAATTTTTATTGGAAATAAACTAGCGAAAAGTTACTTTTGCAACTGAAAAAACTTGAAGAGTTTTATTTCAATGCTTATGAAAATGCCAAACTCTACAAGGAAAAGGTTAGTAAATGGCACGATGCTCGTTTCCAGCAAAAGGAATTCAAAGTAGAAGACATTGGTCTACTATATAATTCACAGTTGAGACTATTTCTAGGGAAGTTGAAATCTAGATGAAGTGGACCATATATTTTCATTCAGGTTTTTGATTATGGAGTCCTCAAACTGGAGAACACTAACAAGGAGACTTTTAAGGTCAATAGGCATCGTTGCAAGTCATATTTTAGTGGAGCAATTCCCAATGATAAGGAAGTGATTTCCTTGTATCCAAATCATTAATATGCTTTCATGGACGCAAGGTCAAGCGAAGGACCAAAAACAAGGGCGTTTAGAAGTTTGTTTGAAAATGTTAGGTGTAGTTAGATTTGTTTTCAATAAAATGTAAGTATATTGTGTTGACTCTCAAGGGACCATCATCACCTCCATCTTCATAAGACTGTTATCTAACCCATTTTTTCTTTTCCAAATTACCCTTCAGTTCTATTTTATTTTTATGTTCGTTTTTATTTAATTTTTGTTTCCTTTAAATTCTGTATCTTCTTGTCTTTTATGTGTTTTGTGTGTTTCCTTCTCACATTGAGGATAATTTGTTTTGTTCAAATGTGGGGAGCGATTATGTGCTTTACTTTTGAATGTGATTTTGTGTCACATCCCAGTACCATAGAGTATGTACCTGCATATCCAGAGGATATTCAACAACATATCTTATGACAGTAGTAAGCTAGCACAAACATAATCTTTTAAATGGCATCATAATAATACACAATATTTTAAAAAATGTCAACTCCATATTTCATTTATTCATAAAAGTTTACATTGTAGTCATTAAAACCAATATTTACATACTTTATACACAAGTTCTACATGACATATGTAAACTACATAAACACAACTACAAAGCCCTCAAATGCCAGCTGGCAGACTTTTTAGCCATATCTTAGTCCAAAATGTGCTTCTAGAGACTCTTAGAAATCTAGGTCTCCTATCTCGTACCTGAAAAACCACTTTGCAATTTTTGACAAGTTTTGTGAACTCAACCATCAATAATGATCTCACTCTAAACAAATACACAAATATCATTCAACCAACCAATTTCATAGCAATTTCCATCACAATGAGACATATTAAATGTCATACACTTCACATGCATTCTTTCAAAACTTGTACAGTCCAATCGATCACATTTCATGGCATATCACTTTAACATCACAATTTTAGGAAAGATTTCATAAGCATATATTTCGTAATCATAATATACAAATGCAGATGCATACGAGACTCCAGATTCATTATTATTTGTTGTGAATGAGTGCCTTTCAAATGCAGATACAAATATTGGCCCATTGGGCTCAATCAAAAACAGAAATCATAGAGCAAAGCTCTACATGCAGAATTTTGAGCTTAAAGATATTTCAAACTAGCTACTCTTATCACAATGCCTTTATCTAAACATGCATTTTATGAATGCATCAAGTAACAGAATATGCCATGAGTAGCATTCACTTATGATGCACAGACAGAATCTTATATTCATCGGATCTCAGTCTGGCATTCAACTTTCATTGAGTATTCAGAAAATCAATTAGAGTTCAGTAGCAAATAGATATCATTTCACATTTCAGATGCAAATAGAACACTTCCAACACATTCTCAAATATCAAACTCCTAGGACCTTTAAAGTCCATAATTCATATGTAGATAGAAATAGTTCAATAATTGAAGGTTAAACAAAATCAATCAATCCTAGCATGATCATCTAGGTTGACTAAAAAATGCTCTCTTTAGCTTATTTTCATGAAGTCCTAGCAATGTCTGGAAGCAGTTGCTCAACATGCTCCTATATAAGTAATCACATACATTTATATATTACTCAAGTGCATTTCCATATGATTAATCAGTCATAAGTACATTTATGTATGTGTCATGTATTATGTATGTTCAATGAAAATCTCAGGTACATTTCCTTACTATGTGTCTCACAATCAAGTACTATCATCTTTCTATCATTCTTTAATACCTAATATACTTTCCTAACTTTAATCTTCTCATTTGTTAACCACTAGGCTCATTCAAGATCCTATTCAAGCCTAATTATATTATAGGAAAGCATTGACAAGTCAACAAATTCATAGATGTACATGATTTGGGACAATAAGCATAACTTTCACTATAAATGTCAGATTAAAGTCATTTAAGTATGGTTTCAAAGAGAACTTTGAGTTCTACAACTTCCATGAAGACCCCAAAGAGTGATTTTACCATATAAAGGGTTAAAATTGTACATTTATGAAACTATGTCAAGAATGTCTGCTCAATGGACATGTATATACCTCCAGAGCGACATGAATAGGGTTAGAACACTAAAATTCCAGAGAATGTCTCACTCTGGAGGTATATACATGTCAGAAGACATGGAGTCTGCCTAACGGACCTTTACGAGTTAATTTTCAAATTTCTCATTCCTAAATGGAATATCTAACACATCTATGCATATATTATCATTCCTACTTTAATTTCTCTTCATTCTAACCTTTATTCCAATTTCAAACTTCCACAAAACACATCATACAAAATTGTTGATTATAATCCTTTAAACATAACATCAAGCTGCAGTTGTTTTTTTTCCAGTTTTTCACAAGATAAATTTTTTAGATCGGTTTTGTATGATCATTATGAACCAAAAAATGAGGTATTTAAGCCACACTTTCTCTAATAAATGTTTATTTTGATTCAGTATTGTGTAAGTTACAATTAAATTACTACAGACTGTTCTCATAACTTGGCATAACACAATTCACAAATTCAAGCCAAATTTTAGGACTCTTAAGGACAGTTTCAATTTTGATTCCTCATAAAAAATGTAGCCATATGTTTCTTGTTTACTTTAAATTAGAATCCATCCAATTTCGATATTCACAAATCAAGTTGTGTCTAAATTACAGATGTATGTTTAGTAAAACACTACATACAACATACTCGAACACAATTCATTGCCAAAGTTCTATCATTTCTCTATCTTAAGTTGATGATTCATCAAAGCATAATTTTTCCAGTTCAGAATTCTCTAGTCACGATTCACTAATTCATGAACATTCAGAACCCAAAACAGAACCTAATTCATTCTTTTACATATTAAAATTTTTGCATTTCCCTACTCTTCATTTACCTCCTATCATCACAATTCTTAACCTTGTAAATCATATCTCGAATTTGCTTCTTCCTTCACCACATACACATGCATCCACTCCATTCACATATGCATCAATTTGTAAACTTGAAAATCTTATCAAAATGTCATTTACACTACTATAAAACTCATAGCATGACTTACTTGAATTTCACTTCCAAAGATCAAGATTGAATATCTTTACACCAAGAAGATAATAGCATAAAAGATAGCAGAATTTAACTTCTTTGATGTTGTATCTTGCAAGATGTCAAGTGATGATGATCCAAATTAAAACAAAATCTAGGACTTTGTAGGAGTAAGGAAGAGTTTCAGTGTAGAGAGCGCAAAGCGTAAAGAGAAAGGAAGCTGCAGAAAGTCCAAAGGTGAAGATGACTCATCACTTTCCTAACTCTTTGAATGCAAGGTGTCTTTGTTTGCAATGGCCATGTGTCACACACGAAAGTTTGACACTTGTTCTTCACTAAGGCAACCTACATGTCTTCATATATGGCAGCCAAATGTCACTTACTAATTGCTCCAATTGTCACACATTTACTAGTCCATTTGTCACACTTCTATTTGTCTTTTGGTTCTACATTTTTCCTAGTCTAAAATACTCCAAAATTTTGATAAATTTCTAAAATATCCGAAATATCACCAAAAATACGAAATTAATTCTAATACACATCAATTTAATTTTTAAGACAAATAATCCATAATTCACATTTTAATCACATTAAAATCACATATACCTAGAAAATGTCAATGAATGCATACACAATTATTTTCATGAGTGACCACATTATTCACGCACAAGTGTATGCCATATGATGCATAAAGGTGCTTCTAAATTCTCAATAATCTCCCATATACTACTAATCAGTGATCATAGGATAATGGGATGTTACATTTTGCATATTGTATGGTAGTTATTAACTTACATGTTGTGAACTATTTGAATATGTCAATGGCTTAGATGGAGTGAAATTTTATATAATTTTAAACATAGTCTATTAGTTTGTGAATAAATATTAGCTCCCAAAATTAGTGAATTAGGGTTCTTTGGATAAATATACAGTTTAATGAGGATTTAGTGTAAGTTTAGCACCCTCTAGATTGTCACATTTATTCATAATTTGAGGCTTTTTCAACTTAAGTAGCTTAACTAGTAATTTTCATAGAAACGAGTAGCTAAAAACAATAAGGTATGTAAAATTAAAAAAATTGTTTTGATTAATAAATCACTATTTTACCTTCGAGTTATGAATAAAGCTAGTAGCTAGTTGAAAACGTGAGAATAGCCGAGTAACTAGATCAACACGCATCACAAATGTATGCCTCTGCGTCAAAAAGCTATAATGACGTTTTAAGCAAGTTGAGTAACCGGATCGATATTCATTACCAATGTTTTCCATTGCATAAAAAGATTAAGTCCATGTTCAATAAAATTTAAAAAAGTGTTTTTCTTAATAAAACTAACCGGACTTGTAAATAGCTTGACTTTTCATAAGAATATACTTAGGAATAGTTACAAAGTTTGAAGGATTGAAGAATTATTAATGTGTGTGTGCAATTGAAAAGGGTAAATAAATTAACAGTTACGTCTTGATTAATTTGTATATTTAGTTCAAAGCACCTAGGCACAGATTTTGCATGCTAATGGTTTGTTATAACTCCAAAGATTGTGTTTAAGGTCAAATTTATTTCATGAAGTCGAAGTCATTGCCTCATTATTGCATTGTGTCTTAAGTGTTTATTATATGTTCTTTGTTTTGTTTGTTTGAGAACAAGCAAATGTTTAACCATGCGGATGTTGATAGTTGTTCAATGCATTGTGTTTTAGTGTTGAATTTGTTATATATCTAGTGTTAAATTGAGTGTTTAGTGTGTATTTAAGTTTAAATTGTGTTATTTTATGTGTGTAAGTGTTTTCATATGTTAGTATGAGTCGTTGAGATTAAATGTTATATTTTTTAGGTGCCTTGATATGGTTGTTAGTGTTTCAGGGTAAATGGTGAAGAACGGAGATGTTTCGACAAGTTTCTAGCCAAAACTATGGCCCACGATTGTGGCAAAACAGGCCACGATCATGATAGAAAAAGGTGAACCAGTAGGACCTAGGCCATGATCACAACAAAGAGGGCTAGGTGTTGGCCAAGATCGTGACAGACAGGGCCACAATTGTGGCCTACATCAAGCAAACACGAAAACAGCTAAAAACATCAAGTTTCATAAGACTTTTTGGACCGCTTCAACCCCAAATCAATCCTAGGGATTCCAAGGTATAAATAGGACATTAAAGAATAGAGAAGCAACATTTTTGCATCAGTCAATGCCGAAACCCTAGAGAGCATATCGAGAGATTTAAGGAAGGAGATGAAGGAAGAGAGACACGAAGAAGAAGCTTGACATGAAGCACTTCCTAGAATAGGTGGTTTCTTGTCGCCGTTGTTGTTGGATCGGAAAAAGAAAGCATGTTATGTTTGGAGAAATGGTAGATTTCAAAACTTTTAAGAAATCATTTTTCCAACAGAAGAAACAAATCCAAATCAACATGCCAATCCATTCATTTTATGGTATAAAGATAATAAAAACATAAACAAGATGAAGAATATTACTGACTCCTTTGCTACAGCTTTAAATCCTTGCTACGCTATCCTCTCCTTCTTCTTGTATCCAAATCCTTTGCTTTTGAATCTTTTCGTTTAGCAATCTATCTTCTCCTTGTTGTTGTATCCTTAACAAATTTGATTTACCTCTTGTTCTTCAAGGACAATTAGGTTAACAAAATCCTTCGATGGGAAAGGAGAAGAAATGTTTGGAGGAGATTTTCTTAGAAGAAGATGAACCAAAATTGAGACTCTCATTTGGTAATTTCGGTTCACCCTTGCATGAGAGGAGAGAGAGACTAAAAAAGTTGCAAGAAGTCTTTATTACACTTTCAAATTCGGTTAGGCATCCAATGCATCACTTTTTTCATTAATCAATTATAAAGCAACCAATAAATGAGACTCTCTTCATTTATCTTTAAAATGGCTATATGAAAAGACCATAACCTAAAATTGA
>JAOSBN010000002.1:15730585-15741983 GCA_027563595.1 Erythroxylum suave | reverse complement strand
TTCATCTTGTTTATGTTTTTATTATCCTTATACCATATCATGTATGGATTGGCATGATGATTTAGATTTGTTGCTTCGACTGGAAAAATGATTTCTTAAAAGTTTTGAAATATACCGTTTCTCCAAATATAGCATGCTTTCTTTTGCCGATCCAACATGAGCATAAAGTGCATTTCCTAATTTCCCTTCTCTATTTCTCATTTAGAGTGGTCTAGGACCTTATGTCCTAACCAAACGGGATATTACAAAACCTCACTAAGAGATGACTAGAATTCTTTCTTTGTGCTAGCAACGGCAAGAACTTTTGAGAGAGTTAGAGAGAAAAAGTGTGTGTGCAAGAAAAAAGAACCTTTCTTTATCTTTTGTGTCTTACATAAGATACACGAAAATCATCATAATTTTCTGCACCATTTTTTC
Source organism: Erythroxylum suave (assembly GCA_027563595.1). Taxonomy (NCBI): domain Eukaryota; kingdom Viridiplantae; phylum Streptophyta; class Magnoliopsida; order Malpighiales; family Erythroxylaceae; genus Erythroxylum; species Erythroxylum suave. The sequence goes on along the minus strand of JAOSBN010000002.1, from coordinate 15,741,566 downwards.
TTCCATAACCCCCATCACTAATGGAAAGTTATGGGAAGTAGTGGTCATGGATAGCATGCATTAATGGAAGTTTTGGCAAGTTAATGACCATGAATAACATGCATTAATGGAAGCCAACAACACTTGTTTCTAATCCATTCCATGCAATGTTTTATACCATGATCACATCCCGATCCAGTCCTCAAACACTCTTTCATATCTTGAATCACCATTAAAGGCCTTTTTACTCATCCTTCGGATCTCTTATATGTTTTACCCATTAGGTTCCCAGTTATGTTGTGCACTTGATATAACTCTTAATTCAAGTAAGTCAAGAGTGATATCTAGCAATATGTCATAACCCGCAATTGACTGGAAAGTCAGTGGTTTGACTACCCTTCCATATGCAATGTTGCCTTGTAATTTGTCCTTTCACCATCTATACTCCACTTAGTTCAGAGTATGGTCAAAGTCTTAACTCCTACTAGACTAACTACGTCACATCTAGTCCAAGGTATATTACATCTTTTCCTGAGGATCTCATTACTTTATGTATCATTGAAGACTCTCTTCATAAAACATATCTACTCTAGCTAAAGGCTCCCAAGTAATGAACCTGAAAAGAGGCTGTGGGTATCATCTCCTTTTATCAAGAGTGGTGAATCCTTTATTGGCTACTCAATTACCTTCGAATACCTCAAGCTTTACCCAATCACCACCCTACGGGTAACCCCTGAAAGGCATCGACGAATAGAGTCAAAGCATAGGATTAGTATCCGAGATATCCTTAAACACCTCAAGTTAAAGGATACTTGCGCTATTGCTATGATGAGGCTATCATTGAACTAAAATATAATATCCATATGATTGTCTCAAAGTAGGTCAATCTAATGTACTTACTACCCTTAGTAAGAATCTATATGTTAATTCTAAACAATTCATGTCTACAGCTTATGAGATCGACTGCTTGATATAATTAAGGAGTATAACATACGCTAGTCTATCTGGATTAATGATATCAAATCTCATTAATCGTATGACAAGGGAAGGTTTAGATACTAACATCATTACATATGATAGGAATCTCGTTATGATGATCTTATAATGATTTCCTCCATGCTTTTTTTTGTATCAAGGACTCTATTAAATCAGTTTCAAGTCAACATCAAATCTATAAACATATGAACATAGAAATAATGAAAAATGCCTTTAATAATCATAAAATGATTTGTACAATAAGTGCTAAAGGTGATTTCCTTTAGAGCACTCCTCTAACAAGATCACCATCTCCTTTCACAAAAAATTTGGGTTGTTTACCTTCCTAAGGTGCCAAAATAAGTTGTTGTAACTTATCATCAACTTTTTAAGCATCAACAATCTCTTATTTCAAAGTAGGCTTAGCATTTTATTGAGCTATTGAAGCCCGATTAGGTGCAATTCTCAACTCACCCTACTACACTAACCATGCCAAAATGTTCTTTTAAGGCATCAGCCACCACATTAGCCTTATTAGAATGATAGTCCATAATACAATCATAATCTTTAAACAATTCCAACCAACAACTTTGTCTTAGATTAAGTTCTTTATGAGTAAGCAAGTATTTCAAACTTTTATAGTGAATAAAAATCCTACACTTTTCACCACATAAGTATTGTCACCAAATTTTCAAAGCAATCTGTTTGAAGCTTAAGATTATGAGTACAATGGTTCTATTCGTATGGATTTAGTTTCCTAGAGGCATAAACAATCACCTTACCATCCTGCATCAAAACACAACCTAAATCATTACTAGATGCATCACTAAATATCAGTTTCCAAAAGGCATATAAAACCACCTTACCATCTTGCATCAAAACACAACCTAAATCATTACTAGATGCATCACTAAATATAGCATATTCCTTACCAGAGGTGAGCTGAGCGAATATAGGAGCTTTAGTGAGCATTCTTTTAGCTGATCAAAGCTAACTTGACATCTAGCAGACCATTCAAATTTCACTCCTTTTTATAGCAGTTTAGTCAAAGGAAATGATATCACCAAAAAAACCCTTCACAAATAGGCGATAGCAACCGAACAAATCTATAAAACTTCTCACTTCAGTCTCATTCGATGGTGGCTTCTAGTTCCTTGAGAAGAGACAACATCTCCCAAAAAAGATGCCTCCTTAAGCAAAAAATCACACTTGCTTAGGTTTGCATACATTTTTTTTCCTGCAGGGTCTATAACACAATCCATTGATGCTGAGCATGGTCTTGCTCATTGTTGTAATAGACTATGATATCCTTTATGAATACCACAAAAAACTAGTCTAAATAAGACCTAAACACCCTATTTATTAGATTTATGAAGTAGTTGGCACATTAGTAGCCTAAACAACATTGCCAAGAATTAATAGTGTCCATATTGGGTCCTGAATGTAATCTTTGAAACATCTATGTCCTTTACCGGAAGCTAATAATACCTTGATCATAAATCTATCTTTGAAAATACCCCTACACATTTTAACTGATCAAACAGGTCTTCTATCTTAGGAAACAAATATTTATTCTTCATCATAACCCTGTTCAGTTGCCTGTAATCAATGCACATTCGAAGAGTACCATCTTTCTTCTTCATAAACAAAACTAGTGCTCCCTAGGATGAGACACTATTGGATCGAGAAAAGAAAGCATGCCAAATTTGGAGAACAGATAAATTTCAAACCTTTTTAGAAATCTTATTTTTAGCGGAAGAAATTTATCCAAATCATCTTGCCAATCTATACATGATATGGTATAAGGATAATAATAAACATAAACAAGATAATGATATTACCGACTCCTTTGCTACAGCTTTAATTACTCACTGCGCTATCCTCTCCTTCTTCTTGTATCCAAAGCCTCTACTTTTGAATCCTTTTCTTTGTCAATCTATCCTTTCCTTATTGTTGCATCCTTAACAAATTTGATTTACCACTTGTTCTTTTAGGACAACATGGTTAACAAAATCCTTTGGTTGGAAAGGAGAAGAAATGGTTGGATGAGATTTTTCTTAGAAGAAATAAAACAAAAATGAGACTCTTCTCATGCAAATTTCAGCTCACTCATGCATGAAAGGAGAGAGAGAGTCAAACCATGCAAGTACACCTTCCTACACCCTCAATTTTGGTTATACATGGAATGGAAGAAGAGAATGGCATCCAATGCATCACTTCTTACTTTAATCAATCATAAAGTAGCGAATAAAGGAGACTCTTCTCATTATCTTTAAAATGGCTACATGAAAAGACTATTAACCTAAATATGACCTACCAATTTCGCTTTTGGAAGATGGAAGAAGGAAGATAGTCCATCCATTGCAAATCTATTGGGCCTCGAAATTTTTTATTTTAGTGAGCATGATTTGAATCAATTTTGTGGTATTGTTAGATAAATCACTTTAATTGGAGCTTAATTATTATGTCAAGCTTAGGAGGATTTATTTCATGGATTGATGGAAATTGAAGTATTAAATGGAAAAAATAAAAATTAAGTTAGAGTACAGTATGGTGTAAGTTAAATTGAAGAATTAAGAATGCATAAGGGAATTTTGGGTGGATTACTTAAGGTTAGGAGCACTAAGGCATTAAAGGAAGGGTAAGGTGGAGTTTTCTCACCCACTAAGGGTAGGATGGGAAGAGGAAAAGAATGTCTTGTAAATGAGAAGACCTAAAAAACGTGAATGAAGGACAGAAGGAGAGAAAATCAAAAAGGAAGAGAGAGAAAGAACAAGAGAGGTTTCGGTGAAGTTTAAGAGGTATAGTGCTTTGAACTAGGTCACGATCTTTCTTAGTCTTAAAGAGAGAATTTGAGGTTACTCAAGAAGGGAAAAAGAAAGAGGAAGGGAAGAGATTTCTTTAGAGCCAAGAATCTCACTAGTTGGTGAAGATTCAAGGTAAGTCGATTTTAAATCTCTGGGAGTTTTGAAGGGTTTTTAGTTCAAAGAGCTTGGGAAATGTATGGGTTTAAGTATTCTAGGTTCAATTTCATACTTTTGGTTCTATGTGTTTTCAAATTAGAATTTCTATTGAATGAGAACTTGGTTTGTTATAGGAAACCAAGCAAGCCTGATCCAAGGAGAAGAGGAAAGACAACAGTGAACCTTGTTTGTCAAGCATCTTAGGTGGGTAAAATATTTATGGTTATTATGTGATTGGGAGAATTCTTGCCTGTATATGTGTGTATATGATTTTTCTTGAAATTGTTATGTTAGAAATGGTAATAATTGTGAATATTTGAAATTGCATGATGAATTGTGACTATGTTATACCTTCAAAAAGGTTATAATAATTGGAATTGAAGGAAAAGATGAAAAGCATGAAAATATAAAAAAATGATAAAATGAAAGAAGCACAGGAGTGCAAATTGTGGTCGATTAAATTGAGCATAAGAATATGAAAATGCAAAGAAATGAATATGTGATTTTGTTTGGGCGAGAGTGGAACCGTTTCGTAGTCACATTCACGTGCTCGTTGACGTAAACCCTTCTCCCGACTACCCGCTTGTGGTCCACGAGATCCGAAAATGGACTCGTTTTATTCACGGAGCAAACTTCGATTTCTCTGTTTTGTTCATGGAACCCTTGAGCCAATTGTTTGTGCATTTGCATTTTTGACATGTTAAGTGATGATGCTAAATTTCATCAAGTATGTCCTATGTGAAAATGAATTGAGTTGTGAAATGTGATTTGGTATGGTGATTGCCGAATAGTGTATGCTCATATGAATATATACATATATATATGTAATTATGCTTGAATGTGTAGCTCATTGCCAATGGCTATAGGCATTTTAGCCACTGATCTGTGTAGCTTAACCCCAATTTTCCCTCCTCTAGTGCAAATCAAGAAGATCAGTGATCCTTGCAAGGCATTAAGAACTTCAAGATAGATATAAATCTTTTGTACTAAGTTAGTGATTTTAGATAGCTTTATCAGCACATCAACATTGAGCATCCTTATGTATTTTGTTATAGTTTTGATGCGTATGTTGAAATGTATCAAACTCTCACTGTGTTTAAAAAATGAGAAAGTGAAATTGAATTCCTTTCTAAGTATGATTCTGTTATTTAAAGATTTGGTCTAATGAAACGCATATGTGCATGATCTTCTCTGTTGAAATTGCCAATGTTGTTAGTATTAGAATAGCATGTTAAATTGGAGAGATTGTGTTCAGACGCAAAGGAAAGTATAGATCAAGAGTATCGTCTATGATGACATCACACACAGATGCAAAGGAAAGTACAGAGGAAGAGTATCATTTATGATGATGTCACACATAGACGCAAAGAAATACAGATGCAAAGGAAAATATAGAAGAAGAGTATCATCTGTGATGATGTCACACACAGACGTAAAGGAAAGTATAGACGAAAGGAATCGACTGTGATGATGTCACAACACAGACGATAGAAAGGTAGATACAAAGAAAGGTAGACGATAAAACACAGACGATAAGAGGTGAAACCTAGACGATAAAAAGTCAAAGACAGACGATAGGAGGTCAAACCCAGACGATAAAAAGACAAAGACAGATGATAAAACATAAACGATAGGAGGTCAAACCCTAACTATAAAAAGTCAAAGAAAAACGATAAAACACAGACGATAAGATAGTCAAACCCAAGCGATGGGCCAATTGCAGACGATGGGCTAAACGCAAAAGAAGAAGTTAAGAAGTTATACTAATTGACCTAAAGAATGTACCTATGCAAATTGTGGACTCACCAACGTTATCCTTTGACATATTTAGGCTTAAAGGGAGATGAGCCTAAAAGGGGTTAGTTATGAATGCTAGTGGTGGTGTAAAATGTTTGGATATTTGAATGCGATAGTTGGGTCCAGAAACGGGGTTTGACATCTTATGGTATTAGAGCCTAGGTTTTTCCTATGCATAGAGTGTATAGTAGGACAAATTGTTAGGTTATGTGATTATTGTTTTGCATTGTTAAACTGATTTGATTGCATTAAATTACTTGCATACATGTAAGAAATAGGACTAAAATAAAATGTAAGCTAATCATTAGTGTTTTATTAAAGGAGTAGAATGCCACCTCGTAGAAGGACACAAGGAGTTCTGCAAGGATCCATTGCACCTGACTCTCAACCAAGAGGGGATAGTATCGATGAGTCTGTAGCCCCAAGAAATGCTGAGGCTTTTGTAGGGCATAGTAATGAGCCCTCTCAGTCCTTAACCTGGGAGTCGCCTGTTCTACCAGAGCAGATGCCTCCATTAGATCTGAGGATATTCCATGCCTTTACCCAGACGTTTGTCCAAGCTATGAGATAGATGGCACAATCTTCTACTTTAACCCCAGTTAAGAAGGGGAAACAGGTCGACAAATTGACGAAGTATGGAGTAGTGGACTTCTATGGGACCACTGATCCCGAGGAAGCTGAGGATTGGTTGAGGAAGATCGATAGGATACTAGATCAGATGGAGAGTGAGGATGACGAGAAGGTTGTGTATGCTGCCAGTTTGCTTCAGGGGGATGCTTTGCACTTGTGGGAAAGTGTGTCAGGGAGCCTGATGAGACCTCCAGTTTTGGCATAGAAGGACTTCTTAGATGCTTATAAGAAGAAGTACCTGTCTGAGGTGTATATTCAGCAGAAGCAGGGGGAGTTTCTGAGTCTCACTAAGAGGGAGATGACAATGAGCGAGTATGACTATCGGTTTACACAATTGTCTCGGTATGTAGCTAAGATGATTATGACTGAGGTAGCTAAATGTCGTCGGTTTGAATCAGGATTGCACCTATACATCAGAGAAAAAGTAGTGGTGCAGAAATTCTGTGACTTTCAACAGCTGGTTGAAGCGACACTGAGGGTTGAAAATATAGAGAATATAAAAAGTAATGTGAACAAGAATAGAAAGGGGAGAGAACAGCTTAAGAGGGGAGGTGGTACTCCTATGTTAGAGATGAGTGCCAGGACTTTCCCTGCACAATCTGAGGGGAGGAGCACTGGAGCTAGCAGGCCTACATAAATGAGAACTGTCTCACATCAAGCCTCAATAGCTGGAGGTAGTAGGAGGGGAGATGGGGATAAGCCACCCATTCCTAAATGTGAGCACTGTGGAAGGTTTCATAGCGGGAAATGCTAACGAATGACAGGAGCTTTTTTCAACTGTGGAGAGAAGGGAAACATGGGAAGAGAGTGCCCTTAGAATCTAAGACATGAGAAGAGTCAGATGCAAGCTTCAAGGAGAACTGAGACTGGGGGACACAAGACAGTGACGAAAGTGGGCAGTTCTGATGCAGCAAAAAGGGTGAATCTTCCAGGGAGACCCAAGGGGCAAACACCAGCTAGGGTATTTGCAATGACACGGGAGGATGCAGAGATCGCTCCAGAATTTGTGACTGGTATGGTTAAATTGTTTGATGCCGATATTGTTGTTTTGATTGATCCGGGGTCTACCTATTCATTTATGTCATCAAGTAGAACTGTGTGTGGTAGAAATCTGAGCTCTTTGGATACCCCACTAATGGTGAGTACTCCAATCAGCCAGTATATTGTGATTAGCAGAGTTTATAAAGATTGTGAGATAAGTATTGTGGGAGAACAATTAGTGGTGGATCTAATGCCATTGAGGATGGGAGGATTAGATGTAACTTTAGGTATGGACACATTAGAGAAGTACAATGCCCATCTGGATTGTAAACAAAAAATAGAGGAGTTCGAATTGGACAATGGTAGAAAGGTGGTATTTATGGGAGACAGAAAAGCAAGCCCACCTAGAATTGTTTCGGCTTTGACAGCAGAGAAGATGATGAGGAAAGGGTGTGAAGCATATTTGGCCTATGTTGTAGACACGAGGGAAGATAAAAAGAAGTTAGAAGATATACTAGTAGTCATGGAATTCCCAGATGTCTTTCCCGAGGAATTACTAAGACTACCACCACCTAAGGAAATTGAATTTCCCATTGAGCTTCTTCCGGGGACAATGCCAATATTGATTTCGCCTTATAGGATGGCTTCGGTGGAGTTGAAGGAGCTTAAGGAGCAATTGGAAGAGTTGTTGGAGAAGGATTACATTAGGCTGAGCTCTTTGCCTTGAGGAGCTTCGGTCCTCTTTATGAAGAAGAAGGATGGATCGTTGAGGATGTGTGTGGATTATAGGAAGCTTAACCATGCCACCGTTAAGAACAGATATCCGCTCCCATGCATAGATGACTTGTTTGATCAGTTACAAGGGGCGAGAGTCTTTTCGAAGATAGACTTAAGATTAGGTTATCATCAGTTGAGGATAAAGGAGACTGATGTGCCAAAGACTGCTTTTAGAACACAGTATGGCCACTTTGAGTTGTTGGTCATGCCTTTTGGGTTAACGAATGCACCTGCAGCCTTTATGGACTTAATGAATAGAGTCTTTAAGCCATTCTTTGACCAATTTATCATTGTCCTTATTGATGATATATTGGTTTACTCCAAGAGTGATAAGGAGCATGAAGAGCATTTGAGGATTGCCATGGAGACATTGAGGAAGAATTAGTTGTATGCCAAATTCGATAAATGCAAATTTTGGCTAAAGGAAGTAGTGTTCCTTGGACATGTGATTTCAAAGTACGGAGTACATGTAGATCCAAGGAAAATAGAAGCAGTTGTGAAATGGGAAGCACCTAAGAATGTAGCAGAGGTGAGGAGTTTCTTGGGTTTAGCAGGATATTGCAGGAGATTTGTGGATGGCTTTTTCATGGTAGCTGCTCCACTTTCCAAATTGACAAGGAAGAATCAGAAGTTTGTGTGGACGGATGAATGTCAGAAGGGGGAGGAGCTTAAGTATAGATTGACGAGTGCACCAATTTTGACCTTGCCTTTAGGTAATGATGGATACACTATATATAGTGATGCCTCAAGGAAGGGATTGGGTTGTGTGTTGATGCAAGGGAATAAGGTGATTGCTTATGCTTCTAGGCAATTAAAGCCTTATGAGATGAACTATCCTACTCATATCTTCGAGTTGGCTGCCATAATCTTTGCATCGAAGACATGGAGACATTACTTGTATGGAGTTACTACTAAGGTATTTATAGATTATAATCGCCTTAAGTATTTAATGAGTCAAAAGGAATTGAACTTGAGACAAAGAAGATGGTTAGAGTTATTGAAGGACTATGACTTGATGATAGACTACCACCCGGGGAAAGCTAATGTAGTGGCAGATGCATTAAGCAGAAAGTCGACTATGGTACACGTGGAGACAGTATATGTTCCTTTTTTGAAGGAATTAGTCAAACTTTGGGTCACATTAAGGAAAGCTGAATTTGGGTGTATATTAGCTAATTTTAGGGAAAGGCCAGTGTTAAATGAGAAAATTAAGGAATTGCAGGCATAGGATGGGTACATGAGGAAGCTCAGAGAAGAGATTAAAAGTGGTAAACCTTCTGAATTAGAGGTAAGAGAGGATGGATTGATGATGGTAGGTAACTGATTATGTATTACAAATGTGCAAGAGCTGAAAGATGAAATTCTTGATGAGGCACACAATGCACCTTATGCTATGCACCCAGGGAGCACGAGAATGTATAGAGATTTGAAGGAGCATTTCTAGTAGAAAGGAATGAAGAAGGATATTGCGCAGTATACTAAGAGATGCTTAGTGTGTCAGTAAGTCAAGACTGAGCACCAGGCAAGCTTCAACCTTTGACTATTCCTGAATGGAAATGGGAGAAGATTACAATAGATTTCTTGATGGGATTACCGAGAACTAGTAGGAATCATGATTCAATATGGGTGATTGGGGATAGGCTAACCAAGTCAACACATTTCTTGCCAATTAAGAAAACAAATTCTTTGAATGCTTTGGCCAAGAAATATGTGGATGAAATAATCAGGCTTCATGGGATTCCATGCTCCATAGTTTTGGATAGAGATCCCAGGTTCACCTCTGAATTTTGGGAAAGCTTACAGCAGGCTTTAGGAACTAAGTTGCACTTTAGTACAGCTTTCCATCCCCAAACTGATGGACAATCAGAGAGAACAATACAGACTCTAGAAGCGATGTTGAGAGCATGTGTTATGGATTTTAAAGGCTCATGGGATGATCGTTTGCCTTTAATTGAGTTTGCTTACAATAATTCCTATCATTTGGGAATTCAAATGGCACTTTATGAAGCTTTGTATGGCAGGAGGTGAAAAACTCCTATTTGTTGGGATGAGGAAGGTGAAAGGAAGCTTTTAGGGTTTGAGTTGGTGTAAATCACAGTTGCTTAGACTAAATTGGTGAAACAGAGGATTAAAGTAGTTCAAGATAGAATGAAGAGCTACAGATGTAACTAGAAAAGAGATGAAATTTAAAGTTGGAGACAAAGTTTTTCTTAGAACTTCTCCATAGAAAGGGGTGTTGAGGTTCGGTAAGAAGGTCAAACTTAGTCCGAGATATATAGGCCTTTATGAGAATTGGGACTTTATCCTACAGGTTAGCTTTTCCATCAGAATTGTCTAAGATTCACAATATCTTCCATGTATCGATGTTGAGAAGGTATTGATTTGACCCTTCGCACATAGTTCAACCTTCAGAGGTTCAGTTAAAGGAGGAATTGACCTAGGAGGAGCAACCAGTGGAGATCTTACATTTGAAGGAAAAGTTTTAAGAAACAAGGTTGTAAAGCTAGTAAAAGTCTTATGGAGGAGCCATTCGATGGAGCGGGCAACATGGGAACCTTTGGGAGCAATGAGGGAGAAGTATCCATACCTATTCAATGACTCAGGTAATAATTTCGAGGACAAAATTCTTTTAAGAGGGGGAGAGATGTTGGGCCCTGAAATTTTTTATTTCAGTGATCATGATTTGAATAAATTTTGTAGTATTGTTAGATAAATCACTTTAATTGGAGCTTAATTATTATGTCGAGTTTAGGAGGATTTATTTCATGGATTGATGGAAATTGAAGTATTAAATGGAAGAAATAAAAATTAAGTTAGAGTATAGTATGGTGTAAGTTAAATTGAAGAATTAAGAATGCATAAGGGTATTTTGGGTGGAT
>JAOSBN010000002.1:15712230-15728352 GCA_027563595.1 Erythroxylum suave | reverse complement strand
ATGCAAAGGTATTTTCTCTAGTGAAAAGCAATCACAAGCGATAAATGAAATTAAATTGTATCGTGAAGGTTTAGAGAGTTTTGCTAGATCATCAGCAAATAGAGAACTAATGATGAAAAAATGCATCCAGGTAAGTTTTATACTTTTAAATTTTAATTCATTATTTACTTATTAATAATATATATTTTTATCTTAACTATTAATTTAAAGTACAGATGAGTAGTGGAGGTTATTCGGTGACAGTGCTCCAACATTGAGAAAACTCGTTATTAGGTTTCTCACTCAAACAGCTTCTGCATCAGGTTGTGAATGTAATTGGAGTGTTTTTGAACGTATTCATACAAAGAAACGAAGTCGTTTGAAACATCAAAGACTTAATGATCTTGTTTACGTTACTTATAATCTGAGAATGAAGAACAGGTATTTTATATTTTTGTTTTTATTTCAATAATTTTATTTTGTTATTGACTTTATAATTGCTCTAATATGTGTTCAGAGTGCTTAGTAAGAAGAGAACATATGATCCAATTGATATTGATTGTATTGAACATACTGATTTTTAGATCGAAGAAGAAAAACCATCACCTGATCTTGATTATAATGAACTTGAAACGACAATTTATGAAGAAAATGCATTCGTCACAATGAATGAATTAAGAACAAGAACATCTACTGATGGTCAGTTCATATTTTATTTTGATTATTTTTAAGTTAAAATTATACTGTATTACAAGTTTACAATTGAGAATAATTTCATACGTTACTAATTTGTAATTTATTTTAATGCAGTAGAAGAAGTTGATGCAAATACTTTAGATGAAAGCGTGGTTTACAAATTTTTAAATAGTGTTGGAGAATTTGAAGCTTTTGACGACGATCAGATGCAACATTCTTCAGAAATACAATTTTGATTTTTATTGTTATTTTAAGTTTTATATTGAACTCATTTATTTATTTTTAGTTCATTATATGATAATAAACATTGGTGTATTTTTAATTTCAATAAAATATTTTATTTTTATTTATTCTTATAAATTTTACATCTTATTTATTATATTCTGATTTTATAGAGGTTTATAACCGGTTGAACTTTTAAACCTTAAACCTTTCCTTTGACCGGTTCGATGTCCGGTCCGATTTTTAAAGCATTGATCACATGTCTTCTCCGTTAGCTTTCTGGAGCTTCCTAAAAACTTTGTTATTGTCTACGAGAAGCAATTAGTCTTTTTCCTTTTACGAATGATCGATATTCTACTTATTAACGTTACGTCTCTACAAGTATAAGAAAAGTTCTTTAGAATTTTTTAAAACGTGATACATCAATCTTTTATTTTATTTTATATTTATTTACTTATTTTAATTTTGTAGCATATCTTTCTTTATTTTCATTGTCACATTTACATGTGGGTCTACCAGAAACAGTCTTTCTATTATGTAGGAGTAAGACTCCGTACTATCAAACCTTCTCAGTTAGAGAAATAATGATTACCTTCATCAATTCATCATCAAAAAATGATTCAAAATCAGATAATGAATCCATGTATCTACGATACTAACATTAAATAATTAATAAAATGTTCAATCAAAAGATTAACCAAACATGAATTTTAAATATTCATACAAGACATAGACTTAACATTTTAATCGTAGATTTATACAAAACATACACTTCTCTCATCTTATATGATTAGATGACATTATCTAAAAAAAGAAACAAAATATAACTATGTTTTTTTACTATAATTATAAACTTAATTTTTGTGGAATTATAAATTTAAAATATAAATTCTTATAAGAATATTCAACAAACTACTAAAATATATAATATTTATACCCTTATAATTTTTTAAAGTCATATCCTTATAAGTTATTTTACACATAAACGACTAATACTAAACAACTAATTTTATCAAACATATTTCTAACAATCAGCTAATGCAATCCGTTGGTCAAATCAACTAATAGAATCAGCTATCAGCTATAGCTAATGTAATCAGCTGATTTCCAAATAAAGCCTTAAAAGGCAAAGAAATAGGGTGGGGAGATGTAGTAAATGATAGAAGGAGGAGATGATAAAAAAAGATGGAACAACAAAGAACGGAGGAGAAAGTTGGTGCGATGGAGGAGGGAGGCTTTCAACCGAAAGTTATGAATATCATACCTGGCTCAATACCGGATTGAGTTCTGGAATAGAACTGTACTGGTATCGGTCGATACCGGATACCGTTTCAGGTAATTTTTTAAATTTATGAAATAGTTCCTAAAATTTTTAAAATTTGCAAAATAGTCCATATTGGTATATTGTACAATTGTGTTGTATGCTTTACTAGTTTACTGTTTACATCAACCATACTTTCAAAAATCTTAATAATAAATAATAATGATAATTAATATGGAATAAAAATAATTTTTAAATATTTTACATATAAATAATAACCACAATTAATATAAACAAAGACAATCATCATCATACAATTATAAAATTAAGAATAATACAAAGTATTTAAAATATTACAATAATACAATTTCATCATTTTAATAAATGATATTATATCAAAAGATTCAAAACCTCCAATAAAAAGAACAATAAATATTAAAAAAGAGTTGATGACGAAGAAACAATCAAACAAAATTTAAACCTAAAACAAAAACATTACAGTTACATTATACATATATAATTTAACATAAACATCAAATACAAGTAAAATTAAAAGAAGAGGAAAAATAAAAACTTGGAATTCAATCGTCAATGGGAGGATATTCGCTGGAACTACATTGACCCCAGTGATCATTTGGTACAAAATCTATATCATTAAGAGGAGTTTCATCATCATTATCATTCAAATTTAATACACCAATTGACATGTCAATACTTTCTCATCCAAGATTATCTTCCAAATCCAAATCATTAACATCAATCAAATTGGGTTCTTCAGAAACTCAATCCACCAAAACATCAATATTATTAATGACATTTGGATCAGTTGAACTACTTATGCTATTAAGACTCCTAGTAAACAATTAAATTTAATTATTAAAAATTATAAGAAATTATATCAAAATTAATAATGATAATAATGAAAATAACATATCTTTCTCCAAGTTTTAAATTGTAACGAACAAAAACCAAGTCATTCAACAATATGAAATAATAATTATCATATGAAAAAAGACAATTATTATCAAAAAATATAAAATTAAGAACAATATAAAGTATTTAAAATAGTACAATTTTAATTTTCATTATATAATAAATAATAATTACATCAAAACATCCAATAAAAAGTATAATAAATATCTTTAACTCTCAAATTATTATAATTTACAACAAGAGTTCGAGATAAAAAAACAACCAAGTAGAATTAAAACATGAAATAAAAATATATGTTATTTAATTTATTATCAATTAAACATATTATATATTTGAATAATTAAAATTAATTATTACTGAAATTATAAATATCTTAATTTAATTTATAAAATTAATTTAATAATTATAATTAAATTTAAAATTTTTTTTAAAATATATTATATATATTTTAAAAAATTTTGATTTAATAATTCAAAATATATAAAATAAATATTGGTCTATAAATAATAATTTTTAAATTATTTATTTTTAAAAATTAAATATTTTTATTAATACTTTATTAATAAATATGATATAAAATATTAAAATAAATTTATTTTAATTTTAATTTAATATATAATTATTATTAGTAATAAAATATTTATTTTATTTTAAAAATAAAAAAATAATAATAAAGGTTAAACTAAATAACAAATTAACAAATATTTAAAAAAAAGAAGGAGGTGAAGACGTGGGTGGGAGGTTCAACACTTTTTAAAACTTTTTGTTTTTTTTAATTAAAATTTAAAAATTTTATAACTTAGTCTCTATACTTTTTAAAATTTTCGGTACTGTTCAGTATTTGATCGGTATTTATAATATCAACTGGTACTGTTAGTACCAGCTAGTATTGACCGATACTAATTAATATTTAAACCCAATATTAAAATTTATATTTTGGTATCATTTTTCTCAGTTATAAAGTAACTAGTATGGTACAGAATTCAAACCAAATTTTCAACCCATCTCAACCCGTTTGATGCAAACGTGATAGACCCAAATGTGACAGGACGACTGTTTTTGATAGACCCGATATAATCACTAATTAGCAAACCCGAAAGAAGGGAAGGTCTCCTTTCTCGTCACACTTCTACCACGTCACGAGAGGGAGAGGCCACAGAGCACGTGCCAAGGGAGGAAGTTGGGGTGGAGGGACGTTGACGACATTAATGACGCCCAGTGGCGGTAATTATATCTTTTCATGTCTTTGTGGGTCCTCTTCGGACAAGTCACAAACTCTCGTGTCACTCCCCCTCCCTCTGAAAGCACAGGGCAGTCCTCTTTCATACTACTGCTACCTTCTTTCATCTTTGCGTTCACAACTAGTTTCTGGAAAAACTTCAAGCCTTATTTCCTCTCTTTATTTGCTATATTTTTATTGTTCTTTTTTGGCATCTTTTATTTTGGTTCTTGTGGCTGCTAAGGTGGAAGCATGAATGAGGAAGTTTCTCGCCACTGGGGTCTCACTATGATTATTCTTGAGCTGTTTCTGTTGCTTCTATGTGAGTTTCTAACCGTTGTTGTTGTGCTTTTTCTGGGATTTGCTCATCTTAATATGATCTGTGAGCTATCCTCTACTTGTTGAGTGTTGCGGACTTCAATTTTGTCTACTGGGTTTAGCGAGTCATATTTTCTTTTTACAAGATTGGAATTTTCCTTTATTTATTCTTTTGATAAATGTGGGGTTTGTTGTTTTTTACGTTACCGGGTTGGTGCATTTGCCTTAACTTAGTGATCATCATGGTTTAGCATCATGGGAGAATTTACGTGCAATCGGTGTTTCTTAAATTTTGGTTTTCAGAATGTTATAGCATGTTATGACCTTGAGTAAGTTAGCTATTTGGGCTTCTGCTCAGATATTATTAAGTTGAGGATTACATTTGGATTGGATTGGTTAACCGCTCTAGGTTAGCATTTTTAGTTTGGGAGATTGATATGTAACCTTGTTGGTTTAGACATTGGACTGCAAAACAATTTTGTTGCGATGGGAATAATGATCGGAATTTCTGTAAAGGTGAGTTCCAACTGCCTCCAGTGCATGCAAGCTGTAGTATGCTTTGTGTTTTAATATTCCACTTTCAGAAATATCAAATCTCTTCAGGGAATAATCTGGAAAACATCAGAAGTTGACAATTTACTTATGGAATTTCTACATCCTATGTTGACTACGGACAGAAGAATTGGTTTCAGATATATCTGGCTTGCATATGGTCAATTGATTGAAATAGTCTTTTAGACGATGAAAAATTGATCTATCTTATGGTTGTCCTTTGTGGATGTGGCAGTAGTATGAATTATAAAATATGACTCCTTATATTCTTTTGTCTTTATTGACTAAAATTGATACCTTCAAGTCTTTGCTCATCGTCAATTGTTTAGTTATCTTAGCCTCAAGTTCTAGGGCTCCTGGCCATTTACTATTTGTGAAAGGACTGTGGTCAAAGCTTCAAACAACAGAAATTGTAATGTTCAACATGGATGTTATGTTATTTTTTATCATTAATTTCACCACTAATTGTTATGCTACAGGTTTGAATGACTGTCAATGCAACGCTTTAAATTATCTTAGAGGCTCTGCTTCATCAACTAAGAGAAGATTGAATGCGTTTCTTCCTTTGATCTCTCTAGATATTGCCCCACAGCCCTTTCTTCCTCTTCTTGCACCTTCTCCTTTGACAACTTTCACAAATGCTACTATTCCAAAATTATCAAGTTCGCTTTTTTCTTTTTTTCCCAGTTTGGTGAAATTAGCATCACAATCCCTTTAGTTGGTAAAACTAAATATTGTTGAACTTACTGTTGTCCTTGTTCTTGTAGGACTATGTATGTTTAATTTCTCAGCTATTCAAAGTTTGATGAGCACGACATGAACTGATTGCCATGCCTTCTTTGCACCATTGCTCGCCAACGTTATATGCTGTCCACAGTTAGAAGCCACCCTTGCAATTCTTGTTGGACAATCTAGCAAAGTGACCAATGCACTTGCATTAAATGGAACTGTTTCCAAGTATTGCCTTTCAGATATTGAGCATATTTTGGTGGGTCTGGGTGCTGAAAATAATCTTGGGGAAATATGCTCAATTCATCCCTCAAATCTAATACAAGGGTCTTGCCCGGTTACAGATGTTAATGAATTTGAGAGTTTGATAAAATCTTCTAAGCTTCTTCGTACCTTTGAGAAGATTGATCCTGTGAATGAATGTTGTGAACAAGTCTGCCAAAGTGCCATCTCAGAAGCTGCCAATAGACTTGCATTAAAAGTTTCTGAAGTTTTGAGCATCAAATCATCGAATAGGTTACTTGGGCAGTCAAATAGGATTAGTGATTGTAGACATGTTGTACTCCGATGGCTGGCTAGTAAGCTTGATCCCTCTCATGCAAAGGAGGTTCTTAGAGGACTATCAAATTGCAATGTTAATAAAGGTGAGTCTTATCTACATGAGTGTGGTGAACTAACTTAATTTATAAGGCTTGATAATTACTAGACTGATTCTTGAGGTTTCTTTTGTTGCTGAGAGTCTTACAACCATTACTTGGCATTATATGGGCAAACAGGTCAATCATCATATCTTGTGAAAGAATCTTAGTAGGTCAGCATAACTTGCATCCATGTTAGTTTTGGAGATGTAGAGAAGACATAGTAGAATCGGGAGAACATGATGGGAATGGAAGAAACTTCTTGTCTGATATTGGAGGAAAAGGAATGAAGGATAAACTACTTCTTTTTCCCTCTTCTTTTCTCACATAGTTTTAGTATACGTCAGCAGCATCAAGTAAACTCAAAAGAATGCTGAATAGTGTAGGATTCCTATTGTGTTCTCCGGACATGAATCTAGTTGCATGCCTGAAAAATCTTTTTTGGTTTCTTAATTGCTATACGTAAGTAAGTGGAAATCTGCCACACCTTCAGCATATTTTACTTATTGTTTATGTAGATATTGCGAGTGTTCTTCAAAAGGAGCTGGCAGATTGATAACAAGTATATGTGATCCTGCAGTGCCAGTGTTATCAGCTGACGTTATTGATCTCTGTTTCTTTCCTTACCATTTCTCTTTTTCTTTCTGCTTCAATTTGCCTCCTGGTTTTCCCTGAAATAAGACAAGTCTTGAAATCATGTGAGAATATCATAATTAAATAAGAAAGAATGCTGCAGCGCCATGGAAAGCTACATCTCTCACTTATAGAAACAGAGCCTCATAACCAATTGACAGGCTCTGGATTGTGCTACAACTCTAGGGATGAAGCTAGAGAAATCAAATATAACTATGGATGTTTATAGCCTTTGTCATATCACTCTCAAGGATTTCTCTCTGCAAGGTTGATGCTAATTTCTTTATTCCCTTTGACTTACTCTTTAACTTTCTTCTTGAAATAACCTTTTCAGGACCCAATACTCATTTGATGAGTTAAACTCAAGTATCTAATCTTTTATGTTACTAGTAACATACTGATACTAGATTCTTTTGTGATTTTGCTACTTTTTTTATGATATTGGTGATCAATGATTGGATTGCATCAGTTGCTAGACAAGGTAATTCAAAGTCTTCTGGATCTTTTGTTTTACATTTCCTAGAATTTGATCTTTACATTTTTCATTTCCCTATGTCTATTGTGTAGTTATTTTGGACTTCTAAATTGCATTCTGTGCCAAATTTCTTACTTATGTTTGTTTTTCTTCTACAACATTCACTTGTGTTCTCAATTAAACAATCACCATCAGATGGAGTTACCTGAAGAAAAAGACAATTCAATATCTGAAAAGGGAAGTATCAATATTTTCTCATATGCATACAAACACAAAGTAAAGGGGAACAAAGAAAGGAAGAAAAGCAAAGAAAGGGAGAATTTGTAGTGCTGTTACCATTAACCCTCTCTATGCATTCTGTAGAGAGTGCAATGTTAAATGATTTTATTTTTCCTTTCCCTCTGGGAGAGTGTTACCAGCCCTTGTTTGTGATCCAGTTATGGGTCCCTGCACCTTAAAATCAGAAATTAACTTGGAAGGGGAATGGTATTTGTTAGTTTTTCTGCCCTATCGACCTATTTTGAAAATACTGAAAAACTAGAGCTCGTTAGAGAGAACTCATCGATCTCAAAATAACTAGAACTTTGATAGGAGAAAAGAATGCTTTCTTATTCCTTTGCATAACCAGTCTTTTATACAAGCACATTAGACTCCCATCTGGGAAACATTCAAATAATTCCAACCTGATCTAAATTCAATATAATCTTATCTAATCTTATATAAATCTAACTTGATTTAAATCTAATATGATCTTATGTAAATCTAACTAATCGCAATTATTTAAATGACAACCACACAATAAGATAATGATAGCTAACACCTAATCTTGTTTCCTCTTTTTCCAATGCGTAAAACATTTGTAGACTCGGTCAAAAGGAACTACTTTGACCGAATTAGGCTCATTTAATTGTTGGACCTTTTGTTGGTCCACAACATTGCCTCCCCCGTCAAGAATGCGCTTGATCTCAAGAGCAAATGATGGATATCGGCTTAGAATTGTAGAAGCAGGCTCCCATGACGCATCAGCTGGAGAAAGACCTTCCCAATGTATTAATATTTGTGAAGTTCCTGCAATCGTGCGTGAGTCTAATATGGCTCTAGGAGTGGGCTGTACTTGCCCTCGGTAAACCACAGGCAACTGGGGGGTAATGGTGTTGGGACCATGGAATTTGTTTAAACAAGAGACATAAAATACTGGGTGTATTTTGGCTTCTGGAGGAAGGGACAAGCGATAAGCGACCGAACCAACCTTGGCTTCAATGGGAAAAGGGCCATAGAAGTGAGGGGATAATTTTCGATTACTTTTAGAGGCCAAGGATAGTTGGCGGTAAGGTTGCAGTTTTAAAAGAACCATATCACCTACTGCAAAGTTCACCTCTCGATGTTTAGCGTCATAGGCAGATTTCATGGCATTTTGAGCTTGTAAAAGACGCTCGCGTGCCTCTTGCAGTAGCAGATTTCTATTTTGCAATTCCCTATCAACAGCTTCTACTCGTGCCAAACCTGGACAATAAGAAAGCAAACGAGGTGGAGGGCGGCCATAGACTACTTCAAAGGGAGTAGTTTTTAAAGAAGATTGGTAACTAGTGTTGTAGCAATATTCAGCCCTATGTAATTCCTCCAATAATTCGTCAATTACGGGAATTGGAAATTTATCTTTGATGGTCTGGGCATTTAGAGAGCGATAGTACACACAAAATCTCCGTGAATTATCTGCTTTTTTAACTAGGAGGACTAGAGAAGAAAAAGATGATTCCTTTATTTAGCATCTCATCACCTTGCCTTTCAATTTCATCTTTTTTCCCGTGAGGATAACGATCACAGGCGGACAGCTATAGCTCCTGTTCCTGGTTGCAAATTAATGCGATGATCACATTGGCGAGTAGGTGGCAGCCCTTCTGAGACATTAAACAAGTCTGGGAATTCTGCTATGACTCTTTTGAGTTCCAACTCCTAATGCACTTCTACTAACGTTGCTAACATAGACATAGTATATGGGCTGAATTCCTTTACTCCACATAACTCTACTTTCTGCCCTTGCCACTAAAATTGCATCTTCATGGCAGCAAAGTTCCAATAAATAGGACCCAGCATCCTTAGCCAATTTACCCCTAAAACTGCACCAAAACCAGAGAGAGGCAATAAAAATAAATCAAAGCAAAAGGTTTGATGACCTAGTTGTATTCGAAGTGACCGACATACCCCTGGGTTGTGCAATCTTTCTCCATTTTCCACTGTAACTCGCAATCCAGCCCTTGATTCAATGGGAATTTTCATTTTATCTACTAAAGATTCATCTACAAAGTTGTGAGTGCTTCCGGAATCAATCAAGATTAGTAGGGCCTTTCCATGGACAGAGCCTTTTAATTCCATCGTTTGCGATTTTTGCATTCCTGTTATTGCATGAATCGAGATTTCTGGCTCCTCTGTTTCTTCTACCTGAATATCTGGTTCTGGATGCATAACATCATGTACTTCCAACCAAAAGAGTCATTTACATTGGTGCCCTAATGTATAGGGCTCATCACAGTTGTAACAAAACCCTTTTGCCCTTCTTTCCTCCATCTCTGCCCTGTTCAGCTGCTTCACAAAAGGTGTTCGTGGCCTAGTATTTGTTGTGCTCCTCTGCAGACCACTTGGTTCTTCTTTATATCGAATTCCCAACGTTCATATAATCGAGCTAATCTCATGGCACTGGTTAAATCCTGAGGGTGTTGTAGCTCAATTCTACTGCTATGGCTTCTTTCAAACCACTAATGAAGATTTCAACCTCCTGTTCTTGAGTAAGAGTGCTGGCACGTGCTGCTAGATATTCCTCTACTGTGCTAGTTTGACGAAGCTTGGATAGCTCTCCTAGTTTATTGCTTCTAATTGGTGGACCAAAATGCAAATTGCAGTTGGCTTTAAAATCTTCCCAAGATAGGTGTGGCCGATCCTTTTCTAACTTGAGAAACCATAGTTGGGCATCTCCTTCCAAGTGGAAGGATGCTAACCCCACCTTATCTTCCTTTGTTGTTCGTTGATGGCGAAAAAAATGTTTGCAATGATTCAGCCATCCTAATGGATCCATAGTTCCGTCGAAACGAGGGAAATCAAGTTTGGAATACCTAGGGACATAGTTCCCAGTCCCTGCACTCTCTCCCCCTGCAACTTCTCCTCTTCCATTTCAACGATCATTACGATCTCGGCTACTGTTGCCTTCACACCTTCCTCTACACGTGCTGCAGGAATTTCACGAGCTAGTTCTTGCAAACGGTCTGCCAACTCTTGTTTGTTCTCCATGGCTGTACGATCTTGTTCTCGTTGTCTTTTGTCATGATCTCGATCATCCTGAAACATTTTCAGAAAAGCCTCAAACTGCCGCTGGAAGTTTTGCGAGTCCCCCATAACTTTCTGCTCTGATACCAAATTGTTACCAGCCCTTGTCTGTGATCTAGTTATGGGTCCCTGCACCTTAAAATCAGAAATTAACTCAGGGGGGGAATGGTATTTGTTAGTTTTTCTGCCCTGTCGACCTATTTTGAAAATATAGAAAAACTAGAGCTCGTTAGAGAGAACTCTTCGATCTCAAAATAACGTTCAAATATAAGCACATTAGACTCCTATCTAGGAAACATTCAAATAATTCCAACCTGATCTAAATCCAATATAATGTTATCTAAATCTAACTTGATTTAAATCTAATCTAATCTTATGTAAATCTAACTAATCGCAATTATTTAAATGACAACCACACAATAAGATAATGACAGCTAACACCTAATCCTGTTTCCTCTTTTCCCATGTGTAAAACGGTTGTAGACTCGGTCAAAAGGAACTACTTTGACTGAATTACGCTCATTTAATTGTTGGACCTTCTGTTGGTCCACAACAGAGAGATGCCGTTGAGTTGGGATTTTTCCTTTGTTTCTGATGCTTGTAAGCTATGTTGGTGTCCGTATATTTAGTATGAACTCCTTTGTATTCAACTCGTCAGGGTTGAAACTTACATGCCTCTGTCTTTTTGGAACAGAATCTGGATGCCTCCTGCCAAGCGTTCCTTCTGATGCAACATTTGACAAGTATACAGGGATCTGCTTCATTTGTGATTTGAATGACAACATTCCAGCATCCTGGCCCTCTTCATCCCAGTTGTCAGCATCATCTTGCAATAAAAGTGTGTCTTCCTTATAATCTAATTAGAAGATGTGCTTTTCATTTTTTACCATCTTCACTGGAATTAACTTGTTAAATTTTCAGCTGTTAGAATCCCAGAACTGCCTACTGCTGTGACAAGTGCTCAAAATGGTAAGAATACATCGACTAACTCTTCTGTTACTAATTGCTTTGAATATTAACAACCTAAGTCTGGTAGAGACCCACTAGGTTAAACTAAGTAAATGTATGGCATCGGTCATCAGTGTCAGCCATAAGCACATTAAAGTTTGCATCAGCATTATGTAAAACTCAGGCTTATGATTCTATTTTCTAGAAAGATTCTTAGTGTTTCATGGACTTATGAACTAAGGGTTTTGGGAGTTGTGAGTTAAAAAATGCAAGTTATCTGCCATTAAATCAATATGAGCACAGTAAAGAGGGAAAATAAGAAATTGAAAAAAAGAAAGAAAAATCCTTTGTTTCTAGCACTTCCTTGGTCTTACATGAACTTGGTTGGCAGGAAGATAAAAGAGTACTCTGTCCTCATCTCATCTGTTACATGTACCCTAGTTTACCTGGCAAGTTGAAACGAAAGAAGTCTATATATGTTATTTGCTTCTATGTTTCCATATTGCTTGCTTACTGAAAACATTTATGTTAACAGGTCTTTACCATGAAGATGCGATAACGAATTTGGTACCCATTACCCTGTTGGTTTGGTTATCATGGTGATTTTATAGTCTTATTTGAGCAAATATCCTTTCATATGTACATTGAGACAAAGATTCCTCGTCAATTTAGGTAGTTAATGTAGAGATGAGAGTTGCTTAGCTGAAAAGAGGTTTTACACATCTAACCCTCTCTATTCATCCAATTGTGTTTGGGAGGGGGATTTGAGACGTGAACTTGCAAGTTCAGGTTAGTGATTGTATAAATTCTGCATTCATGCGTGCTGATGTAATAAAATTTTCTGGAGAAAATATATAAAATCTTGAATGTTGTGTTGGTACTCCAAACTCGAAACAATTAGTAGTAATAATGGAATTGCGTCATTTTCTCTGGTTTGGTAATTTTATTTTTCCTTTTTAAGGTAATTGGTAAACAGATTAATGGTTAATTGGAATGTAGTCGGTCTTGGTTGTTTTTTCCTTGGGCAGGTGTCAATTTTCACTTCTCGTTGTTGCATACGTGGCCAACAAATTAGACGTTGATGTTTCCTTGTGGGATTAGGGAATAAAAGAAAGGCATCTCAAGAAGAAACTGGTGGAGTGCTGTAATAGAGAATAAAGTCGAATTAGAGAGGAACATTGTTTGGTTATTAGAAAGAAGAAGAAGAAGAAGAAAAGAGAGATGTCACGACATACACATACACATGCCCACACACATGATAATTATGGCCTTATTCTGTTTTGCACTGATGACGTTGATCGGTATTGAATCGGATACTAGTGAAAATTCAAAAGAATAATACAGAACATAGAGGTGATGATTCTGAAAAAGCAAGCTTTTGTATATCAACTAATTCATATTTTGTTCCACCACGAAAGTACCTGATCTCTATACACGGTAACATTCTCAATGATACGATACAAGCCTCTCCTACTTAATTGACTTGAAATAAACTGATGTGAACTAACTATTACAGAATGGAGTCCTCACCTCCGACTCCGAGACAAGACAGGCTGAAGTTCTCACATGAGGCAGTCAGCTCCGAGCTTGAAGAAATACTGTCAAACACCCAATCATCCTACTTTAGTCGCCTCAATTCGGCCTTATCAATAGAACTGAAATTGTCATTTCGGCTCGCAGCTCCTGCTGTGGTAGTTTACCTGCTTAATAACGTTGTCTCGATGTCAACACAGATGTTCTGTGGCCATCTTGGAAATCTTGAGCTTGCTGCTGTCTCACTTGGAAATACTGGTATCCAGGTGTTCGCATTTGGCCTCATGGTAAGCCCCCCTCCCTCTCCCTTCCTCCCCCCGCAGGGCACCTGATATTACTGATAATGAGTACGGCAAAGCAATGCATTAGTGACTTAATGTGTCTAATGCTGCAGCTTGGAATGGGAAGTGCAGTGGAGACTCTTAGTGGCCAATCTTATGGGGCACGCAAGTACGAAAGGCTAGGCATATACCTTCAAAGATCAGTACTTCTTCTTACGGCCACCGGCTTACCGCTCACGGTGATCTATATTTTCTCCAAAAAACTCCTAACTTTACTTGGTGAACCAACAAACATAGCATCTTCAGCTGCTCTTTTCGTCTACGGACTCATTCCTCAAATTTTTGCTTACGCTGCCAACATCCCCATCCAAAAGTTCTTGCAAGCACAGAGCATAGTTGCCCCTAGCGCATACATCTCGTTAGCTGTACTTGTAATTCACCTCTTATTGACGTGGCTGGCAGTGTTCAAGTGGAACTGGGGGCTGCTAGGGGCAGCCTTGGTGTTGAGCTTGTCGTGGTGGTTTATAGTTTTGGCTCAGTTCTTGTACATTGTTACGAGTAAGAGGTGTAAACATTCTTGGAGAGGGTTTAGCTTGCAGGCTTTCTCTGGACTTTGGAGTTTCTTCAAATTGTCCGCTGCATCGGCTGTGATGCTGTGCTTGGAGAGTTGGTACTTCCAGATGTTAGTCTTGATTGCTGGATTGCTACCAAATGCCAAGATTCAATTAGATTCTCTTTCCGTTTGGTAACCAAAACAAGCCTTCCGTTACGTTTCATTTTCGGTTTGGTTTTCATATTCTTTCTGAGGACTAAATTTTAACCAGAAAAATAGTTATCTGGTAAGGTAAGTGTCTGTGTGGTTAGTCACTTCTTTCTGTCCTATGCCATGCAGCATGATAATAGCAGGATGGGTATTCATGATATCGGTTGGATTCAATGCTGCTGCAAGGTAACTCTAGCAACTTCCACATTAATTAATGAAGACGTCTGAGAATTAATATTGCGAGATGGTATAAAAAATAAAATAAATTATGAAGTCAACATAATATTAAATTAATGAATAAATTGAGTTGGTATCTCTAATTAATTAAATAAAAATATTTGTTCTAATTACCAAAATAAAAAATTAACTCTGTCAGGTATTTTGATAAAAAGTCATTAAATAAAGATAATTGCATTTATTAGTTTGTCTTATATATATATAAAATGAATTTACAGTATCAAATAAAATGCCTCGGTAAAATAATATGATAATTGTCAGTGTAAGAGTGAGCAATGAGCTTGGAGCTGGGCATCCAAAATCTGCAGCATTTTCAGTAAAGGTGGTGACTTCATCATCATTCATCATTTGTGTAATAGCAGCGATCATTGTAATGGCATTGCGCCATGTTTACAGCTATGCCTTTACGGACGGTGAAGTTGTTTCTAAAGCAGTGGCCGACCTCAGCCCTTTTCTGGCTGCCACCATTGCACTAAATGGAGTCCAACCTGTTCTTTCTGGTAACAACATTGTAAACTTATTTCATTATCCAATCTTCGTCCTAGTTTGTAGAGTTTCAATAATGATTCAGTGTCATATTATCAAACGAACAGTACATCGTCTAATAGCCTGTAACATATGCCAACTGAATTTGTTTACAGTTTAGTCTTTTTAACGTCGTTCAACTCTCTTTTGTAATTGAAAGGTGTGGCTGTTGGGTGCGGATGGCAATCGTTTGTGGCATATGTAAACGTTGGATGCTATTACTTGATTGGTATTCCTCTTGGAGTGGTTCTAGGCTTTTTTTTAAAGCTTGGTGCCAAGGTATTATTCTACCACTTAAAGCAATCTTTCTCTTCTATCAATATCCCAATTTAAGGTCAATGGGCAAACTAGTTGAACGAAGCCTAGTGGACAAGAGGGAGTCCAGGTATACATACATACATACAGATAATACATTTTACATTGTTTGGGCAGGGAATATGGTCAGGCATGATCGGAGGCTCATTCTTGCAGACCCTGATACTGATATGGGTCACTTACCGGGCAGATTGGAATAAAGAGGTAAGCTTAATCGTGGTTTATCTTTGTAAATCTTGTCATGAAAAATGAATAATACCAGTGTGTCGAAAGATATAATATCTATAATCCCATCATCTCTTATAGTACAAAACAGTTTTTCACCAGTCAAGTTCTTTGTTTTTTTTGGTTGCCCACCGGGTTCAGCGGAATTTTTATATTTAGGGACTTTTATATTTAGGGCTCGAACTCGAGACTTTACTTAAGCGGAACCGAGCTGCTTACCACTCGGACCAATGCCTGTTGGTCAGTCAAGAAGTTCTTTGATCATATATATCACGTATTTGTGGCATGGTCACTCGTATTTAATTTTATTGGTAGATCACTG
>JAOSBN010000002.1:15694307-15709798 GCA_027563595.1 Erythroxylum suave | reverse complement strand
GATCAGATGGAAAGGTAGAGACCTTTAAAGCTAGATTGGTAGCTAAAGGCTATACTCAAAAAGAGGGTATAGACTGTAAGGAGACTTTTTATGCAGTTCCTATGCTTAAGTCCATTAGGATTCTTTTGGCCATACCAGCCTATTTCAATTATGAAATATGTCAAATGGATGTCAAGATCACATTTCTTAATGGGGATCTTGAGGAGACCATTTATATAGCCGAACTAGAAGGTTTTGTTGAGCCAAGTAATAAGCATAAGGTATGCAAGTTGCAAAGGTCCATTTCTGGACTTAAGCAAGCATCTAGGTCTTGGAACATTAGGTTTGATAAGTCTATCAAATCCTATGGTCCATACAAAACCTAGATGAGCCTTGTGCCTATAAAAGGATACAAAAAGGAAAGGTTATTTCTTTAATTCTGTATGTTGATGACATTCTACTCATTGCGAATGATGTCAGAATGTTATCTAAGATTAAGGGATGGCTTAACAAACAATTTTTAGTGAAGGATTTAAGGGAGGCTATCTATGTTCTAGGGATCAAACTTGTAAGGGATCGTAAGAATAAACAGATAGCCTTGTCTCAACTAAATTACATTGAGAACATGCTCAGTAAGTTTTCCATGCAAGATTCTAAGAGGGGTTTCACACATATTAGGCATGGAATCAAACTTTTAAAGGAGCGAGCTCCTAAGAGCCCAAAGGAGGTCGAACGCGTGCCTAACATTCCATATGCTTCGGTAGTTAGAAGTTTAATGTATGCAAAGCTTTGCACTAGACCAGATATCTGTTATACAGTAGGACTGGCTACCCACCAAGTGTTAACACTAAGATGAGATCTTGTGTGTTAATCACCATATAGAGTAAAACGGGATATCTAGAAGGAAAAACCAATATAAGGGATAAACGGTAATTTTACCCTTTATTGTATGGTTGGGTATAATAAGGCTCATAATAGGATTTGCAATTGGACATCTTACTTTAAATATGTGTTCTCACAATATTTAATAATTCAAGAGTTCAACTAATTTTATTTAGTGGAATGACATCTAGTTAATAAGCTAGAATTAATTCTAATGAGATTAAATTAATTATAGGCTTATTGGAGCTTGAATCATCTAAGTCCAATAAGATTCCCCACTTGGCTTCTAGGAGGTTTATCAAGTAAAGTAAGAAATACAAATAGAGATTTTAAATCCTATGGTTGAATTTTGGGCCTAGACTAATTAATTGTTAATTAGAAACCCAATTGAACATTTAGAAATGGGCTAGGCTTTGATTTAATTTGAATAATTAGATTAATTAAATTAAAACAAATTTATTTAAGATAAATTGAGGTAGAATTTCGTTTTTAATGGACTAAATGTGCAGCTACACATTTAGTGTTGATTTGCTATGTTAAAGATGGTTTTAACATATTTTATTATCATTAAATGGAGTAATGACCTTATCATTAAATGGTTTAATGGTGGTCTTTTAATGACAACATGTAACCTATTAGCATTCATTGGAATAAATAAGAAAGAGGTTCATTATGATGGACCATCTTCCTTCTTTCATCACAAAACCAAAATTGATATGTCTCAGTTAGGTTAATTGTTTTTTCATACAGCCATCGTAAAGACAAATGAGAAGAATCTCATTTATTGGCTTCTTTATGAATGATTAAAGAATAAAGTGATGCATTTAATGCAAATCTCTTCTTTCTTTTGATGAAAACCGAAATTGAGAAGGTGTCAGAAGGGTTTCTTGCATTTTTGACTCTCTCTCTCCTATCTTGCATCATATAGAAGAAAATTGCATGAGAAGTGTCTCAAAAATTTGCTTCTTTCTTCTAAGGAAAAAATCTCTTCAAATTTTCTTCTCCTTTCCCACCAAAGGATCTTGTTAACCAAGTTGTCCAAGAAGAACAAGTGGTAGATCGAATTGGTCAAGGATACAATTATCGAAAAGAGGATACATTAATATATCTCCTTGGAGAGGATACATTGCTAAAGATAGGATAACACAGCGAGAAGTTAAAGCTGTAGCGAAGGAGTCAGTAATATAATTTTCACCACCTTATTCTTATGTTTATTATCCTTATACCATATCATGTATGGCTATACATGTTGATTTGGTTATGTTGCTTCTGCTACAATTTTGATTTCTAAAAGTTTTGAAATATACTGTTTTATCCAAATCGTGCATGCTTTATTTTTTCAATCCAACAAAAATTATTATGATATAAATTGTGAATTGTGATGTCTTGAATTTTTGTATGATTGGATTACAATTGGACGTTTGGAATTAATTGTGATTACTTAGTAAATTGATGAATTAATATGTACATTTGGACTAGGAAAAATGCCAAGTGGTAGGATAAATTGATATGTGAAAAATTCCAGTTACTATGCCTATAATTATATGACATTTGGCATAGTTAAATGAGTGACAAATGAACTAATCTTTAAATGATAAATGAACCAATTATTGTGTGACATGTGCACTGATTATTGGGAGACACATAAACTAATTAATTGTCGACATATGGCAATCTAAAGTGTAGATTAATGGGGGTATAATCAGTTGATACATAGCTTTCATGCCTTAAGACAAATGTTAATAGAGGAGAATGACACCTATCAACATTACTGTGCTAGGACAATGCCGGAAATGTTTCTACTGTTTCCCTCACCTTTCTTTACCGAAACTACTTCAAACTTTTCTTTGTATTCTGGTCTTAGCCCTAGCCAAATTGATAACGAAATTCAAAACTTAATCCTTTAAAGATTAGCCAAGAAACCAGCTGAATGTTACCTTGATATTATTGTCCACAATTAACCTATTTTCACCTTAAGTTTGTGATGTTTCTTGCATGATTGGAAGGCTAGCTAAATTTGAAGTGTTGTGGTGAAATTAAAAGTTTAATAGGTAAGTTGCAATCTGTATCTTTATGGCATGCTTAATGGTATAAGAATGATGTTTGAATTAGAATGAAATGAATGAGATGTTGGTGATGATATGTGCTGGAGATATGTTGAATGAATTTGGAAGTTTTATGCTTGTTCTTTGTGTATGAAAAACATGGATTATATAGGTTGATTCATGAATGAATTAGACTTGGATTTAAACTACAATAAAGGTGAATTTATGCTAAAAGAAGATGTCAATGTAATTGAGAAAGAATTAGGACTATTTGTATAGTAGTGCATGATAGTTTCTAATTTGATTTTTGATGCATGAAAGACCACGATTTTTGAGTTATCAATTAATGATTTCGAGCTATGACTAGATTATAATTCAGGCTTAAATGAGGATGCATAATTAAGCATGAATTTTGAAAATTTAAAAGTGTAAATGATATGCCTAAGTGTGAAACATTCGCGTAGAATTGGGAGAAACAATGTAGGGCACGATCATACATTGCCTGGTAAAATTTGGTTATTTCACGATCATGCTTTTGTAAAATAAGGTTTTTTCACAATCATGGCAATGTCCACCACGATTGTAGGCAAGGTTCGAACATGAAATGTTGTCTTTTAAGTGATGTTTGAAACAAATAATGATAAGGTACTATTCTATGATGCATTTAGGCTTCAAATGAACTAGTTTGATAATTGATTGATGAATGTAGATTGAGTAAATTAATTGAGGTATAAACCTAAGAATCAACAAGACATATTCAAATGTCAATGTTTAAATGATTATGAATTGTTATTAAGGAAACATACCTGCAAAGTCATTGAGCATGCATTAAAAATGGCACATAAATATATGTGCATGACGTAATATGTATTTGATTGGTTGACTTTGTAATGTGAATTTTATGTGTATTGAATGATTTAAATGCACAGGTCGATCAACTGAATCCAGACATTATCGAACCATCCAGAAAATAGTGTAATCTGGAACATTGTGAGTAACCTAGATGTCTCACTAGGATTGATTTATTTCTATTTAACTTCCAATGTTGAACTGTTAATGAGTTGTTTGTGACAATTCTGGACATTAATAGTCCGAGAAGTTTGATATTTAGGAATGTATTGGAAGTGTTCTAATTGCATATGAATTTGAAAGTTATCTATATTCTTAACATATTGTTAAATGTCGGACTCAAGTCTGGTATATATCTGAATTTGTTTGTGCATCATGAAAAAATGTTATTGATAGCACATTCTGTCATTTGATGCATCATATTCGTATGCATGATCAAATAAAGCCGTTGTGGCCTAAGTAGCCAGTCTAAAAGAGGTTAAAGCTCATAAACCTACACATAGAGCATGGCTTTGTAATTAATGAGCCCGATATCAACAATAGGTATAGGACAGTATCTGAAAAGAACCCGATATCCACAAAGGATATGGGACAGTGAAAGGCACTTGTTCATAACAAATGAAAGTGAATGCGGAGTCTCATATGCATCTGCATTTTTATAGATATAATTATGATTACATTTCTAAAATTGTGATGATAAAGTAACATGCCATATTTATGTATTCGTTGATAATGTTATTGGTTGGGATATGCATGATCAAATTATGCTTGAAAGGAATATATGAAATATGTGACATCCATTACGTCTTATCAAAATGAGGAATGTTGTGAACTTGGTTATATGTGAAATATTTGTGTATTTGATATGAGTGAGCTCATCAATGATGTTTCGCTCACTGAGTTCACAAAATTCACGAAAATTACAATGTGGCTTTTCAGATTTAAGAGAGGAGACCTAGGTTCTAAGGCACTCTAAAAGAACATTTTGGACATTAAGATATGGATCAAAAGTCGGTCAGCTTCTGAGGAGTTGTGGATTATATTGATGTAGTTTCTTATGTTATGTAGAACTTGTGTATAAAGAGTTGTCAACTATTAAATGATTTGGTAATATAAATATTTGTTTTAATGACTACAGTATAAATTATGTTTGTATATGAAATGAAGAGTTGAACTTTTAAGTTTTGATTTATTCTATATAATGCCATAGTAAGTGTATAAGATTGATTTAACATTCCATTATCATAGGTTTTTTCTTGAATGTCCTTTAGATGTTCGGTTATATACTCTATGGTAGTGAGGTGTTGCAATTTTAAGATATATCCTTTTGTTTTTGTTTTTGAGTTAGGAAACTTCCTTTTATCTTATTCTTCTTGTTTAGAGTAACACAAATAATTATGAGTATCCTAGTAGTAATATCCCTCTTGGCCTTTAAAGATAAAAACATTTCATCTTTCATATGTGAAAAAAGTCAATTAGATCATAATATGTTAGTCAATCTATTACGTAAATAGAGTAGGGAAGATTTTTGGTAGAGCATCTTTCTTAATTAATTTAAATACAACTTTTACAGTTCCATCTTTCTTCTAATAGGAATTTGTATCTAATATAGACAATGATTTTTTTATTTCTTAATAGTTTTTTATTGCTAATAATCCATTGATCTATGACGAGCTTAGTATTATCTTAAATTGGTTGAGGGATTTTGATACAATTTGGAATTTGTGATATTAAAAAGACTCAAATAAATAAAGCAACATTTGAAAAAAAGAAAAGTTAGATCTAGAGCATGATCTTATACCTTGTAAACCATATGACAAGGTTATTAAAAGCTTGGCTTTTACATTAGAGCATCAATGATATGAACATATAATTTACAAATATTATTTTGGCACTAAAAGTGGATTAACTAGTACTTATAGTAGCATGATGATATTGTTTTAGTTAATAAAAATAAATAGTTTCAAGTAAGCCTTTTCAGTATATAAAGTAACAAATACCCAACAGTGAAGATAATTGTATTCTTTGTTGTCTATTTTTTTGGAAAACCTTAGGATTATTAAGAGAAACAAAATTTTCTTTAGTCATGGCTAGGATTTAGTGAGTACTAACTAAGAAGCTTAGAACTTAGGTAATAGCTCTAAGAATAAATGAAATGAAAGAAGACATTCAAAATAATTTATTATTAATAATTAATTGATCTCATAAAAAAATCTATTCTAAAAGTATTAAAAGGTTATGAGTTATTTCTAGTGATAACATAAATGAAATTTGACTTTTAAGGATATAAGAAAATGAACTAGAAAAACCAATTGGAATACTCTCAAATCTTTGTGAAATTATCGATCTTAAAAACCTTTGGGCTTTGATAACATTTAGGAATGTATAATACCAACAATAAACAATTGTGCTTATAACCCAAAATTTTCAATGACTTATAATAGAAACTATCTGTAACATCTCACTTCCACTTAGCACGTGTCTGTACTTATTGTGGCACCTTAATTAAAACATGCCTAACATGATTTCTTGATCCTAATTCCTTATTTCATTTCATAAAACATAATGTACATTGCAGTATAAAATCCATATACATACAACATCAAAACTATAAGAGTTTATTACTCTTTCACACATTCTACATGAAAGAAGAATTGTACAAAAAACTTTATGTATCTCTTCAGTCTTAGTTGACCGACTTTTGAGCTATATCTCAAGTACAAAAGCATTGCTAGGGTTCTTCTAGGATGTCTTAGTAACTAAATCTACTCTCTTGTACCTGAAAAGCCACGATGTAATTTTGATGAGTTTTGTGAACTCAGTGAGCAAGCCATCATGGACGTACTCACTCATAAAACATAATGATCGTAGGTTTCAGGTGTGACAAAGTTTAAAAATTTATAACCTCGATATTTTCACAAGCACACGAGTTATTCGCATAGTACCTAAGGTACGTTTCCATGAGGAGGGTTAATCTAGTCCTAAAATCTAAGGTCGGAGACTACTAAACAAATATATAATAGACAATAAATTTAACACAAAGACTAACTAGATCAAATAACCAAATCGATAAACAAAATAAAAATTGACAATTAAAACTAATCATGATGACGATTAATAATTTTAACTTGAAATTAAATAACAAATAAATGAAATTTATCAATTTGATGAACAATCATCGTACACCCTCAAATTAAACCTAACGAGTTTACCGAAAGAGAGAAAGCGAAAATTATCTATCCTTAATGTCAATCTAACCTATTACCGCTTATCGAATTAACAGTCCTAGATGATCCTATGTTGGAGTTATGTACATATAGTGCCCTGGAAAGCAAGTGTATTTACTTATAACTTAATTTTCTTCTTGTTACAGTTTGTAATGAAAATATTTATTATTAATAAAAATAAAAGAGTTTGGTATTTATGAGCATTATATATCTAGTCAAAAGGTACCGAGATTCTTTTGTAAGTAATATACATATACATAGAGATGTATGGGAAACATGTATATTATAAGAATCTAAAATAATGGATTCACAGTTGAATAATCAAGTTGGTCACTTGATTATGGTTTAGACTGTAGTGCTGCGATTTATCTCCATTTAAGTAAAGGAGTTGACTTCGAGGGAATGATGAGTTTCATATCATGATAGTATTTGACTATTAATAATGGCACCATTAAATGAATCTAGAATCAAGTATGTTTTAAGAATAGAGTGGGTCATTACTTTAATCTTAAAACATACAACTTGAGCATTAGTTTATTATGGACCACAATCTTGACAAGTGGTGAACTCATATATGTTTCATTAGAATTCTTGATATGATCGTAATGGATTTTTACAGAGCATTAATCCAGTATCTGCATGTTGGAACTATTAATTGAAACATGTATCAGGGAACATTCCCTCAAATAAAGAGTTTATAATGATATCATGACTTCCAGATGTTTTATGGAAATTGGTGATTAAACTGGTGCTAGTAGTTTGATGGACTAGCTACCCATCAAGTCCTAACACCAAGATGAGATCTTCTGTATTAATCACCATATAGAGTAAAATAGGATAGCTAGAAGGAAAAACCAATATAAGGGCAAATCAATAATTTTACCCTTTATTGTGCGGATGGCTATAATAAGGTTCATAATAGGGTTTGCAATTAGACATCTTATTTGAAATATGTGTCCTCATAATATTTAATAATTCAAGAGTTCAACTAATTGTCTTTAATGGAATGACATTTAGTTAATAGGCTAGAATTAATTCTAATGAGATTAAATTACATTTGAGCTTATTGGAGCTTGAATTATCTAAGTCGAAAAAGATTCCCCACTTGGCTTCTCAGAGGTTTATCAAGTAAAGTAAGAAATACAAATAAAGATTTTTAAAGCCTATGATTGAACGTTGAGCTTGTACTAATTAATTGTTAATTAAAAGCTCAATTGAACATTTAGAAATGGGCTAGGCTTTGGTTTAATTTTATTAATTAAATTAAAACCAAGTTATTTAAAATAAATGGAGGTAGAATTTTGTTTTTAATGGACTAAATGTGCAGCTACACATTTAGTACTGATTTTTTATACTAAAGATGTTTTTAACATATTTTATTATCATTAAATGGAGTAATGACCTTATCATTAAATGGTTAAATGGTGGTCTTGCAATGATAGCACGTAACCTATTACCATTCATTGGATTAAATAAGAAAGAGGTGCATTATGATGGACCACCTTCTTTCTTTCATCACAAAACCGAAATTGATGTCTCATTTAGGTTAATTGTCTTTTCATATATCCATCTTAAAGACAAATGAGAAGGGTCTCATTTGTTGGCTTCTTTATGAATGATTAAAGAATGCAAATGATTAAAGAATGAAGTGATGCATTTGATGCAAATCTCTTCTTTCTTTTGATGAAAACCCAGATTGAGAAGGTGTAAGAAGGTGTTCTTGTATTTTTGACTCTCTCTCTCCTATTTTGCTTGATATAGACAAAAATTGCATGAGATGTGTCTCAAAAAATTGGTTTCTTTCTTCTAAGGAAAAAATCTCTTCAAGTTTTCTTCTCCTTTCCCATTAAAGGATCTTGTTAACCAAGTTATCCAAAAAGAACAAGTGATAGATCAAATTGGTAGAGGATACAATATCGAGAAGAGGATACAATAACGAGAAGAGGATATATCTCCTGGGAGAGGCTACATTGCCAAGGATAGGATAGCACAACGAGGAGTTAAAGTTGCAGTGAAGGAATCGGTAATATAATTTCTACCACCTTATTCTTATGTTTATTATCCTTATACAGTATCATGTATAGCTATGCATGTTGATTTGGTTATGTTGTTTCAGTTGTAACTTTTATTTCTAAGAAACCGTTTTATCCAAATCGTGCCCGCTTCCAATCCAACAGTAGGTATCAAAGCCATTTTTACTATGCATGATTTCGTTTCCTATATATGATGCATGGGTTGGCAATCATTTTTGTATGCTACATATTTTTATGTGATATAAATATACATGGTATATGTTTTTCTATTTTGGTTGTCCATTGATTCTAGAGTTACCTTGTAAGTTTTGTTCATTTGGTTGTAATAAGGAGGGTGGCCTACCATCGTCATGTTTCCTCCTTGGTTTCATCTTTATGTTTTCTTTAATTATGTAATGTACAAAATCATGTAATGATGAAGATGAAGAAGGAAGGGATGAAGAAATGAAGAGGTAAGGTTTCGGATTTCCTAAAAGTGGATTTGCAAAGTTTCGATTGATAGCAAATTCCTGGATTTTTGTGTTTACAAATTTTTAGTTTTATGTCACAACAAGTTTCGGTTTTAATTAAAAACAAGTGCTACTTTTTTTTTGTTTCATATGGACAAATTTTGGTTTTCATGAAAAACTAGTGCTGGAATTTTTGTTTGGAATTTTTGTTTTCAAAGTGAAAATTTCATTTTTATGAAAGTCAAAACTTTGTTGTAAAAGAAAAGTCATTACAAACTTTTTACACAGTGGGCCGGGTCATGTGAACGAAAAGTTCGAAGCGGAAGATCCAAGTCCAAGAAGAAATTGTTGGGCTTGAAAGCCTTGACTAGGATGGACAATCAAAAGTGGCTTATAAGTTCATATGAAGAATGGATAAATGAATGAAAATATTATGTGATTGCATGTTATTTCAAAAATTGCCAACCCTAGGCTTTGCCATGCATTCATTATGCATGAGATATATAAAGAAACAATATAGGGTGGATAATAA
This sequence comes from Erythroxylum suave, assembly GCA_027563595.1. Lineage (NCBI taxonomy): Eukaryota > Viridiplantae > Streptophyta > Magnoliopsida > Malpighiales > Erythroxylaceae > Erythroxylum > Erythroxylum suave. The sequence continues at coordinate 15,699,802 of JAOSBN010000002.1, read as the reverse complement.
ATTGCATCTAGACAAGATGTTATTTATTAAAACTTAAAGCCCAAAAAGAATGAGTAGGAGAGGAAGCTCATGTGAGAGTCCACGGTCTCCATATGATGGCCCAATTGCATGTGGAGAACTGTTACTCCCTACCAAAGGGCATGAATCTTGGATCCTTCATGGTTTAGGTCTCCCTAAGGATAAGTCCATTTATTGGTAACAAATGTGACCTTTCACCGAGGCATGGTTTGCGAACACATTTAGTGGATGAATCAAATGGTTACATACTCAATATTTTTTTTAATAACCTGCCCACCGTAACTCTGTTGGTAAAAGTATGGACTAAACTATGACGCTTTTTTAAAAGTTAAGCATGAAGACGCTTGGTAGCTTTTTTTTAGTGGGAGGTTCCCAGTTTTCCTTTTAATTGATAAGATGGCCCACCGTCACCTACTCTATTATAGATAAGAAAAATAGCCATCATATAAAGATTTAATTTTTTTTTAAGTTTTGTTAAATCTATCATCATGCATACATGCATCATGATTCTATACAAAGTTCTAATATTATTGACTAGTATGATCATGTTTTAATCATTTATATTTTCAGACATAATCACCACGAAATGAATCCATTTACTTTGTTCTTAATAAATAACAAATTGGAAAATGGAGAGAATTTTAATAAAAGGAGACGTAACCTAGACATTGTTCTTCAATATGAACAAATTTCATGGGCATTAACTAAAATTGAGCCTGCGCCTTTGGGTGAAAATTCAACTTCTGAGTAAGTCTAACAACATGAACGATGGTAGAATACTAAGTATTATATACTAGCTTCTGTCAGCAGCATGTTGCAAAAGCAAGTTACTTGTATGAAAACTACTAGTGCAATTGTTCATCACCTACATGAGATGTTTGGTGCAAGGACCAGGTCTGCAAGAGTGAAAGCTATCCAAACCTTTCACAATCTCAGACAAAAACCTGGTGAACTTGTGCAGGATTACATGCTTAAGGTAATCTCTGTGGTCATTGAGGGTGAGTTGCTTAGGGCAGATATGGATTCAGACACACAAATGATTTTGATCATCAATAGCTTAAACTCTTCTTTTCAGCAGTTTAAGTTGAACTATGAGCTCAATAGCAAGGATTACACCTTGAGTGAGTTGATGAATACCCTTCAGAGCATGAAGGAGATATTAAATGTCAAGGCTCATAGGCCAAAATCTAATGTAACATCTTCTTTTCAGCCCAAGAGTGAGGGCAAGAAAAAGAAGAAGGGTCCAATGAAAAAAAAGGCCCAAACAAGGTTTAACCCATAAAAAAGAAGGCAAAAGAGCACATCAAGGGAAAGTGTTTCCACTGTGATGAGATGGGGCACTAGGAAAGAACTGTCTAGTCTACCTTGAGTCCCTCAAAAGAAAACAAGGTATGGGTTTCCTAAGTTTATTAGGAACTAGAAATGTGCCAGATTTATTTGATTCTTTGATATTAGATTCAGGAGCCACTAACCATGTTTGCAATTCTTTGTAGGGGTTCCAGCAAAGCAAAATACTACATAAAAGCCAGTTTCAAGTCCAGATAAGCAGATGGATCCTATGTTTATGAAAAAGCAATGGAAGTAGTTATCTCGGACTTTCCTAGTAGCCATAGGTTATATTTGGAGGATGTTTATTACATGCCAATGATTGTAAGGAACATGAATTATGTTTTTTGTTTAATAAAGTCTTATTGTTCCTTATATTTTGAAAATGTTGTTTCAATATATGAGAATAAGGATTTTATTTGTAATGCAACAATTAAACAAGGATTGTTCTTTATAAAACCTATGATAGGCTCACTAAAGACCACAAAATTGATAAAACCAAGACAATCCAATGCCTCTAGCATTAATTCAAAATATATGTGGCACTTAAGAATATGTCATATCAATTAGAAAAGAATTGACAGGTTAGTGAAGGATGGGATCCTTACGGGCTTGAATAATGATCAATTACCCACCTGTGAATCTTATATTGAAGGAAAAATGACCAAGGCCTCATTTCCTTTTAAAGGAAACAGATCTGAATCTACGTTAGACCTGGTGCATACAAATGTGTGTGGGCCTATGAACATACAAGCTAGAGGAGATTATGAATACTTCATAACCTTCACAGATGCTTACTAAAGACATGGTTACTTGTATTTGATGCATAAAAAGAGTGAATCCTTTGAAAAGTTCAAAGAATTCAAAGTCGACGCTGAGAAGCGGCTTGGAAAGCCATTAAAGTAACTTCGATCAGATCCAAGTGATGAGTACTTATCTGGAGAGCTCTAGTAGTATTTAATTGAAAATTGAATTGTTTCCAACTTGTCAACTCCTCAAACACCTGATCAGAATGGTGTAGCTGAGAGGAGGAATAGGACTCTATTGGAAATGGTAAGATTGATGATGTCCTATGCTAGCCTTCCAGAATCGTTATGAGGATATACCATACAAATGACAACATATCTTCTCAACTTTGCTTCATCCAAATCGGTGCATAAAACACCTAGGGAGTTGTGGGCTTGTCGAGTGCCTTCATTGCGACACTTGAGGACTTGGGGCTGCCCAGCCCATGTTTTAAGGCCTGAATTTACGAAGATGGAACTAAGGTCAGAAGTATGCTTATTTGTAGGGTATCCTACTCGTACTCGAGGGTACCATTTTTACAGCCCTCAACAAAGGAAGGTATTTGTGTCGACAAATGTGACCTTCTTAGAGGAAGAATTTGTGAGAAATCACAAAGGAAGAAGTGAAGTAAGTTAGCTATCTCATCCAATTTAAGAGTTGATATGGATATAACAGAACAAGATGTCAAAATGGATTCAAAAGTTGAATCCGAAGTGCAACCTGAACATTAAGTAGTGCCTAGGCGTAGTAGGAGGGTTGCGAGATAGCCAGATAGGTATCTAGGTCTAGGAGAAGGCATAATTGCCATCTCAGACCAAGAAGAAACGAAACCCATTACGTATACTCAAGCTATTAATGATACTGATGCAGAAAAATGACTCAAGGCGTTGGAATCGGAAGTAGATTCCATGTACACTAATGAAGTTTGGATCCTTGTAGATCTACCACCATGTATAAAAGCCATAGGGTGTAAACAGATTTACAAAAGGAAAAGAGGATCAGATGGAATGGTAGAGACCTTTAAAGCTAGATTGGTAGCTAAAGGCTATACTTAAAAAGAGGGTATAGACTCTGAGGAGACTTTTTCTATAGTTGCCATGCTTAAGTCCATCAGGATTCTTTTAGCCATAGCAGCCTATTTCGATTATGAAATATGAAAAATGGGCGTCAACACTACATTTCTTAATACGGATCTTGGGGAGATCATTTATATGGCCCAACCAGAAGGTTTTATTAAGCCAGGTAATGAGCATATGGTATGCATGTTACAAAGGTCCATTTATGGACTTAAGCAAGCATCTAAGTCTTGGAACATTAGGTTTGATAAGTCTATCAAATCCTATGGGTTCACACAAACATAGATGAGCCTTGTCTCTATTATAGGATACAAGAAGGAAAGGTTATTTTTCTAATTCTATATGTTGATGACATTCTGCTCGTTGGGAATGATGTAGGAATGTTATCTAAGATTAAAGGATGGCTTAATGAACAGTTTTCAATGAAGGATTTAGGAGAGGCTACCTATATTTTAGGGATGAAACTTATAAGGGATCGTAAGAACAAACTAATATCCTTGTCTCAACTAAATTACTTTAAGAACATCCTCAATAAGTTTGCCATGCCAGATTCCGAGAAGTTCACATCTACTAGACATGGAATCAAACTTTCAAAGGAGTACGCACCTAAGACCCAAGATGAGGTCGAACACATATATAACATTCCATATGCTTCGACAGTTGGAATTTTAATGTATGCAATGCTTTGCACTAGACCAGATATCTATTATGCAGTAGGAATGGGATTTTAGTCCAATCCAAGAATGGAGCATTGGACTGTAGTTAAGTGTATACTGAAGTATCTTTGTAAGATGAAGAACTTAATGCTTGTTTACTCTGGAAGTAGTCTTATTCTGACAGGACATACAGATTCTGATTTCTAATCAGATGTTGATTCAAGGAAATCAACTTCTGGCTCTATATATGTTTTAGGAGGTGGAGCCATAGTCTAGAGGAGTATCAAGCAATCTTGTATTGCTGATTCGACTATGGAGACTAAGTATATTGCTGCTTGTGAAGCAGAAAAGGAAGCAGTCTGGCTCCACAAGTTCCTAAATAATTTGGAGGTAGTTCCAGAGATAGAAAAAGTCATTACATTTTATTGTGATAATAGTGGGGCAGTGGCTAATTCTAAAGAACCTCAGAACCATAAAGCTTCCAAACACATTGAGCGAAAGTATCATCTCATAGGGGAGTTAATACGACGTGGAGAGGTGAACGTGGTAAAGATTCCCACAGAGCAGAACCTTGCTGCTCTATTCACAAAGACATTGCCTCAAAAGAGCTTTAAGGGTCATCTAGCAAGGATGGGAATCAAGGATATGTCAAACTTGCTTTAGGGAAAGTGGGAGATTGTTGGAGTTATATAAATATAATGCCTTGGAAAGCAAGTGTAGTTACTTATAACTTAATTTTCTTCTAATTACAGTTTTGTAATGAAAATATTTATTATTAATAAAAATTAAAGTCGTGGTTTTTCTAAGCATTATATATCTAGTCATAAGGTACTGAGATTCTTTTGTAAGTAATATACATATACATAGAGATGTATAGGAAACGTGTATATTATAAGAATCGAAAATAATGGATTCACAGTTGAATAATCAAGTTGGTCGCTTGATTATGGTTTAGAATGTAGTGTTGCAATTTATCTCTAGTAAGCAAAGGAGTTTACTTTAAGGGAATGATGAGTTTCATATCATGATAGCAGTTGACTATTGATAATGGCACTATTAAATGAATCTAGAATCAAGTATGTTTTAAGAATAAAGTGGGCCGTTACTTTAATCTTAAAACATACAACTTGAGCATTAGTTTATTATGGACCACAATCTTGATGAGTGGTGAACTCATATGTGTTTCATTATAATTCTTGATATGATCGGAGTGGATTTTTACAGAGTATTAATCCGGTGTCTTTAGGTTGGAATTATTAATTGAAACATGTACAGGGAACATTCACTCAAATAAAGAGTTTATAGAGTTTATAGTGATATCATCACTTCTAGATGTTTTAAGGAAATTGGTGATTAAACTGACACCAATAGTTTGATGGACTAGCTACCCATCAAGTCTTAACACTAAGATGAGATCTTGTGTATTAATCACCATCTAGAGTAAAACGGGATGTCTAGAAGGAAAAACAAATATAAGGAAAAAAGGGTAATTTTACCCTTTATTGTGCTGATGGTTATAATAGGGTTTGCAATTGGACATCTTATTTGAAATTTGAGTTCTCATAATATTTAATAATTCAAGAGTTCAACTAATTGTCTTTAGTGGAATGACATTTAGTTAATAAGCTAGAAT
>JAOSBN010000002.1:15647926-15694207 GCA_027563595.1 Erythroxylum suave | reverse complement strand
GGATGTGAATGACGTAGATGGGATTTGTACCTCTTTTAAATGAGAGAGATATCATTTGGGCCTCTTGACAAGTTTGACTGAAGAAATACAAGGCTGTGCTCAAATGAATTGATAAGGAGTCATCAATGTCATTTGTTATAGTTAGTCAACTTGGGGATCAAGAAACTATGATTAATCAAAGGTTGACATGTACCATGGCTTATGATTAACCTTGATATCATATTACAAAGGGACTGAGTTTGTAACCATGGTTACAAGTTAAATCGGATTATCAATCCTCATTTGATTTGGGTAGTTATAATGTCCTGATAGAGGTCACTTATGACTTATGGGCCTTGAAGTGCGATCAAGCCCGTTGCCAACATCAAATGAGCCTACAGGATCGCAGACAAAGAGCGATAAGATTTGGGCTTATTCTCTTAGGCCTAATTAATTAGGCATCAAATAAATATATGCTTTTATTATATAAGATATAATATAGGCCGAAACTTATTAGGCTTCCATAATCCTAATGGGTTTAGGATTATGATATTCCTATTCCTAATAGGTTTAGCAGTAGGGTTTCCCTATAAATAGAGGCATTATGTCTTACTAGAAGATGTACGAAAACCCTAGCCACCTAGCCATTCGTCACTTTTCCATAGAGAATAATTATGCGGAGTTCTAATGTGTTTAGAACGTGCTAGGACACACTAGCCACTATCTAAATCGTTTATCCTCATGTGGATACCAGTAGAGGACATTCGCAAGCTAAAGCGTCAAGATATCTAGAAAGAAATCTAATCCGCATACTATAAGAGGTAATTTCGTATACTTCTTGTTCTGAAAATTTTGATTAAATAAGGCACAATACTAAATTCTTATGATCCATTCCACTGCATAATATGATTGAGGACCATAGGTGATCCAACAGAACCACTATTAACTAGCTAAAGATTAAAAAAATCATTCATGATTTATATCATTTTTTATATCACTTAAACCATTATCCAAAATTTAGTAAACTAAATACTTGTACATCCCTAGGTCAATATCCTGGTGACTTTACTCTTCTAGAGCCCATCTCACCATCTACTAACTATTTGACCTTATTTAATCAATTTGGTCATATAGGATTCAATATCATGATAGGTACAAATTCATGACCCTTAAGCTTTAAGCTTAGGCAAAATTTATAATTGAAGAAAACTCCACTACACAAAAGCATAAAAAAGAGTCCAAATTACCAGATTACTTTCATATTTCTATCCCGTAGTTTGAACTAATTCTAACATTACCCATTTCATTAAGGAAATGGAAAAAATGGATGATGATATGTCACTATTTGATGATGACACTAAACCTTGCTATATTTCTACTCCTCCTTATTGATAAATTCCTTTTTATCTTCTAAGAATATTATTGGGACCTAGTGTTTCCAACAAATTCCTTCTTATCTTGTTTCCCCCTTACTTATTCTATAAAAACAAGTTTTTTTATGTTGTAAATTATCAAGAATTTAATAAAATGAATTATGCTTTTTCTAATATTATGGATTCTTTCTAATTTTTTCTCTTGAAAACCTTATTTTTGAATAATGTAGCAACATTCATATAGAAAGAAAAGTATATTATACACTTGCCTCCTCATGAGGATTTTATGTATTAGAAAGTCTTGGACTATATATCCTATCTAAGGTCTAAGTTATATGGGGAAAGATTGGTTAGTTTAGATTTGTAAAAGATACATTTTGAGAATTTTAGCCCCCAAAAAGAGAAGAATGGCTTGTGTCTTGGCTAGCATATATAAAATATAAGCTATAGTCAATCTTTGTTTATCTATTCTCTCTTATGAAAATCTATTATATAAACCACTTGATTAGTATATAGGCTAGAAAACTATATTGTTGTTCCCTTGAGACTTGTCGATGAAATATTCCTCAAGCCTAAGAGTTATAGCGAGAAGAGCCTTTCTCGATTCATGTGGTCTAAAAATGCCACATTCCTTAGGTTTTTGTTATCTCCATATGCACTCTGACCAGGGGTTTCCTAAATGGTGTCAAAGCTATAAGTGTTATTGACTGTGATTACAATATTCTTCATGAAAGTAAGTAAGGTGATTTTTTGGCATTTCATGAGAGACTCTTTACCTAATGACCCTGTTCATCTTCCTTCATCCCTTTCAATAATAAATCTTCCTTCCAATTTTAAGATCTCTTTCTAATAAAATAGAAAGGAGATCATCCAAAATTATCCAAAGGTAAAGGAGATCATCCAAAATTATCATTTACAGCATTGTGGCTTAAAGCAGCAATAACAAAAAAATGTCAAACTAAAGATTACGAAAGAACTCATCTCTTTTTGGAGAGACCAGAACCATATTTATCTCTATATTATATCTATTAAACTTGTTTTTAATGTCTATAAAGGAAAAGGAATTCCAACCACTGCTAGGATATATCTTCTTCACATTGCCTACATGATTTAGCAAAATGCATTGATTGGAACTCTGTTGATAATTATCAACAATGGAAGTATCATTCTTAGCATAGCTCCTAATTCTAACATTACATTGGATGATCCCATCTTATCTGAAAGACTCTATGTCAAAATGAAATAATAATCCATGGGTATTAAGCATTGGGAACACAAAGAGCTATCTTGTATTTTTATTTTGGATCTATATCCAATTGTTAAAGACCTACTTCAAAGTCAAATTTTGAAAAGATTATTATGTCTTTGAGAGACAGGACTTGAGTATTCATCTTTGGTAATGGGAATTTATCATCTTAAATGAATTCATTAAAGTTTATAATCAATTAACAACCTCTTTTTTCTACTCTTTTGTTCCTAAGGAAAGCTTGACATGCACAATCTAATTTTGTGGGCTCAATTAAACTTTATTGGAGCACAATAAAGCATTCTTCTTATGCTATCTTTAAGTCATCAGAATTCATGCTAGGGTTAGTAGCCTTGGTATGATTAAGGTTTTAATTCTTCTTGAAAGTTAGATGAATAAAAAATTGTGTATTTTTCCAAAGAAGATTGGGATGTGAAAATTGTGCATGGTTCTCAAGACAATAGTCCAAAAATTAATCCCTCAGTGCTTCATATCGAGTAAATACTTAGATGAGTTAAAATATGTACATATATTTATGTAAGCTCTAAAATTGGTTGGGCATTTAATCCCGTTACGTAGGATTTATAATGGAGATTCTTTATAGCAGATATCCTTACTAATTAGTATATTTAGGTCAGGTAGATGACTGCCAAGAACTTTAATCCACAGAACACAGTTGAGGAAAAATCGTATCCCTATTTTTCTTTTAGTGATAAGCAAAATTTTGAATAATTTACCATCAACAACAGTGCAATACTCATCATGTGACATCCAGGCTTCTGGAGGTAATATTTTAGGCTTCATAACACTTTAAAAAGATCCAGTATCTATATATCCAATAGCTTTAATTCGCTTAGCATATTTATCATGTTGCAATAACTGAACGTGGACAGAAGGATGAGGAACAATGATAGGTTTTGAATCTACATTTAAACATAGTTTTTATGACATGTTTAAGTTATCATCCTTAGTATCTTCATTTGTGTATATCAAGTTATGAAAGGATTCAAACTCATCATTAGAAGAGTCAATTAAACAAAAAATTTGGTTTCCTCATTTTCACTATATTGTTATTCAATGAAATATTTAATATTACTATTATCATGAATAGGCATTATAGCCTCAAAAGATTCCAACAATTTCAAATCCCATTTTTTCCTATAAGGACATTGGCAAGCATAATGTCCTGACTTGCCATAAATAAAACATTGATCTGTATTTTCAAATTGAGGAATTCTTCATTTAAAGAATCGAACAAATATGTCATTTACTTCTTCTAAATGGTTGATGATAACCTTCATTTGAAATGTGGGATTTGTGAAACTTTTATAGGAGAGCTTCTTGTGATGATACTTCTTCTTAGAACGAAATTCACAATCCTTTTTCTATTTACTTAGGACTTTTTGTAAGTCTTTTTTTAGTAAAGGATCACCTTTAATCATGTTCTTGAGCTAAAAATATCCAATGAATTGTTTATGGTTAACTCCAAGAAGAATTACTACAAATGCTACTTAAATATACTAGAGTCTACGATAGTCATCTAGACTTCACTAATTTCTGGTTCGACCTTAGTTGGTTAAAATGTATTAGGCATAATCATCATAATTTGGACTAATTTAGATAAATCTACAAACTATTCTGAAGTTTCTGTGTCTTTATATATAGATGATTAACTTTCATATTCGTCTAAGACAAAAACTAGTTTAAGGGTTGTAAACAATTCTTGTTAAGGAGCTTTATCTTGTCTAATAGATGGAGCAAGTTGGGTTTTTCTTAGTAAAGAAGTTGGAGTTTTAATTTATAAAGGCTTTGTCTATGGATCAACAGGTTTGTTATATAAAGGTGATGAATCATTAGTCTTGTCAGTTTTGATCTTCATAGGTTTGGTGGATTTGGGTTTGGTGGTAGGATGAACAATTTTCCAATTAAAAGATAGCTCATTTTAAACACCTTTTCATAATCAATAGTTTTTGGATAGGTTAGGCTTGAATATATAGGTCAGGTAACTGGAAAAGTTATAGGATAAGTTCTATAAACATCTTAGACTATTATGTCTACATGTCTGTCTCCATTCATTGAAGTACTTCTTTCACCCTTGAAAGTTTTTCCTCTTTGGTTGTTAAGTTAGAATGCTATTTTTTAAGACAATTCTTAGATGAGCATCAAGTAGGACCATTTTCTCTCAAAGATGTATATAACTTTTGGATTTAAGAAGATATGATTTCTACCTATTTTTAAATAGCCTAGGTTTATTGGTTAAGACCATCAAGTTTGGGATCAGTTCAGAAAAGAATTTTATTTTAGGCCATAACTTTATCAGTATGCTAATTTAGTACTTCATCTTTATGATCGGATACAAGGGTAGCTGAGAAGTGACTCTTATATAATAAACATAAGGGTTAGAGAGATCCCTTTTAATATCATTTATGTGTCTCTCCATGTGAGGAAATTCGTCATCATATAAGGAATTGGTGCTGGAGTAGTAACAGGAATGGGAGGAATACCAGGATGAGGTCAGTTAGGAATTGGATCTCTAAGGAATAGATGTTCCTTTCCATTATCTTTGAGTCTGTCATAAAGAGTCTAAGGTTTAGGGTGTGGATTTTTAAGCCTAACCTAGGGTTTTGAATCTAGATCTTCATAATCATACTTACAATGGAGTTGGTGAGAAGGTTAGCAATGATGAATTTCTCAAGATTTTTTCCTTCCTTTACTTAAAGAGTTTGATCCATCTTGTCTTAACATAGGCCTCATCTTCATTATTTGTGCCATCATAGGTGAGTGTTACACATATTTCACAATTTGACTCACATTTGGATGAATCTACATCCCTTATGAAATGTCCTCAATGATGGATGATGTTCATAAGTTAACCATCAGATTTAACATAATGGATAAGAGGTCCACCTTTTCTATCTTTGTATGATAACACCAATTGAAACATTAAAATGGCTCCAAATTTTCCAAAGGATCCAAGTTGTTCTTCATTGGGCTTGTTGGAGATCAATTTAACAAAGCCAATGTAGCTTGATCATTTTCTTGTCATTTCTCTTAAGCCATTGTTTAATCGACTCATCTCAACTATCGTAGCTATGCAAGCATCTGGCCTTTGATGGTATCCATAAAAATTATTGAGAGAGCTCCATTACTCTTATATAGAGGCTTATCCAAAAAGCTCTAGCTCCTTTAGAGCTTAAGTTTATTTATAATAGATTTTAGACATTTTAGTAATTTAATTGAAATTAAATTCTAATTTTAATCAGATTTTAGTTAGACCTCAAAATAATTGTAATTAAATATCAACTATTCGTAAATAAAATCCAATAACTTATATTGATCCTTATTCATTAATTATCACATAACCATAAAATTTCTCAAATTTTATAATCAAGTTCAACTTGATTAAAATATCTTTTCCCTCTTTATCCTATTTTTTGTGTGTGACTAAAGAAGATCCTAAATATGTTAACAATAGATATAAATTATAAGCCTAAATTATATTTTTAGTAGTAAATCATTTATCCATAAATTATCTTGTTTTTAGTAGTGCATCATATATTCTTAGTAGTGCATCATAAATTATAAGCCTAAACATGTAAATTATCTTTGTTTCTCCAATTAAACAATTTATATCGATAAATTAAGATTATAATTTAGTAGTGCTTGATGACTACCTAAGTATTCAAGAATGTTAAGAAATTTTGACTAATATTTCTATGCATGATTTTTGTGCAATTCAATCCTTTCACTATACAATGTTTCGATTACACATAGATCATAGAATTAATGCCTAATCTATTTAATTCCAATTATATTAGTTCTCTATTATTATTATAATTAATTCAACTAATAAAATTTGAAAACCATTTTCAAAGTGTCAAGCTGTATTGGCCAAGGATTTTCTAAATCAATACTAATAAAAAATAATGGAACATTCTCCCTAATCACTTTAGGATGATGAATCTTATATTGACCGCTCAACTACCTGGACATAGTTTACGATATTTTCAATAACTATCGACTGAGTTACCCTTGACCAGAACATGTTATAAGTAGTATCAGAAGATATTGATTCCCAGATGAGATACTTTGGTGATCTCAAGTCAAATGATTGCTTGTACAATAAACATAATGAGAATTTCTATAAACATACTAGTAATGTTCCAAATGGAATTATCATATCAGGCCAATTCAGTGAACTAGTTCTCTACCAAACAGCCATACATTTGTTTATCTTCATACTTTAATCATCATAATTAAGAGAAGTTCCCTAAATGTATAGTTGGATATTTGATAAGACCTTAGCTCCTTTTGTATGTCTAGCAACTCTAATGTTCTGCAGTACATTACTATCTTAACAATGTAAGGAACTATGCTAAGTTCATTAAAGAAATTATTGATCTAAAGAATCATTTCCATTAAATCAAAAATGTATTATGAATAAATTAGCAACCATTACTACATCAGAATCTTTCCAATCCTATATTAATATTATTCTAAGTAAAAGATACCATAGTTAAGCTATACTTATAAAGTTAATGTCCTTATAACTTTAAACTCAAATATGAATTCATACATAGAATAATGTATATCTTTAATACTTCATAATTAACAAATATCGTAAACATTAAACACCTTTAATACATTAATAGATAAACAACTTCGAGATCAATCTGTATAATCTAATTCCAACAATTAAGTTGTTACCTTTTCATATCCAATATGAATTGTTCTAACACAATTATAGCTTCAATAATTGAAAATGAATTTTGCTCTCTATTAGCAATATGTCTCTACATACTCCCATTATAGAAGATAACTATACTCTCACTAAATTCCTCATAAACTTGATAAATTTATAGTTATCTGTTGAACAAACTCTTTTAAATATATCATAAAAGTGAATCTTTCAACGTCTTATAACCTTTCCATTATGCATCAAATGTATCAACAAAAAAACTAGCTCAAATTGCATATGTTGCTATAAGATTTAAACCTTTCAAATTTTATTTTACCCTCATCACTTATCTTGAGAACCATACTCCTATAAGTGTTTATTAGAACAAACAACTTGTTTAATAGGTTTATAAGATTACATCCAACCTCTTAAATCATAACCACTTATTATCTAATTTAGTTATAAACTTGGTAGATAATATATGCTTCAATTAAACATCATATCTTCAAATCATTAACTTTGACTATTTTAAAATGTTGGTGTTTCATATCTAATATGAGATCTAGTTAAATGATTTAATTGGAACTACAAAAAGTACATTATAATAATAGGAATAGCTATATCATACATTGTCTCTCATTTTTGTCTCTCATATTGTATTTTCCTCATAATCTTATCAAATTCTTTTATGAATAAATTCAATAGACAATCTCATTTCCTATAGATAATCGAAAATTTTAAATTTTACCACATCAATCTCATTGAAGTGCTTTAGTGCTTAATTTCTAATTACATGAATATAATTTAAACTTTTCAAGATTTCAAATCAATATTTCATTTGATATATATATGACTATATCAAGAAGTCATTATTACTCTTAAAGAAATACAGAATCACCCTTTTATAAGTTTTATTCCATCTAATGCATTATATTTATTGAGTTAACAATTCGATGCCATCATCATCATTTCAACAAAGGTTGATGTGGTTATTCTTTGACTTAACAAGTTTCACAAAATCTCCATCTTTATCTTTTCCAATATATTTATATTTTGACGTGAGTCTTATGACTATTTTCCACATATGGTTTTAGAGTTATTAAGTTTTTATTTCATTAACATAAATACATCTACATAAAACCATATTATTTTGGAACTTATAAAACCTAACCAACATTTGGGATTAGGATTCTATAGTTAGTGATGGAGAGGGGTCAATGATGGAAATGAATAGAAGATGATGTGATGGGTCAAGTTAGATCAAGTTAGGAGCTAGGTAGTTTGAGCTACAAGCTATCAAAATTCTAATCTAACTCAAGCTCGACCAACATATACCAAGCTTGATCAAGCTTCAAATAGGCTCAGGCTGCTTATATAGGGCTTTAGATTGGGCACGAGTAGCCTCAGATTTGGTCTATTACCAAACCTATTGATGACACTATTAGTAGAAGATTTCTAGCATTATAAATGAAAGGTACACAATTTTAAATTTAGTAACTAATATTTCAAAACTCATACAATCTAGGACAAAACATTGGATTTTTGTTATTTATTATATGACTGTTACCCTTTTGACTTGATACATAGACATCTACGTGGATTTTGGTGGATACCTAGATACCTCATAGTTTTGGGACTAAAATTGGTGAGCAAGCATTACGTGGAAATAGGCTCCATTAGTGTTTAAATTAATTCAAGGACAAATGAAAGAACCTTTCAAAAAGAAACCTAAGGAGAAAAAAATGTATATAAATTCAAGAAACATGGATACTAGATTTTACATTCAACATATATAAAATAACAATTGAACATGAACATCTCAATCATCATTTTCGTAACTAGTCTTTCTATAATACAAAAAGTCATCATTTATAAATCAAATGAGCTATTACCTTGAAATTCAGCAATAAACTATTGCAAAACTATTAGGAGTTATTATGTCTGGTCCTACATATATTGCGTTTCAAAAAGTGTGAACAAATTTTCTTAGTTTGCAAAGGGAAGGCATGAGGAAGAAATAATTTTTGCTTATTTTAAGTTTAAAAACTACATGGGTGTCCAAGTGTCCGCCAAAAACCATATAAATGTCCAGGTCATAGGTTAAAACTATGCTCTGTTTCTTCAAATAACAAATAAAGATAGTGATTTAAATGAGATTATACAAGTTTTGAAAGCTTTGTTACTAAATTAAAAATTTTAAAATATTGAGCACTAAATTGAAAAAATTCCAAAAGATTAGGCATTTATGAATTTTTTATCCTTAAATAGATTTAAGAACTTGTTCAAACATCAAAATTCATAAAAATATATAGTATATGATACTTTTAATATTAATAAACATCAAATGTTCTCTTAAATTCATCAAGTATAACTCCATTAGTTATACATTTCATAATTTCATTAAAATTCCTATATTGAAACTCTAAATTTCAATTTCTCAAAAACTAAAAATCTAACCATCTTTTGTGAAAATTTACACAATTCAACTTCATTTTATTGTAAAACATATTGAATTTTACAATTAATTTTCTAAAATTATAAAAATTTAATAAAATACAAAATTTAGGTTTTGAAAAGGGTAATTTAAAAATAAGTCTTATGTAATCTATAGGTTGAAACTTTTTTACAGACATTTAAGGCAGATAATGTGCATGCTTGAAATCTTTGAGCTTTATCAAAGATGATGGTAAAGGTAAGAATTTAGGAGATATAATCCCATAAAATCAACTAAAACTTGTTTTAAGCAATTTTAACAGCCTTTTTGGGTAATAAGTTTTTCTTTAGGAAGAAAAATCAAATGTTTGTAATCTTTATAAAAAAGAAAAACTTCACAGAAATGATTTACATATGTTCAAAGAAAGTGATAGTATCCTTGTACATATATATTTTTAGGTTTTGTTTAAATGTGGGTAATGATTTTGAGCTTTCTTTGATTATAGTAAGCCCTGCATAGGACATACTCATTATATGTCATGCCAATAATGATGATGAGATTGTGGTTAAGGCCTAGAAGATTCTTATTTTCGTTCCATACCTTTGTTTTAAGCTCTTATCTTAAAGTGGTACCTGCCCTCACTTTGAGTTTCATTCCTTTTAGATTTAGCTTTTATGCCATATATGTATTAATATAAACTTTTTAAGCTAATGATCTAGGAAATAATGTATGAGCTTTTATATTTGTGACCATGTTTAAAAATGGAAGTAATATTCTTATATGATGTTTTAGGCAATGGCTCCTCAATGTGAAAATATATTCCCTCTGTAATTGTACTTTAAAAATTGATTGATGTACTACTATATATGCACTACTTGTTACTTGATTTATTTTAACCTTTAAACAAGATATCCAAATTTTCATTATCTTGATCCTCATTCTCATAGAACATTATATCAACTTTTATCTTTCTCAACGTAATTGCTTTTAAATGTATTTTTTATATTTTCATCCTCCTTTATGAATTCATATAATAGATTTTGGAATTCTTTAAATTGATAAGATAAATTCTTCTTTTCAAAGTCATAACATGTAAGCTATTAGCAAGTTTATCATATGTATGTTATACTTCACTATCATCATAATAACAGTTGGGAGTAGAACACATCACATTACTATTAGTAATGAAGCATATAATTAGCCACGTAAGTTTTTGGTTATTCACTATTTAAATCAATTATATCATCCTTTGTGCCTTTAAATGTTTTCTTTTTTTTATTGTCCCTTTTTCCTTTTCTCATTCTTCTTTTACTTGTCACTTTCCATTAGTAGAGGACATTAGGATTTCACGTGCTC
Organism: Erythroxylum suave; assembly: GCA_027563595.1. NCBI lineage: Eukaryota > Viridiplantae > Streptophyta > Magnoliopsida > Malpighiales > Erythroxylaceae > Erythroxylum > Erythroxylum suave. The sequence goes on along the minus strand of JAOSBN010000002.1, from coordinate 15,683,141 downwards.
TAATTTCTTATGGATATATCAATTAATGCTATATTTTTTTAACTCATGCTTACTATCCTTTAAGTCCTTTCTTCTTAGGGAGTTCTTTTCAAAAAAAGTTCTTGAACTTTTTACTAATAAGTTTGTATCATCTTATTCACTCTAGTAGTTGTGATTTTCTCTTCATCACTACTTTCATTTTGGAATCACTTCCTCCTCTTTTGTTTAACATAATTGCATCTTATAATTAAGGAATTATCCAATTAGCTATTCTAATGGAAATGTGTTCAATTCTTTTTCTTCTTGAATCTCCATTACCTTTTATGTTTAAGGCAACTTTCTCACAGTTTGAGTGTTAATCAAGTTCCAATTAAGACCTATAGAAGCATTAATATTACTAATAAGTTAGTTCACATGCTTAAAATGGACTCGTTATGGTTCATTTCGAGCAAACTATATTGGTGGTTTAACGTGATCACTTTACTCTCTTCATAGTTGACCAATTGGTTAGGAGGATGCATTTCATCCTATTTTTCCAATGCAAGTAACTATTCTTATAGAAACTAAGGACCTACTCATACTTTACTCCCTTTTTCGGTAGATGATAATGCTCTTGAGTGTTTCATGGAATTTACTTGTACTTTTGCTACAAACTTGAATGTAATTTTCAGACACCACACTTTCACACATCTTATTGGTCTTTATTAAACCTAATAAGGGATGAATTGGTTGTTTGTAAATTTAGACTTCAAAAAAAATTCAAGAAGTGAGAGTGAGTTTAATAACAAAAAGGCTAGTTATCAAATAATTTAACCATATGTATACAAAAAGGCAAGTAACAAGCTTAAATTTAAAAGTGAGACTATAAACAAGATAACATAATTAATTTTAATATGGTTTAATCTTTTCTTGATCTATGTCCACTTGCCAAGCTACTATTAGATATTCAATCTATTGACTTTTCAGTAAGTGAATAGGAATCCTCGTTATATGTTTCTTCCTTCTTGTTGAAGAGAAAAACTATACAATCAATAAATTAAGTAATTGAAATTTAATTGCTATCAAAAGAACACTAAACCGAATACAACTTAAATATCCTTATTTTCTTATACAACTTATGAAAGTTCAATATATATATTATCCATTCCAAGTTCATAATAAGGTCTTAAGGCTTATATAATTCATTTAAGAAGCATTAAGATCTTCAATAACCAAATCAAGATTCATTTATTATGTTAAAATCAAAGAAATATTCTACTTAATGTAAATTTAGTCATTATAATTTTCAAATTTTACACGTTTAGTTAAGCTAATATTCTATTAGTCAACTTATAGTTAACTAAATGAAATAAACATTTTAAAAACTAACCTAACTTGGCCTCAAAGCATTTAGTAACCCGTCATTCAATTGACCTAATGTGTTAAAAAAATGTTTTCATAGTTGAACTACCATTATTCAATCTGTGACCCCTATTAGGTTAATCTAATGTCTTTAACTCATTTTATTTATATTTCAAGTTTTACAAGTGACTTTCCTTTCACTCAATCAAAAATAAAATTTTACACATCTAAAAATTCCCAAATTTGAAAATTAGGAATTTAAGAGAATTTTTCATTAAAAATTAATCAAAATATTCCTTTTAAAATTGAAAAGATAATACATTGAAGTTCAGCATGAAATTTTATGCAATTTTGAGCCCCTAAGTTTATTGAGAAGAGTCAATAAAAGGTTATAAAGAAAAATTACATTGAAAATTATATGATTAGTTCTTGATTCATCTTTGATCTTTTGATTTATGCTCAATAATATAATTTTGGCTTATTATTCTCTCAATTTATTTTGATGCTTAATTAAATTTTTATGGTCATTTGATTTGTTTCATTCCTTGGATCAATTTTCTTTTTATATGTTGCTTATTCCTTTACACATTTATTAATTCTTTAAAAATTTGAATTATTAATGTAATCAAATATGAATTAATTAATAATAATATATTTATTATCAACAATTGGTGAATCAACTAATGTAGGGGCCTCTTTCTAGGATCTAAGAACCTTTATCACAAATTTAATCAATAAGGAGTGATTGATGAGCTTAACTAAAAAATTTAGTGAGAAGGATATTAAAACACTCTCTTCAGCTTGAATTTAGGAAAATCACAAAAACTTAATGGTTTAAGTGTTCTGCTTCTCAAAATTTATGGCATCTAGTAGGAGATTAGCTTATAGGACAGTAGACCTATTTCATGTTATATTGTGATTTATAATATTACTGTAAAGATGTTGGGACATCAAACTAAAAGACATATTCAATTTTGTCATCAATTTAAGCTAGGGAGACTTCCTTCAAAAAAGGAGCATAGGGGACAATATTCTTCTATTACAACAGTTGATTAAGAATTACCATTTCAGCAAAGTTTTCAAGCATTGCATAATAAAATTGATATGTATAAAGAATTTGACTTAGTAGCTTAGATCTTTATTTTAGAGACATTTGATATGAGATATCCTCGACTCTTCATCAAATGGATAAAAAAATATATATTATAATAACTTTCACTATTTTATTCAATAGGGATATCACTGAAACATTTAAAGGAGAAAAAGGATTAAGGTAGGGGCCTTAATCTATTTAAAATTTTCATAGTGTTCCTTTCAAGAATAATAGGAATATTATAAAAAGGGGTAACTTTACCTACTACCACAAATGCCAAAAAGGTAAAGATCAAACATTTATCCTTTGCCGATAATCTCATATTATTGAGTGGAGCTGATGAAACTTTTATGAAATTTCATATGGAAACAATGCATCAATTCAGTGACATATTAGCTTCAAAAATCAACGTAAAAAAGAGTTGCATGTTTGTCTAAGGAAACAATCCCAACCTAGATGAGAATCTGACAAATATAGTAGGCTTGAAACTAAGGAAATCTCTATTCAAATATCTTACGATTCTAATAATTTCCACAAGACTCATAAATGATTGCCAAACTTTATTTGATGTTATTTAGAGAAAAATATGGAATTAGAACAATGTAAACCTTTCATAAGCTTTAAGATTATAACTAATATCTTATACCCTAAGCAATATCCATATGTATCGGGCATTATCATCCTTGTAGCACAATAAAGGAAATTGAGAAATTAATGGATAACGTCTTATAGATAAGGGATCTAAATAAATCTTTGTATACCGAAGTGAAATGGATAGAATTTTTCACCTCCAAGAAGGAATGAGGCTTGGTGCTGAGATTGATTAAATCATTTAATAATATGCTCTTGGCTAAGAGAATTTGGAAATTCTCTAAATAAGGAATCCTTATAGATTAAGAGCATACAAAACTCCTTCCTACATAAAGAGAATCCCCAAGCCTCCAAACCTTAAGTAAGTACCTCTTGGAAGCTAATGAACATGTTAAAGCTAGGGGACACCATGAGCCAAAACATGAAACGAATAATTGGAAATGGGAATATAAACTCCTCATCTGCAGTAATCTTAATTACTTCATGTTGATCAATGCTAAGGTTAAGAGGATGATAAGAGTAAGTGTCTAGAGCTACTAATTCTAGTGATTCTAATATATTATGTTCGATTTATCAACATACTATCCCCATGTAATATAAGATGATAAAATCACTGAGATTGCTTGTAGATCATGCACGTTAAAAATTAAAAAAAAAGTATAAAATTATTTAAGATCTTCATCTCTAATGTTTGAATTGGAATAATCTATTTTCAGGTCAATGATATATTTCAAGATCAACCTTTATCATATGGTTAATAGTGAATCAAAATATTTGTACATAACATATGATTAGAAGTATCTAAATTAACAATTAGTTGTTACTTTCCATAGAAATTACGTAACATGAGTTGATAGGTGTGCATTAGGATATGTTTTTACAAGTAATTGGCACGAGTTTTCTTACATAATTGTTGATTATTGTTTTAGTTTAGGGCTCATTTTGTATGATTTCATTTAGTTTGATTTCCATAGTTGTTCCTTTATGTTTGATGTTAATTTAGGGTAAGAATTAACTATTTTTATGTAGGAAGGGAGATGGAGCAATTTAGAGGTTGAACGAGAGATCAAAAAGGAGAAGGAAAGAGGTTGTGCATCTTTGACCAATTCCCATGATCATGGGAATCATGCCAATTCCCACAGTCGCAGGAATTATAATCCGAGACCTTATGTGGGACTTCATTAAACTTAGGGTTTTGGGACTATAAAAGCATAATTAAGCCTCCATCTTTAAGGGAGATTACACCTTTCTCTAGAACCACCATACTTGAGTGAAGAACACATATTTAGAGCATTGAAGAAGGATTGAAGTCAAGGATCATCATCAAGATTGGAGAAAATAGTTCATCAACACCAAAATACCAGATTTTGGCAAAGAAAAGAAGGAGACTTTATATTCAATTTTCTATCACTTTGATCTCTTCTATTCCTTGTAAAATAGTTTTTTTGAATGTTGATGATGTATGGAGACCCTGCTAGGCTAATTTAGTTTTAGGGATTGCTTTTTAACTATTTTTTTAGAACTCCTATTTTATTGAATTGATTAAAGTTGTCTTTGATGATTATTGATTTTATTTGTTATCTTGCAATAAATCAAGTGTAATAGCCTAGACCAATCACCCATAAATATTGTCCGCTTTGGGCTTTGGGCTCAGCCCAAACCCTCACGATTTTACTCTTCCTGGCTTAGCTAGGAAAACACGTCTTTAGGAGAGAGGTATCTATACCCTTATAAAGCATGCTTCATTCTCCTCTCCAACCGATGTGGGATTTCACACTATAAACTGGGAAGAGCAATAGTGTGAAATCCCACATCGGTTAGAGAGGAGAACGAAGTATGCCTTATAAGGGTATAGATACCTCTCCTCCAAAAGACGCATTTTTTCAACTGGGATAGGAAGAGAAAAATCATGAGGGTTTAAGCTAGGCCCAAAGCCCAAAGGGGACAATATCTATGGGTGGGTGGTGTGGGCTTTTGGCGCAGCGGAAGCGTGGTAGGCCCATAACCTACAGGTCCCAGGATTAGGAACCAACTTTGATACCGTTATAACAGGCCAAACCACCCTCCCATAGATATTGTTCGCTTTGGGCATTAGACCCAGCCCAAACCCTCAAATTTTGCTTTTCCTAGCCTAGCTAGGAAAATGCGATTTTTAAGGGAGAGGTATCCATACCCTTATAAGGCATACTTTGTTCTCCTCTCCAACAGATTTGGGATTTCACACTAACTAGCTCCCTTAGGGCCTAGCCCACTTTACGGCCCAGCCTAGCTAGCACAATGGGTCGAGAAACAGCTCTGATACTATTGTAATAGCCCAGACCACCCACCCATAGATATTGTCTACTTTGGGTTATTAGCCCAGCCCAAACTCTAACAGTTTCGCTCTTCCTAGCCTAGCTAGAAAAATGTAGATATCCACACCCTTGTAAGGCATACTTCGTTCTCCTCTCCAACTGATGTGGGATTTTACATTATCCACTCCTTTAGGGCTCATCCTAGCTGGCACAACGAATTGGGAACCGACTTTGATACCATTGTAACAGCCTAGACTACCCTTCCATAGATATTGCCTGCTTTAGGCTTTGGGCCTAGCCCAAACTCTCATGGTTTTGCTCTTTCTAGCTTAGCTAGGAAAACGTATCTTTTGGGGGGAGGTAGCTATACCCTTATAAGGCATACTTCGTTCTCCCCTCTAACCAATGTGGGATTTCATAGTGTGAAATCCCACGTTGGTTAGAGAGGAGAACAAAATATGCCTTATAAGGGTATAGATACCTCTCTCCTAAAGACATGTTTTCCTAGCTAGGCTAGGAAGAGCAAAACTATTAGGGTTTGACTAGGCCCAAAGCTTAAAGCGGATAACATCTGTGAATAGGTGGTTTGGGCTATTTCAAAAGCCCAAAATAAATAATATCTATGGGAGGGTGGTTTGGGCTATTGCTAAGAGAGTGAGAAAGATAAAATTTTTGTAGGATTGTATAACGAAAGTTTGCTACCTAAAGACTTACAGTCATCATGTTAATTGAATAGTTAGAAGAGAGATCTCAGCTAGTCAATTGATCACCTATAGGATAGTTTAATAAGTAGTTTAATCGGTAGAGTCATTGTGTAGGTTGAGAGATCATCTAATTGATTCCCATTAATTTAATTAGGGACAAGTAGATACACCTTTAGAGAGGGTAATTATTACATTCGAAAATCTAAGGTGAGACACAATTCAGTTAATGAAAATAGGAGGGAGACAAAATAGGGAAAAAAGTAATCTCTAGTCTTTAGATTGTTGAATTCTAATTTTCTGCAATTTCGGTATTGTCTATTACTTTAGGTTAGTCTTTTATTTTTAATTTAATCTTATAGATTATTTGCATTTAACAATTTCTTTTCTTAAACAAATTTTTGTCTAAATTAAATGGTATCTAGGCATCAATCCCTATAGGATTGATATCTACTCTTTTTAACTACAAGTCACGACCTGTTCACTTGCAATTTTTGATTGTAAAACAATTGGTAAGTTTTCCTGTCAACAATTTTTTAATGTTGTTTCCAGGGATTGATTGTTGAGCATCGTGGTTAATTTAGATTACTTTGATTTAAGAGTTTTTGATACTTTTCCTTGTGAAATTGCAGGTGCATGAACATAAGGAGCATATGAAAAATGGAAGAAGCTATAGATGACGAATTTCTTGAAATTCAGAAGAATGAAAGAGAAATAAGAAGGGCAAAGCATCTTACTTTTTTCAAATCAAGATATGGATGAAGAAGGAGAGCAAGAAGGACTAGAGCAAATGTTGATGGAATTCATGAGGCTAGGTTTTAGTCCTCATCGAGTGGTGAGATCGGTAGTTTAAGTAAATAATTTTGAGACAAAGCTAGTGCTACTCAATATTTTACAAAATAGTATACAGTTATATGAGCTATCCAATGAGGATCTGAACTCCCACATTGCAAATTTCTTGGAGATCTATGACATATGCAGATTCAGCAGAATATCTGACGATGCGGTGAAGCTGAGACTATTTTCATTAATGTTGAAGTATTAAGCTAAAACATGGTATAACGCATTGAATTCAAGCTAGATTACAACTTGGGAGCAACTCAACCAAGCATTCCTCACCAATATTTTCGGTTGATGAAGACAATGAGGATTATCAAAAAGATTACAAATTTCCAACAGAATGATAGTGAGTCTCTCTATGAAGCTAGGGGAAGATTTAAAGAACTTCAGAGAAGTTGTCCACATCATAACCTCCCGAGGGAATTTCTTCTTCAAACATTCTATAATGGAGTGAATATAAGAACAAGGGGAATAATTGATGTAGCAAACCAAAGGTTCACTGATGAGGAAGATGGTGGAAGCAGCTTGTGATCTGTTAGAGGAGTTGGTAAGCAACAGCTGCATATGGTCAAGCTAGAGGAGTAGACAAGGACAGAAGGAACAGAAAGGTATGATACCTATTTACTCGATTACTACCTTGCAGGATCAGATCACAACTCTTACAAAGTAGTTAAATAACATGCAAGGGGCATCTATCTCAGCAGTTAAGGCAATACAAGTACAATGTGAGTTATATGGTCAAAACGACCACAGTTCAGCAGAGTGCTTTCTGTTAGAAGCTAGTGGTACCAAATAGGTAAGCTACCTAGGCTAGCCACAGAAAGGTAATAACCCTTATTCTAACACATATAATCTGGGGTGGAAAAACCACCTGAATTTTTTATGGACCAATAACAATACAGGCAACCAACAGCATTTTTACAAGATCAAATCGGAGCATTAGAAAGAAGATGATGGCGGTCTTGGGGTCCACACTAGCAGTGCAAAAGGAGATTCATAAAAGAATGCATGCAAGCTAAAAGGAAAATCAGAAAAGGATGAAAGCAAAATTCGACCAAATTTTGAAGAATCATGCATCATCCATCTGTAATTTAGAAGTTCAAGTAAGCTAACTAGCTAATGCTTTATCTTTACAAAATGCAGGTAGTCTATCAAGCAACATTGAGCTAAATCCAAAGGAAAGAGTCATGGACATTACTCGGATAGAAAAAAAAAGCGAACATAAAGAGAAATATGGAGATAAGTAAGAAGAACAAACAGTGCTGGAAGTCCTTCCTAGTGGACTAGTAAGCAAGCCAATTAGGGAAATTCAACTTGGACTTCCACATTAGATTTTTGCTTAATGGAAGTCATCTTCAAGTGGAGTAGCTAGGAATTCTAAGGAAGGGGAGTTAAGCAAGATGACGAACATAACAAATCAACTTAATACAAAACTCATGTTAAAGTAATTGCTGAAGAAAGAGGTTATCAAGCATATATCAAAAGGAAGTCCACACATAGAACGAAAGAAAGACCCGAGGGACCTTTTCATTTTGTATAGTATAAATGGAGTTACTATAGTTCAAGCTTTTAGGGATTTCGGAGTTAGTATTAATATGATGTCGTACTCATTCAGTCAGAAGTTAGGTATAGAAGAGCCAGAGTCTAGTAAGACATTAATGAAAATGGTTAACAGAATGATGCATTTGCCGAAGGGGATCATTAAGAATGTAATTTACCTTCCCCGTAAATTTTTACATACTAGACATTAGAGAAGATGAGGAAACCATGATGGTTCTTGGTTGATCGGTTCTGGCTACTGCTCGTTTGATTATTGATGTTGATGGGGCAAATTAATACTGAGAGTAGGAAAGGAACGGTTAACATTCAAGTTATCAAAGAAAAATTATCCTTGTACTTTACCCCTAACTAATATTAAGAAACCTGAACTCCAAGGAGGATGGGAAAATATTAAGGACCCCAAGAGCATTCTAGAATAAACGAGCACGTTGGAGAAGGCGAATAAATGAAAACAATAATGACGGTGGAATCCAAAATAAGGTTGCCTATATACAAAGTCTAAGATCAGTTTAAGCACTGCTGCCGTACCAGTCATTTGAGCCACCATGAGTAAAAAGGAGAGTTGAGATACCAATGATAACAAAAGTGCTACATAGGAGGCAACCCATAGGAGTCATCTATCCTTTAATTGTTTTGTTTTCTTATTTGTTTGCTTGAATTCTTTAGATATCGTCATTTTTAAATTGGGTTTGATTGATGTTTATGCTGATTTTGTTTGAATTTCTACTTGTTTTCTTTTCAAATTTCTTATTGATGATATTATCTTGATGTGTTTGTAGGTTTTGGGATCATGGAGAATTCATATAAGTTTGGAAGAAGGTTTGAAATTGTGATGATTACCAATTCCCACAATTGTGGGAATTGAAGTGATTCCCATGAGCATGGGAAATCTCTCTAGAAACCAAAATTGTGAGGATTACCAATTCCCACGATTGTGGGAAGTAAAGTGATTCCCATGAGCATAGGAAATCTCTTCAGAAATTTTCTGAAGAGAAAACCTACGATCGTGGGAATTGTGGTGATTCCCACAAGCATGAGAAATGTCTCCAGAATAATCCCATTATCATAGGAATCAATTGTGGGAAAACTAAAGTTTCCCTCCCCTTTTTTCTCTCACCCATTCTTAAAATTTTCACTCCCTCCCTCTCTAACTCACGACATTCTCTCTTCCCACTCTCTAACACTCTTCATTTCCCTCTAGATTCTTGATATTTTCTTCATCTATTCTCATTAATTTTACAATCCTTTCATCTTTTTATGAATTAATCATTCAAAAGTACAAGGATTTGGGTAAGTTTTTGCTCCCTCTCTCAAATACGAATCTCTCTCTCTCTCTCTCTCTCAAATACGAATCTCTCTCTCTCTCTCTCTCTCTCTCTCTCTCATTTTTTGCATATTTTCTTCTTACAATGGCACCACCAAGGGTGATTATGGCTAGGAAATCGATTGACAAACTTCACTTATAAGTTTTTTAGGAAGGTAAGCCCAACTTAGTGGCAGCTTATCAGGTGCCATTCCTGATTTACTCAGAAGAAAAAGGTGTTTCGAGATTGTAAAGTCCCATTCTATGGAACTCTGCTATCCTCAAACATATGTTGCAGTAAGGAACATGATGGGCTAAGATACAGCCATCTCTCTGCCTTTCACCTCCCAGCAGTCCCAGAGCCAGAGGAGGAAGCAATAGAAGCAGAACAAATGCATCAGTAAAGGTCGACTGATTCTAATAAATCCTTGACCAAATGGCCACAAATCAATAGATATGACTTCTTAACTCGTTAAGCTCAGCAAACAAATGTGGCAAACTCATAAGAAACAATGCAGTTTGAAGAAGAGGTTCCTGAACTTCAACTTAAAGAACAACTTTTAAGCTCCTTCGCCCACACTATTGCCACCATCATCTCCGTAAGCCATTTGTTACCTTACACTGTTATTTTTGTTATTTATTTTGTTTGGTTTCAAATCAATTGTGTGTGTGTTATGTCTTTTATTTGGTTTTAATTTCTTTTATTTTGGTTTGAATTCATTTGCTTTTATTTGGTTTGATTGCATTTGTTTATTTCAATTTCTTTGTTTGGTTTATGTCATTTTTGTTTATTTGGTTTGATGACGTTTTCCCTTATTTGATAATTGATTTGTCACATTGAGGACAAGGTGATCCTTAAGTGTAGGGAGGATTCATTGACTTTCTCAGCTGCATTTTGTACATTATGTTGAGTAGGATGCATGTTTAGGCATATTAAATGTGCTCTATATTAGCAATGATGTTTTGTGTTAGCAATGGAACCACACTTGAGTCACTCCGATAAATATTGCTATGAAATTCTATCATATGAGTTAGAATTAGATTGAATGCATGCTTGAACTCAGATTAGGCTACTTGAGTATAAAGTGAAAGATATAGAGTGATGAAAAGTAGTTGGTTACATAAGCTTAGTCACAAATTGACATTTGAACAATAAGGTAGTGTAGAGATGTATAATGAGTTTTCATTTGAGCCAAAGTGAGGATTAAGCCATATGACTCCATCTACATTCATTTCATTTCTTTGTTAAGTGTTACTTCCTTAGGCTGCTATCTTCAAAACTTACATTGAATTGGTTTGAGTCTATTGGATGCATGCTTAATAAAGATTATTTAGGCCTTTTTTGTGTTAACCTTTGACGTAAATGACCTACCCGTTGATTATCCCTTACTACCCCCATTGAGCCTTAACCTTTTGTTTCTTGAAAACACCCAAAATTTTTAAAACCTTAAACCCCATTATCCTACCCTTTCACAAGCTTAGTAATGTGTTAAGTAATACATTAGTTAGGATCATGTGAAAATTTTTACTGAGATGAATTGAGTATATTTCTACCAATGGACTACATTATATATAGTGTTTTTATGATTCATAGTTCTTCCATGTATGAAGAAAAAGAAAGAAAAATGACAAAAATCAAAAATGAAAAAGAAAAGAAAAGAAAAGGGAATAACAAGTGAGTAGCATCACTAAGTGCAGAATATTAGTTATATTTGTATGTCAAGGAGTTATGCTTTATTATCCTGTTTAATATGTTTTTTGTTTTACTAATGCTTGTGCTTAAACCTTTTTTCCCTCTTTACCTACCTTAACCTTTGCCACATTAAAACCCTGCACATTTCCTTTTGATTTATTTATACATATAATCATTGTAGTGGAGAATTGGCATATTAGCAAGCCTATGGTAGTGTAGTTTCCTATAGGAAGTGTGGAAGAAACACTAACCATTAAACACTTAAGGCAAATGAGTGAAAACCACGAGGAAGATTCATTTATGCATCTTTACTTATCTTTGAGTGATGGTGTCAATTGTTGAGTTTGCTTATGTACACCACTGGAAAAGTAGTCATGATATGTGCATTAACTTGATATTTGAGTTGGCTTGAATTTAAGGAATTGTATTTTTTGATTTTTGTGAAAATGAAGTGGTAGAATTGATTGGTTATATTTATTTTGCTTGAGGACAAGCAACGATTCAAGTGTGGAGATGTTGATAAGTGCACATTAGGATATGTTTTTATAGGTAATTGACATGTGTTTTCTTGCATAATTGTTAATTATCGTTTTCATTTAGGACTCATTTTGCATGATTTTGTTTAGTTATGTTTGATGTTAATTTAAGGTAAGAATTGACAACTTTTATATAGGAAGGAAAATGGAGCAACTTAGCAGTTGAACTAAAGATCAATGAGGAGAAGAAAAAAGGAGTGCATCTGTGACCAATTCTCATAATCATGGGAATCATGCCAATCCTCACAATCGTGGGAATAATTATAATCCGAGACCTTATACAGGGCTTCATTAAACTGGACTATAAAAGCATAATTAAGCCTCCATCTTCAAAGGAGATGACACCTTTTTATAGAACCACCATCCTTGAGTGAAGAACACATGTTTAGAGCTTTGAGAAAGGATTGAAGTCATGGATCTTCATCAAGATTGGGAAAAATAGCTCATTAACACCAAAATTTCATATTTTGGCAAAGAAGAGATGGAGTCTTTATATTCAATTTTCTGTCACCTTGATCGCTTCTATTCTTTGTAAAATGGTTATTTGAATGTTGATGAGTTATGGAGACCATGTTAGGCAAATTTAGTTTTAGGGATTGCTTTTGAACTATTTTTTAGAACTCCTATTTTATTGAATTGAATGAAGTTGTCTTCGATGATTGTTGATTTTATTTATTATCTTGCAATAAATTGAGAGAGTGAGTAAGTCAAAATTTTTGTAGGATTGTACAACCAGAGTTGGCGACCTATAGACTTACAATCATCACATTAATTGAATAGTTAGAAGATAGATATCGGCTAGTCAATTAATCACCCATAGGATAGTTTAATAACTAGTTGAATTAGTAGTGCCATTGGGTAGGTTGAGAGATCGTCCAATTGATTCCCGTTAATTCGATTAGGGATATGTAGTTACATTTTGAGAGAGGGTAATTATTACATTCAGAAATCTAGGGTGAGACACAATTTAATTAATAAAATATGAGGGAGACAAAATAGGGGGAAAAAGTAATATCTAGTCTTTATATTCTTGAATTCCAATTTTCTGCAATTTTGATATTGTCTATTGCTTTATTTTAGTTTTTTTTTAATTTAATTTTATAGATTATTTGTATTTAACAATTTCATTTCTTAAACAAAGTTTTGTCTAAATGAAGCGGTGTCTGGGCATCAATCCCTGTGGGATCGGTATTTGCTCTTTGTACCATTTACTTATGGTTTTTGAGCGTAAAACAAGTAAATAGTTTTTATTATCAACAATAGTATGGGGATAAACAAAGTAGTGGTACAACCAAGCTTGCATAGAAAATCTATGGGAAATATCATTACATAGGCAAATAAGATCAATTATAACTCTAAGGGGATTTGAAGCTATTCAAGGTAACTTTAAGTTACTGTCTTTATTTAATTTACAGGGAAAGAAACTTAAGAATCTTTCAAGAAATTCATTAGGATATATGAAACCTAATAACAAAATTAAGGAGTTAGATAAGGGAATTTATTATAGCCAGTGCAAACATTATATAACTAAGTCAAGGAATTGTAAGGGAATGAAATGTGTAGAAAGTGTAGAAAATGATGATACTTATAGCTCAAAAAAAAATGGAAAACATATGAGAAGATTTATGGAATAGATAAAAATAACTTGTTGATGATTAGAGACCCAGATATTAAAAGTATAAACCTAAGGAACTGAATATCAATTCTTTAACATCTAAGTTTCATAAATTAACAAGAAAAGAAAAATAGTCCACTTTAGCTTCTTTAGAGCATTGAAAACTATCTCTTTTAGTTATTTCTAGTTTTGAAATGATATTTTTCCTAAGACTTATTGTTTGAACTTTATGTTTATACTTTTCTTGGTAATGCAATTGTTCTTTTGTTCCTTAAAAATATTTTATTCTCATCAAACAATATACAGAAACCTCTTTCATGTTTAACACATTCTTAAAATTGGTGAAATCATAAGTAATAAAAAAGGAGAGAAGTTTATTGTACCATACTTAAAAAGTTGGTCCTTACTCCATGGTGATGGATTCTTTACCAACAATTTGGATAAAGAACTTGTGTAAACAACCATATGGATTATGAAATCTTTGATATAATTAACAATTCCAAGGAATTCTCCAATATGCTTTGTGTTAAGATTTTCATCAGGAAACATAATAGCTCACTAGTGATATATGGCCCAGGCTAAGAAAATCTATTATGAAAATTCATACCCAAAAATTCTATTTGGGTTGCTCCAATATAACTTCTTTTGGAAGAGAGAATTATTCCATATTACTTTTTAAGATCAAAAAATGATTGAAATAGTAACTTACGACCTTAATGGTCTTAGAGTATAAGAGGATGTCATCAATATAGATCAAAGCACTAGAAAGAATAGGCTTATAAATTTTTTTTCCATAACCCGTTGGAATAATGATGAAGCAATCTTGAGTCCAAATGGCATAATAGTCCATTGAAATTAAACATTAGGAATGCCTTGTATCTTTCTTTTGGATCTATACCCGATTGTCAAAAACTTTGTTTCAAGTCAAATTTTGAAAATGTTGTTGCATCTTTAAGAAACAGGACTTGAGTATTGATCTTCAGAAGTGGGAATTTATGATCTTTAATGAATGCATTTAAAGGTTTATAGTCAACTACTAACTTTATTTCCTCCATTTTGTTTTGCTCTTTTGTTCATAAAGAAAGTTTGATATGCCCAATCTAATTTTGTGCATTTAATTAATCCTTGTTGAAGCAAGCTAGCAAATTCTTCTTTTGATAACTTTAAATTATCAGGATTTATGCCAGGGTTAGTAGTCTTCGTAGGATTAGTGTCTTCATTATTCTAAATGGCATAACAGTCTATTGAAATTAAACATTAGGAATGCCTTGTATCTTTCTTTTGGATTTATACCCAATTGTCAAAAACTTTCTGTCAAGTCAAATTTTGAAAATATTGTTGCGTCTTTGAGAAACAGGACTTGAGTATTGATCTTTGGAAGTGGGAATTTATGATCTTTAATGAATGCATTTAAAGGTTTATAATCAATTTCCAACTTTCTTTTCTCCATTTTGCTTTGCTCTTTTATTCATATAGAAAGCTTGTTATGCCCAATCTAATTTTGTGCACTTAATTAATCCTTATTGGAGCAAGCTAGTACATTCTTCTTTTGATAACTTTAAATTATTAGGATTTATGCTAGGGTGAGTAGTCTTTGTAGGATTAATGTCTTCATTTTTCTTGAAAGGTAGATGAAAGAAGAATTGTGGATTTTTATAAAGAGGATTGGGGTGTGAAAACTATGCATGGTTCTTAAGACAGTGTTCCAAAAATTGATCCCTTAATGCTTCATATTGAGGGGGTACTTAGGTAAGTTCAACATGTTACATATATCTATGTAAGAACTAAAATTGACTGGGCATTTAATCCACTTAGGTAGGATTTGAAGTGGAGATGCTTTGTAAAAGACATTCATACCAATTAGGATATTTAGGCACGGTAGATGACTGCCAAGAACTTTAGTCTACATAACACAATCGAAAAAATCTCATCCCTATTTTTCTTTTGTTGATAAGCCCAATTTTGAATAAGTTACCATTAACAGGAGTGAAATACTCATCATCTAATATTTGAATAGGCATTAGTAGGTTGCGTATACACCAAATTCTTTAAGCCTAAAAAGTCCTAGAGTATCAAACACTTATTTTGAACCTCAAACCTAGACAAGCCATTTTATCAATCAAAATAAGACCTTTTACTATAATCTAAACTATAATCAGGCCCAATGTTAATCAAATCAAAACTAAAACACCTTTTCTCAATCCACTCACCCATTATAATGTCAAATTTACTAGAAATGGGGTCACAATGTTGTTTACTGCCTTTTTAGATATTCAATGTCCTATAATTGCCAATATAGGTCTCAACATATTGTTAGTACTCTTATCACAACCTTTTTTCTATGAATACTTAGTCTAATACAAACGCTTCCCAACTTAATTCTAGTAATATTATTGACTATTACTAGACTTTAATGTTATTTCTTATATGACTTTTGATTATCAAATTATGGAATCCATCACATCATATGAAGGGTTTAACCAGGTGGTCATTGGTAATGGTCACACTCTTCTTAATTCATCAACTGATTCCTTAACTATTTCCATTCACACTTGTTTACTTCATCTTTGTGATATTCTTATTATTCCTTATCTTGCTATGTTATTTGTATCTAAATTTGTTACTGATAACTCTTATCTTACTAAATTTAACTTATATGGTTATATTATGAAAGATCTTAAATCGAAGATATCACTTTTCATGGTACCTATCCATAATAATCTTTATACTATCAAGCTTCCCTGATATTTCAGAAATATAGTTGCTTTTATAGTTACTCCTGCTGTAATTGATATATGGCATCAACATCTTGTTCATCTATATCTGCCTTTTTCATTATCATTGTATATTTCTACAACACCATTATAACTAATTCATTGGGACATTTGGGGAACTTCACCGTCTACTTCTCTCTCTGGATTTTGATATTTTATTATTTTTGTGGATGAATTTAGTCACTTTTGATTGCTCTTTTCCTTAACAAAAAAATCTCAGACCTTACTTTGTTCCTGAAATTTCAAAACTACTACTGAAGATTGTTTTATGCCACTATCAAAATATTTCAATATGATGGAGCTTATAAACTCATCAAAGGTGGCTTTGCCTGATACCTGTCCACTAATGGCATTATCTTTTTCATATCTTGCCCTTATACTCCCTAATAAAATGGTCTTGTTGAGTATAAAATTCATCATATTACTAAAGCAAGCCTCATACTCCTTCATGCTTTGATTCTAAGGTCTTTTAGCTTGAAGCCTTTTCTACTATTTCTATCTTATCAATCTCCTCCTCACTTATGTTCTTCATAATAAATCCCTACTTGAATTACTTTTTCACAATAAACTTGATCTCACTCATCTTCATGTTTTATGCTTGTTTTCCATTGTTTTATATAATTTGTTTTTCTTGGTTGTTATCCTCAATGTAAAGGTTATCGATGTTTTAATCTTACCATCTCTAAACTTCACATCTCTCACTATTTCTATTTTCTTAAAACTATCCTTCCCTATGCCAAACTTATCTACCTACACCCTCTTCCGCTCTTTCTAGTTCCTCATCCTAATTTCATTGTCTCTGCCATTTCAATCAACTTTTCGCTCCATGGTTTTCTCCCATCAAACTCCTCTTTCACTTTTAGCTATCCATCCTATCATCATATGTACACATGATTACATTCATATTTCCTAAACAATTCCTAATTATATCACCTAATCCACTATCACACACAATTCTCGTACTATGAATCTTACATCTTTCACTCAATCTAACAAGATTTGTCACCTGGTACTAAACAATACTTAATGAGTTCATTTTTTTCATTATAATTTTAGAAGGATTCTCACTCCCCCTCTACCAACTACTAATATTGTTGACTACAAATGGGTGTTTCATACTAAAAGAAACCTTGATGGTTCTAATAAGGGCTACAAAGTGCATCTTGTTACTAAAGGATATCATTAAACTGTAGGCATTGACTACACTAATACCTTTATCTTGATAGTCAAACCCACCATAATTCATATCATTCCCACTTTATCCATCTTAAAAAACTGGTCCGTTCACCAACTTAATGTCAATAACGTGTTCCTTCATGGTTATATTTATAGACCAGTCTATATATCCTAACCACCTGGATTTTCAAAAGCACATTAATCTCACATGTTTTTAAACTTTTAAAAGCACTATATAGTCTCAAACAATCTCCTTAGACTTGGTTTTATCGCTTAAGTTAAAAACTTATTGATCTCTACTCCAAATATGATACCGCTCTCTTTACTCTATATGGATCATATATTGATCATTAGTACTTCAGCCTCTTTCATTTTGTCACTTAGTAGTGATCTCAATACAACCTTTTCTGATAAAGACTTAGGTCTTATCCATTATTTTCTTAGAATTAAATCTAACTTACTTCCTGTAGTCTTCTTCTTACCCAAAAATAATATACTAATGACCTATTTATTTTAAGCCCCGAATTACTTTATTTTGGTAAGCATGATTTGAATAAATTTTGTGGTATTGTTAGATAAATCATTTTAATTGGAGTTAGTTATTATGTCAAGTTTAGGAGGAATTAATCCATGGATTGAGAGAATTAAAGTGTTGAAGTTGTAAGATGCATAAGGGTATTTTTGGAAGATTACTTAAGGATAGAAGCACTAAGGCATTAAAGGAAGGGTAAGGTAGACTTTTTCTCACCCATTAAGGGTGGAATAGGAAGAGGAAAAGATTGTCTTGAAAATAAGAAGGCTAAAAATGTCAATGAGGAAATGAGTGAAAATCAAAAGGTAAAGGAGAGAGAAACAAGAGGTTTCGGTGGAGTTAAAAGAAGAGAGCTTTTAACTAGGTCACGAATTTTCTTAGTTTTAAAGAGAGAATTTCATGTTACCTGAGAAGGGAAAAAGAAAGAGGAAAGACAGAGCTTCCTTTAGAGCCAAGAATCTCACTAGTTGGTGAACATTCAAGGTAAGTCGATTTTAAATCTCTTGGAGTTTTGAAGGGTTTTTTTGTTCAAAGAGCTTAAGAAATGTATGGGTTTGAGTATCCTAGAGTCAATTTCATGCTTTCGGTTCTATGGGTTCTCAAATTGAATTTTCTATCGAATGAAAACTTGGTTTGTTATAGGAAACCAAGCAAGCCCGATCCAAGAAGAAGAGGAAAAACAACATTGAATTTGGATTGTCAAACGTCTTAGGTGGGTAAAATATTTACGGTTATTGTGTAATGGGTCATATGCCTAAATGTATGTGCATGTGTTTAAATTTCTAAAATTGTGAAATTGCTCCAATGTGGAAAGTACATTACAATGCATGTTATGTCATGTATGGCATTTTGATATAGCTAAATTGTGAGTATGATTCTAATATGCCATAGAAATTGTGTATGGCATTTTGATTAAATGGAAAGAAGAAAAAGTATAAGAATATGAACAAGTGATTGACTAAATTGAGCATAAATTGATTGTGTTTGGGCAAGAGTGGAGCCATTTTGTTAGTCACTTGCACGTCGTCGTAAAGCCTTCTCCCGGCTGCCCGCTTGTGGCCTACGAGATCCGAAAATGTACTCGTTTTGTTCACGGAATAAGCCATTGGTTTCTCTATTTTGTTCACGGAACCCTCGAGCCAATTGTGTGTACATTTGCATTTGACATGTTAAATGGTGCTTTGCTAAGAAATTTCATTCAACATAATCTATGTGATGATGCTCTGAGATTGAATTGTGAATGTATATATATATATATATATGTTTGATTGTGTGGCTCATTGCCAATGCCTACAAATATTTTAGCCACTGAGTTGTGTAGCTCAACCCCCAAATTTTCCCTCCTCAGGTGAAATTTGAGAAGATCAGTGATCCTTGCAAGGCATTCGGACTCCAAGATAGATATAAGATTTTGTATTAAGTTAGTATTTTGGATAGCTTATATAAGCATACCATCATGAGCATCTTATGTATTTTATTTTAAGTTAACATGCATATTGGCACGTAACAAACTCTCACCGTGCTAAAATGGGACAGTGAAATTGAATCCTGTCTATGTATGATTTTGCTGTTAAATTTAAAGATTTGGAGAAAAAGAACTGTATACGTGCATAATCTTAATTGTGGAATTTCCAAAGGTTGTTAGTCTTAGAGTAGCATATTAGAATTGGAGAGATCATGTTCCGAATTCAAAGGAAAATATAGAGGAAGAGTATCGTCTGTGATGACGTCAACAATAGACACAAAGAAAAAGCACAGATGAAAGAAATCGGCTGTGATGACGTCATATACAGACACAATGAAAGACAGACGCGATAAACACAGATGACTGACAGAACACAGACGACACGTCAAACATAGACGACACATCAGAACACAGACGCACAAAAGATAGACAATAGATGAAAGACAGAGGATAGACGAAAGATGGACAATAGAAGAAAGACAGACGATAAACGAAAGATAGACGTAGACGAAAGACAGATAATAGATGAAAGATAGACGATAGACGAAATACAGACGATAGACAAAAGATAGACGACAGACGAAAGATAGACGATAGAGATCAACACAGCTGGTAGAGAGTCAAACATAGACGATAAATAGATCACAGGAGAAGAAGTTAGGGAGCTATGCTAACCTGAAGCATGGATATATGCAAATTATGGACTCACCAATGCTATTTAGTGACATAATTGGGCTCGAATGGAGATGGGCCATAAAAAAGGGGGGCTTAATTATGAGTCCAAGTGGCTGTGTAAAATGGTTGGACCTTCGAATTGAGATGCGATCGCTGGGCCCTGGAAATGGGGTCCAACATCTTTTGGTATCGGAGCTTAGGCTTTTTCCTAGGCATAGAATGCATAATAGGGAAATTTGTTTTATTATGTGATTAATTGTTTGCATTGCTAAATTGATATGATTGCATTAAATGACATGCATACATGTAAGAAATAGGATTGAAATGAAATATAAGCTAATAGTTAGTGTCTTTGTTGAAGGAGTAGAATGTCACCTCGCAGAAGGACACGAGGAGTTCTACAAGGATCCATTGTACCTGACTCTCCACCAATAAATGAGAGTACCGATGAATCTATAGCTCCAAGAAATGCTGAGGCTTTTGTAGGGCACAGTAATGAGCCCTCTTAGTCCCCAACTTGGGAGTCGCCTGCTCTACAGGAGCAAGTTCCTCTATTAGATCCGAGGATGTTCCAAGCCTTCGCTTAGGCGTTTGTCCAAGCTGTGGGGCAGATGCCACAATCTTCTGCTTCGGCCCCAGTTAAGAAGGGGAAAGAGTTTGATAAATTGAGGAAGTACGGAGCAGTGGACTTCTACGGAACCATTGACCCAGAGGAAGTTGAGAATTGGTTGAGAAAGATCAATAGGATGCTAGATCAGATGGAGGGCGAGGATGAAAAGAAGGTTATGTATGCTGCTAGTTTGCTTCATGGGGATGCGTTGCATTGGTGTGAAAGTGTGCCAGGGAGCCAGATGAGACCTCCAGGGTTGGCATGGAAGGACTTCTTGACTGCTTTTAAGAAGAAGTATCTATTTGAAGTGTACATTTAGTAGAAGCAGAGAGAGTTTTTTAGTCTCACCCAGAGGGAGATGACATGAGCATCGATTTACACAGCTATCCCAGTATGCAGCTGAGATGATAATGACCGAGGTAGCTAAATGTCAGCAGTTTGAATCAGGATTACACTTAGCCATCAGAGAAAAAGTAGCGGTGTAGAATTTCTGTGATTTTTAACAGCTGGTTGAAGTGACACTAAGGGTTGAAAACATAGAGAATATAAAGAGTGCTGTGAACAAGAGAGAAAAGGGAGAGAACAGTTCAAGAGGGGAGGCAATACTCCTATGCCTGAGAGGAGTGCCAGTAGCTTCCTTATGCAGCCTGAGGAGAGGAGCAGTGGTGCAAGTAGGTCCAGATAGATGAAGACTGTCTCACATCAAGTCTCAACGGCTGGAGGCAGTAGAAGAAGAGATGGAGATAAGCTACCTAGTCCCAAATGTGAGCACTATGGAAGATTTCATAAAGGAGAGTGTTACCGACCGACAGGAGCTTGTTTCAACTGTGGGCAAAAAGGGCGCATGGAAAGAGAGTGTCCTCAGAATCCAAGACGTAAGAAAAGTCAGATGCAAGCTTCAAGGAGAATTGAGACTGAGGGACACAAGACGACAACTGAAGTGGGTATTTAGGATGCAACCAAGAGGGTGAATCTTCCAGGGAGACCCAAGGGGCATGCACCAGATAGGGTATTTGCAATGACACAGGAGAATATAGAGACCGCTCCAGAATTTGTGACTAGTACGGTTAAATTATTTGAAGATGATATTGTTGTTTTGACTGATCCGGGTTCTACCATTTGTGTCGTCAAGTAGAACTGTGTATGGTAGAAATCTGAGCCCATTGGATACTCCTCTAATGGTGAGTACTCCAATCGGCCAGTATATTATTATCAGTCAAGTTTATAGAGATTGTGAGGTACATATTGGAGGGGAGCAGTTAGTGGCGGATTTGATGCCTTTAAAAATGGGAGGACTAGATATAATTTTGGGTACAGACACCTTGAAGAAGTACAATGCCAACTTGGATTGTAGACAAAAGACAGTAGAGTTAGAATTGGAAAATGGTAGAAAGGTGGTGTTTGTGGGAAACAGATAAGCAAGCCCGCCTAGAATTGTTTCAGCTCTAACAGCAGAGAAGATGATGAGGAAAGGGTGTGAAGCGTATTTGACCTATATGGTAGACACGAGGGCAGATAAAAAGAAGTTAGAGGACATACTTGTGGTCATGGAATTCTCGGGTGTTTTTCCCGAGGAATTACCAAGACTACCACCACCTAAGGAAACTGAATTTCCTATTGAGCTTCTTCCAAACACAATGCCAATATTAATTCTGCCTTTTAGAATGGCTCTGACAGAATTGAAGGAGCTTAAGGAACAATTGGAAGAGTTGTTGGAAAAGTGTTACATTAGGTCGAGCTCTTCACCTTGGGGAGCTCTGGTCCTTTTTGTGAAGAAGAAAGATGGATCGTTGAGGATTTATGTGGATTATAGAAAGCTTAATCATGTTACTATTAAGAATAGATATCCACTCCCTCACATAGATGATGTGTTTGACCAGTTACAAAGGACGATAATCTTTTTCTAAGATAGACTTGAGATTGGGGTACCATCAATTGTGGATAAAGGAGACTGGTGTGGTAAAGACTGCTTTCAGAACACGTTATAGCCACTTTGAGTTCTTGGTTATGCCCTTCATATTGACGAATGCACCTATAGTCTTTATGGATTTGATGAATAGAGTCTGTAAGCAATTCTTAGACCAATTTATCATTGTCTTTATTGATGATATATTGGTATATTCTAAAAGTGATAAGGAGCATGAAGAGCATTTGAGGATTGCCTTAGAAACATTGAGGAAGAACGAACTGTATGCTAAATTTGATAAATGCAAAGTTTGGCTAAAGGAAGTAGTGTTTCTTGGGCATGTGATTTCAGAGCACGGAGTACATATAGATCCGAGGAAGATAGAAGCAGTTATGAAATGGGAAGCACCTAAGAATGCGGTAGAAGTGAGGAGTTTCTTGAGTTTAGCCGGATATTACAAAAGATTTGTGGAGGGCTTTTCCATGATAGCTGCTCCACTTTCCAAATTGACAAGTAAGAACCAAAAGTTTGTGTGGATAAATGAATGTCAGAAGGGATTTGAAGAGGTTAAGTATAAATTGACGAGTGCACTGGTTTTGACCTTACCTTCAAGTAATGATGGATAAATAATATATAGCGATGCTTCAAGGAAGGGATTGGGCTATGTGTTGTTGCAAGGAAATAAGGTGATGGCTTATGCTTCTAGGACATTAAAGCCTTATGAGATGAACTATCATATCCATGATTTAGAGTTGGTTGCCATAATTTTTGCATTGAAGATATGGAGATATTACTTGTATGGAGTCACTATTAGGGTGTTCACATATCATAAGAGCCTTAAGTATTTGATGAGTCAAAAAGAGTTGAATCTGAGATAGAGAAGGTGATTAGAGTTATTGAAGGATTATGATTTGATGATAGACTACCATCCGGGGAAAGCTAATATAGTAGCGGATGCATTAAGTAGAAAATCGACTGTGGCATATATGGAGGTAGTGTATCTTCCTTTGATGAAAGAGTTAGCCAGCCTTAAGGTGGCATTGAGGCAAGTTGAGCCTAATTATGTATTGGCTAATTTTAGAGTGAGGCCAGTATTGAATGAGAAGATTAAGGAATTGCAGAAACAGGATGAGTATTTAAGAAGGCTTCGAGAAGAGATTAGAAGTGGTAAACAATCTGAAATAGAGGTAAGGGACAATGGATTGATGGTGGTAGGAAGTCGACTATATATTCCATATATGCAAGAGATGAAAGATGAAATTCTTGATGAGGCACACAATGCTCCTTATGCTCTGGACCTAGGGAGTACAAGAATGTATAGAGATTTGAAAGAGCATTTATGGTGGAAAGGAATGAAGAAGGATGTTGCAGAGTATACTAAAAGATGGTTAGTGTGTCAGCAAGTCAAGGCTGAGCACTAGGCACCTTCAGGTAAGCTTTAGCCTTTGTCTGTTCCTGAATGGAAGTGGGAGAAGAATTCAATGGATTTCTTGATGGGGTTACCGAGAACTAGTAAAAAGCATGATGCAATATGGGTAATAGTCGATAGACTGACTAAGTCAGCACACTTCTTGCCAATTAAACAAACAGATTCTTTGACTGTTTTGGCCAAGAAAATTGTGGATGAGATAATCAGGCTCTATGGGATTCCAAATTCGATAGTTTCGGATAGAGATCCCAAGTTCACCTCCAGATTTTGGAAGAGCTTACAAGAGGCTTTGGGAACTAAGTTACACTTTAGTACAGCTTTCCATCCCCAAACTAATGGACAATCGGAGAGGACAATACAAACTTTGGAGGCAATGTTGAGAGCTTGTGTTATGGATTTTAAAGGCTCATGGGATGATCATTTGCCTTTAATTGAATTCGCTTACAATAATTCCTATCATTCGGGAATCCAAATGGCGCCTTATGAAGCTTTGTATGGTAGGAGGTGCCGAACTCCTATTTGTTGAGATGAGGAAGGTGAAAGGAGACTCTTAGGGCCTAAGTTGGAGCAAGTCACAGTTAATAAGATTAAATTGGTGAAACAGAGGATTAAAGAAGCTCAGGACAAAATGAATAGCTATGTAGATGCATATAGAAAAGAGATCGAATTTGAAGTTGGAGACAAAGTGTTTCTTAGAGTTTCTCTATGGAAAGGGGTCTTAAGATTTGGTAAGAAAGGTAAGCTTAGTCCGAGATACGTAGGCCCTTATGAGATCATTGAGAGGATCGGGCCTTTAGCCTACAAGTTAGCCTTACCATCAGAATTGTCTAAGATTCATAATGTCTTCCATGTATCAATATTGAGAAGATATCGATCTGATCCTTCGCATATAATTCAACCATCAGAGGTTCAATTGAGGGAAGATTTGACCTAGGAGGAGCACCCAGTGGAGATCTTAGATTCGAAGGAAAAAATTTTGAGAAACAAGGTGGTGAAGTTTGTCAAAGTGTTGTGGAGGAACCATTCGATAGAGGAGGCAACATAGGAGCATTTGGAAGCTATGAAGGGGAAGTATCCACATCTTTTCAATGACTCAGGTAATAATTTTGAGGACGAAATTCTTTTAAGAGGGGGAGAAATGTTAGGCCCCGAATTACTTTATTTTAGTAAGTATGATTTGAATAAATTTTGTGGTATTGTTAGCTAAATCATTTTAATTGGAGTTAGTTATTATGTCAAGTTTAGGAGGAATTAATCCATGGATTTAGGGAATTAAATTGTTGAAGTTGTAAGATGCATAAGGGTATTTTGGGAAGATTACTTAAGGATAGAAACACTAAGGCATTAAAGGAAGGACAAGGTAGACCTTTCTCACCCATTAAGGTTGGAATAGGAAGAGGAAAAGATTGTCTTGAAAATAAGAAGGCTAAAAACGTGAATGAGGAAAGAAGGAGTGAAAATCAAAAGGTAAAGGAGAGAGAAAGGAGAAGAGGTTTCAATGGAGTTAAAAGAAGAGAGCTTTGAACTAGGTCATGAATTTTCTTAGTTTTAAAGAGAGAATTTGAGGTTACCCGAGAAGGGAAAAAGACAGAGGAAGGAAAGAGCTTCCTTTAGAGCCAAGAATCTCCCTAGTTGGTGAAGATTCAAGGTAAGTTGATTTTAAATCTCTTGGAGTTTTGAAGGGTTTTTGGTTCAAAGAGCTTGAGAAATGTATGGGTTAAGTATCCTAGAGTCAATTTCATGCTTTCAATTCTATGAGTTCTCAAATTGAATTTTCTATTGAGTGAGAACTTGATTTGTTATAGGAAATCAAGCAAGCCCGATCCAAGACGAAGAGGAAAAACAATATTGAATTTGGATTGTTAAGCGTCTTAGGTGGGTAAAATATTTCTGGTTATTGTGTAATGGGCCATATGCCTAAATGTATGTGCATGTGTTTAAATTTCTAAAATTTTGAAATTGCTCCAATGTGGAAAGTACAATACGATGCATGTTATGTCATGTATGGCATTTTGATATTGCTAAATTGTGAGTATGATTCTAGTATGTCATTGAAATTGTGCATGGCATTTTGATTAAATGGAAAGAAGAAAAAGTGTAAGAATGTGAACATGTGATTGACTAAATTGAGCATAAATTGATTGTGTTTGGGAGAGAGTGGAACCGTTTTGTTAGTCACGTGTACATCGACGTAAAGCCTTCTCCCGGCTACCCGTTTGTGGCCTATGAGATCCGAAAATGGATTCGTTTTGTTCACGGAGTAAACCATTGGTTTCTCTGTTTTGTTCACGGAACCCTCGAGCCAATTGTGTGTACATTTGTATTTGACATGTTAAATGGTGCTTTGTTGTGAAATTTCATTCAACATGATCTATATGATGATGCTCTGAGATTGAATTGTGAATGTGTATGTATATATATATATATATATATATATAGATAGATAGATATGTTTGATTGTGTGGCTCATTGCCAATGGCTACAAATATTTTAGCCACTGAGTTGTGTAGCTCAACCCCCAAATTTTGCCTCCTCAAGTGAAATTTGAGAAGATCAGTGATCCTTGCAAGGCATTCGGACTCCAAGATAGATATATAAGATTTTGTATTAAGTTAGTATTTTGGATAGCTTATACAAGCATACCATCATGAGCATCTTATGTATTTTGTTTTAAGTTAACAAGTATATTGGCATGTAACAAAATCTCACTATGTTAAAAATGGGACAGTGAAATTGAATCTCTTTTATGTATGATTCTGCTATTAAATTTAAAGATTTGGGGAAAAAGAATTGTATATGTGCATAATCTTAATTGTGGAATTGCCAAAGGTTGTTAGTCTCAGAGTAGCATATTAGAATTGGAGAGATCATGTTCTGAATTCAAAGGAAAATATAGAGGAAGAGTATCGTCTGTGATGATGTCACCAATAGACGTAAAGAAAAAGCACAGACGAAAGAAATCATCTGTGATGATGTCATATATAGACGCAAATGAAAGACAGACGCGATAATCACAGACGACTGACAGAACACAGATGACACATCAGACATACACGACACATCAGAATACAGACACACAATAGATAGATAATAGACGAAAGACAGACGATAGACGATAGATGAAAGATAGACGATAAACAAAAGACAGACGATAGACGAAAGATAGATGATAGACGACAGACAGACGATAAACAAAAGATAGACGATAGACGAAAGACAGACGATAGAGGTCAACACAGTTGATAGAGAGTCAAACATAGATGATAAACATAACACAGAAGAAGTTAGGGAGCTATTTTAACTGACCCGAAGCATGGATATATGCAAATTATGGACTCACCAACGCTATTTAGTGACATAATTGGGCTCGAATGGAGATGGGCCACAAAAAGGAAGGGGGGGCTTAATTATGAGTCCAAGTGGTTGTGTAAAATGGTTGGACCTTTGAATTGAGATGCAATCGCCGGGCTCCGGAAACAGGGGCCGACACTTTATTTGCTCAAAGCTTGACCATTCCAAACCTACTCCTAGAACCACCACTTCCTATCTCCCCCTCTTTAAAAATTATGGCACTCCACTCTCTTATCCTATTGAATACCATGGCACTATTGGTGTTATGCAATACCTTTATCTTACTAGACCTTACATCAAGTCAAAGTAGTCTCTCAATTATCTTAATTCTTATAGTGCCCTATCCATATCCAATGGACCGTTGGCAAACAGATTCTCTATTATCTTTATTCCATACTGTCTCATAGCATTCACTTTACTAGATCCACTTCATTTTCCTTGCAAGCCTACTGTGATACTGACTAGGTTATTATATCTTTCTATCATCTATCAGAGAGCCAAAAAACACCCTATTATTGTTTGGTCCAACACTGAGGCTAAAATATAAGATTATTGCTCTTGTCACTGCCAAGCTCTATTGGATAACCTCTCTTCTTAAAGGACTAGGATTATCTCACCTTACCCCTACCTTATATTGTTACGATCTTTTTAGAACTAGTATCTCATACTTTTACCAAACACACTGATATTAATATTCATTTTTTTCACTATTTGGTCACCCATAAAGCTCTTCATATCAAACACATCTCTTTTTGGCCCAGATGACTAATGTCATAACTAAAGCTCTATCATCTCAGCTTTCATTAACTTCGAGATAAGCTCACGATCTCATCCACTTGTGAGCTTGAGGGGGCTAATAATAGGTTCAATCTTTGTGGATCCTAACTATAAATATTCTTTAGTTGTTATCACTTATAGTTATGATCCTAATCTTTTTGGTTGTACTTCTTTTTCATGTTTATCTTGTGCACCATAACACTAAATATAAAGAACTATTTTATAGATGAAATCAATACAAATATAGTACTTCATCCTCATATTAAGTAGGCCATCAGTTTGTTTCTTGTTCTATTAAAAGTGCACCTTGTTTTTTATGTAACGTAATAAAGTAACCATATAGGAAAATAGTGTTTAAGTTAATCTAAGTGTATTTTACCTTTTGAATATTTTTCTTTTCGGGTGATGGTATCAATTAAAAGTGAAAATTTTATGATGAATTAAAAAAATAGATTATAAATTAGTGTTTCTAACAAACTTAACCAATATTATTATCCATAATAGAATATAGCTACAGATATATATAAGAAGATGAGTAGGTTTAAGAATTACACATAATGCCTTATATAGATCTCTATTTGGGTGCCAATATTTTCCTTTAGGATGTGCTAGGACAGTTGTGCAAAAATAAACAGAATAGGAAAAACTCACAAACCCAAGCAAAGGAAGAGACGTGTGCATCCAGATCAAGTAAACCAAGCTAAAGATTTAATTACATAAATTTAATCAGTTCCTTAACAAGAGAGAGAGAGAGAGAGAGAACACATGGCATTAACTACCAACAGCTAATCACAAATATAAACAGACGATAAAAATGGTAAAGTTGATTTGTCAACTATTTTTGTAACTTTTTATGTTCACTTTGAAATATTTTTTTTAAAATTGGTATAAAATCAAAATCTAATACAATTTTGAAGTTCATGATAAATTATACAACAAAACTAATAAATTAATCTATCCAAACATAATAAATTATACAACAAAACTAACTTAAAGAAATACTTCAGTTAAAGTTTAAAGGTCCCTTTAAAATGTTCACAAAATCTTAAATAAATTATTAAGCTCTTAAGATTTGTAAGTCTATCTTTAACGTTAATAATTTTTATAAAAATGTCAAAGTTATTATACTATAATGATCAAGATCTTGTTTTGTAATTTAAGAAGTTCATTATTAAGTTTTATATAAATAGGACTTGTTGTATGAATGAATATTACTGTAAAATTATATACTTAATTAAATCTTAACGAAAACTTTAAAGATAATTAATATATTTTGGCCACGATTAAATCGTAACTCATCGTATATATAAGAAAGAAACAGCATGGTCTCTTCACTGAGAAAATGTACTGATTGGACTACAAAAAGAAGGCTACTTATAGATCTACACGCTGCTTTTTGGTGGGGCTCTAAGTTCATCTTCTGGAAATAGAATTATTACATCATTTTCTTCGAAGTCCAAATGACCTAGCCCCAGAGTTGGCGACGGCAGAGGGCGAGATAGAAGATAGCAATTTAGGACGCCAAATTGCCAATTTCGAAAACGGCAAGAACCACCAAAGTAAATCTAAGATGCTTAAAAATCCTTGCTGTTCTGTTTGGTATTGTAGTTCAATTGTATAGTTGTAGTGTTACGAAATTGCAGTTTACATAGGTAATAGTAACTTGTTAAAAATAATTATTAAAAAGCAATAAATTTTAATTCATATTTTAACACAAAATCAGAGATAAATTTTAAGTTAAAATTCTTGTTTTAAATTTAAAAATTAAAGGTAAACTCAGTTTATAGACACAAGCTTATCCGTTATATCAGAATTTTGAACTTTGAAACTTGTCTCGACAGTTATTTTTACTTTTGGAAAACATAGATTTGCTAAATTGAGTTTGACCCTAAACGCGAATCCAAAACTCAAAGCACATTACTAAAAGTTTTCTAAATTGATGTGATAATTCTTTAATACTCAGCTTATCACTTTCAATTGAAGCAATTAATGATTTTTTGCGTAACAAAATTGGGAATTCTTATTGTTAAGATTTTCTAATCATCTTTTCAGGTGAGAGTCAATATCCAAGACAATAAAATTTTTTAATTTTTATTTTATATAAGAATTCATATATAAAAAGAGAGTTATAATTTAAGTATAAAAGTGTTATTTTATACAAAGAATTTTTAATTCTTTTTAATTAAATTAGAAATTTCAAAATTGTAAGTATAAATATCTTTAAATGCCCAAAGAATTAGACATTTATGAAAAAGTAGTCCAGAACACTGGTGGGCAAACAAATTAAGAAATACATAGAAACGCACAACATCAAACAATCCAATAGTTATTGATAACCTTTTTCATTGATCAACTTTCTACATTTTTTGGTAAAAAGCTAAATTGGACACTCTGGCTTCCTATTTTAGTATCATCACTTCTAAGGTATGGTGTGCAGTATATCTTCAACATAATCTCAGTCATGTGTTAAGTGGAAGCTTCATCTCAGTTGTGTCTTGTGTTAATTCAATGTATATAGTTTTATGTTAAAAAAGTTATCATCTCATTATCTATCCTATGGGGTGAAATGATATGCACACTAAACCAGAAACTCAAACATGCATCTCATACAATAAATTTACATGAGACACATGCATATATATCAACGAAAACATAACCGAAAATGATACCTCCAGCCATTGCATCAGTGATGTCCAGCTCCACGATGTTTTGAATCTTCTAACCTCTTTTTCTTACTATGCGATGGTGTGTCTTGTTGCAAGAGAAAGAGGATAAGGACCCAAACCTTTTTAAAAACCACTTCACCTCATCTGCCCATCACAGAGGAGGAAGCGTGGAGAAGCATGGGCAATAACGTGTGCATGCATTAAGGGTTAATGTATTAATTGGACAATAATCTTGACAGTAGGAATAGTAGGAAGGTACAAAAATCTTACATTCTCCCACTTAGTCCAATTAACCTAACACCAAACATAACAAGAAACCAAATACATAAATCATGGCTATAGGTCCCCTTATATTGAGTATTATCTTCCATATATTAAATATATAAAATTTCTCATTACTTACCCTTAAACTTAATGAATAAACCATATGTTTATTCTCGGTCCATATTAGATGAATCAAATATATGTGTGTGCATAAATCCATATGAGAATATATCAAACTAAATTAAATAAGAGTTCCATTGAAATAACAAATGTACAACAAAAATCACATTACGGAACCAAGTCTCATTTGCACTACATGATCCTTAAACTGCTTAAGTGGCATGCCTTTAGTTAAAGTATCCACAATCATCAAATCTGTGCTAATATGCTCTATGACAACTTTCCTTCCTTAACACGTTCTCTTATGGATAAATGCTTAATGTCAATATGCTTACTTCGACTTCCACTCTTGTTATTTTTAGACATAAAGACCACAATTGAGTTATCACAGTACAAACTTAATGGCTTAGAAATTGAATCAACCACTCTAATTCAACCATACACCATGTGAGGTGGCCTCAAAATATGATACGAACTCAACCTCCATAGTGGAAGTAGCACTCAGGGTCTACTTGGCACTTCTTCAAGATATAGCTCCACTAGCTAGTATGAAAATATAACCAGATGTTGATTTCCTTGAATCAATACAGCTAGCAAAGTCTAAATCGGAGTATCCAGCTACTTCTAGGTTCTCAGTTCGCCTATACATAAGCATGTAGTCTTTTGTACCCTGAAGATATCTCATAACCTTCTTTGTAGCTTTCAAGTGGTTAACACTGGATTACTCTAATATCTACCTAACATTCCAACAGCATTTGTGATGTCAAGTCTGGTACAGACTTGAGCATAAATAGGGCTTCTAGCAGTTGAAGCATATGGAATTTTCTTCATGTGTTCCTGTTCAAAATCATTCTTTGGGCATTGATTCAAACTAAATCTATCACCCTTCACTATGGGTGCTACATTTGGTGCACAATCTTTCACCTGAAATCTCTTTAAAACTTTGTTGATATAGGTCTGTTGAGACAAACCCAAAATGCCTCGAGATCTTTCTCTATGGATCTTGAAGCCAATGAAATAAGATGCCTCACCCATATCTTTCATATCAAAATTCTTTAGGAGAAATTGTTTCACCTCATATAGCAACCCTTATCATTAGTCGCAAGTAAAATGTCATCCAAGTATAACCCAAGAAAACAAATCTTACTCTCACTGACCTTTTGGTATAAACTATATTCTTTTCAAAACTGAATGAAGTGATAATGTCATTGAATTTTAAATACCATTTTCAGGAGGCTTGTTTTAATCCATATATGGATTTATTAAGCTTGCAGACCAAATGCTCGCCATCACTAGAGGAGAATCCTTCAAGTTGTTTCATGTAAACCTCTTCCTTTCGTTCACCATTGAGGAACACTGTTTTCACATCCATTTGATGTAACTCAAGATCAAAATGTGCTACCAATACCATGATTACACGAAGAGAATCTTTCTTAGATACAGGAGAAAATGTGTTCGTGTAGTCAATTCCTTCCCTTTGAGTGAACCCTTTGGCAACAAGTCTTGCCTTATGTCTCTCAATATTGCCTTGTGAGTCTTTCTTTGTCTTAAATACCCATTTACATCCATTGGCTTTCACACCATTGGGCAACTCAATAAGATCCCAGATTTGTTTAGATGCCATAGAATCCAATTCACCTTTCATAGCATTATACTACAAGTTCGATTCCTTAGAACTAATGGCCTGTGAAAACGTTTCAGGATCATTTTTAGCTCCAATGTTGTAATTTGACTCTTGTAGATACACTATATAATCACTAGCTACTGCTAACCTTCTAACCCCAGTAGTTCTCCTTAATGTTGTATCATCATCCTTACGAAGAACCTATTGCTCAACCTGTTTCTCAACTGGTTGCTCAACAATTTTTGGTTATTACTCATTTGCAACTCGATCTACTGGATTGAAATTAATAGCTTGTGGAACTTCAGTAACTGGTTGTCCAACACCGGTTTTTAACTTGAGGGGTGTGTATGACAATCAATCTATCACTTGAACCAGAGGGTTGAGCTTCATAACGGACCCTTTCAAAAACTATGTCTTAAAAATGACCACTCCTATTAATCAAGTCATTCTCAAGAAATTTTGCATTTCTTGATTCCATAATTCTAGTGCTATAAGATGGACAATAGAATCTATACCCCTTATACCTTTCAGCACATCCAATGAAATACCCACTAATGGTCCTAGAGTCTAGCTTTTTCTCCTTTAGGTTATAAATGCTCACTTTATACGAGCATCCCTAAAAACGTATATGCCTCAAACTCAGTTTTCAACCCTTAAATAACTCAAAAGGTTTCTTTGAGATAGCCTTGATTGAAACTCGGTTTAATATATATACAGCCATCTTTAGAGCTTCAATCCACAGAAATTGAGGAAGTTTTATGTTACTCCTCATACTTCTCACCATGTTTATTAAGGTTTGGTTTCTTCTTTCTGCCACAGCATTCTGATTCAGAGAATCAGGCATGGTGTACTAGGCAACAATCCCATGTTCTTGAAGAAACTTCACAAAAGGACCAGGTGCTTGTCCGCTTTCAGTGTAAATACCATAGTACTCTCCACCTTTATCTGATATCATGATTTTAATCAATTTTCCACATTGATTCTCCATTTTAGCCTTAAACATCTTAAAGGCATCCAAAGGTTCGTCTTTAGAACGAAGTAAGTAGAGATACATATATTATGAATAATCGTCTATAAAGGTGATAAAGTATTTCGGGCTATTTGTGTCCATATCTGAACAACAAATGTCTGTATGTATGATTTCTAACAAGTTTATACTCCTCTTAGCACCCCTTTTAGACATGTTAGTTTGCTTACCCTTAATGCAATCCACGCAAGTCTCAAAGTCAACAAAATCCAAAGTAATAAGTATCCCTTCATTTACTAATCTCTTAATTTCTCAATATAGATGTGTCCTAATCTACGGTGCCATAACATGGAGGATTCTTCATTCACGACACATTGTTTCAATCCAACAGTAGGCATCATCATTTTGTAACTAAATAGAATAAATACATTCAAGTAATGTACCATAACCAATAACTTTAGATCCATTACATAAATTGAAACTAGAATCTGAAAAGTTAATGGAAAAATCAAAAGGTACAAGTTTTGATACAGAAATCAAATTT
Source organism: Erythroxylum suave (assembly GCA_027563595.1). NCBI lineage: Eukaryota > Viridiplantae > Streptophyta > Magnoliopsida > Malpighiales > Erythroxylaceae > Erythroxylum > Erythroxylum suave. Next base: position 15,648,715 of record JAOSBN010000002.1, on the reverse strand, counting down.
CTAGAGAAATTTGAAACATAAAAGGTCTTTTCCAAGTACAAAATAAGGCCACTGCTGTAGCATTCCGTTACCTATGGGAAGGTTAAAATAGTAAATAGGAGTATTCAGTGAGAGGCAAGAGATGCATTTTTATGTTCATGCATAATATAACGTGCTCATACAAGTGAATAGTGAACTATTCTGCACATGAAATTAAGTGTACATGCATTCATGAATAATTTCGGGTAAGATTGGATTGAATTGTGAAATTTTGAGAATTTTGAATGTTTCTACATTGAAAATATTATTTGGTCGGTAGAATTGTAAGACTTATGAATTTCGGTGAACTTAGGATTTATTTTGTAATTTATAGAGTATTATGGGAAATAGGAAAAAGAAGAGAAGAAATCAAGTGAAGAATTGGAGATAGTTGGATTGTAAAGATGAGAGTTAGAGGGAGTTAGTCAAAAGAAACTAAGTCAGAACTTAGACCTTAGGAAGATGACAAGTGTAAAATTGCTTTTATTATGTGTCAGAAGTTTGAGTAATTCGAGAGTTAAAAAGGGGGTTGGTATTTTTCCCTAAGTTCTTTCCTTGTTATCATTGTCTCCAAATTTCTTTCCATACATAGAGTTTTCCATCAAACTCCTTTGGAGAGTTAACTATGATTCTTCATATCCCTCACCATTTCCTTTTCTCCTAAGGTGTTTCTTCTGCCTTAAGAAAGACCAGGAGTTGGTTAGTGTTCACAGAGGAGTACGTGTTTTTGCATGAAATTAAGGCTTTGGGAATAGTTGAAGATCTTGGAGT
>JAOSBN010000002.1:15625160-15647826 GCA_027563595.1 Erythroxylum suave | reverse complement strand
GAAATGAGAATGAGAATTCAAGGATTTTTCCTTTTGGGTATGATTGTGTTACTTTATAGGTTGTGTATGATTATTGTAGAAGAGGAATATGTGTATGTGCATATTCTTCCTTGTTGAGTTTTCGATTAGTTGTTTGTTTTTGAATGGCATGTTAGAGCTTGGAAATGTGTATGGAATGAGTTTCTGGAAATGAGGCTCAAAAGTAACCGAAAAGGTACTTGGTAGTGAATGAATATGGAGGGATATTATGTTTAGCAAGCCTTCTTAGGTGTAGGAATGATGGACAGAAATTCAATGGAAAAACTATACCGATATAGAGAGAATTAGCCAAAGTTGTCTTGATAAAAGTGGTAGCTTATCTTATTAGCTTTCCAAGGGTATATAGCATCAAATTTTTGGACATTGGAGTTGGAAGTTATGACCATTAGAATTTGTGATGCTGTTTAGGATGGAACTTTCGGGACAGTCACATTGATGTGAAATTTTGACCCTTGTATATGTAGAATTTGCTTTTGAGTTCTCGTAAAAGTTGTAGGTCTTTCTTTTATCTTTCCATTGATATCAAATTTGAAAAATTTAGAGTTCTAGATCAAAAGTTATAGAGTTTAGAAGTTAGGTAATATGAGGAAGAAGGACCAGGAGGCCGCAGCGCGTCGCGAGGGCGACCTGACCTCCCTTCACTCATTTGGCCATAACTTTTCCGTCTGACCTCCGATTGACCTAATTTTTAAAGCGTTGGATTCCTAAAACATTCCTCTACTCTCTATAAAAATTTTTAGGTTTTTATATTAATTTAAAAAAGATGGATTGAATCAAAGTGAAGGGATTGGTTAAAAGAGTATGAGTTAGATATGTTTCTGAACATGCTTCAGTATTTTGGTGATATCTCGACCTGTAGAAATCCAATTGACTTGATTCTTGTTACAAAAAAAATAGAGACATGGAGCTACAATTATCTGACAGAATCAATTTTCAATTTAGGCCCCAAGACTTTGAATTTCTGAATTGCAGTTTGGTATAGTGTTCAGTCTCGGATTAGTAAGAGCTGAAAGTGTTTTAGCCATAACTTCTTTATTTCTGAACCAAATTGAGTGTTTTTGGTTTCTTTAGAAACTTAAGACAATGGAGAACAAATGTTATGAAGAATCCGGACTGAAATTCCAATTGCAAGTTTCCCAAATATGCTCTGTAATTTATGAGTAATGAGTCCTTCATGCTGTTTTTGACTTCCGAATGTTGGGCTTCGGAAACGGGGCCCAAGAGGCCAACTACTCAAGGGTGTAAGAAATGGATACAGAGGCATGTACCTTATAACAAAGACACATACGAAAGTGGAAAGTACTAATTTATGATGTTGTTTCGTGTCACTCTTATAATCTGATCTAGAGTTGAAACCATCATTTTTTTATTTCATATTATACCCGTCAAAAAATAGTAATGAAATAAACAAGCTAGTATCCAAATACTGGTAAAACATGGATTTTTGTAAAATATAAGACTAAATTGTAAAATTGAAATTTTTATTAGCCCTAACAATCGGGAGCCTCCTTCCTCACTCTTCCCTCCCACACATTTAGGCTACCTCTCTCTCAACTCCTCTTAGCTCTCACTCCCTCTCATTGTCCAGTCACCAGTGTCTTCTTCATCATTGTATGTCACTGCTACTTCTCTGCTGAGTCATTTCTCCTTCATCACTGTCTATCAGTGCTAAGTTTTTTAAGCTTTATTTGCCACTTGAGATGCACATTTACTAAGGGTGCAAAAAAAAGTCATAGTAGATTTTTATGGGGAATATATGGAACTATTAACTTGGGGTTTAAATTGAACATTGCAAAATGTTAGCGTACTTTTTAAATGTTTTGAAATGTTTGGGATCAAATTAAATTATGGTAAAAATATTATAGTTCAATTTGACCCTTTTGCCTTCTTTTTTTATTTTCCCTTTTAAACAAAATCAAACTACTTTTTGAATTTTTTAATGGAAACAATAATCACTTTATTACTTTGTTAGAAATATGTTACTATCCTTTATTAATTGCTATGATTTTAGTAAATACAAATATAGTAACTTTAAGAACAAATCATTATTTCTATCCTTACACGATAATCAAGTTTCATATTTTACAAAGTCAATAATTATATTTTATAAACAAAAAATTAAAATTTGCATATTATATTGTTTTAAATGAAAAATGTAGCAAATAAATTAACACGGTGGCAAAACCAAACCTAATTTTAACTAATTTACTCAGTAAATAGTTAAAATTAGACTAAAACCTTTCACCAAAATATAGTGTGAACCCTAAAATTTTAACATGTTCAAAATAAATGCTGACCATTACAACACATTCAAAATAAGCATCAAGTGAACAAAAACTTAGATGAAGTTAATTTTTTGACCATTATATGCTTCTTAAATATTGCTAATATGACACATATTTTATATTTTTAATCAAAATATACTAGGTTTCCCAAAGAAGACGTGTCAGATAGAAGTTAAGAATTTTAAATTCTTAATAAAAATTCATGAAACTAATTTCATTATGGTTAATCAAAATTAACTTAATTATTATCTAATTAATGTAAAATTTTGAGAAAATATCTAAAGAACTCTAACCCTCAATTTTTGTAGTTCCTTTACTATTTTTTAACAACCCTAATCAATTCAAATAAACGCTAATTTGAAGCTTGAAATTATTTACGTCATACAAGAGAAATCCTTAGCCATCTATAGCCTAAAGTCTTCTCCTTCACTCAACAACCCTAGTCATCTATTGTATTAGTGGTTGGCATTATTCGTTTGCAGCTTTAAATAGAAGGAGAAGGTATGCATTGTCTACTAATGACATATTTAGTCTCATTTTAATAACCTGAAGAGGCTGAACCAAATGAGGAAACTTAAGAAACGAAAGAAGGATTTTTCCTATGATCATTCAATAGGGAGTAAAGCTAACAACTTAGTTAAAAGAGTAATCAACCTAACTGTAACATCCTGTTATCCCATGTCAAGGGTTAGGACTGTAGAATATGTGTATGAGAGATTACTGAGATGTTATAAAGTGCATTTCATGCTCATGCATCATTTAGTACACATACACGACAAATTGATTATTGCACATATTAAAATGATTGTACATGCATTCATTTGCAATTTTGAGTATAATTGATTTATAAATGTGATTTTGATATGAATTTTGGTTTATATGACTTAAAAATTGATTTGGAGTATATAAATGTTGATTTTGGAATTTTGGTGAAATTTAGGAAATTTTATGAAAATTTAGATATTTTGGGACTAAGAAAAATGCCAAGTGACAGGATAATTGATAAATGGTAATAGAAATAAGAGTCAAATGGCAATAAAATTTTTATAAATAATATTTGGGTTTAATGACATATGTATTGAAATTTGGAGACAATTCGACTAGAAATTGGAGTTAAATGGACTAGTTTTATAAAGGGGTCCAAATGTAGGAAGGTGACAAATGTCACCACAACTTGTCACTCATCCCTCACTCACGAATTACACACCCATTTATTTGAAAGACCAAATTTAGTGTCTTTCATTTTACTTCTCTCCCTCTCTTCGTAAGCTCCATCGCCTTCTTCTTCTTTTTTTCTTCTTCACGTTTTTACTTCTCCAATTTCCATACATGTTAAACCTAACCATCTAATCTTTCACTTACTACTCTTAACTTGCACTCTTAACTACCCAAGAATGATGATGGTGATGAGAGACATGGCAAAGCTAGGGTTGGTGTGTTTTTGAAGCATTTGAAGATAAATCAAGTAAGTTACATGTTGATCTTCATGGGTTAGTGCTAAATAAAGTATTTTGATGTGTAATTTAAGAATTGTGATCATGATCATGAAGAAATGTATATATGAGTGTGTTGAAACGTAGATGAGTAACTTGGATATGTTCTTTTCTTGTTTTTATGTTTGTGATGATCAATATTTCATAGGTTGTTGTAGAGATAAGGATGAAATTTGAAAGAACATTAAAAAGATGTGGAAAGAAGTGCAGAAAATTGATTTGTAAATGGATGTTCATGTTCTGTTTGCTTGGTAGATAATGTATATCTCTTTGGTTGATATAAAGATGAGCTAAAGTAAGTTTAGAGCTAATTAAAAGGAGTACTATGGTGTCTTGAAATGAGAGGACTTAGAAGGACAAATTAGAAGAGTAATGAAGGTGTTAATGAAGGTGGTGATGAATATATATATGTATGTGTTCTGTTTTGGGTGTTTATGATTACTCATTGATTTTGACTTGTTTATGAATGATGTTGAGTTGAAGTGGAAGAGGAAATATATAGTACATGGGCTAGAATGGGTAGACTAAGCAAAAGATGTAAGCAAGGATGAAAATGATGATGAAGTATCTTAGAGTATGTTATATGCAGTGTTTTACTGAATATACATATGTATGTTTGGCCATAACTTAATCTATGAATATCTAAATTGGATGCAATTTGTTTTTTAGTAAACTAGCAACCTATGGCTACAATTTTCATGAAGGAAGGGAATTTGAATTTGTCATTTATGGTCTTGAAATTCGAGTTGAAGTCGCAAATTGTGAACTGTCAAGGTATGAAAATAGTTTATAGTATTTTGACTATAACTTTCATAATACAGAACCAAAATGCACGAATTTGAGGTCATTAGAAACTTAACACATACAAGATCATTTTATTGCAGAATACTTCATTTTCTGGGTCATATTTATCATACAAAATTGACCAGAAAACAGAGTTGGAACATCTGGAAAATGGGAATTGGATTAAACATTCAATATGCATCTTTTAAGAGTGGTTTGGGATAACCAATAGTTAGGTACTTTTCTATGAATGATTGTAGGCTTGAATGAAGCTTAAATTAAACCTAGAATGATGCTTAAACAAGTAAATAAATGAGTGATATGTTTAGGATGATGAATGTATAGACATGGTTGATATTATGTTTATGTGATTTTGATCATCAATCTTATATGATTTGTTTTATGGATGTTTTGAATTGTAATTGAGGTAAGAATGAAGAGAAATTGAAGGAATGATAGATATTCATAGGATGCGTTAGATGTAACTTAGGGGTTGAAAATCTAGAAATTTCCTGTAAAGGTCCGTTAGGCAAACTTCATGTCCGCTAGGCGGACATTCTTTGAAATTTCAGAATTCCAGTTCTGTTTATGTCCCTCTGGAGGGACATATATGTCCGCTGGGCGGACCTTCTCAGGAAAGTTTCAGAAATGTGTATTTTTGACCCTTTAAATGACAAAATCTCTCTTTGGGCTCTGCACGGAAGTTGTAGAACCCAAAGTTCTCTTTGAAACCATACTTAAATGACCTTAATCCGACACCTATAGTGAAAGTTATGCCTAATTCCCCAAAACAGGTGCAGATATAGATTATTGATAAATCAATGCTTTCCTTTGAGGTAATTAGGCGTAAATGGGATCTAGAATGAGCCTGGTGGATGATGAATGAAACTGTGAGATGTATTAGGTATGAAAGAATGATTTAAAGATGTTATTAAATGATTTTGAGTTATGAATAAAGGAAATGTACCCGGGATTGTCATTGAGCATGCATTTTACATAATCCAATTATACATGTGCACATAAATGAGTACTTATGTAATTGTACAAAGTAGTAATGTGTGAAAATATATGTATTGCATGATATAGAGGAGCGACTAGATCGAGCGCATCCAGATATTGTCAGGACATTGAGGCAATAAGCTATCTGGAGCAAACTGTGAGCAACCTAAGATGGTCTCACATTGAATTATTGTTTGTTTACATTCTGTATTGAATTATTTTGTGACTATGATGGTGTTGGTTTTAGATAATTGATTGTCCGAGGAGTTCTATATTTGGGACTATATTGGAAGTGCTACTTAAATGTTAATATGACTGACTATTTCCTCTCAACTTCAATGTTGAATGCTAGACTAAAAGTCCGATGAAAAATGTGAAAAAAAAAAGAATGTGAAAGTGACTAAATGAATAAGATCATTGAATATGCATGATGTATTTCATTACACGAATGCATAAAACGTAAAAGTAGTTGTGAATGTAGTTGTTAGTAAAAAGAGCTTAAAGCTCAAACACCTGTGGTAAAAGCCTATGGCTTGATTTATATGACAGAGCCTAGTATCCATAACGGATACAGGACAGAATAATAGAGCCTAGTATTCACAACGAATACGGGGCAATGATAAGGGCACTCGGTCATAACAACGTATTAAGTGAATTTGATTCTCATAAACATTGCATATACACATGAATTACATGATTTGAGTGATTGCAATCAAAATGAGGAATTTTTGGGTTTTCGAAATTTAGATATTTATGTTTTAATTTATGATGGCATGCACGATATGGAAGGTGTATAGTTAGCACACCATTTCCATCAAGCATGTGCACGAATGTCCAAAGAGCATACGTGTATATGCCGGGTAAGAGTGGGGTGTTACAGTTACGTGGTATCAGAGCATGGTTGGCATCCATAGGGATATATAAAAATGTTAAACATGAATATTCTGAGAATTTCATATGGTAATTGAAGTTATTGTCAATTATAGGTCATTCACCATAGGTGATCAAGTGGGATAATCAGCTGACCTAGGATCAGTAGGAGCCAGTTGGGAGTCTTCTGTGTCTTGACCGAAGGGAATGCCTCCTTGAATTCCCGAGAGAAGGGAAAGGAGGTACAACAAACTGAGAAAGCAGGCGGCTATAGACATCTATGGAAGTACAAACCCTGCAAAGGCCAAGGGATGGCCAAAGAGGTCAGGAAGAGTCTTCGATCAGATGAATTGTGAGTCAGATGAGAGATTCGATTATGTTATTTCTTTGCTAAAAGGCCTAGCTTACCAGTGGTTGAAAACTGTTCCAGGCAATACCACCAGGCTTTGTAACCAAAGGTGGGAAGACTTCTTGAAGGTCTTAAAAGAAAACTATATGCCCAAAGTCTAGCCGGATAGAAAGATGAAGGAGTTTATGGATTTGAAGCAAGGCAATTTCTCGGTAGTGGAGTATGAGATAAAGTTCATTGAGCTGATGAGATATGTCACTGTCTTAATTCCTATTGAAGAAGACAAGTGCAGGAGATTCGAAAATGGGTTGAATATGGAGATTCGGACGAGGTTAGCCATTTCTAACCTTAGTAGTTTTATGAAACTACAGTCTACCTCGATCCGAATGAAGCGATTGATGAATGACAATTAGTCTGAGTAGAGAGCATGGTCTAGACTGAAGAGGCCTAGTGAATCTCAGGGTGGTTCTAGCAAGGGGTTTAGCAAGCATCAGAACCTATCTTTTAGACCATCGACTAGATCAAGACAGTTGGGGTTCAGACAGAGGGGTAGTTTTATAGCCTGGCAATAGTAGAGGTGCAGTATCGGGACAATTACTAACTTGTGAGCATTATGGGAAGAAGCATAGTGGTGAATGATAGAAGTTGATAGGAGTCTGCCTTTGATGTAGCTTATTTGATCATCAAGCTAGGGACTATTTTGTTGTGTTTAGAGCACAATCTGGTAAGAGAGGAAGTGTGGCGACCCAAACTATGGTTCAGCAAAGCCGAGCCAGTGGGTCTAGTCAGAGAGGCTGTGGCAAAGGAAAAATAAGTTCTGGGAGTGCTACTAGTAAGACTGAGGTGCGAAGCACCTAACCTCAATCTCAGGCTCGAGTATATGTTATGACCAGGCAGGAGGCTCAAGATTCTCCAAATGTCGTTGAAGGTGTGCTATTTATATTTACTTTTGAGGCTTTTACATTGCTAGATCTTGAATCTATGCATTCCTTTGTCGCACTGCATCTGGCATCTATGTTGCATTGTGATAGAGAACTGTTGAAACAAGGATTAGAGTTAATTACACCGATAGGTAGTACTACAGTAATAGGAGAGGTCTACAAGAGGTGTTTAATTCAAATCAATCATGCAGAATTGGAGGCACATTTGATTGTACTACAGTTAAGGGAGATAGATGTTATTCTAGACATGGATTGGCTCGTTGCTTATAGGGCTATCATGAACTACTATACTAAGGAGGTAATACTAGAATCTCCTAATTAGCTGAGAACTGTGTTCAGAGGTATTAGTCAAGTAGTGCCAACTCGGCTGATCTCAATCATTAGTACCTTGAGGTTAATGCAAGGAGGATGTGAGGCCTATCTGGCCCACATCATCGATATTCGAACTGAGCAGAATATACGAGATATTCCTATTATGAGGGAATTCCTAGATGTATTTCCTATGGAGTTATCTGGCTTACCTCCAGCTCAGGAAATAGAATTTACAATTGATTTGATTCCAGGTGTTGCTCCTATATCCATTTCTCCATATAGGATGGCACCTGTGGAGCTGAAGGAGTTGAAGACTCAGTTGCAGGAATTGCTATAAAAAGGGGCATTAGACCCATTGTATCACCTTACGGAGCTCCAGTGTTATCTGTAAAGAAGAAAGATGGAACTTTGAGATTATGCGTCAATTACAGGCAACTGAATAAGGTAACGGTGAAGAACAAGTACTCATTGCCTAGAATCGATGATTTGCTTGATCAGTTGCAGGGAGCTCAGGTGTTAACTAAGTTGGACTTAAGATCTGGGTACTATCAGTGGGAGACAGCAGAGGCTGATGTACCAAAGAGTACTTTCAAGAGCAAGTACGGGCATTATGAGTTTTTAGTAATGCCATTTGGGTTAACTAATGCCCCGGCTCCATTTATGGCATTGATGAACAAGGTGTTTCAGCCTACTTAGATCAATTTGTAATTGTGTCTATCGATGAAATCTTGGTGTATTCAAAGAGTATAGAAGAGCATGCTGAACACTTAAGAGTAACCCTACAGATTATGAGGGAGAAATAATTATATGCCAAATTCAGCAAATGTGATTTTTGGCTAGATCAGGTAGTATTTCTATGTCACATAGTAAGTGGGCAAGGTATACAAGTGGATCCAAAGAAGATAGAGGCAGTAAAGAGATGGGAGGCACCGAAGAATGTGTTTGAGATCCGAAGTTTTCTAGGGTTAACCAGATATTATCGGAGGTTTGTCGAGGAGTTCTCATTGATCTTAACCCCTCTGACCAAACTTCTGAGGAAGAATGTGATTTTCAGATGGAATGATGAATGTCAGAGGAGTTTTGATGAGTTGAAACATTGGTTGACTATAGCACCAGTGTTGACTATTCCATCAGGAACTGGAGGATATGTTGTATACAGTGATGCTTAGCATCAAGGATTAGGGTGTGTGTTAATGCAGTATAGCATTGTGATAGCCTATGCATCGAAACAATTAAGGTCTCACAAGATTAACTATCTGGTAAATGATTTAGAGCTTGCTACAGTTGTTTTTGCTCTAAAGATATGGAGCCATTATTTATATCGAAAGACTTTTCAAATTTATATTGATCATAAGAGCTTGAGGTATCTACTAAGCCAGAAGGAGTTGAATATGAGATAGAGGAGATTGATAGAGTTGTTATAGGATTATAACTGTACGATTGAGTATCATCCCAGAAAAGCTAATGTGATGGCAAATGCATTGAGTAAGAAGTCGAATAGTAGCGTAGCTCATATTCAATTATCAAGGTTACCAAGCTTGATTCAATTAAGAGCTTTGAATGTGGAATTGAATCTAGAATAGAATGAGGCATTGATAGCTACACTAAAGTTGAGACCGATGTTGCATGACAGGATTAGAAGAGTTTAGAGTAAAGATCCTCAAATGGTGAAGTTGATTACGAAGATTAAGGCAAATCCAAATTCTGAATTTGAATTGAGAGATGAAACACTGTGATTGAAGCAAAGGTTATATATACCTAACTTTGATAATTTGAGGAGAGAAATTCTCGAGAAGGCGTATGTAGTGGCTTATGCTATACATCCTAATACTAGCAAAATGTATAACACACTAAAGCAGCATTTCCGGTGGCCAAGGATGAAGAAAGAAGTAGCTGATTATGTAGCTAAATGCTTGACATGTCAGCAAATTAAGGTTGAACATTAAGCTCCAGTTCAGAAGCTTCATTCGTCACCTATTCTAGAGTGGAAATGGGAAGGAATTACCATGGATTTCATATTGGAATTGCTAAAGACTCCGAAAAAACATGATGCTATATAGGTTGTGGTGGACCGATTGACTAAGTTAACCCATTTCTTACCAGTGAGAGAGAGTAGCTCACTAGATCAGTTGGCTCAGAGGTATGTAGACGAGGTAGTTAGACTGCATGGAGTTCTAGTGTCCATTATATCGGACAGGGATCTCATATTTACTTGGAGGTTCTGAAAGAGTCTACAATCTGCTATGGGTACGAAGTTGAACTTTAGTACTACATTTCATCCTCAAACAGATGGACAGAGTGAGTCGGCAATTAAGACTAATGAGGGTAAGCTTAGAGCATGTATATTGGAGTTCCTAGGAGCTTGGGATCAGTATATAGCTCTGATTGAGTTTGTATATAATAACCAATATCATAGCAGTATCGGAATGGCACCGTATGAGGCATTGTATGGCAGAAGATGTCAATCGCCTCTATATTAGGATGAGGAAGGTTTGAGAATGATAGAAGGTCCAAAATTGATACAAGATACTGTAGATAAGGTGAAACTAATCCGAAGCAGAATTAAAATAGCTCAAGATCGACAAAAGAGCTATGTGAATCAACACCGAAGGGATATGGAATACAATGTAGGTGACAAGGTGTTTCTGAGAGTCTCACCTTAGCGAGGAGTGTTGAGATTTGGTAAGAAGGGTAAGTTGACTCTTAGGTATATAAATCATAAGATCCTTAAAAGGATAGGACCATTGGCATACAAATTAGCCTTACCAAGTGAGATGTCACAGATACATAATGTATTCCATATGAGTATGCTCAGAAGTTATTGGTTAGATCTGATGCATGTATTACCAACTCAAGAGATTGAAGTTGCTAGTAATTTAAGTTATATTGAGGAGCCGACCAAAATAGTGGGATATCAAACGAGATAGTTGAGGAACCGAGTAATTCCATGGGTGAAAGTCCTTTGGAGGAATCACTCAAGTGAAGAAGCAACCTGGGAAGCAGAGGACCACATGAAGAAACAATATCCCAACCTATTCCAAGAATCAGGTAAAAATTTCGAGGTCAAAATTTCTTAAGGGGAGAGAGTTGTAACATCTCATTTTCCCATGTCAAGGGTTAAGGCCCTAGAATACAATGTATGAGAGATTATTGAGAGGTTATAAAGTACATTTCACGCTTATGCATCATTCAGAACACATACACGATAAATTGATTATTGCATATATTAAAATGATTGTACATGCATTCATTGGCAATTTTCGGGTATGATTAATTTGTAAATGTGATTTTGATATAAATTGTAGTTTATATGACTTGAAAATTGATTTGGAGTATATAAATGTTGATTTTGGAATTTTGGTGAAATTTAGAAAATTTTCTGAAATTTTTGGTAGTTTGGGACTAGGAAAAATGCCAAGTGGCAAGATAAGGTAGTAGAAATAAAAGTCAAATGGAAATAGAAATTGGAGTTAAATGGACTACTTTTATAAAGGGGTCCAAATGGGACCATAGGAAGGTGACAAGTGTCACCACCACTTGTCACTCATCCCTCACTCACGAATTACACACCCATTTATTTGAAAGATCAAATTTAGTGTCTTTCATTTTGCTTTTCTTTCCCACTCTTCGTAAGCTTCATCACCTTCTTCTTCTCTTTTTCTTCTTCACGTTTTTACTTCTCCAACTTCCCTACACGTTAAAACTAACCCTCTAATCTTTCACTTACTACTCTTAACTTGCTCTCTTCTTCATTTCTCACAAAAAAAACCCAACCAAACTCACCCTAAAATGATGATGGTCGTGAGGGACATGGGAAAGCTAAGGTTGGTGTGTTTTATAAGCATTTGAAGATAAATCAAGTAAGTTACTTTTTGATCTTCATAGGTTAGTGTTAAATAAAGCATTTTGATGTGTAATTTAAGAATTGTGATCATGATCATGAAGAAATGTATATATGTGTGTGTTAAAACGTAGATGAGTAACTTGGATATGTTCTTTTCTTGTTTTTATGTTTGTGATGATCAATATTACATAAGTTTTTATAGAGATGAGGATGAAATTTGAAACAACATTAAAAAGATGTAGAAAGAAGTGCAAAAAATTGATTTGTAAATGGATGTTCATTTTCTGTTTTCTTGGTAGATAACGTGTACCTCTTTGGTTGATATAAAGATTAGCTAAAGTAAGTTTAGAGCTAATAAAAAGGAGTAATATGGTGTCTTGAAATCAGAGGAACTAGAAGGACAAATTAGAAGAGTAATGAATGTGTTAATGAAGTTGACCATGTGCAAAAAGTAGAGATGAATATGTTTATGTATGTGTTCTGTTTTGGGTGTTTATGATCACTCATTGATTTTGACTTTTTTATGAATAATATTGAGTTCAAGTGGAACAGCAAATATATAGGGCATGACCTAGAAAAGATAGACTAAGCAAAAGAGGTAAACTAGGATGAAAATGATGATGAAGCATCTTAGAGTATGTTATATGCAGTGTTTTACTGAATATGCTTATGTATGTTTGGCCATAACTTGATCTATGAATATCCAAATTGGATGCAATTTGATTTTTAGTAAACTAGCAACCTGTGCCTACAATTGTCATGAAGGAAGCGAATTTGAATTCTGTCATTTAAGGTCTTGAAATTTGAGTTGAAGTTGGAAATTGTGAACTGTCAATGTATGAAAATAGTTTATAGTATTTTGACTAAACTATTTTCAAGACATAGAGGATCATTTTATTAGAAGAAGTTGTTGCCTAAATACTTCATTTGCTAGGTCATATTGGTCATACAAAGCTAACCTAAAACTAGAGTTGGAACATCTGGAAAATGGTAATTGGATTAAACATTCAATATGTTTCTTTTAAGTGTGGTTTGGGACAACCAACAGTTAGGTACTTTTCTATGATGTTTTTAGGCTTGAATGAAGCTTAAATTAAACCTATAATGATGCTTGAACAAGTAAATAAATGAGTGATATGTTTAGGATGATGAATGTATAGACATGGTTGATATTATATTTATGTGATTTTGATCAGCAATCTTATATGATGTGTTTTGTGGATGTTTTGAGTTGTAATTGAGATAAGAATGAAAAGAAATTGAAGTAGGAAAGATAGATATTCATAGGATGGGTTAGATGTAACTTAGGGGTTGAAAATCTAGAAATTTGACTTGTCAAGGTCCATTAGGCAGACTTCAGGTCTGCTGGGCGTACATTCTCTGGAAAATTTCATAAATGTGTATTTTTGCTTTAAACGACAAAATCTCTCTTCAGGCTCTCCACAAAAGTTGTAGAGCTCAAAGTCCTCTTTGAAACCATGCTTGAATGACCTTAATCCAACACGTATAGTGAAAGTTATGCCTAATGCCCCAAAACATGTGCATATATAAATTATTGATAAATCAATATTTTCCTATGAGGTAATTAAGATTAAATGGGATCTAGAATGAGCCTAGTGGATGATGAATGAAGCCATTAAATTAATAAAAGTGTATTAGGTATGAAAGAATGATTTAAAGATGTTATTAAATGATTTTGAGATATGAAATGAGTTTGAGTTATGAAGGAAATGTACCCTGGATTGTCACTGAGCATGCATTGTACATAATCCAATTATACATATGTGCATCAATGAGTACTTATGTAATTGTGCAAAGTAGTAATGTGTGAAAATGTATGTATTGCATGATATAGAGGAGCGACTAGATCGAACACATCCAGATATAGCTGAGACGTTGGGGCAATAAGCTATTTGGAGCAAACTGTGAGTAACCTAAGATGGTCTCACATTGAATTATTATTTGTTTACATGTCGCATTGAATTATTTTGTGACTATAATTGTGTTGGTTCCAGACAATTGATTGTCAGAGGAGTTCTATATTCGGGATTGTGATGGAAGTGCTACTTGAATGTGAATATGACTGACTATTTGTTCTCAACTTCAATTTCGAATGCCAAGCAAAAAGTTCGATAACAAATGTGAAAAAGAAAGAATGTGAATGTGACTAGATGTGTATGATCATTAAATATGCATGATGTATTTTATTGCAAGAATGTATGAAACGTAAAAGCAGTTGTGACTGTAGTTGCTAGTAAAAAGAGCTTAAAGCTCAGACACATGTAGTAAGAGCCTATGGCTTGATTTGTATGATAGAGCCTAGTATTCATAGAAGATACAGGACAAAATGATAAAGCTCGATATCCATAATGGATACGGGACAGTGATAAGGGCACTCGGTCATAACAACGTATTAAGTGAATTTGAGTCTCATAAATATTGCATATGCACATGAATTACATGAATTGAATGATTGTAGTTAAAATAAGGAATTTTTGGACTTTAGAAATTGAGATATTTATGCTGGGTGGGAGTTGAGTGTTACACTAGCAATGAAGAGAGGCTTTTTGTTAGTATCTTTAAAAGACTTTATCCCTCTAGGTTTGCATATAACCTTCCATTTGACCTTTGTGAATCCTTTTCTAACTATTAATCCGCTCTATAAGAAATTCCCAAACAATTGCTCAATGTCATTAATAATTTTAATTAGTAAGGCTATATGCGAGCTCCAATGGATGTGCATGTTATTAAGGATTGAGGAGTTGAGGATTCTACCTACACATGATAGAGCTTTACAATGCAAATACTTATCTTTGGAGAGTCAAATAAGATATTTGAAAGATGCCTTACTAGGTTTAAAATGAGAGAGACGTACTAAGTTTTGCTCTAATAGGAATGGAACATTAGATATGAAGATATGGCTTTTTACTAGGTTTGTTAATGAAGCCTAAAAGATTCCTAAATAACTTCATACACTTTAAAAGTAGTTGAATAAATTCATTACCTGCACTACAGAGTAGTAGTAAATCATTCAAAAATGAGTGGTGGAAAATTTTTTATTTCTTACACTTCCAATAATATTTTAATAGACTTTTTGAGTCAATTTTATGAGTAATCATTCTTGTGAGGATTTCGATTGCTAAGGAAAAAGAGATAAAGGGATGTAATATCTCCTTGCCCCTTTAAAGGTTAGGATAACTTCCACATTGATAAGCATACTGTAGGAGGTAGTTAATAAATACTAATGGACCCAATTGATAAATATGGGTTAGAATAGAAATGATTGTATGGAATGATATATAAAGTTCTATTAAATGATTCAAAAGCTTTTTGAAAGTAAATTTTTAAGGTACATCTCTTGATTGACATTTTAAAGTGATAATAATTAAAGATTTTTTGAGTAATTAAGATGCTATATCTAATGTTTCAACCTGAAACAAAATTTGATAATGAGAGAATAATAATATTAGACAAGTTTGGTTTAAGCCTACAAGCTAAGATCTTGGAGATGGTTTTGTAGATTATGTTACAATAGGATATAATTATGAATTCTTAAAAGTTAGGTTAGGAATTGTAGGAACAAGGTTTAGTTAAGCTCTTTTAACAAAACACATCTTGTGAAGAATTCTTAAGCAAACTTCGTTACATGTGGTTCTAATAAGCTTCACGACTTTTAGAGAAAGAAGGCATCGAATCCATCGAGTCTTGGAGCCTTGTCGAAACTCAAGCTCAAAAATGGCATTCTTTATCTCAAGATTAGAGACAGGTTTTATGAGTTCTCTATAATGGGATTAACTATGGAAGGTTGAGATAAAGCCAGAGGCAATAGGGGATGGATCGATAATTAGAAGGTTAAAGTTAAGGAAGGATTTGAAGTAATTGTAAAAGAAGCTTTTATGTTGATATTGATTTGAACATGGAGTTCTTGTATGGTCTAGGATCCTAAAGATCATATTAGTATTTCTTCTAAATTGGATAGCTCTAATTAACAAGGTTGAATTGAAGCCCTTTATTTCCACTATAAAATTTTTTTCTTTGTTTAAATAGGCCTTTGTAGGATTCAAGGGCTTGCAAATAATTGTTGACCTTGTCCTTCTCCATTAGTCTCAATTCAGAGTTAAGAGGTTTAACATACATCATATCTTGGACTATTTAAAGTTCTTCTCTACATTTATCGACCTCTTTTTATAGATCTTCTTTGAATTGTGCTTTGTAAAATTCCTTTAATTCTTTCTTAACAATTTTTAGTCTAGTGACAAATGTATAGGTTAGTAGCCTTTAACTTGAGTATTTAAAGCCTTGTTCAGAAGATTTTCATATCCCTCCATACTGGTCAAAAAGTTGAAGAATATAAAAGGAGACTTTAGTTTCCTCACGTGCAGGTATAAAGGAGTGATTTGAAGCACCTGAAGAAACAAAAAAACCATAGTTGCTATGAAATTGTTTAAGCCATCTAGAGTTTATAAGGCCTCTATCAAATTTTTTCCTGACTAATTTTCCTCCATCATATTTTTTAGACCAAGTGTAATGATATCCATCATAGGCAAGATCTACAATCCCAATATGGCTTTGGTATGCTTTGAAACCATCATCTATATGCCCTTCATTAGTTCTTGAAATTTACGTTTCATAAGAAAACTGGGTGCAGTTAAAATCTCAAATGATGATCCAAGGAATTTTCATATTAAGGGTTACTTCTTTGAGGTTTTTCCATAAGGTAACTCCACAAAAGGAAAAATTAGAGGCATATACAAAAGAAATACATAATTATTATTGAAGGGGAATAAAACATAATTGAACATAAAGAACTTGGTTAGTATATCTAGTGTATATAAGATTTGGGTTGGGTTAAGGTTAAGAGCAACCATTATTCTAACCAAGAGGTAGGAAATGTGATTTTAGAGCATATACCATTTATTCTCCAAGAACCATAGTCCCTTATTGAAAGTAGGTTATTTGATTTGTGTCTCTAAAAAGTCAAAAAGGAGGGCAGTTTGCATTTAATGTAGTTTTGTATGGTCTATTGCTTTTTCTTGGGACAATTAAGTCCCATAGTGCTCTATGTTACAGTCATGGTTGAGTAAGGATTTGAGAGCCTTTATCTTTATGTTTTCTACTAGATTTCCTTCTTAAAAGAAGAGAGGATTAGGGGGAATAATCTTTACTAGAAAGATTAGGGTCAACAAAAGGTTCCATTTGACGATGAATTGCCCAAACCTAGATTTGATCAAGGGGTTATCCTTGGCAAAAAGCTCTTTAATTTAGTGTCTTGTGAAGAGGAAGAGGCTTAAGCATTAGTGATTTGTTCTAAGGCAGGATTTCGAGAGTTGGGTTCAGCTTTTAAAGGAGGGGCAACTTGAGGGTATAGGTGATTGATAAGTATTAAAGTAGAATGAGAGGAGGTATACGGGTTACTCGAGTCAAAGGGCCATAGAGCTTTGGCTACAAGTTCCTTAGTTGTAGGTTTCTTGAAGGAGGAAGGACTATTTTAAGGAGAATGATTTAGGCTCTCGGGCTTTTTCTGAGGATTCTAACTCTATTTGTGGGATAAAAAGTTGTTATTTCAGTAGGGGAGGTGATTCCATCTTCTCCTAACCTTAATACCTTTAGAGAGTCAGCAAGGAAGAATCTTTATCAACTTCTACACATATTTTCTCATAACTAACTCTTTTCATATGTGCAATTTTCTCATCAAGTCTTAGAGGTTTTCTTACTGCACTTGTAAGGTGGTTGAGCCTTAAAATAGTCCAATATTCTAAGGAAATATTGTAAAAGCAAATCCAGAGAGGAATCTTATTAATAATGATTTTGTTAAGGTGTAACCAAGGGCTCCTAATAAGTATAGGATTGCTTCTCTAGTACCAAGTCCCAACTCAAGAATCTGGAATAGACATACAGATTCCCTAAACTTATAAAGATGTCTTCCCTAATGACTAGGAACTGCTTAAGGCCAAGTTTACTATAGAGACCTTTAATCCAAGCATTAATAGATGGATAAGGGGGTAATTTGTTAAGGAAAAATCTAATTAGGATGGTTCTTCATTTGGCTACTCTTACATGGAGAACTTCAAGTGGGGGAAAAATAATGTCTTAAGAATATTCTTTGGCTAATTGTAAGTCTTTAAGGACGATAATAGGTTAACCATGTTGCAACTTGGTTCTAGGCTTTTAAAGGAGCTAGAGGGTTAGGGGGACACTAGAGCAAAAAGGAGGCAGGGGATAAGGTACAAGGTGAGTGATAGGAGAGGGAGTAGTGGCTTGAACCAAAGGAGTTTTGGATGGAAGCGAAGGGAAAACCTCTATAGAGGATAAAATAGGGACTGGGATATCTTGAGGGGAAGTTTGAGTGAGAGATAATGGTTCAGCATATTGGATAGTGTTTAAGAGTTAACTAGGGAGGACTTAAGAAGAAGTTGATATGATGTGAATGGAATGAGAAGAAGGAATGAGAAGGATGCCTGAAGAGTCAAATGAAAAAGGAGGAGCCTAGAGAATTGGAGAAGACTATGATTATAACTTAAGGAAGGGACGGTTGGGGAAAGACCAATCCCCGTACTTAAAAAGGAAAGTTTTTTAATCTGGTGCAAAGTGTTAATAGAGTTGTTGGAGAATAGGTTGGCAAAGTTGTTGGATAATGGGCCGAGATTTTGGAGAGAACTCAAACCTCTCTCACAAGAGAAAAAAAAAAGGATAATATATTCTAAAGTGTCAAATGTTTTGAATTTTTTTCAATTTAGTGTCCAAATTTTTAGAATTTTTTAATTAAGTGATTAAACTTTTATAACGTTAATAACTCAATTCACAATAACTCTCCTTAGTATTTTTTTATTTAACTAAAACGATATGTGGGCATTAACTTGAAAATCATTGTCAAGTAATTATTTACGTGGAATAAAATATCAAACTTAACGTGTGAAAGAGGTTATAGGTTTAATGTTTTAGTCCAAGTGGATGTGATTAGTTGGCAATTACTTGCTCAAGTAGACGCTTACATGTCACGAACAAAGAAGATTCTATTAGCCAAATTAATAAAATGGTAACAAAATTAACGTTTTGAATTTAGTTAAAGTTATAAAAGATTGTTCACTAAATTAAAAATTTTAAAAGCTTAAGAATTGTATTAAAAATCCAAAAAGTTAAGCACTTTAAAATATGTTGTCCCTTTTAGAAAATCTACTTGTAATTTAATTTTAATTTTATAAAATATTATTATTGTACAATTATTGAACTTTTTATTTCAAATTATGATTTGTAAATCATTAACATAATATCATATTTCAAAATAATTTCATACTATTAATGAATTATATTGAGTAAAAACAATGTCTAATTACTAACATAATACATATAAAATATTTGTTTTATTAATTTGAATCACATGCTTTAAAAAATAGTTAAGGGGTTATTTGATTCTACTTCTTTTTTTATTGTAGTTTTTAATTTTGGTTTTCAGTTTTTTGTTTATTTTTTTCATTCAAATAAAAACAAAAATCTATTGGTTATTAATGTTAATGTAGTTATATTTTTATCACTGATAATAATTACATATTAGATAAAATTTAAAGATAAATTATTTTTAATTAAATTCATTTAATATCTTAAAAATTTATGTTATTTTAATAAAATAAATAATTTAAAAATTAAATTTTATTTATTTGAAATATATTTAAATTATTAAATAAAATTTATTTGAATATTTATATATTTTAAATACTTATTAATAATTATTAAAGTTTGATTACATATAATTTAATTATAAAAATTAAATAAAATTAAATTATCCATATTTTTATTTATAATTAATTTTAATTTATTAAATATATAATCTTGAATAAAATTATTGATAATTTTATTAATAATTAAATAATATACATTTAAACGATAGTAAATCATATTATAGAAAAATACAGAAACAACAAACAAAAATTACTTTTTATAGTTTTCATAATTTTTTAAAATAAAAAAAATCAAAACCAAAAATAGAAACTAAAAATTTTAACAAACAAAAATCAAAAATCAAAATAGAAATAAACAACCTCTAAGCTTTTAAACGTTTATGACAATTAACCGATTCTCTCGGTAATATTTAGACCTGCGGGCTTACGCTGAAGGCAACAAAACATAACCCTATTTTAGGGCAAAGACAGTCTAGAATAAATTGACGAGAGAGTCAATAAGTGTCCTTTTTCCGACTTAATGTTGTAAGAAAGAGTTTGGTTTTAATAGATGACGCAAAGAGTGGCAGTAACGTAGGTTGGCCCTTATCCCTCAAAAATAAATGGGGGTATTTAAGGGGTATAATCATGGTCAAAAATACAAAACGAGACAGAATATCAAATCCATGAAATGGGTGGGTGCTAACTGCGAGGTGAGTCCCTTTATACAAAAATTGACAGACCATGGAAAAAGAATATTGGAGTTTTAATCAAAGTGCACGTACTACTATCATCAAATTGATGCTGTCCAAAAATTTCTTGAATTAACAAATTTGTGGTGAGAATAAAAATGAAGAACCAACTAGTTGATCAGTAGAATAAAATGATGAACCAACTAGTTGATTAGTACCTTAATATGTACTCAATATAGACATTGGCATATAAATATGCACATAAATAAAGGCAATGATCCAATCTTAAATTAGAATTATAACTGTGTTACGTCAATTCCTAACAAAACAAAGCATAATGGGCACTACCTAGTCAGATGTCAAGTCTTACTTTCTTTCCTGCGCTAGGTAATGGCGTATGGGAAGATGGAACATTTTTTATTCCATGTGACTCCTGATTTGAATAAAAAGTGGTTTAAGGAGTATAATAATGAAGATGCCAACTAAATCAAATCGACCACTTTATTTCTTTTCTGTTTTGGCCAAACATGAAAGTACAGTACAAGCATGTCATGATTGTGCAGAACCCCACCAGTTAAAGAAACGAACCTTTCATCAAAGCTATAACCACAAGTTCAAGCATCATAGTATGCAAGTGGAGGAAGCACTTCAACAGTATCCCCATCTCCGGATATCGTAATGCTTTTAGTTAACTGTCATTGCAACTGAATTCATAAGAGAAAGTGTTCATTGAGATAACCACATTAGCTGTCCTAACGTGATTTGGAAAGTGACCTCACTTAAATTGTCTAACATGTTTGAAAGAGACATTCCACCTGTCAAAACTTGGATCAGTTCACTCTGTGTTTGTATGATTGTCATCTACGAAATAACAACGTAAGAACACGTTAACCTTGAATACTCAGAATATGAGACCATCTAGCTGGCTAGCAGACACAGCGATTAAAGAATTCTAGATCAAAATACTTGATTTTAAGCTAAAGTTCCTTTGCTATTTCTCTGATGTACTATATAGGATAGCATAAGCATTTATTCTGAACAAATACAAGAGGTTGCAGGACCTCTGGTTGCCTTTCCTGGTGTATAAGGCTAGAGAATGATGCTATAATGGGGTCCGTCAACAATCGAGTATTGGAACGCCAAGATTCCCACGCTCCGCAAATCATAATAAAGAGATCTTGAACAGGATCATGGTTGAATAAACAAAGAGTTATGGGAATCATTGAACTAATAAAGGTTTAATTTTAATTTTAATTTTAATCAATAACAAGAAGTACTTGTCTGCTTAGACCAACAGCTCGATGCTATAGAGGGGCAGCCTATATTAATCAATAATAAGCACTTGTCTCCTTAGACCAACAGCTCGCTGCTATAGCGGGGCAGCCTATATTAATTATATAAGACACTGTAAGAGTTTAAGCTTCCATTTTTTATTCACTTTTTGCGTTTTTTCCAGTGAAAAATTAATAGTTTCCAAAGACAACTGACCCTCGATTTCTAGAGCAGAAATGACTGCATCAAAGCATTGGATGAACCTTTTTCTCTCCTACATATCGCAAGCATTAAATGGTTTTGCAAATATATGCATCTCATCCCATCCCAGATAACAAAGCCTCTAACTAAATCATTGATGATAGTTTCAAACAAGAATTTATTTTATATAGCATATAGGGCTGTGTAACTTTTAAAATCTTAAAAACTTATATATGTTTGCTTCCCAAAAAATGGACCCGTTGGTCCTATAATGTTCCAAGGAAACAACTTGATTATTGACCCAAAATGTTGTGGTTTTATTAGGAATCGCAGTAGTACCAGTTAGTAGGTACTAACAAAAGAAAATAACTGATCTAAAGAGGTCCCAGTGGTCATAAAGCTGATAACTAATCACTTGTAGTCAATTGTTATTTGTCTTCGTTGTTGTACCACATGCTGTCGTTGGCCCCAGCCTTAGCTAGCCAATGTTGTTGTTTAACCCATCATGGATAAATATGGAAAGGATCTTACCACCTGGATTTGCGTTCAATTTCAGTGTGGTGTGGTGAACACAACTTTGGATTTTGACTCGTCTTATTAGGCTCTTTAAGATAGCGAAAATTCTGTGAAACAACCCTCTTATTGAATGTTTTCAAAATCCTCCTGTTGCTGAGAGACAGAGACATACCTTGCATTATTGCAAGGGCTTCAGTTGGAAATGTTGCCACTCAATGAAGTACAGATCAGCTTTAGGAGATTTTTTATTTTATTCTTTCAAAATACATGTTTATATAGACATATCTGTATTTTGCTTCCCTAAATTATCTCCTAAATTAAAATATGTAAATAAAAGACTTCTTAAAGTAGTCCTTAAATTATAGCCTATGAAAAATGTATATAGATTTCCCCCCTCCATTCCTCCCACCATCCC
>JAOSBN010000002.1:15605681-15617161 GCA_027563595.1 Erythroxylum suave | reverse complement strand
ACCAACCACCATAATTATAATGATTATATCCATTCTCATTCCTCCCTATATTCATTCTCATTCTCATTCTCATTCCCTTCTATAAACCAAGCGCCCCCTAAATCTAATTAAAGAAGAAGACTTAAATAAAAATACAAAGGAACATATAGGAAAGTTAACTGAGGGATACAATAAACTTGCATTTGGTGATTTTTCAAGCTTACCAGTAGGTTTTTAGCTTATCAATATATCCACCAATAAAACTTCCTAGTTCTTATAATTTGTTCTTATTGCTTTGAGTTACTTGAGCTGAATTGGAAGGTTTTTATTGATTCTCATTACTGCCTCATTTTAATGGTTTACCATGTAATTTCCAACAATGTTCCTTAGTATATATCAATTTTTATAATATTTACACCAAAGGCCTTCCTTACTTTCTATATTCTAATCATCTCTGGTCAACTCAACTATCCTAAATTTTGGAATTGTAGTTAATGTAGTATTTAGTGAAGAATTTTTCATGCTTTATGGTCATGCATTACAGTCTGTCTACTCTATTCAACTCTCACTAGTGAAATCTGTCATTCAGTAATGGAATTTCTTTATTCCCCAAGATATGCACCCGTATCTAATTAAATTCAAGATTTTGGCATATATGGCAATCATCCACACTATTGATAGATGCATAATTAACCATGTCTATACCCCGTATTTGATGTATTTTTTGCTTGATAGTTTATACTTTTAGTGTATATTTGGTACTTAACTTGCTCTAAGTGTGTTTAAAAGCATGATTGTCTTCATAAACTTAAAAGAGAAGATTCGAATGAAAACACGGCATAAAATGAAGACTGGAAGCACATAAGGGATGCATGGGCATACAACAACCAGTGCACTTCTCTCAGGCTGCGTAGATTCGCAAATTCCAGAGATTTTGGGTTATGCATGACTATGTATCAGCCCATGTATCTCCTCAGAACCTCAAAGTTAATATAAAAGGATGTATTTGGAGGAAATTGAAGAGGATGACATAGAGAGAAATCTAGAGACTTTGAGAGATAACTCAAGGGGCAATTTTGATATAGAGAAGTAGAAAATACAAAGAATTCATCGAAATATCTAAGAGAATACAAGATTAAACCTCTACTTGCCAGAATATTTGATATGAGATAATTAGGGAGATTTTTAAAATTATGAACCCATTATTTTCTATTCGTTTTTCTTTTTGTTATTGTTTGATTCATTTTCAATCATGTGTAACTAAATTCCTTTAGTGTCTAGGTTAGAAGAACCCTATGTTGATACTTTAACATGTTTTGATTCTTTTATTAATTCAATTGGTTTGACTGATATATTATGATCCAATTACGTGTTTTATTTATGTTCTAATATATCTGAAATATTAGATCATAACATGATTTCATAACATAGAGATTGAGAAATTCTTGTTTGAATAGATCTACCATAATTGGAAGGAGTTGATTGCAACCTAAGAGATAGGATGACATAAATCTTTCAGATTAGGGTCAAATCTAATAAAGGGATTAACACATCAGTAAAGTAGTCCTATAAACTTTAACGTAAGTAATTTTATTGCAAACCTTAGGATTAGTTGTTATTAGACTCAAGGTCAGCTACTAGCATACCTTAGGAATCTCCACTGTCTAATAAATCAATAAAACAATTGCATAATAAAAGATCAATCTATTAAGAGTTTTAAGGGAATTTATAACCTAGATACTAATTTTTTGGCATCGATAGTTTACTAAGTGCTTTTTAATTCTTTGATTCAATCATTTTGCCATTTATTTTACGTACTTTAGTATTATTTTCTTATAAATCAAAACCAATTCCGTAGACTAGATAATAAACTAACAGTAATTATTAGTACTTATAGTCCTCGTGGGATTGACCCATACTTATCGGTACTAGCTATAGCTACACTGTGCATTTGTAGTCATTTCATAATTGAAACATTTATAATGATTCAATCACCTATACTTTTTAATGAAAGTTTTTATTTTATTAGAATAATTACTATAATGTATCTCAATTATACTACAGTAATCTAGTCCCTGCCATAGAATTTGTAACAAATTGACATATTCTATGACAATTTTCCCTTTTTACTCTGTCTTCTAACATTAAACTTTATTTTATACATCTAGACAACATCCTTAGCCTTGGAATAAGTTTATCGAACAGCCTCCTAAATGGCTTAAGTTGTTGGGAAAACATGTAAGTATCACTAATTTTGGGTGTCATAGAACTCTGTGGCTGAGACATTATGAGATAATCCTCCTTATTCCAAGCATCAAAACATAGTTCTCCTTGCTTAGGATCAGTTCCCAATTGGTGATTTATTTTTTCTTTTACCTTAAGGATTGTTTTGATTAGTTTAGGACCACTTCAGATAGTTTTTTTTCCATCTAAACGATATGCTATTGGAATATTTTAAAATTCACATTTTGGTTAAACTTCTATTTAAGGATTTGAACTTCCTTTAAACGGATGCATTGTGATTTTTGTGACATCAAACATGGCTTATGTGGTTAAAATTATAAGAAAATAAAAAAGGATAAAAAGATGCAATAAAGTCTGCGCAATGATTTAGAATTGCAACAATGAAGGCTAGATGATCTGCAATTATAGTAATGAAGGCTAAAAATTTAAAGTGAAGGTAGTTGAAAGTTTAAAAAATCCTAATCTTCAAAACCATATTATAGATTAGGGTTTAGGAAAATTCTTCTTATTCTTTTAAAATATAGGATATATGTTTATAAACATATGTTTATATTCTACTTTCCTAAATTATTGACAATAAAATATCTAAATTAGAGACTTCCTAAAGTAATCTCTAAATTATAGACTATTAAATATGTAAATAGATTTTTCCACATTTTTTATAGTGAAACCTTTCATTGACAAGTGATAAGCTAAACTATGATTTCCTTTCCATCCTTTTGTTAACTCCAGATATATTAGTGAAATTGTTGCCTCCTTTTAGTGAAAACTTAATTTCATGCATTGTACAATTCTAAGGTGCACAATTATACTAATTGACTTTGAGTGTACAAATGCTTTGTTAAATAGGTAAATTGTTGGAACAAATTAAAACCCTAAAAATTGTAAATCCTAAAAAGAAGTTTGAATGCATACATGATTAGAAATTGATAATGTTATCAACAAGAATGTTCTAAATTTTCTTTTCTTTTTTCTTTTCAAATCCTAAAACTAAGCTTTATTTATTAATAAAAATATTAAATTCATCAGTACAGAGTGATAACACAGTAAAATTCATCAAGTTGGAAACAATATTTCTAAATTGAATTATTGTATATAATAACACATGAGCTTACTTATATTTGGGACTCCCTAAACCTCATATGTCATAAAAAGAGTATATAGTTTATACGCACAATAAATACAAATGGGATTCAACTATTTTCTAAGGAAAGTTATTAGAAAATAACAAGCCTAAAAAAAGGATTAGATTCCATTAGTTGTCCTCTCCCCAGACACCTAAGCCTCACTACGTGACAAAGTATCCAACAGAAACATTATTATACATGCTTTAAACTCAAGAAAACTTGACCCATATTTCCAAGATAGCATCACTCCACAATAGCCAGCCCTAGTATAATCATTACAATATTTTCTCAAGAAAAGAAAAACAATTAATTTATTAGGTTCTAATTTACCTCACAAAAGAGTAGCAATAAGAAGCGTACTTGAAATGAACTATTTAAAATATATGAAATCATGGGTACTTTTAAAATCTAGGTTATAATAGTCATTGATAAATGATTAATCAACTATATTTTTATAACCATTTTTAGTGTGTTTTGCTTATTATTTGAGATTTTAATGGTATTGTTGGTACTCACTTTACTTCAAGTGTATTTTTAGGTAATAATTGCCTTTATAAACTAACAGTAGAAGAATCTAGGTAGAATAAAGGAATAAAAAGGGATAATTAAAGCAACTTCAAAGATGTATGATTGTGTATAGAGACTGTGTAAGTTACTATAAACATATAAAGCTTCGAAGATGTTGTTTATGCTCATATGAAGATATGGTCATGTTTGTGACTTGTACAACCTTATATGTAGCCTGGTTAAGCTTCTAAAATTGTGTAAAGTCATAATTTAGAGGGAATCTTAAGATACAGTAATGTGAAGGTGACCATGTATATTTCAAAAACCTTAGTTTCTTATTTTGAAAGGAAATTATGAAGGTTGGATAAAGGAGGGAGCTACTAGAGTCATATTAGACACTAAAAAGGGATTTAAAAAATAGTTTTGAATGGAAGATGAGAAAAATAAGAAGATTACTTCAAGAGATCCAATAAATTGCAACCTTTCATCCAAGTTTCATAGAGTTTCATTTGAGATAAAAAGGAATATATAGATTACAAATTCTTCTTTTTTCTAATTGTCCTTTTAAATACTTGATGTTTGATTTTTTGTGATTAGGAACAAAATTGTTTAGTGCCAAGGTGTGATGAAACCTAAGTTAGGATGGATAAAGTGATATACTCTTTTATTCAAGGTAAGCCAATTGATTGATTTATTGTGATTCAACTATGCATTTATATTCTTGAACTAATATGTCATAAATATTAGTTCAATGCTTGATTTTATATGATTGAGATTGAGAAATCCTTTTGTTTGAATAGATCTATCATACTTTAAAGGAGTTATATGCCAACCTAGAGATAGGTTGACATAAGTCCTCTAGATTAGAGTCATCAACATAAATCCTCTAGATTAGAGTCAAACTTAATAGTGAAATTCATGAATCAAGTAATGTAATCTTAGGGTTTTTAATAAGAAAGAGGTTTCAATTAATCAACCAAAGGTTGTTAATAGTCTTGAGAAAGATATTAATATAAGATATCAATTTTTATGGTCCAATAATCAATAATTTAATTATATGATAAATGTTTAATGTTTAAGATATCTTAGGGGGATTTATTGTTTAATCGTAGTGCTTTCTTTACCCTAGATAATTCTTATCTTAAACCTTATTTTATTTTGTTTTTTTTTTAAACTAAATCCACAACTTAATTCGACAGTTAGATAATAAAAAAAAGGTTAATACTAGTAGTCACATTCCTTATAGGATCGGTCGGTAATTGCCACTGCTAGCAACTTCTACACCGTGTACTTGTGTTAAAAAATTAATACCAAACATGTCAAGTTTTTAACATCATTTTTAGGGACTATAATATTAGGAAAATGGAGCTTTTATTAATTTAGTCATTATTACTTATTTTATTTTTTAACTTTTACTTCTAATTTATTTATTTATTTTATTGGCTCTTTGGTTCTCTCATTTTTCATAGATCTTAGGGTTAGTTTATGATATGAGGTAATCCATCGAACTTAATATAAAAAGATCTAGAGATTGATAGAACATCTCATAAAAAGATTTACAAAACCCTACTAGAGAGTTCATGTTAGATTGGCAGATAGAAGACTTAGAAGATCATATTGACACCGAAGAATCATGAACTATGGCATACCAACCAAAAATTATTTTTGATTATTCTTGATTGAAATTGATGGGATAAGACTCCAACATTGTGAGAAAGACTATTTAACAATTTGAGAGTAACCAAGTATCATTCAGATAGTGCAATAGTCTGTTTAGTTTTATGGGCTACAAGATGAGGACCCCATCACACATATCATAAACTTTTTATAGATTTGTGATACCTTTAAAGTGAATGGTGTCAATGATGATGCAATAAATTGAGATTATTCCCATTTTCATTAAGGGGTCAAAGCAATGGTTGAATTATCTATATAGATCATCACTTACTATGTGGGACCAAGTAATAGCGAAGTCTCTTCTAAACTAATTTCGGCTAACAAAGACTACCAAACAGTGGAATGGCATCTCCTCCTTTCCTAGGCTAACTCAAAGACATTATATGACACACGGGAGAGATTCAAGGAGATGTTATGGAAACGCCCACATTATAGCCTACCATTATAGATGCAAATTTAGATCTTCTATGATAGACTAAATCAAACTATGAGGTAAATGATAGATGTAGTAACTAGGAGTACTATGAATAATAAGACACTAGAAGCAGCCCATAACCTCATTGAAGACATGGCTATGAATAATTATCAGTGGTGTTATTCTTAAGCAAGACTTGGTAAGCCAATGAGGGTATATGAAGCAGAAGTAGTTATGTAGTTGGCAAACTAGGTTAAAGCTTTGAGCAAAAGTATTAATGGATTGATTATGAATCCTCTATTTCAAGCTATATAGTGTGAGATGTATATGCTAGGACGTCCAAGTCAATATTGTCAAGCACTATAGTCTGATTATGTGGATTACATAAGGAATGCTTTTAGTCCTTAAAATAATCCATATAGTAATATGCACAATTCGAGATAGAGTCAACCTAATTTCTTTTAGGGAATCAAGGGTTGGTAAGGAACGACCCTCTACTAGGATTTTAGCAACATCCACCTCAAGCTAAGAAGTCAAATTTAAAAGATATGATGTTTAAGAGTCAGATATAAGGCATCAGAGAACAAAGGCTTTTATATATAACTTAGAAATTTAGGTTGATCAACTTGTAAACTTGATTTCTAAAAGACCACAAAGGAGTTTATCTATTACCACTGAGTCAAATCGTAAATAACATATGTAGCTTGTAAAGTTGCATCCTCTGAAAATGGAATTCTAACCTAAGATCTCATACCCTGTTAAGTTGAAGAAACATCGCATGGATAGCAATTTGGTAAGTTTCTTGAAATTTTTAAACAACTCCACGTTATGTCAAAGATGCCAAAGTATGCAGAATTATTAAAGGAGTTCCAAAAAGAGGAAGTTGTAGGAGTTAGCTACTACAAAATTAAATAAGGAATGCTTGAAAAAAATTTTAAATAAATTATTCGAAAAGCTTAAATACAAGTAGTATAAGTATCCCTTTTGATTGTAAATTTGTTAGCGGCTTTAAGTATCCCTTTTTTATTGTTAATTTGTTAGTGACTTTTACTGATTTTAGGGCTAGCATAAATTTGATGCCCTACAAAATTATTCAAGAAAATGGGATTAAGGAAACCCAAAGTCGCATTCGACTAGCTGATAGATCTGTTAAATACCCTAGGGTTATTATTAAGGATGCACTCGTTAAAGTTGATAGGTTGATTTTCCCAGTAAATTTTGTATTTGATATGGATGAAGATATAGAGGTCAATTTGTATCTAGGTCCACCCTTCCTAGCCACTACTAGAGCTTTTATTGATGTTAGTGATGACAAACTAGTTCTTAGGGTAGGAGAAAAAGAGGTTACTTTTAAAATATCTAATTCCATAAGACACCCTCTTGAATATGATGATGCTTGTTATTTTATAGGTATTAGTGATTCTATAGCTTCAGACATTATGCAGAAATTCTTTTTAAAGACATGTTGGAGTTTTCTATTATTCAAAGTGAGAATGAAGATAAGGCCAATAATTCTATTATAAGAAAGAAAGAGTTCAAAGGGATCAATAAAATTAAAGGACGAGTTTGAAACCCTCCATTGAAGAACCACTAGAGTTGGAGTTCAAGAAAATTCCTAATCATTTGGATTATGCATTCCTTGAGAAGGATTCAAACTTGTCCATAATTATTACATCAACTCTAAAAGTAAATCAAAAAGAAAAGTTGTTAAATGTGCTTTACGAGTATAAGAGGGCTATTGCTTGGAAGATCTCTGACATTGAAGGAATCGACCATTCCTTTTACATGCACAATATTCTAATGAAGGAGGAGTTCAAACTAGTGGTATAGCCCCAAAGGAGGTTGAATCCTAGTATGAAGGAAGTGGTGAAGTCCGAGGTAATTAAACTTATGGATATTGGTGTGATATACCCAATTTTTAATAGTTCTTAGGTGAACCCTATATAAGTTGTGTCAAAGAAGAGAGGAATGATGGTGACACCTAACGAGAAAAATAAATCAATTCCTATGATAACTATTATTGAGTGGAGAGTCTATATAGATTATAGGACGCTAAATGTTGCCACTTAGATGACTTTCCTTTGCCCTTCATGTACCAACGAGCTATCTCAAAATTCTAATTGCCCTAAAAGATTAGGAGAAAATAACATTCACATATCCTTATGGGATGTTCGCTTATAAGAGGATGCCTTTTTTATTGTTCAGTGAACTTGCTACATTTTAGAGGTACATAATGGTCATTTTCTATAATCTAGTCAAAGATATAATAGAGGTATCTATGAATGATTTTTCTATTTTTGGCGATTCTTTTGATTTATGCCTCTATAATTTCAAAAGAATGCTAGAAAGGTGTGAGAAAACAAATATGGTGCTAAACTAAGAAAATTGTCATCTTATGTTACAAAAGGGAATAGTTTTAGGCCATAAAATCTCTCACAAGGTTATTAAGGTAGACAAAGCAAAAAGTGAAACTATAGAGAAGCTACCACCCCTACTTTAGTTAAGGGTATTTGAAGTTTTGATAGAAGATTTATCAAGGATTTCTCTAAAATTGCTAAGCCTTTAACCAAGTTGTCAAAGAAAGATATGTATTTTGACTTTACTCATGAATGTTTAAATGCGTTTAACATTCTTAAGGAAAAGTTAATGAATTCCCCAGTTATGATTACAACATATTGGAATTTACCTTTTCAACTAATATGTGATACAAGTGATTTTGCAATAGATGCCATATTTGGATAGCGAAAGGAAAACTATTTTCAGTTAATTTACTATCCCAGCAAGACCTTAATGGATGTTTAAGAGAATTATAATACTACAGAGAAAGAATTGCTAGTTGTGGTTTTTGCATTTGATAAATTTAGAACTTATCTAGCTTTGTCTGAAGTTGTTGTTTATACTTACCACTCTACATTAAGATACTTAATAAATAAATCAGATGTTAAGCTAGATTAATTACATGAATTTTTTTGTTATAGGAATTTGATTTAGAGATTAAGGACAAGAAAGGGGTTAAAAATTTAACAATAGACCATCTATCTTGCCTTAAAAACTCAAATTCAGAGAAACTGAATGAAGAAGATGTTTATGATTTGTTCCCAGAAGAGCACCTCTATAATTTGGAGGAGGTAAATCAACCTGAAACTCCTTGGTTTATAGATATTGGAAATTATTTAAGGGTAAAGATATTACTGATAGGTATTTCTTTAGCAAAAAAAGAAATTTTTTAATGATTTGAGGGACTATTTTTTGAGAGATTAATATTTTTTCATATTTGTACAGACCAAATAGTAAGAAGATGTGTACCTCACTCCAAGGGGTGGAAGATCCTAGGACATTATTAAGTTAGACCAACCAGAGGGCACCATATTGCAAATAAGATAGTTTAGAAGATCCTTGAGTCAGGTTTTTATTGGTCTTCAATTTCTAAGGATGCCCAAAGGTATGTAGCTTTTTGTGATAGATGCTAACAATCAACTAATATTTCTCACCGAGATGAGGCGGCTCGAGATTTCATTTTTGTTCATGAAGTGTTTGATATTTGAGGCATTGATTTCATAGGTCCATTTCCAACTTCATTTGGTAATGGACATATTTAGGTTTTTAAGTGAAGAAAAGAAGATAAGGACTACTTACATCAAGCCATATACAATGTATTTAGCAAGAAGGATGGGAGTTTTAGAGAGGTTTACATCGATAAGACTGTTGGTAATGTGGTCACTCTCAACTTGGATATCATGAAAAATATGGATATTGTACATAGGAGGCAAGGACCAATAAGAGATATTTATCGACTAATCAGGCTTTTGAACTTTGCATACAGCTTCAAGAAAATATGAGAATCACTATAATATAGTAGAGCAGCCACTGAGACAGGGATCGTTACCATCCTAGACGTTAGGAGGAATGCAAGAGGAGGCTAGAGCATGATTGCCCAGGATGGTGACACTACATAAACATCGGGACCAGCTGAGGATAGCTCAACTAGAGAAGTATATAAGGCAGATCTTAGGAGTCCAGTACACTATTTGAGTAAACTAGGCAGCATTGATGAAGTGGATGGAGAGATAAGAGGCAGATGATAGATGGATAAAGGAGGTTTTAGTGCATATTGTAGGATTCCTTGGGATAGCCATATTACCTCTACCATCTATAAGGCTTTAAGACATGAAGATCCTCTAATAACTTACATGCTAGACTTATTTAGAGATTGACAAATACAAAGACAATATGTAGTTCTATTAGGACATAATATCATATGGACTCTTCAGTGAATCTAGAATTAGGTAAATCTTATTATTCAAGGAAGTACCAATTGATACCTTTATCACTTTATCTATTTTTATGGGTATTTTATTTATCCATACTTCTATTGCGTACATTAACGATAATGTATAATTTTAAGTGCAGGGAAGGGGTTTCAAATTTCTTAAGCTTATTGTAATCTTTTTTATTAATTCATATTAATTGACATCCCGATTTAGTTAAAGTATGTCCAAACTACTTTATATTATTATTAATTATTGAATTAAATTAGTATGCAAAAGAATAAGAGTTAGAATAGACTCACTTTTATAAGTCATATTTTTAGTAATCATTGAGATAACTAATTTGAATGAAAATTACATATTATTTACACATATGAAGTGTTTTTACGAATCTTTTAGCCTAAGAGCAAATACATGGTCATTCTAATCTCTTTTACTCTTTCATGTATAATATCATACATGGTTGGATGGTTCTAGAACTTCCTTTTATTATTTATATTGAGACCACATTGTTAAACTAGATGTATTGAAATGATAAAGGCGTTTAGATTAACCCTTTACTTTAGCCTACTTTTAATTTTTATCCTAGTATGTTTTATTCCTTAAGAGTAACCACTTTTGAGACCTAGCATTTTTATTGCATGTAACCACAATAACAATCTTTAACATATTTTTCCTGAAAGCCTTTTCATTATGTTTGAACCATGAAGGATTTACATTTACTTGATTGCTTGAAACTTGGATTATATTGAAGAATTTTTAAGAGGTCTAATATTTCTTTGATTGTTTGTACATATCTCCAAATTTTCTCAAAGAAGCAATAATAATAATAATAATAATAATAATAATAATAATAATAATAAATGTTGAGAGCATAGTAAAAAAATAGTGTTAGAGTTGTTGTACCAATGGAATTATGGTATGAAGGACTTGCTTTATGAAGAACTAAGATTTATGTAACTTTGTTTATGCAAATTTCCTTCAATATTATTTCCCTTTTATTATCTCTACCATACCTTTACCTAATCCTTATTATAACCTTGTAACAAGATCGTTTGGATTTTGTTTCTAGTTTACTTATAAGTGGTAGAGATATGATTTGATTTCAATTTGTGGTTATGAATCCTCCTATGTATTGATTTGAGAGTTCCTTTACCTTTTCCACCCTAAATGTTAGCCCCAAAAATTTTTATTTATTTATTTAAGCATCATTAGCTTAAATTGAGTAAGTTAGATTAACATTAATTAAGTTGAAATCAATTA
>JAOSBN010000002.1:15582741-15605581 GCA_027563595.1 Erythroxylum suave | reverse complement strand
TTATTATTATTATTATTATTATTATTATTATTATTATTATTATTATTATTATTATTATTATTATTATTATTATATTCCATTTAACCTTTAATTCATAGTTTTCAATTTATTATTAATAGAATTTGTTGTTCACCAATTCCATGCCCATACTATTTTGCAGATTCTGTGTTCCTCTTTTTGATTAGAGTCAACAATTGCATACAACTATACATCTTCAAGAATACGAATTAAAGTAACCTTCATTGTTTTATATACCAATGGACATTTCATTTTGTTTTATATTGTTTATTTAATTGTTGCATATGAACTAAAACAACGTTGTTAACTGAATGTAATATTAAACATAAGTTTTCTTAAACCTAATATAAAACAAAAAATGCACATTATAACTCGGTTATTTTCTTGTATTGTATAGCTAAATGGATAAGAGTTGGATTTCTTATTGAAAATGGTCAACTGAATACATAGAAGGAGTTAAGAGTTTCATGCAATTTGTAAAAGATCAAATAGGTGAGGATTGTAGTATTTGTTGTCCATGTATTGATCGCTTAAATGTGGACTTCCAAAGTCAAGATGTGGTATATAATCACTTGCTCATCTTGAGGCATAAACAAATTCTATAGTCCATGACTTTATCATGGTGTATGTAAGGAAGCAAGTTGCAGTAGAAGTGTCGGTACATCTTACGTTGGGAGTTACAATAATGATGTTGAAGATTGTGATGTCAATGATGATGGTGATGATAGGATTAATGAGATATTAGACGATTGTCATAATTATATGGAGATTATGAATGAAACAGGAATGCCTAACATGACTGGTAGTATGACCGAAGATAAATTTAGGAAGATATTGAAAGTTGCTCAAGAACAATTATATTCGAGGTGCTCTAATTTTTCTCAAATCTCATTTGTTTTGAAGTTACTACATTTAAAGGTTTATAATAAATGCAGTAACAAGTTGTTTGACATGTTAATTGACTTACTAAATGATACATTACCTAGGGGACATAACTTATCTAAATCTTAATATGATGTGAAGAAACTGTTAAGGGATCTTGGATTAGGATATATTTCCATTCATGCTTTTAAGTATGACTATGTTCTTTATTGGAATGAAAGTAAAGAACTTCAGGAGTGTCCTATTTGTGGTACATCGATGGATGTTTCCGTTTGAAAGGTAATTCATATTCAATTCAACAAGTTTTCCTTATATAATTTGTTTGAATCAATTCCTAAGTTTTTAACGATTTATGTTTAGGTTTTTATGCTCTTTTAAGCATTATGTACATAATAGAGCTCAACCAGAGGGTCTATTGCAAAGGCTTATATAGAAAATGAATGCTTGAATTTTTGTTCAATTTACTTAACTGATGTGGAGACGAGATTTAATAGACTGGAACTTGACTTTGATTTAAATGATGATAGTGGGTTGTCTATTTTCTTTCAAAAAGTTAGGTCACTTGTTGTGGGTAAATATGTAGAGTTAAGTAAAGACAATTTTGAAATTGCCCATTGGTATATTTTTAACAATTCCAAGAACATTGATACATACATGGAGTAGGTATATTCTTTTTTATTCAAACAATTATATTATAATTTGCTTCATTAACTTTGAGATCTTACTGTGTTTTTTCTAATAGAGAGCATAAGGCTACAATTTGAAGCAAAAGTATCGTTAATATTGAAGAAAGACATAAGTAGAAGTTTGAATCATAGTTTAGAAATTGAGTAAGTTGTTATATTAATTACAAATTATGAAAATACAAGGATATGATGAGATCTTCATATTTATTTTCAATTTGTCTTACGGATGATATAGTTACAAAACCGTAACGTGCAAGAATCAACAACAACATTATACAGTTTGACATGTAGACCTCATATTTGTGTGAAATACACAGGTTGCATTGTTAATAGGGTGCAATATCACATACAAGATCGAGATAGTTGGGTTAGAAGTCAAAATAACAGGGTTGTTGTTGAAGGATGTCATGACGACGAAATTATTGACTTATATGGTGTCATATCTGAAATTATCAAGTTGCGCTACATCAAGGATAAGAAGGTTGTTCTACTTAAATGCAAATGGTTTGATCTAACTGACATGAGATTGAACAAGCATATTACTAACATAAATGTTAGTAATACATGGTATGATAATGATCCTTTTGTCCTTGCAACTCAAGCCAAACAAGTTTTCTAAGTCAATGATACTATGTTAGGTCGCAATTGGAAGGTTGTTCAAAAGTTTCAACAAAGGAATGTTTTTTATTTTTGTGAAAGGGATATTGGTGAATTAGATGAAGATGTAGATGAAGTCTATCAAGATATTGGTATGGAGATTAATAGCGAAGATATTCCAATAGAAGATACAGATATATCATCATTTTATAGGAAAGATGTCGAGCCCAACATAGTTCAACTAGATAAAGTCAAACCCTATCTTATCTTACAAACAGATGAAGCTATACTCAAGAAGACTTGAATGACAATGACGATACTTTACTGGAATATATTAGTGATAAAGAATCTCCCGATAATGTACTTAATAATGATGATTTTCTTCATCTTGATCAGATGATTGAGTGTAAGTTTCATTGTTTGTATTGTTTCAAATGTTAATAAGATAATTGCTTTATGTAGATGATGTTTTAGTTATGTTAATTAAGCAAAGTTTTAATGTTTCATAAAATGCTTTTTTAATTACAATTGTATGTTATGTTCATAATTTTTTTTTACACAGGTTCATTATAATGGTACCGAGATGAAGTAAAGGAAAGAGGGTGGTGAAGGGAGATGAAGTTTCTCCCATAAAACAACCAACAATTGCATCATCAAATGAGGGAAGTCAGCAACAACAACCTTTACCAACATCATCTGTTAGTCATGAGGGATCTTTAGATAAGTTTTTTATAACCAAACATATTTACATTTATGCCCTGATTACATGTTTAGTACATTTTTATCATTATGTTTTTTCTCAGGTTCCAATACTGGCCTTAGAAAATGAGGTAGAGGTAAGACAAAAGGAGTTGAGTTGCAATGAATTTCAAGTTTTCAATGACGATTGACCCAACGTAAGGGTGCCCAGTGGATAATATCCAAGTAGCAAAATTAGCCAGTCAGTTAGGCATCGTTGTTCGGAATGAGTTGCCTTACCTTCAATATGTTAGGCAATTGAAAGAAGGCAACTTACTGCAAAATGCTTTTGATAAAGTTTCGGTAATATTTCAATTCATTTCATTATATGTATTGCAATTTTACTTAACTAAATTAATAACTTATCTAACACATGTTTTCACAAGTAAAGCTCAATATTGTTGATATTAACACACCTGAGGTTTCAAGTAGTGTTAGTTCAATGTTGAAACAAAAGGTTGAAGGATCACCGATATTGATTTCAGAAATATTATCAGTCTTTTCCTTCCGATAAAGAGGCAAGAAAACATGTGCTGGAACGGGGGATTGAAGAAAATTGGAATAAATTGTGTGACTATTGGGCTTCAGAAAAGGTTCAGGTTTTTTTTTCCTCTTCATATTTCCTTTCATTAATTATGTTTATACATGTCATATCTACTTCTTTTATTTTAAGAAAAGTGTTCTAAAGCCAAAGCCAACAGAGCCTTAATGAAGACTCCTCATAACACCGGCTCCAAATCATTTGTCGTTGTCTGACAAGAATCAGTAAGTGTCACGTTTTCAATTTATTATTATATTTTTAATACAATAAATTCTAATTAGTTACAAACTTTTTAAATTCATATTATAAAGTCAAACAGAACTCCAAGGGCAAGAGTGTGATAGAATTACACTCTACAAGCACACACACTACAAGGAAGGTCAAGGTTGAACTTCTGAAAAGATACAAAGTAATTATGTAAATACAAATAAATTAATATTACAATTATTTTCCTATGTAATAATAACTAATTATTTTTAGTTGACTCAATTTTCTACTTTAAATTGTAGGACAAGATGTAGGAGTTGTTGTAGATGTCAGTGGCTGAGGGAAATCAACCCAATGTCTATGACATTTGCAATAATGTCTTTGGTACACTATCGAGCTATATCAAGGGTTTTGGGTATGGCCCTAAGCTTATAGGTGCCTCTTCTTCATGATTAGCATTGCCAACGGCGCTTCAAAAGGAGAACAAGACATTAAAGATTAAGTTAGATCGTAATATTAAAGAAGCTTTAAAAATTAGTTAAACAAATGATGGGTTCTGCATATATTAGTGGTAGTAACTCAGATGAAGACTCTTAGTTTGTCAATGATGTGTAAATATTTTATTTTTAAAAATGCATTCCATTTTAGAATTTATCATAATTTAAAAATATGTAACTAACATTAATTATAAAATGAATAATTTTAATATTTAATACTGTCTTTAAAAGTGTAATTAATTCAAAATAAATTTGTTGTTTACAATTATAATAATTATTAAATTTAAAATTAAATTTTGTCACTAAATAATAGTAGCCATGAAAGCAAATTCGTAACAAAAAGACTTTAAAATTGTAACAAATTAAATTAAATTCGTCCTTAACAATTATAAAAATTATTAAATTTAAATTTAAATTTTATGACTAAAGTATACTAGCTACTAAAAAATTTCATCACAAAAGATCATTAGATACGTATACAGAACGTCGCTAAAAACATTTCGCTATAAAAAAATAGTAGCTAAAACTATTTTGCTACCAAATTAAAATCGTCACAAAATCCTATTAGCTACGAAATGCTAATTCGTCACAAAATGTTTTTACCTACATTTAACAAAATTCACAAAAAATGTTTCCTTACAACAAAAACCTAGTAGCTAATACTATTCTACTACAAATATAAAATCGTTACTAAAAACAATTACCTACGAATCGGATTTAGTAAGTAAAAGGTTTTATCTACGATAACGAAAACGTCGCACCATACAATCAATGACGTTTTTGTTATCATCACTTATAATTTTTTCCCACTAATTATTTTCATCGAAAACACGTTT
This sequence comes from Erythroxylum suave, assembly GCA_027563595.1. NCBI lineage: Eukaryota > Viridiplantae > Streptophyta > Magnoliopsida > Malpighiales > Erythroxylaceae > Erythroxylum > Erythroxylum suave. The sequence continues at coordinate 15,600,579 of JAOSBN010000002.1, read as the reverse complement.
TCGCGACGATTATGTCATAATGTCGTCGATGTTATTTTGCTATCAGAATTCAGCGACGAATTTGGAGACGAAAAAAATTCTAATTTACGACGATTTCTTCTTCTTTTACAACGTTTAATTATGTCGTTAAATGTTCTGTATGTTGTAATGATACACGTTATAACGCTCAAAGAATGTTTATCATAGAATTGAAGTTTATTAGTCTCCTTAATTTCATGTAAATCCCTAAACTTTATTTACTTGTGTCAAATATTCCGTATCCCCAAAATTCTATATAAGATCAGAGGGGCTGATGTTGTTTCGGTTAAACGAGTAATTGAGATGCATGGTGTGCATATTTCGTTTGGTTTCATAAGACCAGAAAACATTGTCAAAGATTGATATTGAATAGGAAGGAAGCCATTTAGCTATAGTCAATAGAAGAATTGTCTTATGCCCCTCATCTCATTCCAAAAGAAAGGTCAGCATGGCGAACTCTCAGGAAGGCTTTGAAGGGGGACTTTGGAATCGAACTTGATGTGCATTAATAAAAGGGGCGCTTCCGCTAGGTGGGGTCAATCCATACTCTGAAAAAAAGACTGTCTAGTCACTCGAAAATTTTGTCGATGAGTGCATTTTCAACGGTATCCTAGACTTTATCTTGGTAACTATTGTGAGTTAAGTTTTGCATTCGTGCTGGAAATTGAATTATATAATAAAAGCAAGAAAAGAATTTCAATTCAAGTGTTAGACATGACATCTTTCCCAAGTCAACTTTACCTGAAATCAATCCATAGGTGCAGAATATAAGACCCTTAATTTTTGAGTTGAAATTCCCTTTTTAATTATATTGATTGGTAACTTACTATTTGTTTTTACTTCTATGTTTAAATTTTCACTTTTTTTTTAATTTAACAAAAAATTTATTCGATTACTTAAAAATAAAAATATTTTTAGAATTGATAATTATTTAATTGTTGGAGGGCACTAATCCCACTACCACGTTGCTAAGTTTGTTAAAGAAGAATCTCTCGCCTTAGGGTTAGTTATGCATTTATTACACTCACTGTAACTAGCTTATTTTTCCTTGATAGCCATGTACATATGTAGTCTTCCGGATAGAGAGTTTTTAGTGAGATTGTTCCAAACCTAAGTTGAATAAAATACTTTTCCTTTCTACTCAATTATCTATAGTTTTCTCCATAGCTGTGTACTTGTGATGTCAGAGTCTTTGGAGAATATGTAATACGTGACGGATCCTTAGTCACGTACCCCAGATCGAACGCAAAAGGACAAAAAATGAAGAAACGCAGAAATACCTGATTCAGTTCCCTCTCTGATTTTGAAGCCGTTTTTGGCCTCCAAATGAGCTCGAATCTCCCCGAAACCTTTATAGAAAATGATCACCGTCGTATGGTCTAGGCCTTTCTACAGTTTCCTCAAAACATGAGCACTCTTAATGTGTCAAAGCTCTGAATGTTCGTGAATGACTTGAGTAACCGCAGGAGACCTTAACCTATATATAGCTTCCATACCGGGCTTCCCTATCACAAGGCCGATAGAGACAAGGTCCACACTAAAAGGGATCCATTTTTCATTCGGACTTCGACCCATTAATTTAGATCATTTATTGGGCCACTTTATTACCCTTATCTAGATCAAATTATGTAACTTAATCAATAATTTATTTGAAACAAAAATTACAATTAATAACTGTCCACTATACGGAAAAAAGACAAAAGTGCCCCTTAAGGGCAAAAATGTCTTAAATCTCCCCTTGGACAATTATTAATTACAGTTTTAATAAGTGTGAAGACAGTTTGAAAACCCAATTAAGCTACGCTACTCTATTAGTTGAATAAGTTTAAAAACAAAACATTTGGTCCGCAATGAAAGTCCAACATTCCGTCCTGCAAGGCTTTCGATATCGAAAAGTATCAGATGCGTGTGTTATGTTTGACACAGATCCAATACAATCATGAATACCTAATATCTCACTAACATGAATAGGAAAACAGATTATGGCAGACTAAGATGATACCTTTATGATCTAATACATATCAACTTCATTTGTAGGTCTCGATTTCTCCAGCTTTATGCTAATCGACATTACTATACTGCATCAGAGAAATCCTGTTTTCTCTCATGGTATGCTATACAATAAAGAGAAAACACAAAACCTTTATGTGCTCCGACTGAAAGCTAAATTGCATTAGAGAACCCTTATGGGATTAAAAATTTATATCCCCTCTATGTCATATGAAACTTTAAGGATATATCCGTATAAAACTATATGTATCTAATGACATAGGCTCAAGATCAATCTTTATAAATGACCAATCACCTTTAAAATGCTTAAGATCAACACTAATCTTAAGACTTCTATATGTATTATGACAATGTATGACAACCTGTATTACTAAGGATAAACAATGATCATCTTATTGATGAACTATCATACCATCATAATACAGCAAAATGTACAAATGTACATGGAGCAAACATAACGATCTATTAACTAATAGTGTCTATAGACTTCAAAACATCCATACTGTATACTTGTGATTTAAACACAAGTGGGCAAAGTCCTTTCATCAAAGAATCAATTTTTGATTCCTCAGTCCTTAAATGCTCCAAACCTTAATGTCACCTTTTCGCGTCAACTACTTCATGATCAAGAATTTAATATCAAATGTTAAGACCCTGTGATATTCAATGTTATTGTTAAACAACACAGAAGCTTAATTATCATAGTACAACTGTATAGGTCTACCCACTGAATTAATCACAGACAACTTAGAAGTCAAATTTCTGCGTTAAACCGTTTATGAAGCAACCCTATAGCATGCACTATATATGTGTGGTTAAGGAAGTCACTTCTGTTTACTTGACACTCTTCCATGACATTATACGATCTAAAACCTTAAACCGTAACCTTAAGTGAACTTTCGATCATCCGGACACATAGCTTAATTTGAATTTGAATTCTGTATAAGGTTTAGTCTGTTGAATTTGTTATATGTCAACAAATAATCCTTGATTCCCTTTAATATCTCAACAGTCGCTTGACTGCATTTCAATGGTGTACATCTGGGCTAACCAGATACTGACCAAACAGTCAAACTGCAAATGCAATGTCCTTCCTAGTACATAGCTGAGCATACATTAAGCTATCAACCGTACTAGAATACGGAACATTCCTCATAACACTCTCTTTACTTAATGTATACATTTTGTGAGAGGTTTGATGAGTGTTAAGATATGTCCCGGTGAATCCGAATACCTAGGATAAAAGATGCTACACCAAGGTCCTTTATGTCAAAGTTCTTGACCAAAGATGCTTAACCTTATTCAATCTAGTCAAGTAATTTGATGTGAGTAATATATCATCCTCATGCTGTGATAGGAAGATAATTTTGCTCCCCTTGACCTCATAGTACAAGAACCTTTTAACTTTATTTTTCATGAAGCTGGAAAAGGTAATAACCTCATCAACTGTAAGGTATCACTTTTGGGAGGTTTGATGTAAATCAAAAGCTGATTTGCATAACACGCAAACCATGTCAGTTCCATCTGGATCCTTAAATCCTTCAGGTTGTAACATATAGACCACTTTATAAAGGTAATTATTCAGGAAGGTGGTTTTAACAACCATCTGATGTAACTCTTTATCATCATGCGCTATAATTACCTTAATCACTCAATATCTATCCTTTGAGGATACGAGAGAAAAGTAACACCAAAGTTAATATTTCTCCCTGAGTGACTTGCATCTCATCAGCCATGGCAATTTACCATAATTCTGCTGTAGGTACAGAAACAGTTTCTTAAAAGTAACTGGATTATTTATATGTCTAATATCATACTCCTTGTTCACCTGATAGACTATGATATCAGATGGGATAACAGGTCATCTCACTATGGTGGATATTCACAACTGTATTAGATCATGACCTTAGGAACCTCTGTGTGTATAGGTATGGGTTCTTGTTCCTGTATATGTAGGGTACTAAGACCTAGATCCATTAAATCTAACTGTATGAGCAACAGATAAATAATAACTGTAGTATCCACCCTGTTATCATCCGAATGGTCAAAAGGCCCACCATCTTTATAGACATTGTATTCCAGAAACTTATCTGTTAAGCTTCCACTATTATGTTCCCTCCTTCTCTACAGTAAAATCTGTAGCCTTTAGAGTGGTCAGGATATTTAAATAGTAATGAACATGAGTATACAATTTTCCTTTGTAAGGATTATACCACCTCGGTAAGGCAGCCCCACACAAATGTGTGTAACATTGAGTTTTCACACTTCTAAATAATCAGGTAGATTAGTCTTGTTCTATATTGACTTTTACAAGCCCTTTAGGGTGCAGTTATGCCTTTACCATTTTGCTCAAGACTTCCCAGTATAATGAATCAAGTCACTATCCTAATTGATTATATATATCTAACAAATGGACCCTTTCAAGTCCTAAAACACCATATTTGTCATGATATTCTCTTCCATGGTCAAATTTGACCATTTTGATAAATTTTCTCAATCAGTTCTCAACCTTTAAGCTTTAAACGAGAACTCATAATTGTAATGGTAATAATCATCATCAAATGTCAGAACACATCTGGAATTGCATAATGCAATTGTATAAGGTCTTCTGATGTCTTTATATATCATACTCAAAAAGTCAGAAGTATAAGTTCATCTTTCTATCCTTATTAGTCAACTTACCCCTGCAATGGTCAACGTATGTTCCCAAAGCAACATAATCTAGAATTTGAAAGAAAGCTTTCCTTAACCAATCTCTCAACCCTAGCACTAGAAATATGGCTTAAACTTTTATGTCACACTATGTACAACTTTTCATTCATCAGGGTCCTTCATTTTATGACATGTTTAGCAAGACACAAAGAACTGTATATCTAATTTGGGGTAAGACACATTCTATATAAACCATATGACAAGAAAGTTATAAAATTATGTCTTGCATTAAACACAACTGTAAAACAAAAGTGTTAAATACAAAACGTCAACCTTCTTCGTCCAAAATTGATCAAAAGATCATATATAAAATGTGTCTTGTAAAAACCTAAATGAACATTGCTATAAGATTCAGTACATACATCCCCTATAGACATTACTTCCATTTCTTCATTGCTGTTAACTATCAATTCCTCCTTTTCTTTATTTGGCTTTATCCCGGATATAAACCCATGCATGTGGAAGCACCTTGATTAGATACTCCACTATATAGTCACCAAGTACTTAATACGACTATCACAGATCAGATTCATAAATTGATAAGCTAAGGAGTTATCTGATGATCACAGTCTTTCTTTCTAGACCTTATATTACTGGCTACTTTATTTCCCTAGGAACTTTATCAGTACTGGATTGACCAACATCAACATGTGGAGAAGAATTAAGTCTTTCTACCTTCGATCTTAGTGTGCTTCATCTTTGCCTTCCATTTAGTTGTTTTGAGGGCTGTAGGAGTAACAAGCTTGAGTTTCTCGCCCTCAGCAACGCAATAGAAGATCAAAGCATTTAAGTCTCATTCCTAATCCTTCTAATAATATGTCATTACCGGATTACTTAACTCTGGAGGGAGTGTATCCAGAGTCTGGTGAGCTATAATGATATCAGGAAGAGGAATGTGCAGTATCTTCGGTCTACTATTAAGATGAATGTTTCTTGATATGTTCTCCTTACCCCCTCCCCCCCTTTTTCTTGTATACTAGAGAATAATTCCTTAATCAAGGCACTTGTCTCAATTCTAGATGAGACTGTGTACCTATAAGAGACATTTTTAAGAAATTATTGTGTTATATCTATATCGTGAAGTTCACTAAACAGATGGTTAAGTATGGATCTCTTAATGGTCATCAGATATAGTCTGTCAGACCAAACTTGGGCTTCATAGGTTTCTTTATGAGCTTTCGAGCTCATGGATGTAATTAGAGATGGCCTATTTATTTGTATGGCCATATCTACCTCAGCTAATTAATCTTTATATTGAAACTACTCAAGGTTTCAATGGCAACACTGATTTTATCGACTGAAAAGGTGACTTGTTAGTAACTTTGATTTGTTCAGCACTAATGTAGGGAAACAACGATATTGAAAGCCATTAAACAGTACCTTTCCTGAAAATCCGATCATACATATTATGAAACACCTTTGAGCTAAATACATAATAAATGCAATTAAATTTCCAGACATAAAAGCGATCTGAATATAAACCATCAACTGTCATGACACTATCACCTTTGGGTGAATAGATCATTTAAGTAACGACTTTCCTCTATCATATGCCTTTATGCATATCTCAAAACGTTTTGTAATGCCAACACCTTTGGGCAGAATAGCCAAACATAAAATCAGAGACATCCCCAATATGTAAGTAGAACAATCTAAAATACTGACTTGAAAGGTTACTTTAGGGACTACTTTCTCATCAGTACCCCAGAAAGTTTACCTACACAAGGGATACAACTTTATGTCATCCTCACATTCTTTATGAGCATATGGCATGTGACAATGTAACTTTAATAAATGCAAAATCCGAATGCAAAGTCTCATTGTCACACACCCGTGCTGAAGACATTCTTCGAAAACTTTATTGTCGTCCGTTACCGGATACCGAACCAATCACCCAAGACACGAGAACATCATGTATCTTCTTTATGGCAAGTTTGTTGGACGAAAATTCACTTAAAAATGGCTTCAAAATATCTTTATTCCTTTATCGATTAACCGTCATGCAATCCTGAACCTTGAATATGAGATCTGAGACACTACAATTTGAAGTATCTCTCTCATGTAATATCCGAAGCATGAAAATTCACTCGAAATCGGATATGGAATATCCTAGTTCCTTTTTCTGGAGTTAAATTTTAATTTATTACCAATGTAATAAATCCAAAAAATTGAAAAAATTCACTTTATAAATTTCTCGAACACGAAACTGACCCAAAACACTCGGGGCACCTTTATAGGAAATCTAAAATTTTTAGGTACTGTAGCTGATGTCCGTACGACTGACGTCAACATGACATCAGTGTGTGGACATCATGCCGCTTGTCTGCGCGGCTGGCACATGACATGCACACATTGGCCCAGACGGGCAGTAGACGCGTCTGGCACGTGACGCCTATGTGTGCCACAATCCTAGCGTGTGCATCACCCGTGTCAGACACTCATATGGCCGTCACGTGGCCACGGGCAAGCGCACAACGACACTGTGGCGCGCCCGAGCCACTTTTCACTGTCGAGCACGTGTGATGCTCGCTTCGCTAAAAAAAAGCAATTTTCGACGAGTTTCAAGACCTTTTTTTGACTTCCCATACTTGTTTTCAACCTGTTTCTCAAGGCTAAACACATGTGCACTACTTTCATGCAATAAAAGTAAGAAAAAACTAAGAAACGAAAGAGAAATTTCCAAAAACCTTATGGAGAGAAAAACCAAAAAAACTCCATTTTTAACCACCCGAAAAATCTCCATTTTTAACCACCCGATCACGTCACTGCTCTGATACCACGTGTAATACATGACGAGTCCTTAGTCACGTACTCATAATCGAACGCGAAAGGGCAAAAAAATGAAGAAATGTAGAAAGACCCGATTCGGTTCCCTCTCTGATTTCGAAGCTATTTTTAGCCTCCAACCAAGCTCGAATCTCCCCAGGACCTTCTGTAGAAAATGATCACCGCCGCATGGTTTATGCCTTTCTACAGTTTCCTCAAAATATGAGTGCTCTTAACAGGTTAGAGCTCCGAATGCTCGTGAATGACTTGAGTAACTGCAGGGGACCTTAACCTATATATATAGCTTCCATATCGGGCTTCCCCATCACAAGGTCGATATAGACCAGGTCCACACTAAAAGAGATCCATTTTCCATCCAAACTTTGACCCATTAAGTTAAATCATTTATTGGGACTCTTTATTGCCCTTATCTGGATCAAATTATGTAACATATCCGATAATTTATTTGAAACCAAAATTACAATTAATAACTGTCCACTACATGGGAAAAAGACAAAATTGCCCCTAGGGGCAAAAATGTCTTACAGAATGTTCATCAAAATTGGTGGGAATAACATGGTATCAGAGCCTCGAGCTTGATTGAATCCTGGTTTCTAATTTCATATTTTTCGACTGTTTGTTTTGATTTATCAAGCAGTCATTCTCACATCAAAGTTAAACGCAAACATTTTTATTCATCTTTAGATCTTTTGATTTGTTTCATCGATTGATCTAATTTCATTGATTTAGGATTTTAGTTCATTTTTGTCACTCTGTTCATTTCCATTTGTTGCACACTGTGCTTGTCCTATATCTTTCATATGAATTATATCTTAACCATTTGGATCATCCAAATTTCATGCTCTCTAATCATCCCCTTCAAAGGGAGAATGGTCACTAAAAGTGTTCTTGTGAGGTCTCACTTACTGCTAAGAATTAGTTTGGACTTGTTAACGGAAGTTGTCAATGACCTACTACTGGGTCTCCTCTTCTTCCTCACTGGGAAAGATGCAATAGCATGATCATCTCATGGATCTTACATTCTAAGGATAAGGATATAATAGAAAGTGTATAATATTGCTTACAGCTTAGCAGATTTGGGAAGAATTGGGACAAAGATACGGTCATTCTTTTGGAACCAGAATTTTTCAAGTATAAAAGGATCTCAGTATAATTTGTTAGGGCAATCTCTCTATTTCTACATATTTCACTAAATGCAAGAAGTTATGGGATGAATATAAGACTTTAATCGATATACCACCATGTAATTATGTTTCTAGCCCTGTACTGGCTATCTTAATACAAAACCAGCAACTGATGCAATTTGTCATGGGATTAAACAATGATTATGTTCATATAAGAGGAAATAATTTGATGTTCAATCCTCTTTCGCCTCTCAACCAAGCTTACAATATAATCCTCCAGGAAGAAAGACAAAGAGAAATTCACTCCTCTGCACCTCTTATTGCTAATTCTTCTGCTTTTGTGTCTCAGCAAAAGTTCTTTAACATTACTGGCTTAGGAAATTACCAAATATTTTCCTCATTTATGATAGCAAAATCAGTTCAATTAGAGCAAGAGTAATTTTTTTGCAATTATTGTAAAAATGCTCGAACATCTAATTGAAAAATGCTTTAAGTTATAGAAAAAGAAAGGAAGGTTTGACAAAGGAAAAAAAATTGTAGCCTCAGTTCAACAACATGGTGGTGAAACACAATTTCAGAACATTTCTGAGTGTACTATGCCAACCTTACATGTAGTTCTGTGCATCCCAATTTCACTCGTGAATAGTATAATCAATTGATTGCTTTTTTAAGGAAGCACACTCTAGAGAGTTCTTCACCCATTCACTATTGTATGATGTTTCTCTTACTCAGAAGAAGTTTACTCAAGAATTACTTGATAATTGTAGCTTTCCTCTCACAAAACCTACTAATACACCCCTACCTCTAAATTGCAAACTCATAGTTGAAGATGGCGATCCTCTTCTTGATCCTAGTCACTATAGAGTCATAATTAGTAAGCTTAATTATCTCACCAACACAAGGCCACAACTTGCCTTCATAGTTCAGACTTTAAGTCAATTTATACAAAACCCTAGAACCTCTCACCTGCTTGCTTTGCAACATACTCTCAAATATATAAGTGGACTTTTAGTCGGGACATAATCCTTCGAGCTAATGATCAAGTCAAACTTCAAGCCTTCTTTGATTCTGATTGGGCCTCTTGTCCCTTTTCACAAAGGTATTTCACTAGTTACTTTGTGATGCTTGGTAATTCTCTAATTAGCTGGAAGTCCAAAAAGCAAAGCACTTTATCCAAATCTTCAGCAAAAGTGGAATATAAAGCTATAACTCAGACTACATCAGAGATCACTTAGCTGTTCAATCTTCTTGGTGAATTGGGTGTTCATGATCTAAAGACAGTTTCTCTTAGATGTGACAACCAATCTACTCTTTATATAGTCAAAAATCCAGTCATTCATGAAAGGAAAAAACCCATAGAAAATTGGTTTTCATTTTACAAGAGAGAAGGTCATGGAAGGATTGTTGCAGCTCACTTATTTGCCTTCCTAGGTCCAACTTGTTGATGTTCTAACCAAGATTCTGCCCTTTGCTCCTCATTGGTCTCTTTTACACAAGCTAGGAATGTCTGTTCCAAACCATTCTCCAAGTTACAGGGGGATGTTGGAGGGCACTAATTTCACTATTACACTGGCAAGCTTGTTACAAAAGAATCTCCTACCTTAATGTTTGTTATGTGATTGTTACACTCACTGTAAGTAACTTATTTTTTCCTTTGTAGCCATGTATATATGTAGTCTTCCGGAGTTTGAGCTATTAGTGAGATGGTTCCCAACTCAAGTTGAATAAAATACTTTTCCTTTCTACTTAATTATCCGTAGTTTTCTCTATAGTTATGTAGTTGCGATGCCATAGTCTTTATAAATGTTCATCAAAATTGGTGAGATTAACAGTAATAAATGTATTTCATATTTTAAAAAAAACTTTAAAATAAATAAATATAATAAAAATAAAATCAAACAACCTCTGAATTCTACAAGTACGCATTCAAGTTATAGGTTTTAGTATTTAATATAGCACAACACTATCATCACGTTGCAATTTGGAAACGGCACCCTGTAATTCACGTGATGGGTGATGTCATCTGTTGATTATTGGAGTATGATATTATATGTTTTTTCAGTAAGAAGAGGAATTAAGTGTCTGTTTAGTTGAGCTTATATCAATAGAACTTTTGTGAGTAGAGCTTTTGTGAGAAGAGCTTTTCTAAGAAACTAATTGACTGTTTGACTGTCATTTAAAAAAAAAATTTAAAAGAGCTTCATGCAATAGACTATTTGGCAACATAAAAATAAAAAGCACTTTTAATTTTAAATATATTTTATTTTGTAATAAAAATTATTTATGCATATAAAAATTATTTAAAATATATTAAACAATATACAAAGCACAATATATTAATTATTATATAATTTTAAACCATATGAACCATAAATGAAAATATATCTAGCCAAATCTTTTGTATGGATTATAACATAACTAAAATTATTATTAAAAATAAATATTAAGACATATAAAAAATTCAAATAATATTATATAAATCTCAAAATAAACGTAAAGATGTGTTTGTGGGTATTGTAGGAATTATGTTTAAAGCATAAGGGTAAAAAAAACTAAAAAATAGGCTCATTAATTGATCTAAAACATATATCTAAAAAAGTGCTTTTTCTAGAAGCTCCAAATTTGAACTTATTAAAAAGCTGTATTTTAGCTGACAAAAAAGCTATATCTACTAAAAAAATGTTTTTTAAATTTTAAAACAAAACATTTATTTTAAAAAAAACTTTTGCTGTAAAAAAATTATTTGTTCATTCTTCAAAAGCTCAACCTATTTATTATTTGATTGACAATTTGGCTTACATTAGCTCATAGTCAAAGGCGTTCATAGTCAAAGGCCTTGATTGACAGGTTTGGTTACATTGGCACATAGACAAAGGCCACTAATTATGATATGTATATAGAATCTTGTGATTCCGTATTTAAAAAAGAAAATCTCTGATTTATTTCTCGGCTATAATGAAGTGTGACCTTTAGGTCCCTCTATCGACCCAAACTGCGGTGTCAACTCAACACTGAAAAAACTGGATCCCACACCTTCAGGTCCCTCTACCGACCCAAGTTGCAGTGTCAACTCAACACTGAAAAAATTGGATCCCACCTGATCAGTGGGATCAACTTAAAAGAATGATAAGGATGGGAGGCCTGATCATTCACTTGACTAGTTGCAGCCTTAAAAGGGAAAATGAAACCACGTTCACCACCAGAACTCGTCTCCCAGATTGGAGTTCGATGTGGAACTTGGACCGGCGGGGAGAAACCTCTCAATAATATGTTATCGTATTAAAAGTTATGGATTCAAATCTCAATTCTCGAGGACTTTTAAGATTTTTATTTTTGAGCTGTCAATTTGATTCTCAAGTAGAGTGGATAATCAGCCAAATTCCCTGCTTTCGAACTGATTAAATAATTTGAGTTACATCAAATAACTTAATAGATATTTACAATTTAAGAGATTATTGTAAATATCAAATAATGACGATTGCGACTTTTTTTTTTTGTTCTTGAAAATAAGAACATCGTTTGCTATCGTCCCCAGTTTTCTTGTTTACTTATAACCACAAAGAAACAAATAATTGGTTTTGGACTTAGGCCTCTGCTTATCGTCAGTTGAAACATAGTGAAGGGAAATGGGGATAAGGCTTTATTGTTCAATTGAAAGATGACAAGTTTGAAGGAGACCCACTTAGTAGGCCCCACCAGTGTTGGTTGTCCACTGTCCAACGTGGCCCATCACTGAAAATTTCATAGGTTAGTGGTGGGATGAATATTTGACCCTAAAAAATGTTACCAGTTTTCTAAATGAGGGGTTTTTTAATTTAATTTATATTTAATCTTTTAAAAATATCAAAATTTACCCAATTTTACAATTATAATTATAATTTTAAAAAGTCACAATTAAATATTTAAACTTTTAATTTTTCTAATTATAATCAGATGTTAATATTTCCATTACATTACTGACATGATTTGGCATGTAAACTAGAAATCTTAAACATTTATACACGTCAAACTTATTTTCTAACAATCTGAATGACAGTTTGTCATGATAGATTTTAACAATCTAAATGAAAAATCCAATTTGCTATCCTAAGCTCTCTTTCTTTTGGTGGGAGAACGAACTGATTCAGGATTTGAATTTGATTTAAGGATTTTTAATCCAAAACAATGTAGTTAGTTAAATTTAATTAAGTATGACATGTATGTGTTTAAAGTTTTTTTCTTATTTGACAAGTCATATCATTAACATTAACGAAAATGCTAACATCCGGCTAAAATTAAAAAGAATTTAAAATTTTAATATTTAATTGCCACTATTTTAAGTTCGGGTTATAACTCTAAAACTCATGAAAATTTGAGATATTATATATTTTAAACCTAGGCCATGTGGCATATGGAGATCATTATTTAGAATAACGTTCCGTACTGGATAGTACTGACCCGAAAACTGAATGGTATCTAAGGTTTTGGTGCCAGTCGGTACCGGGTGTTTTCAGTTTCTATATGTTGGTACCGTAATTTTTATAAATCTGAGGACTATTTTGCAAAAAAACAAAAAGGGAGAAATTTTATAGGGGCCTTTTCTTTTTTATTTAATGTAGTAAAGGAGTATGTTGAGGCCTTTACCAATAAAATAATGGGAGGACTTTTTTGGGAATGAACTCCTAAATCATTTAACTCAATCAATCAGTACATGTTTTAGCCCGTGGAAGAGTGAAAGGGTCACCACTACTGAGGATCCCCCCTAATCTTAGATAGGTCATCTAAGGGTTCACCACGGTTCATTGCTGTGCTTACTTGGTACTGGCCGGTACTATAATTTTTATAAATCTGAGGACTAGTTTGCAAAAAAACAAAAAAATTTACCCTAAACCCCCCACCCCGATGCTTACACGCATCCTTTGTTGATTTGAGATTTTTTTCTCTCTCTCATACTCACCTCACGCCTCCATCATGTCTCTATCTCATGCTCTCGTCTTGTCTCCACCCTCTCTATCTCTCTCGTTCTCCTCTCCATCTCTGACAATGCTCCTCCCTCTCCAGTAGTAAGATAACCACGAACCATTGCACCCTATGACTGTCGTCTTTGGATCTTCCTCCACCACGCGAACCCGCCACCACAAAGCCTCATTTGGACCTCCACCACACCAAAATAAGGAGTTTTTAGACGATTATGCCTAGACGCATCTAATAATTGCCTTAAATATTCTAAGAATTAGTGGAGTTTTTAGACATTATTTAAGACTGCAAAATGTGTCTAGAAAACATACTAAAAAAGAGTCTAAAACTTTTAAGATTTCCAATTGGCAGGACAAAAATTAGCGCCTTTTATAATTTGCAGCAAGTATGCATTTGGAAATAACGATTAATTAATGTAAAAAGCAAGTAATTAATCTAGCGATAATAATCATTGATAATTTGAAGAAATTTTGTAATTAAACTCAATATAACCTATAAAGTTTTATAAACTTATAGTTTATGAGTCGTAAGTTTGTTAATAATTTTCATTTATGTATATTTTATTCACATTATCATTTTTCATTATCTATTTCACACTAATTCAACTAATTTGATGATATTGAATACATTTGTTTTTAGTCCAGATTTTTATATTTGCTAACTTAAAAATTTTCAAAATATGAAATAACATTTAAAAATACATATAAGGATAAATTTAACCATCCAGGTAGATAAATTTAGGCCTCAACTTATAGAAATCATACTATTTATATTAAAATAATTAATTTAAAGTTAAAAAAGTTATCAAACGAGGCAACAAGAAAATACGACATAAACTTTGAGGTTTAGTTTGTAGTTACTATGCATTATTATATCTTGTCGCCTTTTTCCTGTCTTAAAGAGTCATAAATTACTTCATCGTTGCGGAACTCAATCATCAAGTACTAAAATCAAGGGTAAAATAAATGTTTGTACCCTACAGTTAATTACTAATAATACAATAAGAACTGGTTTCCACGCTCCAATTAAGTATGTAAGATCAAGGTACCAGTAATATTTAATGATTTCGATTATATTACTTTACCCCTTTTCTCTAAGTCCGTCCACCAGGGTTAGCTCTCAACTCCCCAATTCTGAAATCAATTTCTATTCATCAAATAGTTTTGTCAGATACAGTATTCAGAATCAGAAAATTACACTAGAAAAAGAAAGGAAGCGATCCTAGTAGATCTGATACACAGAATCATCGAGGCACAACAGAGCTAAGGTTCGAAACAAAACCAGTCAGTCAGGAGATACGTCAGTCATTCATCTGCCTGTGTCTTGTCTTTCTAAACTTGTTCTTCTAAGAGAAGAGAAAGAACGAGTATGTGTATGTGCTTTATTTTTATTTTTATCTTATATTTGATTATTGGAAAATGGAAATTAAGGTTTTTAAAAAGATTTGAGTGAAATGAAAGTCTAAATGCAAATGAAATGGCTGCCAAATTGGACACTTAATGTATTGATTGAATTGAAGGTGTCTGATTTCTCTCCCTGGTGGCTCCGCTCCTCATTTTTAAAGGAACCAATCCCTTTAATTATTAATAAAGATAATCTAAATTCTGAACTCTAGTATATTTGATTATAGATGCATTAGTTGATTTAGGAATTTGTTAAGAAATCATATCATCTGGACTGATAAATCTTTTTTTAATCTCAATTTAATCTTTTTTTCACCTGGTTTCATTTTAATTGCTGATTATGAAGTTCTCCGAATTGGATTTGGTTATATTCTATAAAAATATAGTTCATAGTCGATGCATTCTAACTTTGAACTACATTGATGTTATTGGTTAATGGAAACTTCTTATGTTTGATCTCCATAATTGTTTACGCGAGAAACCCTAACAATCCCCCCTCTTTCCTTTTCGATTATTCTAATTTTCCATTTAAAATGCATATTTGATGTTATTTATCTTCTTCGCTTTCATTTGTTTGCTTATATATCTGCTTGTGTTCTTTATTTTGCAAGGTACTTTACTTTCCCACACTATATCTTTGATCCTGTACACTCTACGATCATTGCTCTATTCTCCATTTTTGGCTGTAGGAGATCGTTCGATTGGCAAAATGGTAAGCAATTTCATTACCATTTGAAAAGTTATGTTTAGAGATTGAAAATGAATGTGTTACAACCTTTGGCCTGTTTGGAAAGTGTTGAAAATGAATGGAAGATGATTCTTTCTTTCAACTTACTTTCTGTTTTGTCCTTGTTCATTTGGCAGTTAAACCCAGTATAGTGAACTCTATTCTTGGTAAGAGCTTCTCTACTTTTTGTAAATAATGTTCAACTTCGTTTTTCATACACTACACAGAACTAAGATTCGCAATTTTTCAATAATTGAATGTTTGCTAACCGATGTTTTCTTGAAGACATTGATGTTTGATTCTGAAAAAAGTGATGCCTTCTCTTTTCCAATAATGTAGGTCTATGGATACCTCCCTATTACTATGGTAAACACATGTTCTCTCACATCATGGCTACATGTCTCCTTTTACGTGAAATTCTCAATCCTCTTTCATTTATTATTTAGATCCTTCATATTTACTTATTAAAGCCTCTCTTCCCCATTTCATAAATCCTTCATGTACCTATTGAGATGTTCTACTTTTATGATATATGAAAGTAAAGTTGGTTGTTTCCTTTGTTTCGTCCTCTACTAGGTCTATGTGGTAAGATAAATTTTAAACCTATATGTTTTATTGGATATCAATTGATACAACTATGAAAAGCGAATCATTTATACATATGCTGAAGAGAAGAACAATCAATTTATAATCTAAAATGGAAGCAACATTTAACTTCATAGTTGTGAAAAAGAAAAAGAAAGTTAAAGAAGGATTATCAGCCAAGTTAACCTTATGAAGACACTACTGTCAACACACATGCTTACTTATCCATTATTATTTATTGTTTGTACATAGTGCTATGTCGCATGGCATTGTTCACTACTGGGGGTCTTTTCATTATCTTCAAATTCCCCATTCACACTTGCACATACTTTGGTGTTGTATACAAGATTAGATGTATCTATAGCATTATAATTAGACGTATTTACAGCATTATAATTCATTTAACAATTTGCTTCACTTTGTTTTTCTATCTTATCTAATCCACTAGTACTTGTGTCATTAGCCAGGCACAAGTGCTAGGAGCTGCAACCAAAAAGAGAATGTTAAAATTGTTTAAGTCAATGTGTGAGTGCAACAGACTGTGAACAGAACTGAAGCACGTTTGAATTCATTCATTCAAAGAAAAAGGAACAGATTGAATCACAAGAAATTGAATGACTTAGTATTCATTTGTTACAATTTAAAACTTCGAGATAGATATGTTATTATCATTATTAATTTCAATATAATTTCTTATAATTTTCTAATAATTAGTTTTATTTTTTATTATGAGTCTTAATAACACAAGTAATTCAACAAATTCAATTTCTATTGATAATATCGATATTTTGAAGGATTGAGTTTCTGTAGAACTAGATTTGATAGATGTGAATGACTTGGAAGATAATCTTAGTTGGGAAAGCATTGATATGCCATTTGATGCAATGAATTTGAATAATAATGATGATGAGACTCCTCCCAATGATGATGATTTTGTATTAAATGATAACTAGGATTAGTGTAGTTATAACGGGTATCCTTCCGAAGACGATTGAATGAAGTTGCATGTTTTTTTCCTCTTCTTTAAAGTTTACTTATATTTGATGTATATGCTAAAGTCTATATATGTAATGTAATTGTAATTGTTTCTGTTACAAGTTTCACTTCTAATTGGTTGGTTTCTCGTTGAGAACTCTTGACGTAAATTGTAATAGTTTGAGAGTTAAGGATATTTATTATTATTTTTATTGGATATTTTTAATGTAATGATTTATTATACGATGAATTTGTAATATTTTAAATATTTTGTATTGTTCTTAATATTATATTTGTATGATAATAATTGTATTTTTTGTATTAATTGTGGTTATTATTTTATGTGAAATATCTGAAAATTATTGCTATTTTATATAAATTGTGGTTATTATTTATTATTATGATTTTTAGAAATATGTTTGATGTAAACTTATATGGTATACAGTACAATAGTATAATATATCTGGTTCGGCTGCGGGGCCCACAGATACTGTCCGCTTTGGGGGAAGAGGGATCTGTGTCCTCTCGGCCTACCGTTGCG
>JAOSBN010000002.1:15569528-15581012 GCA_027563595.1 Erythroxylum suave | reverse complement strand
TTCTTGAGGATTTGTCGAGGTTACCACCAGAAAGAGAAGTTGAATTTTCTATTGATGTGATACCTAGTATAACACCGGTATCTAATGACCATTGCGTTATATTGGATGACACCCACAAAACTTAAGAAATTGAAAATCCAGCTACAAGAACTTCTTAAGAAGGGTTTTATACGCCCTAGTATATCTCGTTGGGGTACACTTATGTTATTTGTTAAGAAGAAAGATGGGTCTCGTAGGCTATGTGTGGATTACATATAATTGAATAAAGTGACTGTGAAGAATAAATATCCACTGCCTAGAATAGATGACCTTTTTGATCAGCTTAAAAGTGCAGGTATTTTCTCTAAGATTGATATGAAATCAGGACATCACCAGTTGAGAGTAAAGAAAGCAGATTTCTTGAAGATAATTTTTAGAACGAGATATAGGCATTATGAATTTTTAGTGATGCTTTTTGGACTCATAAATGCTCCAGCATCCTTTATGGATCTCATGAATCATATTTTGTTTCCTTACTTGGATCAATTTGTCGTAGTCTTCATTGGTGATATCTTGGTATATTTTAAGAACCAAGAAGAGCATATGGAGCATCTGAGAATTATTCTGTAAACTTTGAGGGATAAATGAATTTATGCCAAGTTCAGTAAATGTGTATTTTGGTTTGATGAAGTTTCTTTCCTTGGTTATGTCATATCAACAAATGAGATTAGAGTTGATACTAAGAAGATAGAAGCCATTCTAGAATGGAAGCCACCAAGAAATGCTACAGAGATTAGAAGTTTCTTAGGTTTGGCAGGATATTATAGAAGATTTATTAAGGGATTCTCTATAGTTACAGCACCTTTGACCAAGTTACTTCAAAAGAATGCAAAATTCGTGTGGAGTGATAAATTTTAAGAAAGTTTTAAGAAGCTAAAGACCATATTGACTGAAGCGCCTCTTCTTACACAACTTGTACCTGGTAAAGACTTCGTGATCTACAGTGATGCCATACATAATGGGTGTAGTTGCTTATACTTCTAGGCAACTTAAGCCTCATAAAGGAACTACCTGACCCATGATTTAGAGTTAGCAACCATAGTCTTTGCTTTGAAAATTTAAAGGCATTAGTTATATGGAGAGAAATGTTATATTTACACAAATCATAAAAGTCTTAAATATTTTTACCTACACAGAAAGAGTCAAACTTAAGGCAAAGAAGATGGATAGAGTTGATTAAAGATTATGATTGCATCATTGACTATCATCCAGGCTAGCAAATATTGTAGCTAATGCTCTTACAGGAAATCATTATCAACTTTAAAAGCAATGAATGCTAGATTATCTGTAGTTAGTGATGAAGCCAATGTAGCTGAGTTAAGGCTCAAACCAAACTTATTACAGCAAGTCAAGGAAACACAGAAATAAGATGAAAAGCTAGTTATCATTCTTAAGCAAATTTAAGAGGGGAAAGATAGTGAATATACGATTAAAGAGGACGGCTACTTGTATTACAAAGATAGAATATGTGTCCCTAATGATGATGAGCTAAAAAGGAACATTATAAAGGAGGCCCATAACAATTCATATGTTATGCACCCAGGAACTACTAAAATGTACCAAGATTTGAAGACACATTATTGGTGGTTAGGTATGAAGAGAGACATTGTAGATTATGTTACCAAGTGTCTTACCTGACAAAAAGTAAAAGAAAAACATCGAATTCCATCAAGTTTACTTCAACCAATAACATCACTCCAATGGAAATAGGATCGAACACCATGGATTTTGTGTGGGTTGCCTCAAACTAGGAAGAAGCATAATGCTATATGGTGATTGTAGATAGATTGACCAAGTCAACTCACTTCTTACCTGCTAGAATTGACTATCAATTCTTAAAGTATGTAGAATTATATATCAGTGAGATAGTGCAGTTGCATGGAGTAACATCTTCCATCACATCAGATTTGGGTTCCAAGATTCACCCTAATATTTTGGAAGAAATTACATGAGGCCTTGGATGCTTTGAATTTGAGTATAACTTTTCATCCTCAAATGGATGGAGAATCAGAAAGAGTGATTCAGGTGCTAGAAGATATACTTAGGAGTTATGTTATCGATTTCGAAAGAAGTTGGGAAGAACACCTCCCATCGATTGAATTTGCATATAATAATAGCTATCAAGCAAGTATACAGATGGCACCGTATAAGGCTCTTTATGGTAGAAAGTGCAGAAAACCTTTATGTTAGACATAACTTAATGAAAGCAAGATCGTGGGTCCAGATTTAATGAAGGACACTGATGATAAGGTGAAGATTATAAAAGAAAGGTTGAAAGCTACTTTTGATTGCCAAAAATCATATGCAAATTTAAAGAGAAAGGACATTGAAAATGCTATTGGTGACAAGGTTTTCTTGAACGCTTCACCATGGAAGAAAGTGTTTCGATTTAGTAAGAAGGGTAAGTTAAGCCCTAGAATCATTAGTCCATTTGAGATCATTGAGCATGTGGGACTAGTAGCCTACAAAATAACATTGCCACAAGATATGGAAAAGATTCATGATGTATTCCAAGTGTCTATATTAAGGAACTATCAGCCTGATCCATCACAAATTATAAAATTAGAAGATATTGAAATACAACCAGATCTAACTTATGAAAAGAAGCCAATAAAAATTCTTGCATGAGACACAAAATAACTGATAAGTGTAAATTGGATCATGTTTTGGGGCATAGTTTGATATGTGTTTAGTTGTTAATTCAATTATTTAGTATGTGTGTATGTTATAGTTGTGTTAGTTTGTTATTTATTTATTTATGTTTTAAGTGTTTTATACGTTAGTACAAGTCTTTGAGCTAAAATATTATATTTTTTAGGTACTTTGATGTGTTTGATAGTGTTTCAGGGTCAAAAGCAAAGAACGGAGGGGTTTTGGAGACATGCGAGCCAAAACAACAGCCTACGATCATAACAAGGCTATGATTACGACAGAAACACCAGAGTTAGCCCATGAATATGGCCTACATCATGATAGAAGCCCAGGAAATGGCGCAAGATCGTGGCCTGTGTTGACAGGGGTGTAGACACTCAAGAACATCAAGTTTTGAGGGACTTTTTGGATCTTTTGGACTGCGAAAAAACCCTAAGGTTTCCTAAAACACAAAAGGATATTTAAAGAACAACAAAAGAGGTAGAAATGGAGCTTTTGCATCAACCACCTTGAGAAACCCTAAAGAGAGATCATCGAGAGATAGAGGAAGAGAAGAAGGAAGAGAGAAGAGGAGAAGAAGTTGACTCAACATACTTCCCGAATCAGGAGCTTTCCCAACATCGCTGCCTCCCATCATCCACTTTAGATTGTATTTCCTGTTTCTTTCAGCTTTATTATTGAATATATTTGGATTAAACAGTTGATGATAGGATATAAAATGTTGAGGATGTTCTAAACTCACATTCGGAATTTTATTCTTGAATTAATGAGAATCTGACCGTTTATGTGTTTATTAGATATTGTTGTGATTGTGTGATTGTATAATTCAATAATAAACTGAGAGGGTGAATCCAATGAAAAACGATTAAATTTGACTAATAAGAGTTAGTTGATTTAATAGAAATAAGAATTGAATTAGATTGAGAGTTTGTGCGAAAAGAGATCTTGTATAAGTTTCTTATAGTTTATTAGAGAACTTCAGAAGGAATTAGGGTTTTGGATAGGTTATGAATTGAGAGATTCCAACCTCCATAATTTGATTAGGGTTTATGATTTAGAATTAATGGTTATAACTCCAGAGAGAGTAATCAACCTAGGATAGGCTAGAACCAACAATCCAATAATTCATAGTCAGTTAGGTTAGCATTAAGGATATGTAAAATTCCCTTTCTCTTAATTGTAATCTCCTTCGGTTGATTCTTGGGTGTTACAAATTGCTTAGTAATTAGTATTTTTGTGTTTCAATCCTAATTTGATTGATTGAATTAAATTCTCGTATTAGTTTCATTGCATCTTGAATTTCTGTTATTTGTTTTAGCCTTAGATTTTAAGATTAGATTAGTTCCCTCCTTATGGGATTGACACCTTTGGTATTATGCTAATGAATCATGCGCTTGCGATTTGAGGGTTAATAATTAAAACTTAGATAGAACCAAAACACGATCATGTTTTTGGTGTTGTTTCCAGGCAGGCGATTAGTTTAGTTATTTAGTCTAAGGCGTTTTAGTTAGTTTTTGGTTTATATTCTCTCTTTCTATTTCTGAATCCATGCTCTTACATGAACATAAGAGTCATGAGAAGTTCAAGTTGTGTAGCTGAAACCTTAGAGTTAGATATCAATCGATTAGAATGATCAATTAGGAAAGCTCAGCGTGAAGAAGAAGAAATTGCAAAAGCAACAATAGTTGAGGAATTTCAGCAAGATTTTTATCACGGAGTGAACCAAGGACCTCAACAAAGAACCCTTATGGATTTCATGAGACCAGGGTTCAATGTGACTAACCAAGGAGTAGTTAGGCCACTCATACAAGCAACCTTTTTTGAAATTAAACTAGCCCTCCTAAATATGCTTTAAAAAAATGTGCAATTCTATAGACTAACGAATGAAGATCCTAATGCACATATAATAAATTTCCTTGAAATTTGTGATATCTTTTGGTACCATCAGATGTTGGAGGATGCAATAAGAATTAGGCTTTTCCTTTTTACCCTAAGAGATAGAGCAAAGGCCACGTATCACTCTCTCAACCGCCACTTGGGATTAACTAGTTTGTACCTTTTTAGATAAGTATTTTCCCCTTGAAAAGACCACGAAGATTAGCAAGGAGATTACCAATTTCCAACAAAGTGACGGGGAATCGATCTATGAAGTGTGGGAACTATACAAGGACTTGTAACGAAAGTGCCCACATCATAACTTACCTAAGGTGTTCTTGTTGCAAACATTCTATAATGGAGTAATCCCACACATGAGAGGCATGATTGATGAAGCTTAAGGAGGATCACTGATGAGAAAGATGGTGGATGAAGCAGAAGAGCTGATAGAAGAGATGGCAAGTAATAGCTGCCTATGGACGAATGAGTATAGTAGACAACCCACTACCTTCCGAGAATAAAAAGGAGTTGCAGTTGTTGATTAAATGACAAAGATGCAGGTAAAAATTGACAACTTAACTCGATAGCTCAATAACATGAAGGTTTCATTCTCAGCTTCGGTAAAAAGCTATGTAACTAAAGTGTGAACTTTGTGGATAGATGGACTATGATATGGTAGACTGCTTCTTGATGAAGGATAACGATCCCGAGCAAGTTAGTTATATGGGAGCTCAATATAGACAAGGATGGGGAAACAATCTGTACTCTAACACATACAACCCTTTATGGAAGAATCACTCCAACTTCTCTTGGACGAACAATGCTAAAGGACAATTCAGACTCTAAGGACAATCAGCTTTCTAACAAGATAAATAGAGCTCAATGGAATGCAAGTTGGATAGGATTTTAGATAAAATTGGAGGCATGGAGGATGTAGATAGGACTCTTGAAAGCAAGTTTGAGCAAGTTACTTAGAAACATGCCTCTTCAATACACAATCTAAAGGTCCAAGTAGGTCAACTAGCAGAAGCAATTTTAACTTGGAATGCAGGAACTTTTCTAAGCAATACCAAATCTAACCCAAAGGAATAGATCATGGCCATTACTCAGACCCAGGAAAAGAAACTTGAACATACGAAATAAGATGGAGACAATAGAGAAGGAAAAGCAAATACAGAATTCCTTCCAAGTGAGCTCGTAATTAGGCCAATCGAGGAACCTCGACTTGAATTTTTGTACCCTATTTTAGCTCAATAGAAGTCAAATTCAAGTAAGGAAATGAGGAATTCTAAGGAGGATGAATTAAACAATGTTGAGTAAATAACGGAATATCTACAAACGAGGCTCACACTAGGGGAATCAATCAACAAGAATGTTAAGGAGCGTATAATGGAATAGCATGGAAAAAAGAGGACCTAGGGGATTTTTACATTTCTTGCAGTATCAATAGAGTTAAAATAGACACGACATTCACAAATTTGGGAGCAAGTATTAATATGATGCCTTATACCTTTACTCAAAAACCAGGGTTAGAAGAGTAGAACCCATTATGATGCTAATGAAGACTACAGACAGAACAGTTCATCGGCCGAAGGGTATTATTAAGGATGTGCAATTACAGATCGATATATTTACCTTCCCTATAGACTTCTTTGTATTGGATATTAGAGAAGATGTGGAAACCTCTATGGTCCTTGGACGACCATTCTTGGCTACTACTCGCTCGATAGTTGATGTTGATGGGGGTGAACTAACTCTAACTACCTGTTTGGTTCATGGAATGGAATAGATAAAGAATAGAATAGTTATTCTTAGGAATAGAAAAGATGAGGAATAGAATAGAAAGAGTATTATTTTGTTTGGTTCAAGGAATTGAATAGATAAGGAATTTCTATACCAGTGTTTGGTTTGAAAACATAAATTTGAAGTGACAAAGGAATAACTAACAAAAAGACCAATATATCGTTATCCTTATTATCCTTATTATTATTATTATTATTATTATTATTATTATTATTATTATTATTATTATTATTATTATTGTTATCCTTCTCTCTTCTTCTTCTTCTTCTTCTTCTTCTTCTTCTTCTTCTTCTTCTTCTTCTTCTTCTTCTTCTTCTTATTCTTATTATTAACAATTTTATTAATTATATATATATATATATTATTAAATTCCTTATTATTATATATTTTATTAATTGTATTATTATTATTAGTTTTCTTCTTCTTATTATTAAATTTATTATTCTTATTAATTTATGATTCTTATTATTATTAATAATTATTATTAATTTTCTACTTGTTATTATTCTTATTAATTTTGTTAATTATATTTATTATTATTATTATTAAATTCCTTATTATTATTAATTTTCTTCTTCTTATTATTAAATTTATTATTCTTATTAATTTTATTATTGCTATTATTATTATTAATTTTTTTCTTATTATTATTAAATTTATTATTCTTAATAAAAAATATTAATAATAATAATAAAATTTCTACTAACAACTATTATTGTTATTATTATTAAATTCCTTATTATTGTTAATTTTATTATTGTTATTAATTATTATTCTTATTATTATTATTATTATTAATTTTCTACTTACTATTATTCTTATTAATATTAATTTAAATAATTTTATTTATTATATTTAGCATTATTAATTATTAAATTCCTTATTATTATTAATTTTTTTCCTCTTATTATTCATTTTATTATTATTATTATTATTAATTTTACTATTTTTATTCTTAATAATAATAATAATAATAATAATAATAATAATGATAATAATAATAATGATTATTATTATTATTATTATTAATTTTCTACTTTTATTGTTGTTGTTGTTGTTTGTTGTTGTTGTTGTTGTTCTTATTATTCTTATTATTATTATTCTTATTATTATTATTATTATTATTATTATTGTTATTATTATTATTGTTATTATTATTATTGTTATTATTATTATTATTATTATTATTATTATTATTATTATTATTGTTATTATCATTATTGTTATTATGATTATGATTATTATGATTATTATGATTATGATTATTATTATTATTATTATTATTATTATTATTATTATTATTGTTATTATTCTTATTGTTATTCTTATTATTGTTATTATTATTATTATTATTATTATTATTATTATTATTATTATTATTATTATTGTTTATTATTATTATTATTATTATTATTATTATTATTATTATTTTTGTTATTATTATTATTATTGTTCTTATTATTATTATTGTTGTTATTATTATTATTATTATTATTATTATTATTGTTATTATTATTATTATTATTATTGTTATTATTATTATTATAATAATAACAACAACAACAACAACAACAACAACAACAACAATAACAATAACAATAATAATAATAATAATAATAATAATAACAATAATAATAATAATAATAATAATAAAAATAATAAAAATAATAATAATAATAATATTATTATTATTAGTATTATTATTAGTTTTATTATTCTTCTTCTTCTTTTTATTATTAACTTTCTACTGATTATTATTGTTATTATTATTATTATTAATGTTAGTATTTTTATTAATTATATTTTATTTATGTTATTATTATTAAATTCCTTATTATTAATAATTTTCTACTTATCATATGACTTTCAAATATTTTGTAGTGGTTGATTTTTTCTGGTCCGACTCATGTTAGCATTCATTGTATAGTCGCAATTTGCATTTACATCTTTGACAGCTTGTTTAATAACAATCTTGGCAACTCTTCTCATGGTAAAATCAATGTAAAAATAGCTCCAATTTTCACAACAGTAGGTCTTGAGGTAGCATTAGTCTAGATAAGAGAAAAAGAAATACTAAGAGAAAACCTGCACTCATTTTGTATCAATGGCAAATTATCCTCGACCCTAAAAGAATTCCTAGTTTCCTGGTGTAGAAGTACGTGCAAAATTGATGCATGGACTCTCAAGATCAGACGAAAGCCAAAGTTATCAGACGCTCTATAAGGATGGAGCTTAATTAATAGTTAATATTTATAAGATTACCATTACATAGAAATATGCAACCAATGAAGTTCGAGAAAACCAAAGAAGCTCCATAACACAACATCCCTTTAAAATCAGAAGCAAAAAGAACCATTGGATTGAGCAACTCATAAATTGTAGAAACTAAGTTTCAGAACTAGGTTCTCTGTTAAATCTAACCTGCTAAATCTAAAACCACCCCAGAAAGTATATTAGACAAATGACACTTAAATTGCCATTTAAAACTCATTCATAAGACAAGTGCTGCTCTTTACAACTCATTGCTCTTCAATGCAACTAAAAGCACCAATCCAATGGCATGCAAAATAAAAATGGAAAAGCAGGCTCCACGAAAGAGTCACTAGAAAAGAGATGCACCTAAAAGCCAAAACTGAAATATGGAATGGGATGTAGCCACTCATCAGTCACACTCCTTTGGTGGCTCCCCTCAAAACGAGAAGGAAAGACATAAAAAACTTAAGAATGACAGATAAGCTGTTGGTCTAAAAGGTTAGTGACCAGAGTTATAACATAAATTTTAATAACCAGAGCGCACAAAAAGAAAAGAGAAAGCTTCGTATATGAGAATGTAGTTGAGAAGTGTGAATAAGGGTCAAATTACTTCATCTGAAATTTATAAACATGTTGTTTTAAGTGCATAAGTTTGACTCTGTCTGCTCTAAAAGTATAATAATAGGCAAAATATCAGTAAAAAAGATTGTTCTTTTTCAGTTTTTCATCAACAATACATTGATCATTGATGACAACGATTGACAGACAATCCTTGGTTTATGATAGAATACAAAACACAGGGAACTAGTACCTAGAAAGAAAGAAACATAAAACCTTAAAAATGTTCGAGAGTCTTGAAAACCATGTGCTTCAACATTTCCTACATAAAAGGAAACATTAACACACCTAAAAGTGATGTGAAGAAGCCAAAATAACGAGTTAGGAGAAAGTAGAATCAGAGTCTCTGTGTCTAAATCATACTTGAAAACCCACATCTAAAAAATGAAATGCCCAACGTTAAAGCTAAGTATTATCATTAGGGCCAAACCTAAGGGGCCATGTGTTGTATTGGACACCATACATTAGAGGAGTAATAACAACAATCACAAACTCACCTGGAAAAGGAAGTGGGGAACACATCTGTAAAAACCATTCACCAAATTTTAACCTTTAAGTGATTTAGCTGTTGGCTTGAAATTCAACTTGACGTGATCAATATGAATGTCAAGGAATTTGATACCAACTTGAATATGCATGAAAACTCTCGTCTTTTCTATATTTTCCACGAGCAGTCAACTTTTTTTTTGTTTACAAGGGAGAATCATAACAAAACAAAACCCAGCGCTTTACACACCGATTATAGGGAATGTCATCCTTGACCTATCCACGAGTAGTCAAATTTTTGGTTGTTGGGTTGCTATTACAAGTACAGTCTTAGTCATGTGGTTCTTTAGTCCTCAGTGTGTCACCCGCCGGTGACAATGCCGTCAATAACCAAGTTCCCAATAACTAAAGACTCTTTAAACCAAGTTACAGAACACAATCAACGTAACTAAGTGAAAGAGACCCATTGAGCCAGACGTGTGAGAGTGATGAGAGAAAACCAAAGATGAGAGGGAAGAGACGTTCGCGTGAAGAGCTACACAGGGCCACTGATCCAGAGACGAGAGAAAAGAGACACTGCGTGAGTGAGGTGTGAGAGAGTGACAAATTTTTTAAGGAAAATAGATGAGGGTATAGCTTGTCCAAGAGAAATCTGAAGGGTGTTGATCTATTCTGAATCTATGTCGAATACGTAAAGACGAGGGGCGCTTTCTTTGTCTATTTGTCAATTTAAGGAATAGGTAATGTTTAGGAATGTCATTCCATGCATCATTTCCAAACCAAACAAAGGAATAGTCAATAAGTAGGAACAAGAGGGTAATAGAATTCCTATTACCCTCAACCAAACAACCTGAAATCATCAAATAACCTTCACTATGTCAAAAAATGACAATAGTTCTCCCTTACTTCTGGCTAACATCAAAGAAACCGAACCTCGAGGACAATAGGAAGATATTAAGGATCCTAGGAATGCATTTAGAAAGAAATGATTGCAGAGGAGAAACTGAAGGAAGGTGAAGCAGAAGGGAGGTGGAACTCAGGGCATTGTAGATCATGTGCAAATGATAAGATCGATGACTGCACTACCATCACACTATTCATTTGAACCACCTTGAGCATAAAAAGAGCGACAAGCTACCGATGTTAAAAGAAATGTTGCATGGGAGGCAACCCATGGATTGTTAATTCCATGTTATTTCCTTTAGATAGTTTGCATTCTCTACTTAGGTTATTTCGTCTCTAGTTAAGGTCGGGAAGGCATAGGACTTCTACATGAGTTAGATGTTTGAATTCATTTTAACTTTATCTCTCTAAGTTTATAACCAACAAACGCTCTCACTTCTCTCTAACTAACTTCCAAATTTCCATTTTTATTCCAACTTCCACTTACTTGTAGTTCAGTATGCTGCGCATCAAGCAGTTAGCAATGCACAACCAATCATTGGAATGTAATCAAGTTTCGGGCCAAGGGCGAAGGAACAGGGTGACGAATTTTGGAGCACCATTATCAATCTACACACAGGAGGAAGGTATTCATTTCCGATCCCTTAATATTGGACAAAGAGCAGTCCAGAAATACTTTGATTTTGATACGCTTGATAGGCTAGAATTGCGAGATAGGGTAGACAATTTAGCAAAAAGAATTCAATGGGCCAAGTTTATACACTTCCAATATCCTGTCTGTAGCACCCCCTCACCGTAGAGTACACACCGAGACGCCCGTAGGACATCTCGATACATATCCTACGATAAGGGTGC